>OY540805.1:18219769-19438002 GCA_961205885.1 Ptychoptera albimana | reverse complement strand
AAAAAAGATTTCATTGTGACTGGTGGTCTCGATGATCTGGTCAAAGTGTGGGATTTAAATCAAAACAAATTAGAATTACGACACAGTATGACTGGACACTCATTGGGTGTTGTTTCTGTTGCTGTCAGTGCAGATGGGAAAAGTAATTTTTAATAAATATAATTTTCAGTTGATTAATTATTTTTCGATATTAGCAATTGCTAGTAGTTCCTTGGATTCTGGATTATGTCTTTGGAAATCGGATACTGGAGAATTATTAAATCAAATTGCATTGGGCCCGGTCGAACTTTGGACCGTTGCATTTTCACCATGTGATAAATTTGTTATTTCTGGTTCACAAGAGGGTAAAATATCTTTGTACAGTGTTGAAACGGGCAAACCAGAATCTGTCTTAGATCCCCAAAACGGAAAATTCACATTAAGCATAGCTTACGTAAATTTTAAAACAAATTTTATCATCAATAATTGGTAGATTAACACAGCATTCTGTATTTCTAGAGTCCAGATGGTAAATATATAGCTAGTGGCGCAATTGATGGAATTATTAGTATATTCGATGTAGCTGCTGGTAAAGTAGCGCAAACATTGGAAGGACATGCTATGTCAGTACGTAGTTTATGCTTTTCACCAGATTCTCAAATGCTATTAACCGCATCTGATGATGGCCATATGAAACTTTATGACGTGTAAGCTGGTTTAAACGATTTAAAATTAGTCAGGTTTAACTCAATTTGATATTTTAGGGCTCATTCAGATGTTGTTGGAACATTATCAGGACACGCATCATGGGTGCTGTGTGTTTCTTTTTCTGGTGATGGCAAACATTTCACATCCTCATCTAGTGACAAAAGTGTTAAAATCTGGGATGTAGCTGAACGAAAATGCTTAAATACGTTTAATGATCATATAGACCAAGTGTGGGGTTGCAAATATAGTCCCGATAGCGACAAAGTCGTCTCTGTGTCTGAAGATAAAAGTATCAATTTATATGATTGCCCGCCAAATATTGTATAAATCTTGTTTTAATTCAATATAATTTAACTAAGTTTTTTCTTTTATTTTCTAATTACAAGAATATCGTGTTTTGATTTTATTACAAAAAAAAAGGTTCACTGTTTTCCTTTCTCTTCAATTTTCAATTGATTATTGTTGGATGCTGTCAATTTCTCTAGAATATCTTCTTGCCCGACTAAAGTATCCTGATTTAAAGCATTTCGATTGGGTATATAAATTTTAAATGGTTTAAAATTATCCAAAATGTTTTCTGTTGAAAAATTATTTTTATTTTATAAAAGAAATTTATTTTTTTGCATTGTACCAACGGTTTTCAACTTACGAACTATTTCTGGTTTCAATTTATATTCATCAGCTATATGCTTTGCCGTATACTCTTTGGGTTTTTCATGATGATTTGTTAAGAATAGCATTGCTTGTCGTAACGTGCATCGTCCTCTTCCTATTTTTTCTACAATTGGTTCCTTAAAACCGTATTCAAAATCTTCTAAATTATCTCGATTTAAAGGTAAAGGTCTATTGGGATCTCTATTTTTAAGCGGATCTACTTCAATCTAAAATAAAAAAAAAAATCTTATCAATGCATTACTTTGATTGTCAACTGACTTACAATAGGATCATTTGATGTAACATAAACTTGTTTTAATCGCTCATTTAATGATGAATCTACTGTGTTTTGCTCCTTCACAAAGTCAGGATACACTATAATATTATAAATTTATATTAATTATACAATATACAATTAATATCCTACAAAAGTACCTTCTAACACTCTTTCAATGTCTCTTTTATTATATTCATATTTTGGTGCCGCTATAGGTTTGTCTTTTGCTAAAACTTTATGTGCACGATTCTCTACATTAAAACGGTTCGCTTTACGCATTGCTACCGACATTACTTTTCCCATTTTATTATTATTTATGTAATTAAAAACTAAATTTTTAATTAATAGAACATTGAAAAAAAATTATATTTTGTAGGTTATATTTATATTGCACAACTGACATGATTGAAAATGTTAAACGAAGCAGTACTAGCTTATTTACTGTGGTGAATATAATCTTATGCATTTTGTTAATTTTCTTATAAAATATTAAAAACAAGTTTATTTTAATTATAATTATTGTTTATTAAATTATTAAATAAATTTTTCCATTATTTATTATAATCATTTCAATTAAATTTATACATATAAAAATGTTTGTTTTGTTTGTGCAAGTTTTGAATTTCAAATAAATAAAATTTCTTTACCATAAAAAAAAGACTTTTTTCATTTAACTTTATAAATAACATTTAATTCCGAAATGAAATTACATTAAAAATTAAATTATTTAAATTAAAAATAATTAATTATTATTACAAAAATTCTATAATTTTTTTTTTAATTAATTTAGTTTTTATTATGATTTTCTTAATTTATAGTTAACATCGGAATGTGGAATTTGTCTTAAATTTCAATATGGCTGCCATTGGCTTGCCAACTTGCGTTTGGATGTCTCTTTGTTTTCGTATAATTATATTATTTATGGAATTTACATTATAAAAAAAAAAAAAAAAAAAATAATAATAGAAATATTACATTTATAAAATATTTTTTTCCTAAAAATTCTAATAACAATTAAAAATTAAAAATATTTTCTTTAATTAAATTTACAATAAAATAATATAAATGAAAAGGAAGTAATTTAATCAAGTGCCTTAAACTATCAAGTGAAAAATATCTATATAATAAATAAAAAAAAAAGTTAAACAAATTTTATATAATAAAATAAAATATAAGTAAATAAGAAAAAAAAAAAAAATAAAATAAATTTTATAAATAAATGTGATTTGATTATTTGTGTTTTGAAAAAAAGAAAAGATGAAAATTTCAGTTTATTTCACATATAGTAAATATAAAATATGAATAAAATTTATTGTTTTCATTAATATTGATAATAGTTATTCTGGTTAAAGCAAAGCAAAGCAAAAAAAAAAATAAATCATAATAAAAATAAAAAAGAATTTTGTGTGTCAAAAAGAATTAAAAAAAAAAAAAAACAAAAAAGAATTTGGATACAGTGCGATTTAAAACAAAAAAAAAAAAAAAAAACGCGAAGCAGAAGAAGAAAACAAAATATATTTTTTTTTCTTTCATTTTAATTTTGAGGAAGAAAATAAAATTTTAGACATAATAAAAAAAAAAAAAAAACTATTGGTAAGTTTGGTTAAAGCAACAAAAAAGAAAAGAAAAAATGCAGCATTTTTTGAATTATTAATAAATTTTGTAGAAATATCATCATCATCATCACACAGCTTTAATCTATTTAGGAATATTTGTGTTAAGTCAAAAGATAGATTGAAATAATTTGCATGACATCGTAGTAGTCGTCGTCGTCGTTGTTTTTTTTTTAGTATGAACATTTCTTGTGCTTAAAACCATTCACAGTAGACAGTTTATCAAAGATATATATATATTTTATATATTTTTTATTATTGTTGTAATTAAATTAAAATTGTGTATTATGTGCATAAATTTAATCAAAATTATAATAATAATAATAATAATTGAAATTAATTAATTAAAAAGCAATAATAAAAAAATAAAAGAATAAACAATTACACAGTTGACGTAATGTCACCTTATACATATATTTAGATCATTAAAATTGAAGAATTGTAATTAATTGTTTCATAAAAATTTTCTCTATTTCTACGAAAGGAAAATATTGCATAATTAATGGTTTTTAATTATTTTTGTTGTGTTTATTTGATTTTTCATTTTGGGATAACGAAATATATTTCTATTGAAACGTCAAAACATTGTGCTTCCAAAGAAATTATTTTTTATGTGTTGGCTGTTTTTGTGAAGGACTTTTCATTATTATTTATTTATTTATTTTGTGTGGTTTGTGTAAAATGTATACAAAATAAAAATAAAAATAAAAACTGAGTGAGAGAAACTTTTTTTATTTTTTTTGTGTTTGTTGTGGCTACACAAATGTGTGTATGAAATAATTTTTAATAATTAATAAAACAGAAGAATTAATTGTTAATTCATTTTTGTGGATGATGAATGATGGAGATGGGATGGGATGGGATAAAACAAGAATTTTTATTTATTGCATTTTGTTGTGTTTTGGTTTTTTGTTATTGCGATTTTTTTTTGTGACGTTTGTTTTGTTTTTTTTTCTGTTTTTACTGTGGAATGCGCGCTTAAAACTTTTATTTTTTTTAGTCTCATACTTGGCCCCAAACTAGTGAGCAAAGGAGCTCAAAAAGCCATATTTTTATCTATGGATTAAGTCTCTTTGAGGAGCTACAAAAAAGTTAGGGAGATTAAACTTCGAAGACAAGTTTTTCAATAATTTTATTTCGCAGTGATATAAATTATCGTGCAGATTATATTTTACAATAAAAGCATGAGCCTAGGATCGAACCTCAAACTCTATCACTTTGTAATCATTCCGTGCGACCATCAAGGTTACAGTTGCTCCGTGTTTGTACATAAAGAATTTTGTATTTACTTGTTAAATGCTGTAGTGTAGTACAGTGCGTGCCCTATAATTAAATTACAAAATAAATGTTTGTGTCAGTAGCATTAGATAATTTTATTTTATTTTTTTTTTCTCTTTAGAAATTATCTCTGCTTTTTAAAGATTTAAATTAGTTTCTATAAAATATTTACTGACCTTAAAATTCCAGCGTCAAACGACCACAGTTTAACTTTGATTAGTAGCTAGACAGACTCGTAGAAAAAAAAAATAATATTATTTTTTTTTTTCATTTTACTGAATAATTTGTTTTAAATTACCGAGGTTCGACTATAAGTTTTTTTTATTTTATTTTTATTATCAAACATCATTATCATTAAAAAATTATAATTTTTTTTTTTATTATTATTATTAAATAATAAACAATATCTCTGACCATATTTGCGTTATTTAATATAGTTTTGTTATTTTTATATTTCTTATGTATTGTTATTTGTTGATATGGTAAAAACTTAATAATAATAATTATTATTGTTATTGTTATTAATGTGATAATTAATTAGCATACACGTGTATCTATTTTTATAAAAAAAAAAAAAAAATACATTATATTTTTTCTTTGCAATAAATGTGTAAATATTTCGTTTTATTAGATGATTATTATTTGATTAAGTAAACAACTGAGTTATAAAAATAAATAAATAAATAAATTAAACCAGAGAAATAAAGATTTTTTATTTCTTCTTCTAATTCTTCGTTGTTTTACTTCTGCGATATTGGTTTGTATTACACACTTTAAGTAAGATAACGTCAGCCCTTATTAAAGTACACAGATTTCTGTTTTTGCTAAAATCTCTTTTCCGTTTTTGTTTTCATTAAATAAAAACATTTATTTACCAGCGCCACTCTGTAGAAGAAATATATTTTATTTCTTAACATGAAAACAATTTTGCTTACATTTTTTCTCCTACATTTATTTATTTTTGTTCTTTTTTTAAATAAACAAAATTGTTGTACAACAAAAACATGGAAAACGAAGGAGCCGCATCTATCCGCATATAAAGAAAAAAAAAAAAAAACTTATAAAACAACTTAGATGCCATACATTTATTTATCTAATTTATAAATAAATAAAAAAAATTAAATGATATTATGTAAAAAGAAAAGAAAAAGAAGAAGAAGAAGAAAAAAAAATTCCATACAGTAAGGTTGCGTTTTCTTATATGAAATTTAAAAAAAAAAGTAAAAAATCATGAGATTCGATTAAAAATATATTTCAAAAACGCGATATATATGTTTTGATTATTATTAAAAAAATAATATTAAAAAAAACAAAACTCTTCGTTTAATATGCATGCGAGATGTGTTTTGGTATGTTGTGTTGTGCTAAGAGATTTATTTTATTAAATAAAATGTTAACCATCTTGTGTTGGTTTGTATGTAATATAAATATTATGTACATACATATAATGTCTTTCTATATATATATATATATATAAAGTTAAATCAACATTCTATGCTAATAATAATAATAATAAAGAAAAGAAAAGCAAAAAGCAAAAAAAAAAAAAAATGAAATTGAAATTTTATTTCATTGCAATTGCGCTGCTTTTAGTAGTTTTGCTCTGGTAAATAAATTCTTTCTATTTATTTTTTTATATTTTATTATTATTATTATTATTATTAATAATAATGATAATATGTTTTCAAGTCATGCGATTTTTTTTTTTTTTTCAACTTTAAATCAAGGGATGGCATCTGGTTATTTTATTTAATTTTTTTTCTATAACAAAAAATACCACAAGTAATATTAAAAAAAAAAAAAATGCTTTCAACTATGTTATGCGTGTAATTTTGACATTAAAAAAAAAAAAAATGATATGAGAAATGTATAAGAGAATAACATATGCTAGGCATATGCTACCGTAATATAAAAAAAAAATTAAAATTTATCTTTGTGTGTTTAGGTTTTCGATGCATTCTGATGCTGTTGATTTTTGTCTTGTATTTTGTGCACTTTTTTTTTTTGTTTTTATTTTGTTTGTAAAAACAATTTTTTATTTTATTTAATATTTTTAAATAATAATAATAATAATAAAAAGAGAAAACATGCCAAACCAACAATTCAGCAAGCAAGCCAGCCAGCCAGTATAATGTGTGTACGTAGGTTTTTTGTTTTGATTGTTTTTTGCATTTTTATTTTTTTGTTTAATAAATTATTTCATGCATAAGGAGAGAGTAAAGACCAGAAATTCCTTAATAATTTTTATTTATTATTTTTCATCTGCACTTTGTTTTGGTTTTTTTTTCTTCTTTCTCTCTGTCTCTGTATTTAAGTGAAACATGATGCAAATACCAAAAATGCGCAGAGTTTGACCCCGGCCTTTTTTTTTTTTTTTTTTTTTACTTGCCTGTTTTGTTTGTCTTTTTTTGGTAGATGATTTATTGACAATAAAAGTACAAGAAATGCATTTATGGTTTTTATTTTTTTTTTAAGTCGCTTTTTATTAGGAAGTTTTCATTAATTTATTGGAGAGAATTTAATGCATTGAAAATATTTTTTTTTCCTTTTATTATCGTGTGATGTGGGGTTTTTTATGCAAAATTTTTGGCAAAAGTTAATTGCATTGTGCACTCAAGTGCTTTTTTGGAGGTTTCTTAATTATTTTATTATTGTTTGGGAGATTGATGTATTAGCTTTATGCTATTTACTGTATGGTACGGAATGTAATAAGAATTTATACCGCCATTACAAGATTTACCACTAATTTCAATCTACCATCTAAACCTTCTTCTTTAGTGTCTATGTGACTTAAATGTAAAAATGTCCGTGAATTGATTATCCGCTGAATGAATTGTCCGCTAGATAAATAATCCTGATACCGTTGCAAAGGATATAGACAATACACTATAATTATTAAATTTGAATAATTACAGGATTAATGCAAATCTTGGATAATTTTTTGATTTTTATAACACGATTTATTTGTGAAATTTAATTTTATTTCGAATTTTTTTTTAGTTTCTATTCCGAATTTAAATTTCTACATTACCACGATAATTAAATTCGATTATTCCTTATTTAATTTACATTTTCTATTAATAAAAATATTTTTCTAATATTTAGGTACGCGAGAACAACATACGTGCGTATTAAATGTAAATTTATTTTATATATTTTTTTCCTCTCTATTATCTTTATTTTTTTTTTAATTAATGTGTGTGGTATGTTGAAGAAATAAAATAAAATAAAAAAGCAAAGCAAAAGAAAAATAAATCTATTTATGTACGTACGATGACGTCTATTTTATTATCAGGTATCATCCACCATAGTACAATGATTTTTTTTTTTTTTTTTTTGCCTTTTCTTTACTATAATTAATTAATTAATTTTAATTTTTTCTTATTTTTACTTTAATTAATTAATAATCCTCTTGTTTGTGCTTCGGATTTTCTTTATGATTTTTTAAGAAATTTGCTTTTTTTTTTTTCATTAAAATAAGAAGAAGAAAAAAAAAATTTCACTTCGTTTTTATAACTCAAACAAACAAGCCAAGTAACCATAAACAAACACAGGGTTAATTAAAACATGTTAGGAATTTAAAGAATTTATATTCACATGTGTAAATAAATAATTTAAATATAGAAATTATTTTTCTTTTTCTCTTTTTTTAAACTAAATTAAAATTTGTACAGCAAAAATAAAAAAATAAAAAGAAATAAGAAAAAGGATTTTCTTCTTTTATTTTATTTAATTTTTTTTTTTGTTTATTTTAAAAAGAAAACGAAACGCGAGGTATTTTTATAATTAAAAAGAAAAAATTCTTCTTAAACTCACTGTAATAATAATTATAATAAAAAGAAAACCAAACAAACACACACACACACACACAAATACATTACACATATGTTTAAATAAGAGAAAAAGAAGAATAAGAAGGAATTAATAAAAATTAATTAAGAATTTTAATGAATTAAATTGGTTTCGAATTTGAAGGTTTTTTTTTTTGTCGTTTGTCATAAAATATTATTTTCGGTTTTACTTTACTTCTCTCTTGTAATGCAATTATCTTAAATAAATATTTTTTCTTTTAAGTGTAAGAAGGATATAAAGAAGTTAAAGATGTTACAAAATTATATTTAATTTTTATAATTATTTTATCTGCGTTTTTTTTCTCTACGTTTTTTCTTTTTTTTTTTGCAGTAGGTAAAAGTGATAAGATTAAAAAATTAAAGGAATTTTTCTTGTTTTTAAAATAATTTTTTTTTTTTGCTTTACTTTTCAGTGATAAGATGATGATGAAGAAAAGAAAAAAAAAATGTATAAACGTCGTACAATGACCTTGAGTTGTGTTTGGTGCTTAATTTTACTTTTCTTTTTCTTTCTTTCTTTATTAAAAATTATTTAATTAACGAAATTGCTGTTTTAAGCAATGTGTGCATAGTGTACTAACTATAAAGGTTAATTCGTATTAAAAACGAGATTAAATCTTATTTGTACTGAATTTTCTGAATTATAAAATAATTTAATTGAATTAAATTTAGCCAAAACCGTAAACGAAAAAAAAATAAATTAATAATTTATTAGTGCAGATTTTTATCAAAAGAAAGACAAGCCAAAAATAAATAAAAAAAAAAAAAAAAAAAATTCTTTTTGCACACAATAATTATAATCTCAGTCATCAGATTCATATTTCACTTAATTTTTCTATGTGTTGTCATGGGTTGTGCGTTGTGTTGTAGTAATTAGAATACAGTGCAGATTAAATAATTGATGTCACTAGTGGGGTTGGGATTTTTTTGTTTATTAATTTGACTATTTAATGAGAAAGGTTGTACACAAGTGAAAGGTCGTCTTTTTCAATTAATTTCATCAAAGTTTTTAGAAAATTATCATGATTACAAAATAATAAACTTAATATCGAGAACACACGTTGATTCATTTTAATTAAATAGGCCTTTTAACAATTTCTTTTTTTGTATTTTAATTTTAATGTTAAAAGCACAAAACTTAGGTTTATTTGGAAACGAAAAATAAAAAGAAAAAAAAGCATCATCTTCATCTTAAATTTGCCAATGACGCAAAACAAATATTTTCCGTTATTATTCACAATTTTTTTTTTTGCTTGTTTGTACTAATTTGTTAACTAAATTGCTTAAAATAATTTCCGATTTTTAATTTGTATTTTTTTTTTCTTTTCTAGTTTAAAAATTTACTGTCTCTGTGGAGTTTTTTTTTTTACTGTATTTTAAAAATTAATTTTATTATTTTTTAAATTTATAATTTACGCCATATAAATATTTCTTATAAAATTTTATTTTTGCTTATAATAATCGATTTTAATATTAATTATTCATGAAATGATTTTATTTTTATATAATATAAAAATGTGCTTGAAAATTGATTTAAAATTTAGAAAGGAAAATTTGTTTGTGAGAAATATAGAATTTATATCAATTAATACTAGAATATTATTATGATTAAATAAGCAAAAGAACATAAATTCTCATAATAAAAAAAGCAAAAAAATGTTGAATATATCTATATTTTATTGATAAAATTAATTTAAATTTAATTAATAAGGAAATTAAGATGAATAAATTAAAATGAAATGAATATAAATATAGACAAATCCGATCCAAATTCAACACGTTAAGAATATAATTGTTTATCTTATTTAATTAACTTATTTTTTGTAAATTCTCTATATATATTCTTGATAATTTAACAATTAAAATTCTTTTCAAATATTCACAAAGTGGTGGACTCGCTGAATATTAATATTTTGTATAGGTTATTTTCGTTATAAATTCAATTTATTCATTAATTTACATTTAAGTGATGAATATATTTTCTCAATTCTATTTTTTTTTTGTTTTGGTTAAACTAATAAATTTGGTTTTTGTTAAAAAAAAGACTTTAAAATATTTTTTTTTGTTTTTAATAATGACTCAATTAATATCGTTGTGACTGTTGGGGTTTTTTTTCTGTTTTTTTTTTTAATTTTTATTTAATGTGCTGATGATTCCGATGATAAATGATAAGAAACACTTATAAAATATTTATGTAATTTTTAAATGACGTTTATTTATTTTTATACGTAACCAAATTGATTTATTTCATTGTTGAGGCCAATTAATTCATGGGAATTAATTTTTAATTAAGTAGAAAACATATATAAATTCCATCAAAAATTTTGCTTTGTAGAATGAGTCAAATGTGTAGTGTTTAGATGACTAAAATTATTTCCATTATCAAATATTATGATTATTGTCTAAATATTTAGTTTTTATTGTTTAAAAAACGTAGCATAATTTTTATTTTCTTTATGTTTTAATTGTTTACATAGAAAATGATTCATTTTTGGTGTTATTTCTCTTTGTTTTTTTTTTGTTTTTTTCTATAAAATATTTTCGGTTGTTTTGTTGTCCAAAAATGAATAAAAATTTCGATTTATGTGTGTGTTGTATGTTTGTTCTGTTTTTCGCGGATGTTATTTGAGTTTGATTTGTATTTTAAAGCTTCATGTTTTTGACATTTAAAGATATTATGATAAAACTGTGGCTAACTGTCACAAACTGTGGCTAACATCCGTGTTTTTAGAAAAAAAAAACTGTCGATCATTTTTTTGTTTGTTGGCTTTACTTCAGTCGTCTTCTTAAGTAAAGCAAAACAAAGCCACAAGAAAGTAGTCTTGACGCTTTTTTTTATCTGTTTGCAAAGATAAAATTAATTTTTTAATTTTGATTCACCGATATTAACCGGCTTTTTTTATATTTATCCAATTTTATTTATTATAAATGTGAACAAGGAGATTTTATTACAATTCAGCATAATTTCCTTATGTGTATAACCCTTTTTCTATTTTGTTAATTCATAAAGAATAAAAATTTATAATTGACTTTAAAAAGTATGCAATCAGTTTTATTCATCTTTCTTATTTAACATATTTCATTGTGTTTGTGTGTATGATATTTATTTAATTTTTTTATTTTTGTGTATTAAAAGAAAACGAGATGAAGAAAAATAAAAGTAAAACTAAAACGCAATGTTTAATAAAGAAAAACAGAAAAAAGAAAAATAAAAATAAATACCAAAAAGGCTGTCATGCACATCACCTTGGTTGTTTTTAATTTTAATTAATTTTTTTTTAGTTTGTTGTGTATATACATATATTATATTTATATAAAACGCATTCAATTCTTCAATTCTAAAAGAAGTGAAAAAATTAAGTTTCTTATAAGAAGAAGAAGGGAAAAAAGAACTAATAATGAGTCATTTTCAGGTCTTTTCTTTGCTGCTTCTGCTGCTGCTGCTGCTGTTGCCTTTACTCTCTCACATTAATTACTAATTATTTAGTTTTTGTTTTGTTTTTAATTCTTACTTATAAATTTTACTTTATTGCTTTGTTACAGACTTGACTTGACGCTTAAACAACTGCAGGAAGAATAAAAAGTAGGAAAAACAGTTTTTTTTTTCTCTAAAATAAAAATAAAACTACTATAAGAAGAGGCGCACAACCCAAGAGATTATTATCCTCTTAAGTCAGTCTCTTCGTAGAGACTACAAAAAAAAAATAAAAAATAAAGAAGTAAAGCGGAAGTTTTTAGTTTTTTTTTTTTTTTTTTTTTAATTAGTACGTGGATTTTGTTAATTTGTTTTTGTTTTTTATGTGTGTAAAAAAAAAAAAAATAAATAAAAAAAGCTCTTTGAGTTTTTTTTTTAATAAAATAATTAATTAAATGGAATTGAAAAAGAAATAAAATAAAAAAAATTATATAAAGTGAAGAATAAGAAAAATAAATATAATAAAAAAATCGGTGAAAAAATAGGTGTTTATATAATAAGAAATTATTTAAGTGTTTTCTCATTTAAAGGAATATTATTATTATTAATTATATTTATGGATAAAAGGATTAACAATATGCATATAATTAATATTAATTGATTTGATGTTTGTTTAGTCACCAACACAACAGCAGTAGCAGCAGCCAGCAACAGCAGCAACAACAACACAACATACTAATTGGGATTTAATTAATTAAAGTGTTTTTCGATTATTATTATTATTATTATTATTAGTTGTTTAAAGAAGGTAATTAAAATATTATGTTATGTGATGAAGAGAAGTGTTTTTTTCTGTTTTGTTTAAAAATTTCTTTATAAGAAAATTGTGAAGAAAGCAAAAAAAAAAAAAAAAAAAAAAAAATTTCAAATCAAATACAGTGTTAAAAGTGTTTTATATTAAAGTGATATGATATGACAAACTACATTAGGGATGAATCCATCGGGCGGAAAAACGCCATCATCGGCAAGACAGTCCACATATACGACAAATGCATTAGAACAAATAAGAAAAGAATTGAAAAAATATGCCAATGCCGATGGGACGTCACAGGTAAATTATTTATTTATTTTTTTTTTTTTATCTTTAGCTGTTAATAAAATTTGTTGTCAAAATAAAATTCCAGTTTCTAATAATTAGAAAATGTTTAAAAAATGTCATGAAATGTCTTGTATGTAAAGAGATAATTAAATTACAAAATAATGAAGAAAAAAAAAAATTATTATTAATTTTGCAGGTGGCGACAGGTGCATCGCCTACGCAAGTACAACTACAGACGGCTGCACCTCAATCACAACAAGTTGAAAGGGAAATAATTGCATTATATAATCATTTATTGCAGTCCGGTTATACTACGGTAAGATTTAGTTTTATTTTCCTTTTTATTTCTTTAATTAATAAATGAATTTTTTTAATCAATCATCAAATTGTTTGATTCTTCTTTCTATCTTCTTATTCCTTTTTTTTTCTTCTTCTGTTTAATTATTTCATTTAAAAAAAGAAGAAAAATCGTGAAATTACTTTGTAAAGACAAAGAGTGGTTTTGGCTGTTTAAAATAAAAAAAAAAAAAGTTGTTTATTATGATCACAAATAAATCTGCTTTTAGCGCAGAGATTAAAATATTTAAGTCAATTAAACGTAGGTAGCGAGAAGCTCTATTAAGAAAGCAAACTAAAGAATGAAATAATTTTTTTTTGAATACTTTTGGATATATTTGTATATTTTTTTGGCTTTAACAAGTTTAAAATTTTTTTTTTTTGTTTTTAATTAAAAAAGAAGAAAAAAAAAAACAATTCAATGAATTTGCTTAGCGCGCATAATGGATTTTTTTTTTTTTTTTGTTAATCAATAAAACAAAAATCTCGTTCTTTCCCTTATTTAGGCTTGTTCAGGTTCATTAAGTGTTTATTTATCTTTTTATATTTCTTAAGCGGGTAAAAAAAGATTTTTTTTTTTTTTTAATTATTATTAAAGTTTGTGTGTAGGTAGGCTTAATTCTCGACGGCTTTATTTTTCTTAATTTGATTTGAAATTTAATTTTTTTATTTGTTACTTTTGTTTGCAATAAATATTCATATTTTTTGATTTGCAAAGTTGAAAGACTCTCTCCGTATCTCTTCTGTATTGATTTATTATTGGTTGCATTTTATCGTTGTAATTATTGTAGGCGTTTTGGTATTTTTTTTTTTTTTTTTTTTTTTGGGTTCACAATTCAATAACATTTATTGAAAAGATGGACAATGCTGGGGATCAAACTCATTTTTTTTTTAATTTATTTTAACGTATTGGTTATGCCTTATTTTTTACAATTACAATGGTCGGAGTCTAGAATCGAATCACAGCTCTACTCATTTTGTAATGAGTGGTGCTAAAATCAAGACTGCCGTGCCCCTTTATAGCTGAATTTAACGCTTTTTTTTTAATTATAAAATTTAATATTGTGCAGATATTTATTTAATTTTCACCTGTTTTCATTTACGTAGATATTTTTATTTACAATTAACAAAAAAATAATAAAGAAAGAATGAAGAGAGAGAGAGAGAGAAAAAAAAAATCCAATCAATTATGATTATAAATATAATTAATAAATTTTTATTGTTTAGTCGTTTGTGTAATTATTATGTGTTGTCTGTTTAATATTAAATAATTTAATAACATATTATCTCTCTATACAGCGTTTTTATTTTTTTATTATTATTTATTTGTAGTAAATATTTGTATAGAGTCAGTCCCAAGGTGAAATTCCAAAAAATCATAGAGCGTCGTTATGTTTTTTTTTTTTTTTTGGTTTAATTGATAATTTTTTTTTTTATTATAAAATTATTCCGCTTTATAAGAGATTTTTATTTTCCTTCTTATTTTATTACATTTCGTCTTTTCATGTCATTTTAAATTTGTGTAATTTTTATGTTTTTCTTCGATGTTTGTTGATGAAGAATTTTATTGGTTTTGTTGTTGTTAAATAATAAAGATTTTGGTGTGTAGAGCGAATAGATTTTTCATTTATTAAATTAATTAATTAAGATGAGCGAAGAATCAACAAGAACAACAGTAAAATAATATAATCAAGTGTTTTATTGGTAAATGTGGTTTGGTTGTGTTGTGTTGTATTCATTGAAGACTGATATGTTTTTATAGATAAATTTCCTATTGATTTATTAGTTTGATAAAAACAAAAACAAAAAAAAAAATAAACAAAAATTAATGAAGATTTAATAATTAAATTAAATTTAATAAAGAAATTTTTATTACTTTTTCTATATTTCTTTCTATTTTAATGGTTTTTTTTTTATTATTATTTATATAATTTGCATGTATAATCTGTGTGTATTTTTGTGTGAAAACCCAGGTTTTTTTCTCAATTGTTCAAAATTTTAAAGACGAGATAAAAATGTAACAAAAAAAAAAAAAAAAAATGGAGAAATGGTGGATTTTTATTATGTGATTTCTATCGCAAATTATATAAATGCGTTGTTACCTATTTCATGTTGTGTTATATGTCCTGAAAAGCTTTTTTCTGTACTTTTATTTTGACTTTCTTTAAGAAATGCTCAACACCACAATGCTATAATAAATGCGCTAATTAAAATTTATAATTTAAAAATAATTTCTATGTTTGCTTATAGATATTTATTTAATAATTTAATAAAAAAAAAAAAACTACATAATTTTGAACACACGCTTAAAGGAAATAATTAATTTTATTATAATTATGAAGAAAAAAGAAAAGGCAAGCAGAAAACAGAGAGCCAAAAAAAAAAAAAAAAAAAATTAATAAATCCAAGGCCATTTAGAAATAAATTCACGATTTTCTTTGAAAAATGAAAATTCCATCGAATTCTGATTTTATTATTATGCTTCTAACTTGTGAAATAAATTTTTTTCGGATAAACTCGGAGGACCAAGAATTTCTGCAAAGTTTTGCAAAACTTCATCAAAATTCGGAGATTTTTTTTTATCATAACTTTGTGATCCTGATATCAATGTGAAATTTGCTTAATTGATTTGCAATGTGTGCTGGTTTCTGAGTGTGCTGTGTGCGTTTTATTAATATTTTTTTTTATTGTTGCTAAGAATTAGTTTATTTATTTGATTAGGCTTTTTAATTTAATTATTTTTTTGTAAGGTGTGTGCACTTATTTATGTTTTTTTTTTATTTTTTAAGTTTCAAGGTTTATTAAATAATAATAATAATAAAAATGCAAATAATAATAATAATTGAAATACTTTTACGTTTTTAAATGTGTCAATTGTGTTTGATTATTTTTATTTTTTATTTTTAATGCAAATTTAACTATTTAAAAAAATAAAAAAAATTATTAAATTTAATTCAATGTAATTGGTAAAAGAATATTAAAAAATAAATTAAATAAAAATAAAAGAAAAATGAATTAATTAAAGTTTATAATAAATATTTCTAAGAAAGTAATTAAGACATATTAATTATTAATTATTTAATTAAAAGAAAAGTGTAAAACCTCATATATCTATATGAAACATTTTTTATTATTATTATTATTATTCAAGTTGTGGGTAATTTTATTTATTTATTTATTTATTTTTGCATTATTATTTACTTGTTAAATTCTATGTAAATATATTATATTGGCTTTGCTGTTTCTTGTACATTTTTTTTTCTGCGTCTTCTTCTTCTTTGTATAATTTTATTTATGATGAGAATTTTTCTTTAATTTTTTTTTTCTTTGCTTGTTTGTTAATTAAGATAATTTTTTTTTTCATAATAAAATTGAAAATAATGTATGCTGTGTCTCTATTTTGTGTACAGTAAGATCCAGATGACATGAACATTGGGTAGCAAAATTTTCCTCTAGAAAATTACTTTGATATTGATTTAGAAATGTTTTTAATTACGTAATGCCTCTTGTAGAGAATTCACTACAATTTTATTCTTTTAATTCATTATTCATATAAATATAATTTGCCTAAGATTACTTTGAAGCGTTTGCTTAATTTTAATTTGCTCACGTATTATCGAGTCTACTGTATAATTTAAATTAATTTAATTAAAAAAAAAATAAAAAATAAAATAAAAATGGCAAAAAATACTCAAGATGAAATTCTTGTGAATAATTATTTAGATTATTGTCAGTTTTGGTTTTTTTTATTTTATTTTTGTGTGTGCTAATTTTTTGCTTTAATTTTCGTTATTATTATAGAGAAGAATTTTATATTTATTAAAAAAAAAAAATAAATAAATAATAAGAAACGAAAACACACAACACGCATTTTGAATATTTTCAACAGGCTAAAAAAAAAAAAAAAAAGCTAAAACACATGTGCAAATTATTTTGCTCATCTTTTCTGTTTTGCTTTTTCTTGTTTGCTTCTTGCTCCTTGCTTCAAATTTCTGTTTCTGTATTTTATTTATTTATATATATGCGGTGCAGTAATTAAAATAAAATTAACGCATATTAAGTTATAAGAAAATCGCCAGCGAGAGTGAAATGTGAAGGTGAAGACAACAAAAAACAGTAATTTTATACATTTTATTTATTTTCTATGAAATTTTAGGCGTTTTTAGAAGGAGGTTTGATTAAGACTAACTACTACGGTTGGTTGGTTGGTGGTTAGATTTGTTCTTTGTGCGTCATTTTGCTTATTAGTAAATTATTAAAAATTTGATTATGATTTGTTTGTAAATTTGAATTAAACATTTTTTTATCTTAATTAGATTTTGAATGAATTGTTTATAAAAAATTAATTAATTGATTTTTTATGATGATTTATTTGTTTGTTTGTTTTCAATTTTAATTAATGTTTTTTTTTTTGTTTACATTTTTTTACTTGGTGTGTTGTAACCTTTATGCTGTATTAAGGTACAACATATATTTGTATTTTATGATGATGAATTAGATAAATAATTTTTTTTTTTTATTATTCTTGTTATTTATAAATAATTTTACTAACAGCTGTAGTATGTAGTTGCGCTTCGCTCATTCGCTACTACTTTGCCTGTTTTGCTTACTCAATTGACGTAGTTTTCGTGTAATGTAATACAACACAATTATTCAATTACACATGGTTTAACTATTTAAAATATTTTTTTTTATTTTTGTTGTTTTAATAAAAAAAAATTCGCTTTAAAAATAATTTAGAATTTTTTTTTCATTTTTTTTTTTATTATTTTAGCTTAATTTGTGTTTTTGCTTCTTTATTAATTAAAAGAAATTATTTGATGTTTTTGTTTGGTGTAGAGTTGGTAATATTTTGTAGTGGTTATTGTAAAATCATAATAAACGCAAATAATTTATAATAACACATGGTATTAATTTATTTTTTAATTAATTTTTTTTTTTTTTGGTTTTTACTAATTAAAATAAAATAAAATTTAAAATTTCAATTAAACTTGAATTTTAATTCTGAGTCAGTATGAAAATTTGTGGATGATTATAAATTGGTTAAATTTTTTTTTTTTTAACAAAACGTTTAAATTCTTTGAAAGAAAATTTTTCTTTTCTTGTTTAATAACAAATTTTCATTCTTGGGATAATTAATTTAAATGTGATTGCCTACTACTTGTATCAGTTATTTATTTATTGATTAACTTTTCTTGTTATCTTGTTTATTAATATTTAATTTGTTAATGCGCTTATTTACTTATATTTTTTTTTTTTTCTTAAACATTTTAATTGGAAAAATTATTAATGGATATCCGTTTTAACAAAAGGAAATTTTGATAAAATTTCTTATTAATTAATTAATAAAAATAATTTTATTTTTTTGTTATACATTTACTCTACGAAAAATTTCCTTTTTAAAAAAAAATAATCCCCTTTACCTTGTTATGCTATTAATCAATTAATAAAAATAAAAAATTTATGTAAAATCAAGAAATGTGAATTAAAATTTGTTTATTTTTTATAACGTGAGATTAATTATTAATTATTAATAATTTTTTAATTTGACACTTTTATTGGTTTATCTAAATGCTTAATTTATTTATTGTAATTACTAATTGAAACATTAACATTATTTTTATTTATTTTTACTTTAATGCGTTTTTATTAATTAATCGCGTCATTTTGCATTAATTTTTTAATTTATTTTTTATTACTATAAAAATATTTTTATGCTAGATAAAACGATTTAAATGATGTTGTTTTATTTTATTTTATTTTATCCCATTGTAATTGTGTAATTATTTTTCACTAATTAATTTTATTCATTTTGGCTTGTTCGTCTTGACTTGGTGGTTTGGATTAGTTGGTGAATTGAGTGTAGAAAATTTGTTATGATTTTCTAGTTATTATTTGTATATCAATAGTTGTTGATGTGAAACAACTTGTCTTATTTTGTTGATGTTAAAGTATGCTGCACTCCTTAAAAACAATTAAAATTTATTATATCATAAGTAACGTCTCACACATACACACCTTTGTAACATTTAATGCGGCAAAAAGAAAACAGAAAAGAGTATTTCAAAATAATCGCGAAATAATTCCGTGTACCATACAAAAATAGAAAAATAAATTGTTCATAATTCATAAGTAATATTGGTGGGCGAAGATTATAGATCATTTTTGAATATAAAAAAAAGAAATCCATTTGTGTTGTTTGGCTCATGCTAAGTCGTCTCGTGTTAATGAATTAATAAAAATTCTTTAAATTCTAATGACATTCGATTATAATGAGTGAATTCATCAGACCGCCGCCTCCACCTCCACTATTATAGCTTTGCTTGCTACCTTTATATCATTAAATCTCTGTTGTTTTATTTATTTATTATTTTTATTACTATTATTCGTTGTTTGTTATTAAATAACAACAATGAAATTTATTTTTATTTTTATTTTTTTCCGTTTAGACAACAATTTATGTATTCAGAAAAATAAAATGCAAAACTTAAATGATATTTTTTTTTTCTTTTTCCTTTTTTTTTTTTATAATATGTAATAATAATAATAATAAATATGAAAAAAATAAATAAGAAGAGACAAAATATATAAAATTGAGGAATTTCGAGGTAATTTAATTTTTTTTTTTTAAATTAACACATCAAAAATATTTTTATTATAAAAAAAAAAAAAAAAAAAATGTTATTTATTTAATTTAATTTATAATTTTTATGTCTATCCTAATGTATGTATGTATTGTTGTTGTGGCTTCACACTTTATTTATAAGATTGTTGTGCGTTAATATAGAGGAATTTTTCGTTGTCTTTTTTTTTTTTTTTTTCTTTCGTTTTTATTTGTCGGTATGAAGATTTTTTTTTTTTATTATTTGAAGTGTTGAGATTTATTTACTTGATGGAAACTATGCTGTAATTTTTTTTTAAGGAAAATTCTTTGTAGTTTAGTCGAGAAAAAAAAAAAAAATATTGGTGATTGGATTTGGTCTAGTTGAATTATTTAGGCTTTGCCTATTACCATCCTGCTCTGCTGTATGCCTCAACATTTTTACGACAAGTGTTTTGTAATTTTTGTTTGTTTTTGTTTTTTGTCTAAAGTTAATTTAAGGAATTTTCTACATGTATATTAGGTTTTAATTTTTTTTTCTTCTTTTCTTCTTTATTAATTATTATTATTATAGTAATTTGTCACACATTGTCTTTGTTATTTATTTATTTATTATAAAATAAATTAAACGACGACGTTGACGTTCGTCTACTATACTTACTTACTCTCTAGCAGGTCTTTGTTGTGTGATGTTTGTTTCTAATGTACGTACGTACTTGTTTTAGCTATAAAGAGTTTATATTTTGTGTTTTTTTTTTTGTTTGTTTTATGTTAAATATGTTGCTTTATATAGTAATTAGTCATTTATATGTTTTTAACTGTTTTATATGATGTTTAGCTGATTTGGGGTGGGGTTGGAATTTATTTTTCCACTTTCTTATTACCAAAATTTAAAGTTCTTGCTGTAAAATGATTTTATTCGCGAGATTTTAAATCTTTGTTACGTGAAATAAAAGCTAATTTCCATTATCATTACATAATATTGAATCAAATTTAATTGATTATTTATTTAATTAAAAGACAAGAGATATTTTTTCGTGTGATCAAAAAACCCAGCCCCCACATGTAAGATGATTATTTATTAATAAAATAAAATTAAATAGAAAGTGGATTTTTCTACTTCTTCATCTTCTTCTTCTTCTTTTATTGCCAAAATATAATAAAAAAAAAATATTTCGTCTAATGATTAATGATTGAATATCGTTTATGTTTTTATTTTTATTTTGTGTTGTTGTGTGCTCTCTTTAGTATCTTATCTAATATTTAATGATTTTTGGTGGTTTTATATCATTTATAATAATAATAATAATAATAATAATAATTTTAACTACATTTTGTATATATTTTTTTTATTAATTTTTATTTATCGTTTACTAATGCAAAGCTTTTTTTATTTATTAATTTTTTTCTTTTTTTTTTTGTTTAAATAAAAAATTATCTTGGCAACAAAATGTCTGATTCATAAATTAATTATTATTTTTTTTTTTTTTTATGATTATGTAATATTATTGAATGAATAAATATGGAGAGAAAAATAATTTAATGTTTGTCTTTGTTTGTGGTTTGTTGATGTTTTTTAAACTTTTTTTTTTTTTTTTTTTTTTTTTTTGTGTATAATACATAAGTAAAAAAATGTTTATTGAGTATATCAGGCGTCAAGTTTTTTTTTTTTTTTTTTTTGTTCGCTGCTTTTCTTTAATTTAAAAATTAATTTTTCTTCTATATGTGTGAATTGGTTGGGTTTTTTTTTTGTGTTTTATATTCAATTGGAAATTGAAATGTAATTTTATTATTATTAATTTTTTTTTATGTTTACTTATTAATTTAGTTGAATTTTGTTGATGATTTATTGCTACTATATATAGGCGGTATGTATTTGTGCTTTTTGCGCAAAAAAAAAAAAAGAAAAAAAAAACTTTTTATTGTTAAAATTGTGCTTTAGGTTATTATTGTTTTTTCTTTTTCTGTTTAAAAACCACATTCTTTATTCTTTATTATTATTATTATTATTAATATTATTTGAAAGGTGGTCGTTGCTGCAAATAATTACATAATTTTGATATTATTGTTAATTAATTTTATTTGTCAGTAATAGCAATTTACAATGGTTGTTTTGTGTTGTGTGTTCATTTTTACGCTATAAAATAAAAAAAAAAAAACTATGTAATTGTCATTAATAGTTGGTTACATAAATTATGTACATTGTCAAGCCTATTAAAGCATAATCTTGACCGAAACAATTAATTCGCCTTTTATGGATTTTATAGATGAAACGTTGATGAAACGTAAATGAAAAGAATAAATAAATAAAGAAGAAAATCCACTCTGAATGAGTGATAATATAGAGAGCGAAAATGTTGTTAAGTTTCTTCGTTGTTTTATTTTTTGTTAATGACAAATAATCTTAAATTAATTAAATCTGTCATTTAATACTATAGACGACTCTCTACACATAAACTGTGAAATTGATTTTTTTTCTTTTTTATTATCATTATAAAAATAAACCAGATTTTGATTAAATAATTTCTTTTTTTATTATTCTTGTTAAGCATGCACATTTTCCTATTGAATCTGCTTTAGTTTTCTTTTTTAAAAAACTAATTATTTCTCCTACAATTTTCAATTAGAATAAATAAATAAAATGTAATAAAAAAAAAAAATGAATAAAGGACAAGAAACAGAAGATTACCTGATTTTGTGTTTCACCTGGGAGTTATGTATAAGAATAATTTTTTCTACAAAAATTAAAGTTATTTAGTATTTTCATTTTGGAATGTTGATTTCTCGATGGAATCTAGTTTATATGTTGTTTTTTTTTCTTTTTGTAAATTCTTTTCGTTTGGTTAATCTTATTGGAAGCATAAAAAAAAACCCTTTTTTCCTCTTCTATATTTATATATATATATGTAATAAAAGTAAATAATCATCATAATAATAATAATAATAAATGTTTATGTCACGGATGTTGTTGGCATTCATTGTTCATGGATTTTATCTTGAATTTTTCTTTGCTTCTTTTATGCTTTTATGCTTTTTTCTTTTTTTTTTTTTTTCTTCATTCAATTTTTTAGTTTCTTAAATGTAATTTAGATTTATCTTCTATGTTGAAGAATGAGATATTTTCTATTAAATTTTATTATAATCAGCTGTTTAAAGTTTTTTTTCTTTCTTTCTTTTCTTTTTTAATATATTTTCCTAATGC
Organism: Ptychoptera albimana; assembly: GCA_961205885.1. Taxonomy (NCBI): domain Eukaryota; kingdom Metazoa; phylum Arthropoda; class Insecta; order Diptera; family Ptychopteridae; genus Ptychoptera; species Ptychoptera albimana. The sequence goes on along the minus strand of OY540805.1, from coordinate 19,414,989 downwards.
ATTTTATTTTAAATTTTTTATTAAAATATAAATTATACTTTTGCAAATAATAAATAAGCAGGGAAAAGAAAGAGAGAAATAATAAAAATAATAAAAGAAGCGGGGAAAAGAAATAAAATTAATTAATTATTGACACATTATTGTACATAATTAAATGGGGTTTGATTAAATGTAATTTTTTGCATTTTTTCATTATATATATATATTTTTTTTTAATGATTATAGTTTTATGTTGTAATAAAATTAATACGGTAATAAATTAGCAATGATTATTTGCTTTGGCTATTTTATAATTATATTTAATGTTGAAAATACAGCAAAAAAAAAAAAAAAAATACTTAAGATATGTGATGTGATTTGATGTTTTTATTTAAGGATTAATATTGTTGTTTTTTTTTTTTTTTTTTAATTAATTGCATTGAATGGTTTATCTTTATGTTTATTTGAATGTTTTTTTTTTTTTTTTTTTTCTTTTTTTTTTAACAAATAATCAATGAATTTATTATTACAAACCGTTATAATGTTTTAATGGAAAAATCATTAAAATGTTGGAAAAAATTAAATGACACACGAAGAAGAATGTCGAAGAATCTCTTTGGAGAGGAGAATTTTTTTTTGATTTGTTGATATTTATCATTAAAATTATATTTTAAATAATTATTCAACTTAAATTGATTACCTAGGTGGTGATGTATTTTAATTATTAGTTGAAATAATTTACGTGTTGTATCAGCATTATTATGTTTTTTTTTTTTGTGTCTCTTCATATGAACTTGTTATTTCTAATCGAATGATGTGACTCAGTGTTTGTCAGTTTTTTCGTTGTAGCTGTTATTGTGCTGTTGTATCATTGGCGACGATTTAACATAAAAAATTGTTGAAGACAACAAAAAGAAAAGAAAAATATTGAAGCTGAAACAATTTTAGAAAGATATTAATAAAAAGAAGAAACATCTTCAACTATGACAGATAAAATGTTTAATTTATTACATGTTGCATACAATACATAACCGATACAAAGTCGATAAAATTATATAAAATATAGAAACTAGACTACTTCCATATACAATTAGCGTTAAGAGGATTTTTTTTTTGTATTAAAGTGAGGCAGGCGTATTCAAAAAAAATTACTTAAGATGCTGCTGCTATATAGACTAGAGTTGTTGTACGTTTGGTGTATTATATTCTAGTATTATTATCAGGGTTTTATTTATATTTATAAAAATAAATTTTTTATTCTTGAATTAAAGGTTGTTGAATTATTTATTAAAGAAAAAAAAAAAAAAAAAACGTGATTACGTTGGATTCTTGTTGCAGAAATTTTTATTTAATACGTCGCCGGTTCGGTTGTTTTATTTTATTTTTCTATTTTCAATTATATATTATTAAGTAAATATTTTGTTTGTAATTTTTTTTTATTATTTCATTGAGAAACGATGAAATATGAAAAAAAAAAATGTTTAATAAGTAAATAATAATAATAATAAAAAAAAAAACTGGTTATAATGTTTAATAATATTTCAGTTATGGTAAAAAAACAGCGAAAAAAATGTTGAATTTCGCGATTAGTTGTCGTTTTTTTTTTTATATTTTTCTCTCTCAAATAACGCCCCCACATGAACAATTTTTATTTTTTATCTTAGTAAAATCTCTCGTCTAATTTTTCATTTAAAGCAAAAAAAAAAAAAAAATTTTTTTTTTAATCATCCTTTATGCTGCTGCTGCTGCGTTATTTGATTTTTTTTATTAATTTTCGTGTGTCGTTTGTTGATGTGTCCATCGTTTTGGTTTATCGTCATCATCCAGCCAACAAAATATAAAATATTAAATTATAATTTAAATAAAAAAATGAAAACGACGATAATGTGTCTTTCAAGATGCGTTTTTTTTTTTTAAATTTCTGTGTTGTGTGTTATTAATCCTCGATATATTTAACAGCAGAATAAAAAAAAAAAATTTTTTTTTTTAAATAAAATGAAAAGAAAACCAAATAGCCCAGCCGTCTGTCTTTTTGTCGACTGTTGACTGAGTTGTGACTTTTATATGTTTTTATTTTATTTTTTTTTATTATTATTATTATTATTATTATTATTATTATTATTATTATTGTTCTGTGTGTTTGTTTTTAATTTTTTTTTTACTTTTTTTTTTGCTTCATAAATAGTTTTTCTTTTATTCAGCCATAACAAAATTCGTCCACCTTCTGCTCTCGCGTTAAAACATTTCGTTTTTATTATTTATTTATTTCGTTGGAAATTAAAGTATCTTAGTCTGTTTGTCTAAAACGAAGCAAAAAGTTTTAATCGTGATGCAAAAATAATAATAATAATAATAAAAAAATTAATAAAGACTAAAAAAAAAAAAGAAGGAATTTTTATTTTTTATTATCTTATATTTTAATCAAAGACGAGTCAAAAAGTCTGTCAAATAAAAAATGTTTTATTTTTTTTTTTTTTTTTTTGTGTTAGGAATGAAAAATATTTGGCATTCGACCATTGCGAATTTTGTTGTTTTTGTTGTTTTTCGTTAGCCTTTTTTTTTTTGTAAATTATTTTTCTTGGTATTTCACTGGTTGTTGTTGTTGTTGATGATGTGTTGTTGCTGCTTCCTTTATTTTATTTTATTTTATTTTTATTTTATTTTTGCAGAATGTAAACAAAATAAATTTTAGTTTAGTTTTTTTGTTTACTAAAAATAGAGTAGGAGGAGAAGGAGGTTTTTTTTTTTTTACTTTTGTTGTTGTTTACGTTTTAATTTGTCTTCAGCAAAAAAAAAAAAAAAAAAAATCTTTTTATGTTTTTCCTTCAAGAGGAATAAATTTACGAAAAAAAGAAAAAAATTAATTATGTCCGGTCCTTGATTTATTTTATCTTGTTGTTGTTGCTGTTGTTATTGTTGTTGATACATTGATTTTTATTTTATTTTTCATATATTAAAATCAGATCAAGATATAATTATTCATTGTGTTCATTGTGATTAGTTACTGATAAATTGTTGTAAGATAAGGTGTGAATGTAGTTGGTGGTTGTCTACACGTAGGGAATTTTTTTTTTATCAATGAAATTATTATTATTATTATTATTATTAAATAATTTATTTAAAATGATTAAAATAAATAAAAATTAATTATTTATTTGTATTTACATTGATGGTGTTACTCATTATTTGATTAACTTATTTACTTGCTAAATGTAAATCAACAATTTTAGCATTGATTTTTCTTTCTTTTTTTTATTATTATTATTAATTTTCTGCTTATTTTTTCTTATCATACTCTTGTGTATTTATTATTTAAGTTTTTTATTATTTTTAAATAACGATTAGCGAAAGATTTTAATTTGTTTTTTGTTTTCAAGGGTAGACAGTTGATTATTATTATTATTATTATTATTATTATTATATAAATCTAATCGGTTTTTTTTTTTTTAATTTGCAATGATTTTTCCTTGATAATATACATATATATAAATATATTTATGGGTGATCGGGTTAATTATTTTATTATTAAGAATATTATTACAAGAACAAAAAAAAAAAAAAGAAGAGAAGAGAAATTAATCAAGGCCATCAAAAACTATTACTAACTTATTCCGTTTGTTGCCTTTGATGCCATTTTGATGGTTGCTACATTTGTCATTTTTTTTTATTTACTTTTAATTTAATTGCTTCTCTACTTTAAGTTAATTATTTAAATGTTTGACGACACACCCTGTTTTTTTTTTTTTTTACATTTTTTTATTTTCTTTTGTCTTTTATTACAAATTATCATAATAATTATTTTTTTTTTTTTTTATGTTTTTTTAATTATGTTATAATTTATATTTTATTAGTTTTTAATTGATTATAATCATAGTTTTATAATTTTTTAATTTAATTGGAATTTTGTACACTTACGTAGTGTTTAAAAGGTTTCAATTGATTATGTAGAATGAAATGAATGACTCTCGATCGGCTTTGTGGGATGTTTGATTAAAAATCCTTAATTAATCATAGATAAAATTCTTTATCTGGTGCCGTAGGTGGAAGAGCAGCAACCACACTGCGATCCACTGAAGCACATCCCGAGCTTGCCTAGATAACTAACTTACTAGCATACTATATAGTTTAGTTAGTATACTAGACGTACATATATAAACATATAGATAAAATAATAAAAAAGACTTGCTATATGCATACTAGATATAAATAAACAAGTAATAATTTTTGACAAGTATTAAAAAGATTTGATGTATTATATATATTTGCATTATTATGTAGATCTTATATATAATTATATTTGTCAACGACCACACCATGTTGAACACACCGGTTCTTGTACGATCTTCGAAGTTAAGTAACATCGGCTGCGGTTAGTACTTAGAAGGGTGACCGCTTGGGAATACCGCGTGTTGTTGATTTTTATTAAATATCTAAAGCAAACTACGTGCAAGGTTTTTACCTAGTACGGTTAAATAGGTATATGCCAATGGGGGTGGTGGTATATCTATCTGATTTAATAATAAAAATGGGGAGGAGGTCCAGTATATATTTTTTAAAATACAAGCCTCCAAGTAATAAACAATGAGAAAAAAAAAACACAAAAATTATTCACCGAAAATTGTCGCTTTTTTAACAAAGAAATATTTTGCTAAAAAAATAATAATTTACCGGCAAACAGTATCTCTGAAAAAGAAAATAAAAATTTTTATAATCAATTTACATAATGAAATAAAACCAAACGTATTTCTAAGAAACCAAACAAAAAATATTTAATGTCACACCATATTTTTGATTATAATTACATAATAATTGTATTAAATAAAAAATTTATAATAATTGTTTACTATTTGAGTTGTTTTTAATACAAAACAGAAAAAAAAAAAAAATTTTAAATCAAAATGAAGCCATGATTAGCACGTGGAAAATATTATTTACAATTGAAATAAAAAAAAAATGTTTTATCGCGGCTTTGCGCTTATCGGTTGAGGATATAAGAAGCTTATTTTTGCTTGTTATATTTTCGATGGAATTTTATTTTTTAAATTTAAGTCTTATTTGTTTTGTCACAACATTAGAAATTTCTATGGATAACAATAAGAATCTTGATCTGTGAAGATATTTTTACGTGAGATTTTAATATATTTTCTGGAATTTTTTTAAGGTATAACCGTGATTAGAAAATTATTATTACACGTCGCCGTTACAGTTTCAATATCTAATTTAGTGAGAAAATCAAAAATAATTTAATAATATACAGAGGCGGGAAAAAGACGTTTAAACGATTGATGAAATTAACTTATTTTTTACACTTGATTATTATTATTTATTTTTATTATTTTTTTTTTTTGATTCAGTAATGATGTGCTGAACTCTATAAAAGACAATTAAAATGCAATTTATTATGAATTATTGGTTATTATTACAGGCTGTTGGTTGGTTCATCAAGGTAGTAAAGTAAAAAAATGCGTGTTCATTAAGCTCCAATTATTCATTTTTATTTATTTAAGGATATTACTTGTATAAAAGAAATACCAAAAGTGAAATTTAAACATTTTTGGTATCTTCAGTTTCACAGAATAACAAAAAGAAAACCAATTGAGGTTGTTTTCTTGTTAAATTTTTTTTTTTTCTTAAAATTTTTCATCAACTTCTTCTTGCCTTAATGCCTCTTTTCACCTTTAATTTTAATTTATTGAGTAATTATTATTATTATTATTACAATAAGAAATGTTTTTTTTTGCTTGCTTGCTTGTTGCTTGATTACTGACTTGCTTCTTCTTCTTCAGGGTTTTTTTTTCTTTAACATTTTTTTGTCGTATTTGTTTTGGTATTTTTTGTTGAAGGCTTTCACCTTCTTGAGTTTTTTTTTTGTTTTACTTCTTCTTCTGTTGTTTATTGGTGAATATTTTACAAATTTTATTTCTTGTGTATAAATAAAATCGTAACGTAATCAATATCGATGAATTTTTATTTATACACAAATAAAAATAAAAATAAAAATTTTAAATAAACAAAAAATAATATAAAAATAAAAATAAAGAAAACAAATCAGCAAAGAGTCAGTCGCGTCTATATATGTATAAATAATGGAAATTAAATATAAATTCTTTAGCGCCTACCATTTATTTTTTATTTTTTTTTTATTTCTTTTTCTTTTTAATTAAATGTTTATTTGATTTTACGTGGTGTTTTGTTATCTTACAAAATATTTATGTGTGCATGTGTGTTGTTGTCTTTTATTTTATATAAAAGTAGCTAAAAAGAAAAACATTACAGCGATAATAATAATGGAGAGAAAAAATAAAAATAAAAAAAAAAAAAAAAAACTCGCGAATAAGCTCATCGTCGTCACGTGTTGTTTGTGTTTTTTAATTTTTTCTGTTATTAAAATTTAATTAAAAATCATAAACAAAAAACGACGGTATAGCAAAAAATATTTTTAATCAATTTTTGCATTAAAAATTTAATTTTTTGTTTTCATTATTCTTGAATTAATAATTGAAGAAAGTGTTAACGTCGTCGTCGTCGTTATTTATTTAATTTTGAATAGAATTTTTGTGCTTTAATTAAAGGATAAATTGTCAAATCAGTGTGTGTTTGGATAAAAAAAAATTTTTTTTTGTTATTATTTATGTTTTTGTTAATTGATAACAATTTTTATTGTGACAATTTATGATTTAAATATAAATAATTATTATTATTTCTCTTCTTCTTCATCTTTTTTATTTATTATCTCTTAATTTTTGTTGGTTTTGCTTTGTTTTGTTTTATTTTATGTTTGGTGCTTTCATTTCTAAAGAATTTGTATATTTTCTTTGAAAAGAGATAAAATGTTATTGACTTTTATTATTAACATTTTCAAAATTGTTTTTTTTTTTCTTTTTTTCTTATATACATAAATATATTTTTATTAATTAATGTTTTAAAAATTTTTTTATTAGTTTTGTTGGTGGTTTTCTCTAATTTTTTTAATTTATTATTTATCTTCGCTTTTTTTTTATTGAATAACTGTAGTGTAACTGTTTTGCTTAAATATCGGTTTATCTATTTTCTATACCTACCTTTAGTTGTGTGTCACCTTGCAATTGATGGTAGGTTTTGGTTAGTGTTTATAAAATAAAAATTAATAATTTTGCCTGAGATTAAATTTTTTTTTTTTTTTGTGGTTTTTAATTATGAAAATTCACGAGAATTTGAAAAGAAATTAACCGTCAATAGTAATTAATTGTCTCTTTTTTTTTTACCTTTTTTCAAGTTCAGAGTGTCGAACCATTAAAATTTGTTTTACGTGAATGTTTACGTGAGATCTATCAACAGTTAAGTTTCTTGGGTTAGGAAATGTCTTTTCAAAGTGACATTTCTTATGTAATCTTTACGTTAATTGTGCTTGCGTTGTTACACAACACTGTGCTTTTGATTTTTCTAAAATATAATTGTTGTAATCAATTTAAGAGCGTTTGTAATTAAAATAAAATTTTAAATCATTTTTTTTTTTTTAATAATAATAATAATAATTGAGAAAAAGTAATAAAAAATGATAATTACTACACTCTACCCAATATTCTAAATTTGTTTTCTTCTTCTTCTATCTCGTCGTCGTTTTTCGCGTTTATTTATACAAAAAAATATATAATATTGTTTCTTAAGCAGAATAACATTGAGATTAAATGATTAAGAAGTTTACAAAATAAAATCAATAAAATATGTGAAAAGAATTTGGATTTTTTTTTCTTTTTCTTTTTTTCTTAATTTTTCTTTTTTCTTCTTCTTTACGTTTTTAAAATTTTATTTTCCTCAATAATGCAAAAATCAAATGAAATAATAAAAAAAATAAATCGCGCGCCTAATGGTTTAAAAATAAATCGACTGACGCGAGATTTAATCGGTATAAAAATTAAATTATTTTTTTTTTTTTCGTTGGTTTTTTTTTTACATATTTTATTTTTGACTCTTCTCCTCCTCAATTCTTCGATACATTTTTTTTAAGTTTTTTGTGTGTTTAAACTTCTTATCGTGTTATTATGGTATTTTTTTTTTTTGCTTCATTTATTTTTTTAAACGCTTTTATGTTTTATTTATTAATTTTGTGGTAAAAAAATATTTTTTAGCTTTTTTTTTTTTGCTTTCCCCCTTGGTTTAAAAATTTTGTTTTTTGTTTTTTTAATTTATTATAATTATAATTTGTTGTATTTATATAGGAAAACGTGAAAAGAAATAAATTATGATAAAAAGGCGCCACCTTTTTCTGTTTTTTAATTAATCGTGTTTTGTAAAATAATTTTTTCTTTTTTTTTTTATTCTTTTTATTTACCTTATTAATATATTTGTTCTTAAGAACATGTTTATCAATTTAATGTTTATTGTTTGTTTGTTTGTTTGTTTGCTTATTTGCTTATTTGTTTATTTTATTTTATTTTATTTTATATATTATATACTTGATCATAATGACAATTCAGATTTTATTTTATTTGCATTAAGTATTTTATAGACATTTTAAATTTAATTTAATTTAATTTAATTTATTCAGTTTAGTAGTTTTTTTTTTTTTTTTGTGCGATACTTCTTATAAAATTTATAATTTAACGAGACGATGACTTAAGTAACTTAAGTAGAAAATGTTTGTGAATAATAATTCACCTTTATGCGTACTTAACGTAACATGTAGCTACTCCTCTTTTTCACAATACAATATAAAACGCAATTAATTAAATGAAAAGTGCAAAGAAAAACGTAAAAAATATTTGCACAAAAAGCGCTTTAACATTATCGTGTTTTTTGTTTTTTATTTATCTTCTTAAGCTGGCAATATATGTTAACACGTACCCTTTTTATATAAACTCTAAAAAAGCGTCATATTTTAACACATTTTTCAAAATATAAATTCAATACAAACACACACAGGCCGCCAGGACGACACACCAGTGGCAACGCTATAAAAAAAAGTTTTAATTTGCAAAAATAAATAAAAACGCTTACGTTTTTTACTGTTTGTTTGTTTGTTTGTGTAGCATAAAAAGGAATTAAAAAAGTTTTTATCAAGAAATAATAATAAAAGAGAGAAGCAAGTTAAATTTTTCGAAAAAAAGCACAGTAGCACAAAAGTAACAAAACAAATGTGAAGGATCATGTTATGTGCTTTGTTGTGAAGTGCTGTTGCTGTTTTATTTCATGTGTTTTGTTTTCGTGTAATAAAAGAAAAAAAAAATTGATTTTTTTTTATTTTTTTGAAAAGAAAATGTAAGATGATTGCAAAATATAAATCTTACAAAAAAAAAGAAGGGTTTTTTTTTTTTTTTATTTCATTTTACTTTATAAATATAACAACACAAGCCAAGCAAAAGAAGATGAAGAATAAAAATAATAATAATAATAATAATAACAACAGCAAAACACATAATCCAAAAGTAACAGCATCCAACAGCAGCAACAACAGCAACAGCAAAAATACATAAAAATAACACATAATAGTGGTTTAAATAAAAATGGAAAAAAAAAACGAATAATAAAATGAAAAATAATCGAAAATAATCTCTTGTTAGAGATGTAAGCATCAGCTACTGTATTTTATTTTAATTTTTCTTTTATATATATATATTGTTGTTACAATAATAATAATAATAATAATAATATTAATAACAAAAACATATAAATAATGATAATGATGATTAAGATATTTTAGCAAAAATATAGAATTTTATATACATTTACTCAACAATAACTAATTTATTATTCAAAAGTTTAATTAAATAAAAAAAAAATATTTTTTGTTATAATTACAGGAACAAGCAATAAGGACATTAAAAAGTTCACGATCTGAATGTGCTTTCGATTACTTAACAAAAGCAACACAGCAGCAATTACTTCAACAACAGCTTATGCAACAACAACAGCAGCAGCAACAGCAACAACAACAACAGCAGCAACAACAACAACAGCAGCAACAACTTCAACAACATCAGCAACAACAACATCAGCAGCAACAACAACAACAATTACAGCAACATCAGCAACAACAACAACAGCAACACCATCAACAGCAACATTTACAACAGCAGCAGCAGCAGCAACAACAACAGCAGCAGCAACAACAACAGCATCAGCAACAACAGCATCAGCAACAACAACATCAGCAACAACAACATCAACAACAGCAACATCAGCAACAGTTTGAACCAACAATAAATGGACATACACCAAAGGTAATACTAATTCGTATTTTATTTACTAATAATGTTTTTGTGAAAAATTAATGTATGTTTTTTTTTTTAATTTTAGGTGCCCGTAATAGCTACCAAATTAATTAGAAAGCCAAGTATTGAAAGAGAAATAAATCAGACATTATACCATCGTGGTAGTCCAGCATTAGATTCAGGTGCTGGAAGTTCACGCTCTGATAGTCCCCATTCACATCAGCAATTGACAAGTAGTCGAGCAAGTACTGGACAATATTCCCCATCACCATGTCCTTCTACATTTAGTGATGCACCACCACCGCCACCACCAAGATGTTCATCAACTCCTCCAACACCACCACCGGTTCCGGCCAATTTTCAACAATTATTTAAGCGAATGTCACCAGCAGCACCACCTACTCGTCCAATACCGTTGCCATCCCAAAGTCCCGGTAGGGGCACATCGCCAGTTTCAAACACAAATCATAGACAACCTATGATTGTACAAAATGGTCCACTAGCTCAACAGCAACTGTCACAACAAATGCAGGCATTATATCAAGGCAGCTCTGGTGAGCCACCACCTCCATATCCAATAACAACAGGTGCTCCACCTAGTTACACAGCGTCAATACAAAGTAGACAAAGTCCAACACAATCCCAAGCAGATTATCGTAAAAGTCCTAGTTCTGGAATTTATTCAGCAACTTCAGCGGGTTCACCGAGTCCAATTACTGTGTCACAAAGTTCGGTGTCACAACATTCTTCTATGGCGAGGCCAATACCCTTACCAGCTTGGGGTGCCAGACAAACAAAAACACAACCACCAATTATAATGCAATCTGTTAAATCAACTCAAGTACAAAAACCTGTACTACAGACTGCAATTGCACCACAAGCACCAACAACACCTACAGTATGTGTATCACCGGTACAGGCAACGCCGGCACCTCCCTCATATGCATCTTCAATACAACAAAAAACTCAACTAGTTCCATCTGTACAAGCAACACCACTTATAACTGGTACCACAACTATAAATCCAAAGTCGAATAAATCAATTGTCTCATCTGTTGCCGTTGTGTCATTACCAGCAACTACATCAACTCCGCCTTCGACGCCAATTTTAACACCATCAGTTACACCAACAAATATGAATAACCCGCAAATAGCTTCATCTTCAAATGCGAATAGTGCAATGTCATCAAATGTAATAGCAGGAGCGTCGGGAACAACAACACCAGCCACCACACCTACAAATATACCAACAACAGAACCACCATCATATGCAAGTACAATGCAAGCATTTATGGCTGCTCATCAAACACGCCATTTACCACCACCTCCGCCATATTCAACAAATAATTGTAATAATAATAATAATAATAATAATAATAACAATAACAATAGTGATCAGGGCTCATCGACAGCAAGTACACCAGAGTCGCTAATTATAAATAATGGTAATAGTAGTAGTAATAATAATAATAATATTATAAATAATAATAGTTCAACAAATTTAGCAACCACACCACCATTGCCACCGACCGCTTCATCGTCGGTTAAAAGCAATAACAATAATAATAATGGTGCAACAAATGGTACAATTGATAAAAAATTATTACAAAGTGGTAAAATAGATCCATCACCATACAAGAAAATAAAACATCAATCGCCAATACCAGAGCGAAAGCAAATATCAAAAGAAAAAGAGGAGGAACGCAAGGAATTTCGTATACGGCATTATTCACCGCAAGCTTTTAAATTCTTTATGGAACAACATATTGAAAATGTACTAAAATCATGTAAGCAAAGAGCTTTTCGTAAAAATCAACTAGAAAAGGAAATGCTAAAAATTGGTTTATCAACAGAGGCTCAAACACAAATGCGAAAAATGTTATATCAAAAAGAAAGTAATTATATTCGTTTAAAACGTGCCAAAATGGATAAATCAATGTTTGTGAAAATAAAACATATTGGCGTTGGTGCATTCGGTGAAGTTAGTTTAGTTAGAAAAATTGATACAACGAATCATTTATATGCAATGAAAACATTAAGAAAAGCGGATGTATTAAAGCGTAATCAGGTGGCACACGTCAAGGCTGAACGTGACATATTAGCGGAGGCGGATAATGAATGGGTCGTTAAATTGTATTATAGTTTTCAAGACAAGGATAATTTATATTTTGTTATGGATTATATACCGGGTGGTGATTTAATGTCGTTATTATGTAAAAAAGGTATATTTGAGGAACCTCTGGCGCAATTTTATATTGCCGAATTAACGTGTGCTGTAGAAAGTGTTCATAAAATGGGTTTTATTCACCGGTAAATATGACTTAAATATATTTTTCATATATAAATATTACTTAGCTGTGGTTTTTTTTTTGTTTTACGTTTATTAGGGATATTAAACCAGATAATATACTGATAGATAGAGATGGTCACATTAAATTAACTGATTTTGGCCTATGTACTGGCTTTAGATGGACTCATGATTCTAAATATTATCAAAAAATGGGTAAATATTGGAGTTGAATTGTTAATTCTATAAATGGTAATATTAATGGATTTTTAAAAAACTTTTTAGGTGATCATGCACGTCAAGACTCTATGGAACCATGGGAGGATGTAGAAGGCATCAAACCTACAGTGTTGGAAAGGTAAAATACTTCAAATCAATTGAGTTTTCTTGTGTTCAAATTATTAAAAAACAATTTTTTTATTTAAAGGCGAAGATTACGTGAACATCAACGTTGTTTAGCACATTCGCTAGTTGGAACGCCGAATTATATTGCTCCAGAAGTATTAGAACGAAGTGGTTATACGCAATTGTGCGATTGGTGGAGTGTAGGCGTTATATTATATGAAATGTTAGTTGGTCAGCCACCATTTTTAGCAAATACACCTGGTGAAACACAGCAAAAGGTAAATTTCAATTTTTTTTTTTTTCTTATTTAATTCTTTGATGAAAATTTTTCTATTTTTGTTTAGGTTATAAATTGGGAAAAAACTTTGCATGTACCACCGGCAGCAAAATTATCACGTGAAGGTGCTGATTTAATCTTAAGTTTATGTTCATCGTCGGAGCAACGATTAGGCAAAAATGCGGATGAAGTAAAAGCGCATCCCTTTTTTAATGGAATTGATTTTAATGATGATATACGTAAACGAGCCGCCCCGTATATTCCAAAAATAGAACATCCAACAGACACATCAAATTTCGATCCCGTGGACCCGGACAAATTACGTAATTCATCATCAGATTCAAATAAGAGCGGTGAAGAATTCATGGACACAGCAAAACCATTTCATGGTTTCTTCGAGTTTACTTTTCGTCGGTTTTTTGATCATGATAAAAGTATATTAGGTTGTGGTGGAAATTGTGGTGATGATAGTCAAGGACCAGTTTATGTGTAATTAATTTTGTGCACAAATTTATTGTGTGTTTTTCTGTGAATAAAAAAAAGGAATTTTTTTTTTTGATACATTTCTTTTACTTCTTCATACGTACTAAAACAAAAAAAAAAGAAAAAAACCAGAAAGATAGGAAAACTTATTAAAGAAAACATAAATGAAGGAATATAGAAATTGAGGATGGTATTTAAACCGATAGCAAGAGAGAGAGATTTAAAAAAGATAATAAAAGAAAAGAAAAGAAAAGAAAAAAAAATTACTGATTAGTAAGCAAAAAGACAATTATTAATGAATTTTTAAATGAAGAATGAACAAAAAAAGAAAAATAAAATGTGAAATGTGAGCAAAATAAAAGAATAAAAAATTATTTAAAAGTATTTAGTCTTTAAAATAAAAAATTAATAAATAAATAAATGATTAATTAATTAATTAATTAATTGAATAAATAAATAATATAATTAATAAGTTTTTCTTTGTTTTTTGTAATTTACGTTTCCTTCTTTTTATTTTTTTTTTATTTTTATATTATTATTATTATTATTATTAATTATATAAATTATAGTGGAAAGAAAAAATTAATTTATTTGTTATAAAAAAAGAAAAAGAAAAAAAAAATTTATAAGGAAAAACGGTGCTATAATATTATTTAATGAATTTTATTATAATTAAAGAAAATTAATTACTGATTTATTAAAATTTTTTTTTTTTTTTTGTATAAAAGTTTTGCTTTTCTTTTGTTTTTTTTTTTTTTTTTTAATTTAATTATTTCGTTGGTGTAAATGTGAATGACTAAAAAAAAAAAAAAAAAGGAAAAACCTTTTTTTTTTATCTTGCTTTAGATTTCTAATAATAAAAAATTTGTTTTTAAATTTTATTGTTTTTTTTTTGTTCTTGTTTGTTTGTTTTTATTTTAATTTAATAATTAATTAAATTTTTTTATTTTTTTTTATAATATTTGGCCGTATTGTATTCACTAGTTGATAGAGAGAGAGAAATTTTTTTTTTTTTTTTTTTATTTATTTTGTGTAAAATTAATTAATTAATGAATTAATTTTGATTTCTGTTTAATTATTATTATTATTTTTTTTTTTTAAGGGTTTACATCTATGTATTAAGGGCTTTAATGTGAATTTTTCAATTTACTTAATACAACATACTTATGAGATTTTTTTTTAATATTTTTCTTTTCTTTTTTTTTGTATTACTTTTTTATTTGAAGGATTAATTTATGTTTTTTGTGCTGCATAAAGTGTTTAACGCTTATTTTTGGACGTGTTGTTTTAGTACAAATTGTAATTAAACCGTTTGTAATTTTAAAAACAAAATCACAGTTTTATATGCATTACGAATGTAACATTTAATCCTTTTATTAATTATTTAATTTGCATTAACGCTTTTTTTAACATAATAATTATTCTCAATTAGTTTTGTTGTTTTTTTTCCCCCCAATTATAATTTTGTTGTAGTTTATTTGTTGTCGTCTTTATTTAAATTAATTAATTAATAAAATAATATTAAATTTATATAAAATCACTTGCCAAATAATCATAAATACGTATTTTATCAATAAATTAAAATTAAATTAAAAATAAAAGAAAAAAATTAATTAACGCGTTAATTATTTGTTTTTCTATAAAATTTTAATTTTAATTTTTTGTTCATTAGTTAGTTTTGTTTGTTTTTTTTTTTTTTTGCCTTATTTTGTTTTGTTATTTAATTTAAATTTATTTAATTAATTAATTTATTCATTAATTTTAATTTTTAAATGATGTAGGAATAAATGTTAAAAATAGAAAACAATAAAAAAAAAAAAGAAGGAATAATCATTATAATCGTGATAATAATTAATTAAAACATAAAAAAAAAAATTAATAAATTCAAATTAATTTTGATGAGAAAGAAGAATCAAGTGTTGTCCACTTTTATTGGATAATAAAATTAGATTTATTATTGAGAATTTAAATTAAAAAAGAAAATGAAGAAAAAATAAAATGATAATAAAATGCTGTGCCTTTTATTCTTTATAATAATAATAATAATAGTTTAACTGATAATTAAATTTACTATTTATATGCTATTAATTATTAATTTATATATATAGAAAAAAAAATTACTCAACAAAGAATTTTTCATTGTTTATTCACTCAATTTTGAGTGGATTATCGCCTTACCTTTACAAAAAAAAAAAAAAAGAGAGAAAAAAATTAATTTTTTGGTTTTAGTTGTAATTAAATGTGTTTCAAGTAGTTATTCTCTTAACACACCCATACACAATCATATCTTTGATATATATTTAAAAAAATTTAATTAATTAAGTTTTCATTTTTTTTTTTTTTTTTAAATAACTAATTTATTTTTTAATTAAAACTTTAGGTAGGATAGATAATAAATAATTAAATTAAAACACAAAAACAAATAATTAAAACAGAAAAAGTCATTAAAAACAAACAAAAAAAAAAAAAAAAATTATAAAAATCACACACAGCAGGGCTGTGGTGTTTAAAAAATGATCAAAAAATTAATAAAACTAATTAATAAATTAATTCAATTTTGACTTTAAATTAACTTTTCTTTCTTTTTTTTTTTTTATTAAAATTTCCATAAAATTTTCTATTTTTTTTAAACAAATTGTTGGCGTTTAGGTAATTTTTTTTATATTCAGTTATTTTCTACGTATTTTTAGTAACAAAAAAGCAAAAAGAAAAAAAAAGGAAAAAAAATTTGTTAAAAACAAAGAAAAGAGAAGAAATTATTAACAAAAATTATTAATTAATATAAATAATATAATTAAAATAAAAATAAAAAAAAAGAGAGAAAATTATTGTTGAACAAATGAATAAATAGAATAAAACACAAAACGTTAATGATTTTGTGGGTGAACAAAAAAAAAAAAAATTTATAAGAATGCATGTAGTTTTTAGATAGAAATTATATTAAATTAAAACAAAAAAAAATTAATTAATTAATTAATTAATAAAACAATTCAAAATTTAATGTTAATTTTCTTGTAACATTGTTTCGAACTGTGTAAATATATAAATTTATTAATAATAATTATATAAAAAAAAATCAAAACATGAATTTTAATTAATTTGTTTGCATTTGTTGGAGAGTTTACAAGTTGAAGTGTTTCCAGTTCACAAAAAATTGTTTTTTGATATATATAAAACCGTTCTCAATTTTCCCCTCTACAAAAACTAAATTATGAGAGAAAATTAAAGAAAAATGACAGATCAAGAGAGTACATCGCTCAAAACATATACACGATGTTTTTATAAAATTTTATGTTGGTAGAACTTTATTTC
The DNA here is from genome assembly GCA_961205885.1 of Ptychoptera albimana. NCBI lineage: Eukaryota > Metazoa > Arthropoda > Insecta > Diptera > Ptychopteridae > Ptychoptera > Ptychoptera albimana. The sequence goes on along the minus strand of OY540805.1, from coordinate 19,398,116 downwards.
ATTTAAAGTTTCCCACGTGCAGTGTGCTGTCAATATATTTTACGTTTTTAAATTGATAAATTAATTTCTATAAAACATTAATAAATAAAACGATTTAAAAATGTCGATTCGTGAAAAGATATTAATGAAAAAAATAAAAAAGCGTGAGGAAATGAAGAAAAAATTAAATGAAAACAAGAATAAAGTAAAAGCGGTAACAAACATTGAAGGTAAATTTTTTGAGGTTATAATATGTTTAAAGAAAATATTTTTGTTTAACACGTTTTTGTTTTTTTTTTATAAATTTTTTAGCGGAAAATGTGCCCTCAACAAGTAAAAATAATAAAAGGAAAGCAAATATTGTTGAAGAAGGTAAATATATGTTATTTTAATATATCTGAATTAGTATTTGCTATGATGAAGCAAAGGCGAATTTGAAAACTAGAATCCTCTTAGTAAAATAGGAGTTGAGGCTGTTAATGAAATCGTTTAATTTAATCTGAGCTTTAATTTATATAGTTATATTTAAAATAAAGAAAATAATTAATTAAAAATGTGAATTTTAGTAAAAAACGTTAAAAAAATCAAAGCCACCAAAGCCGAAGTTATTCCAAAATTAACCAAAAAAGAATCGCAAAATACAACACAAAATGTGGCAGTTAAAAATGGGAAAAAGAACAAAAATCAAGGAAACAAAATTGAAGTAGTCAAAGCTGTAGAAAAAAATGTCAAAACAAATATAAAATCCAATAAAAAACAAAAAGTTATTGAAAAAGTCGTAGAATCGGAAAGTGAATCAGAAGACTCAGATGGTTCTGAAAATGATGAAGAAGAAGAAGAAAGTGACAGTGAAAATGATGAAACAATAAATGAAGTTGAAAAAGCTTCTGATGATGATAGTGATGAAGATGAGGATGATGAAGAAGATGATGATGACGAAGAAGATGATGATGATGATGAAGAAGAAGAAGAAGATGATGAAGATAATAAAGTTGAAGAAAAAGAAGTGAAAAAACCAGCTATTAATAAAGAAAAACCTATTCAGGATAATAGTCAACGTAAGCAATAATATTTGGATTTAAATATTAAATATGATTTTTCTAATTTTGTGTTTTTATTTATATGTGTTTAGTGCCAGGCTCTGACATTGGTTTAGAAACGATTGTCGGTGATCGTACCTTTTCATCACTCGCTGGTAAAGTATCCGAAGCGACACTTAAAGGCGTAGCAGATATGGGTTTCTCAACAATGACAGAAATTCAAGCAAAATCAATACCCGCATTATTAGAAGGTAGAGATTTAGTAGGTTCTGCTAAAACTGGCTCTGGCAAAACATTAGCATTTTTAATACCGTGTATTGAGTTAATTTATAAAATAAAATTTATGCCAAGAAATGGTACCGGTGTCATTATTATATCACCAACACGTGAATTGTCAATGCAAACGTTTGGTGTTCTTAAAGAATTAATAGCACATCATCATCATACATACGGTTTAATTATGGGTGGAGCAAATAGACAGGTAGAAGCTGAAAAATTAGGAAAAGGTAAATTATTTTATAATAAAACGCGATTAATACCTGAAGTTATTTAATTTTTTTTCTTTTTTTTTATTTTAAAGGTGTCAACATACTTGTTGCAACACCGGGACGTTTATTAGATCATTTACAAAATACCCCAGACTTTTTATATAAAAATTTACAATGCTTAGTTATTGATGAAGTTGATAGAATTTTAGAAATTGGTTTTGAAGAAGAATTACGACAAATTGTTAATTTATTACCAAGTGAGTATATTTAATTAGGTTTCGAGGAAGATAAAATTGTAATCATTTATTATAATTTTCTAGAACGTCGTCAAACTATGTTGTTTTCTGCAACACAAAGTGAAAAAACAGATACAATTGGTAAATTAGCATTAAAAAAGGAACCAATATATGTTGGTGTTGATGATAATAAAGAAACAGCAACAGTTTGTGGCTTAGAACAAGGTTATATTGTGTGTCCATCTGAAAAACGTTTATTAATATTATTTACATTTTTGAAAAAGAATCGTAAGAAGAAGGTTATGGTATTCTTTTCCTCATGCATGTCCGTTAAATATCACCATGAATTATTTAATTATATTGATTTACCAGTTACATCAATACACGTAAGAATATTAAAAAAAATTGTTTTTTGTTTAAATATTTAATAAATAAAAATTAATTTTAGGGTAAACAAAAACAAACAAAACGGACAACAACATTCTTCCAATTTTGTAATGCTGAGTCTGGTATATTATTGTGTACAGATGTAGCTGCTCGTGGTTTAGATATACCAGCGGTAGACTGGATTGTACAATATGATCCACCAGATGATCCAAAAGTAATTAAAACATTTTTTTTTTCTTTTAATAATTAATTTTTTTATTTTAATTTTTTTTTCTTTAATTATTTATCTAAAAGGAATATATTCATCGTGTTGGAAGAACAGCTCGTGGTGAAGGTAGCTCTGGACATGCATTGCTTATATTAAGACCAGAAGAATTAGGTTTCTTAAGATATTTAAAACAAGCAAAGGTGCCACTAAATGAATTTGAATTTTCATGGAATAAAATTGCTGATATCCAATTACAGGTAAGAGTTTTGTGTTTTTTTGAGTGAAATAAAATTACTCTTTGTAAAATTAAATGAATTTTTAGTTTATCACCTGCTATAAACTACTGTTTATTATTTAATTATTTTTTTTTCTTTTTCTCTTATTAAAATGCATTAAATTAGAGACGGCACAGATTTTTTTTTTTTCTTTTTTGTTATTTTGGTTGAAAATTTTATTTTTATTTAAAACATTTCTTAATTTTATTACACCGTTTTTGCTTTATTTTTTCTTCATCTGTTTATATTGTAAAGGTGGCATAAAGCCAATTAATTTTTGAATATAAATAATCGTAAAATAAAATAATAATTTTAGCAGATTTTCACAACCAACAAATTCACTCAATTAATTCTGTTTCATCAAAATGTTTCAAACGTTTATGTGAGAGGTGGTGGTTGGTTGAATTTTGTTATCTCTGGATGAAAACATTTTTTTTTTTTGTTTTTAATAAATTGGCCAAAAATCAACGAAATTTTATGTTTTATGATGATTAAATTTTTATTTCTTTATTAATTTTTTTTTCTTATCGTTTTGTTGAGTTTTGTGCGTTATAATGCTCTCTTGAACTGGTTTTAATTTTTTTTTTTTTTATGCAGAAACTACTTCTAAAATTTCTTTATGGTGTTATCTTTAGTATTTATATCTTTCACGGAATTTTTTGTGATTTTTTTTTTATGATTATTATTCAATCGTAAAAATAAAATTTTATTTTATTTTATTTCTTGTTAATTTTTGTTGTTTTGATATTAATTCGGTTGAATTTTTAATAAATCACACAGAAAATAATTTATTTAGCACATTTTGTAAAACAATTTTTTTTTTTTAAATTAAAGGTGATTGCGGGATGTATTGTATTTCATTAATTTATTTGTTGATAATACTGATGGCAATAATTTACCAATCCTTTGATTAATTTTTGTGTTTTTTTTATTTAATGTAATCTGGTTGGATGTGTTTATTTGAGGGATTTAATTGCTTTGATTACATAACAAACGGCGTAAATAATTTTGTATTTAGATGAAATTAAAGTTGGAAGTAAACGAACATGTTGAAGACATCTGACAAGAGATGCATGACGTCTTGTTTGGTTGTGAGTAATCAATTATTGAATTTCACACCTTTTAGTTACACGCGGGTTTTGTAGTTTAGAAATTACCAATTGGGATTTAGTTGAATTTTCGGAGATTTTTAGACTTTATCAAGATAAATTTAGCATTTTTATCTGTTGTATGTATCGTAACGTTTTTTTTTTGGTAATTAAGCTTCTCGATTAGATTCAACAAATTTGTAATCAGAATACGGGAATACACATCACACGGATTTGTTATTTCTAGTTAAATTGACTAATTTTTCTATTATTTTATTTATTTATGAATTTAGTGTGTTGTGTATTTCAAAAAAAAAGAAAGAAAAACATCAACTCCTTGGTGTTGTTTGACGATACGCAAATAGATTTATTTATGAGGCTATAAAAAGTGAAGAAAAAAATAAAAAAAAATTTTGTTTTAAATAAAAAGAAAGAGAGAAATAAGAAAATTAAATTTCACACCTTTTCGATTTAAATTTTTTTTTTGTCTGCTTTGTTGCTTTAGTTTTTCTTATTTTCGTTTAAATTTTCTTCTGTTTTTCAACAGATGTGAATTTTTTTTTTTTTGTTCTCTCTACTTTGTTTCTTTAACTTTTTTTTTTCTTTTTATTTTTGATGATGAATTAAGATTATAAAATTCAAATGATGAAATATTTTTTTAAAATTAATTTTCTTGTTGATCTAATTTCTGTTTTTATTCCAAAAAAAAAGAAAAAGAAAAGAAAAATGTAACTAAAGGTGTGTGGATAATGCAAAAATAGATACATTTGTTGTTTCCTGATTAATTAATTTAATTTCGGGTTATTTGTTTACCTTAATGCTATTGAAATTATGTTCTTTGTAGAATTTATTCCTATTCTACAATAATGTCTTGTCTTATTCTACGCTCATTTTTATGTTACCGAACTTCTCCTCTATTTAATGCCTGTGGTTTAAACATTTTAATTTTTTATTGTCTTGGCTTGATATTTTCAAAACAACGTAATTAACAATAAAATTACATTAAAAATTACGTGGTGTGTCGCATGTATGTAAATAAATAAAATATGAATGCAAACTAATTAATTTCTTGTAATAAAATCAATAAATTTGCATATCCTTAAGCGGATCTTAGGAGGAAATATTGACATTTTCTATAAGATAATTAAAGAATGAGAGAAAAAAAGTTGTTTTTCGCTATAGGAGTTTTTAATAACTGTGAAATGTTGTGTAGGTGCCAAAAGACAAAAAAAAAATATTATTAATTATTGCTGATGATGATGCCGTGTGGTATTTTTGGTTGGATCTTGCTGTTGCAATTATTATTTTGTATTCATTTTTCCAAATTGAGCAAAAATTTATTACTTTCTTCGTGTATTTCTTTGTTTTAATTAATTATTTTGCTGTTTTTGTGTATTTTCTATTTTAAAAGTGCATTAAGGAACAAAATGAATGAATGCAATTAAGTAAAGTCCGTTGGTTGGGAATTTATTTGTTTAAAATGCCTGAGTTGTTTTTTTGTTTTTTCTTTTATTGAAATTGCACGGCGGTAAAGTAGCTAAATGATTATGGATACTGGTTACGTATTTTTACATGGAACAAGTGCTTCCTGCAATTAAAAAACCTCAGATGCACCTGAGGTTGCATGCATTGAAATAATTTTAATTGAGGATAATCTATAAAATCTACTTTTACATTGCCGGATCTATGTTTGTTCTCTGTTTTATCTTTTTTTTTATTTATGCGAATAAATTTTTATTTCATTGTTTTAAGTAAGAAAATTGTTTTGAGTACTTGTGTCATGTCCTGTCAATTTTATTATTAAAAAAAAAAGCAGTTAAATTGTCATTAAAAGCTTTGGGAGCTTTTTTTATTGTTTATTTTTTTTCTTTCGTTATTTCTTTTTAATTTCCTTAATTACTTTGTGTAATAAATTTTAAAAATGCATTCAACAAATAATTTAATGATTAAATTAAAATTATGAATGAAATTTAATTTTGTGTGTTGTGTCGTTGTCGTAAATAAAAAAAAAATTATAAATTTTTTTTTGATGGGATTAAAATTAAATAATTAATTAATTTTTATTTCGATTTGTGTGTGTTTGTGTGCAATAACAACTAGCCGTAGACTTACAGCAACAACAGCTTCTGGTTTTTAATTAATTTTTATTTTTTATTTTTTTTACATTCAAAAACAGTAATTTTGAATTTTTTAGCCATTTAATGTTTAATTGTTGAAATAATAAATTAAAAAAGTAACGAACAGACAGAAAACAGACGCGACATTATATGCAAATACACACCGCGAATAAAGTCATTAATTTTTTTTTTTTTTTTTGCTTTCATACAACGAGACAATTTTATTTTTTTTTTTTTTTAATTTTTGTCTCGGGTGTAATAAAATTGCATTTTTTTATTTTGTTTTTGGTGGACAAAACAATTTTTTTATTACTTTTTTTCAGCAGTTTAATTGAATTGAATGAAATGAAATGAATCTGAAATTTTTTTTATATAAATAAATATTTTGTAACGTCAATGTTGACGGGGGAGAACGATGATGATGATGATGAGTATTAAAATTATTATTTATATTTTGATGGCAAAAAATTAATTATTTTTCAAAAGGTAATGAAAATTTAATTATTTTTTCGTCGGATGCAAAGACATGTGAATTTTTAAAGTTTTTTTTTATTAAATGTGTTTATTTAATTTTAATTTGTTTTCCTTTGCTCTTTTTTTTATTTATTATTTCGCGCTCTGCAGTTGACAATTGTTTTGAATTGTATTTAAATTGTAGGGTGAAAAAGTTTGTTTTTTAGTTGGTAATTCGATTGTTTAATGCTCTGCATGAGAAATTGGAATTTTATGGGATACGAGTGAATCCAAAAGCTTTTGTTTTGATTATGAACGATTACATCACAAGCAGCAGCAGCATTTTCATATTTATTTAATCAAAACAAAGAAAATATTTAATTTTATTCATAATTAATCTGATTTAAATTATTAAAAATTATTGATAATAAAGAAATTAATTTTATTTTTATGACTATTATAAATGCGGAAATACATTTTTATTTTATTTTTCCAAATAGAGGAAATTATGTTTGTTGTTGTGACATTTTTCAAAAGTTTTGTTTTTTATTATTTATTTTCGGTTAATAAAGTTAAAAAGAAAAAGCTTTTTTGTGAATGGAAAATATGTGATAATCAGATGTGGTGTTACCAAGTTGTAACAAATTACAGAGAATTACATTGGGAAATCTTGTTTAGTTTTTTTTTTTTTTTTTGTATTTGAATAGAAAGTAAAAATGTGAATCAAAATTTATTAGGTTGGCGTTTGGTAGAGCGAGAGTTTACTGGGGAATTTTCCTACAAGAAACTGGAATTTGGTTTACACTCTTGACAGTAGCAAAATACTTTTTAAACTTGCGTAAAAGTGATTAGCCGTTGACATTGTTTTCCCTTGTTGAATGGTTAGAGGTTAGAATGGCTAGTTGAATGAAATGCTGAAGTTTTGGGAATTAGTACAGCTTCCGAAAATTTGGAAATAAATTTATAATGACGGTGGATCCGTATTAAATAAATTAGATCTGGAAAAGGGTTGAAATTCACTGAATTGAAATCTTTAGAAATTATTTTGTGTTTTTGTAATGTTTCATCCGGAACGACTAAAATTTTACACTTTATTGGGCGTACTTTTAATTAATTTGTTGTGATAATTGGAAATTTTCTGGCATATCGAATAATTTCTAATGTCATCGCCCACGCTGGACGTTCAAGCACTGATGGATGTGTGATTTGTTTGCTGTGTCCGTCTAGAAATTTTAATAATTTTTTATGTAATAATGCGAAGGAGGATTTTCTAATTTCACGCTTATTATCCAGTTTTGATTATTTTTTTTTTATTATAATTAATTAATTTTTGTTATTTTTTCTTCTTATAATTTCAGTTGGAAAAATTAATAATGAAAAATTATTTCTTAAATATGTCGGGTAAGGAAGCATTTAAATCGTATGTCCGTGCCTATGATTCCCATCAATTGAAAACAATATTTGACGTTGGAACACTGGATTTGACGAAAGTGGCTAATAGTTTTGGTTTTACTGTACCACCAGTTGTTGATTTAAGTAAGTTTCTTATAGAATTTTTTTTTTTTTTGGTGAATTATATTTTTATTTATTTGTGTGTTTTTTGTCTTTTTTTTTTTTTTTTTGGTAAATTCAGAAATAAATTACAAAGTACGTAATCGTCCAGAAAAACGTACCGGTGGAGGTGGTTTCGGCCAATATAAAAATATGAATAAAGACAAGGAGAAAATGGTATATCGTCCGGCAACAAGTCGTGATCGTAAACAACAATATGCAACAAGATTTTAAATAAATAAAAAAATAAATTGATTTTTCTTTATTAAATAATTAATTAAATAAAATAAATTTTTTATGATGATAAAAAAATTAAAAATAAAAATTATTGAATGAAACTATGGAATAAAGTTTTATGAATGAAAAAAAAAAAAAAAAATAGTGTTTGTTGTTGTTGTTGTTGTTGTTTTTATTTAAAATGTCCAAGGTCAAAAGACAAGCTTTTTTTTTTGTTTTTTTCTATAAACAAATAATAAAAAAAATAGTCGCTTGATATATTCATTAATAAATAAACAAGCCACCTAGCACCTTGCGCTGTTTGTGGTATATTTATTTGTTTATTAATTGAAAATTTATTATTATTATTATTTGTAATGTTCGTCCCTAAAACATGAATGTTTTTTTTTTCTTATTGTTTTGTTTGTATTTCGTAATTATTTCTGTTTGTTAAAAGTAAAGATGAAATCCTAGTCTAATGGTTAAAAGCATGGTAAAGTCTCGTCTAAGTGATTTATTAACACCTTTGTGTCCACTTCGACAATTATTGGTACAAATATTCACCAAATTACGCCTATTAATAATAAATTTAATTAAGTAACGAAGCAACAATTTAAATAATACAAAAAAAAAATGAAAAAATCAATTAAATTAAAATTAGCAACAACAACAAAATTAAAAATTTCATTCATAAATTTTAATTTTCTCAATAAAATTTTGTGTTGTTGTTGTTGTTGTAACATCATTAAAATTAATTTAAGGCGCCAAGTGAGTACCAACACGTTAAACATCGAATTTCTACTTTCGCGACCTTGTCACTAATTTTTTTTTATATTATTAATAATTTTTTATGATTTCCTCTTTGTCCAAAATAACGTTTATTGTTTTTTATTTTATTATTTTCTATTTTTGCAAAGTGAAAATATGAAAAACTGAAATGAAAAAATAAATAAATAAACACAATTCAATTAAAACGTTTTTAATCATCGCGGTGTGTAGTGTATGTAGTAAACAACAGCAAAAATTAACAACATTTAGATTCGTTGGTTTTTTAATTTTTTTTTTCTTTCATAAGAAAGCTGCTCAAACTAAATAAAATAAAATAAAATCAAGACAAAAGCAACAAACAACCATTGCCAATGTGGGTAGTTTTTTATTTTATTGTTTTTTTTATTGTTTTTCTTAGTTGAAATCGTTTTTAATAAATAAAAAAAAATATTTTTTTTTATAGTCGCTTTATTTCTTACGTCATCGTTTTTTATTTAGTTTATTTTTTTTATTTTTTAGTCCCTTCCTTTTATTTTATTTTGCTATTTTTTACTTCCTTATCTATTATCATTTAAGAATGTGAAGTGTTTAGGTGGTGTGGTGATGATGTAGAAAACATTTCTTTTCATTGACGCGTTAGAATGGACAAAAAAATCTTATTTTGCGATACCAGGAATAAATCTTTTAAATTGGTCCAATATGGAATTCGTGTTATTTTGAAGCTTTTAGCGATTAGATCGCATTTTCAAAAAAACATTGGAAAATACCAAAATTAGTGTATTATCCTGTGAATTGTACCGAAAATAAAAATCCAGAATGGATTTGAATCTGAATTTTTAAGTCACCGTTATAGTTGGTAAAATGTTGATAACTCTGATAACACAACAACAAGTTTACCTAGGAACTTTATTACGTTGTTGAAATTTTGGTTTTTGTAACAAAAGCAACCAGCGAACAAAACTTGAATTAAATTCATATTGAAGAATTAAGAGGAAGGATTTAAAGTTCATATGAGGTTCATACAAGTCACTGCATACCGATTTCCCTTGAAACTCTATTAAAGCTTTTCGTTAGTCACTAGAAAAATCAAAACGCAATACGATCAGGAAGTAAAGAAACGACATCAGTTTTTGCAGACGTTACAAAATTGTTATTTTTATTACGAAAAAATACAAAAAAAAAAAAAAAAACAAAATACATGAAAAACCACGATGCTTTTCTAGAAGCCAAACCATTTTTGGTGGTTGACCAAAATTGGATGAACCGGGTATTATGAGTCGCGCCACTCGAATATTTAATAACAAAACTAACTCTTTTTTTTTTCGTTTTCTTCTTCTTCTTTTACATAGTAATAGGCAAGTGGGTGGTTCAAATTATTTAAAATGACAATAAATTTTTCTTCATTTTACTTTTAAAACAGATTTTTTTTTTTCTCGTTTCTTTGCGTTTTTACTTGTTTTTGCCATTTATGTAAAAAGATAAAAAAGAAGCAAAAACCCAAAGCTTTATTTACACTGATTGAAGTTTAGTTAAAAAAAAAAAAAAATTAAATAAAATAAAATTAAGCAAATAACAAGGCAAACACCAACCAACAAAAATCTTTGATATTTATTTAAGTTAATTTATTACTAAATAATGTTTTTGTTGTTGGCTTTTGATCATGTTGACAAAAATAATTAATAAATTTTGGGGATAGAGAAAGATAGAGATTAAAAATGCGAAAAATGAATAAAGAAAAAAAAAAATTGAAACACAAGTACAATGACATTAACGAAATAGTTAATAAAATAAAAAAAAATAAAGAAGAAAAGTTCGTAGAACTTGACACTTTTATGGTGAAAAAGATAAATTAAAAATCATGAAAAAATTCAAAATTAAATTGATTAATGAGACAGAGATTTAAGCTTTTGTTGTTTTTGATTGATTAATTATCAACTGTGTTGTTAATCACTGATCCTTTGTGTTTTTTTTTTTTTACTGTTGCCACCATTTTGTTTCGTAATGTGATTTAATATACCTTTAATATGCCTATTTACAAGGAGAATTTAATTAATGCTTTTCAATAAAGCGATGTAATCTGATCTGATGTAAATTGATTGTACCACGCGACTAGAGTTGTGGAAATATTTTTGCCATTCTTGTTAATTACCTAAAATACAACAACAAATAGTTTTCTATAGAACAAAAGTCGATTTCATAATCCTTGAAGTCTGAATTATATAAATTTCCACTAAATTTAGAAAAAAAAAACTCGAAATTTAGTCAACAAATCAATTGTTTGGCTTTTTTTAAGGAGTTTCTTTGAATTAATTTGTGTATTTACGACATTTTCAATATGGCTGCCCAAAAGCTTTTATTTAACAACTTTGCACGTGGTAATGTCCCATTGCCGTTTGATGCAGGAAGTAAAAATTATTCTGAAATTAATATTCAATAATAAATTAATCACGTCATAAAAGAAAAGAAAAACAATTTTCTCTTCCTGCAGACAACGTTTGTCTGTAAAAATATTAAAAAAGTCTCCAAAAAACTAATAAAAAAAAATTCTTCTTCAATGAAAGAAAAAAAATGGCCGTTCGTTTTGTTTCTTTTCATTAATGGAATTTTCTTTTGCGAAAATTATTTTGATTAAAATAGCCAATTAATTAACGATTATTAAATATTTTTCTTGTATAGAGAATCTTGTGATCTTTGTTTTGTTAATTAACTTCTTTTTTGTTTTTCATTTTGTAATTAATTCCTCAAAGTGTTAATCAGTGTTTTTGAGTGAAATTTATTATAGGAAAGTTGTGTAATTTTTTTTTTTTTTTTATTCACTGTTTTTAACGTTTAAATACTTTATTAACAGGAAAATTAATTAAAAAACATTTTTATAAACAATAAATATTTATTTTAAAAGCGAATTTTTTTTTCTTCTACGTTTCTTCTATAAAAATTTAAATTAAAATTTCTATTATTTATTCACCGTAAAATATATTCAATTACACAATGGACACAGTGTATTAGCATTGAGCATTCGAACAACACGAATAACATAATGTAGGTAAAAAAAAAATTAAATAAATTGTAGGTGTTTCTTGTAGATTTACTAAAATTATAATTTTTCTTTTGTTTATCGCAATAACATTAAAAAATAAAAAAAAAAAAAAAATCAAACAACTAGCATCTGATCTGTTCAAAAATTAACAAAAAAAAAAAAATTGAATACGCCTGGACCTGAAAGTGAACACACAATATAATTGCGTTATATGTTGATGACTCGAAATCTATAGTCGAACAAAACAAATAAAATAAAAGTTTAAACCGAAAAACCATTAACAGATTGACAAATAAGGTGTTTTGTTTATAACTTGTGGGTGGAGGAAGTCATGTCATTACACTTTGGATTATTTGATCAACGACCACAATCAACAACAACAACAACTATATTTACAAGAAATTTACACAAGTTTCATAAACGTTCCTAATCTTTTGGTTTTATTTAAGAAAACATTTTACAGCGTGATACAAAAGCGTTATTTAAGGGAAATTTGCTACTTGGCTGACGGTAAGAACTATTTGGTGTAGAAAGATATATTGAAGGTGTTATCATCAAATAATAAACCTCGAATCTAGCATATTTAACGAGTTGTCTTCAAGGAATCAGTGATATACTCTATGGAAGGAGAAAAAAGTCCTATCAGTTCCACATTTGATAGTAAATCAATATTTGTAATTTCTGATTACAAAACCAATTACTGACTTTTGTAATGCTTCTTGTGATTCAAGGATTACATCAAAATTAAACCAATAAGCTTTGGAAGTTGAACAAACAAAATTTTCATTAATCCAACTATTAAGGTAAGTGAGAATAATTTTTTATCCTTTTATTATAAATTGTTTTGTTAATTTTTTTACTACCTTAGATCTTTATTAATTTATTTTTTGGCTTTTGTGGTTTTTTGCTCGTTTAATTAAATTATCGATTTCGATTTATCAACGAATTTAAATCAATTTGTTTGGTCGTCACACCCTACACAAATATTTGTCAAAAAAAAAAAAAAGATAATTTTATTTCTTATTAAAGTTTTTCATCTTGTTTTGTTTGTTTTTATGACATTAATAATTCACTTATTGATCAATAAAATAAATTTAACAAAGAATTAACGAACGTTAATAAAAAATATTTTTATGGTTGATTAATTTTGTATGTTCCTTCTTCTTCTAGTTTTTTTTTTTTTTTTTTTTATTATTTTTATTCTTAATCTCTGCTCTGCTTAATTTTTGCTTCATTTTTATTGTACAATGGGTTTGGTTTCTTTTGAAGAATTTATTATTTAATAATTTTTAATAGCATCAAGCAAACAATATTAATATTGCTTAATGATTTTAATAAAAAAAAAAAAAAACCTTAAACTAAAACTTTTATTAATTAATTTTAATTTTATTATTATAGAAATGTAATAAAATTATTGTAGCACCCGGTTTTTTTTTTTTTTTTTATAATACAGATATTATTACGTCATTATGTTAAATTAAATTTTTAAGTGAACAGAAAACTTTTTCCGGAAAATCAAATTATTTTTTTTTTTTTTGGTTAGAATAATCCGAAAACTCCTTATATAAAAAAATGGCGTCGATAAAAATAAACAAAAATTATTATCAGAATTACATCATTGGTTATAAAAGTAAATAGAATAATGACGCAGTTATAAAAACAAAATATATAAACCAATCAAAACGATTGATTATTAAAATAAAAATAAAAAAAAAAAAAATAGATAAAACGCACATGAGCGGTTGTCGTCGCAACGATTATGTAACAAAAAAATATTTGTTATCAATGAAATAAACGTTTTTTTTTTTATTTTTATTTAAATCAATCCATTCACTTTTATTTATTTATTAATTTGCCTTGTATGTCACAACATGAGGTTAGAAAATGTTTAATAATATGTCGCATTATTTATGTATAATTAATAATTAACCACAATAAAATGGTGGATTCTGTGTATATAATTATTAATGAACTCACGCGATTTACTCACTAAAACAATTGTTTGTAATAGAGGTGTTATTAAGAAATCATTTTTTTTAATTAAAAAAAAAAAAAAAACATAGTTACCATAGAATCTACTTCAAATGGTTTTTGTAAATATATTTTCTTAATATTACGTCATTTTTAAATCATTGATTAACAATTTTTTATTTCAACAGAACACTTGACACTGATTTTTCTATTTTATTAATTTTTATGAATGAATGAAGTTTCTTATTTAAAACGTAGTGTAAAAAAAAAAAAACAAACAAACAACAACAGCAACAACGAATGTGTAGGTGGTTTGTGGCTTGTGCTTTTTTTTGATTATACCTTTCAATAATAATTGTTATCGTTTCTTACCTTTCTCAAATAAAATGAAAACTTTAAGCGTTGCGGGTGTTTTAATTATCGGAATATTATGAAATTAATATTTTTTATTTATTTTTTATTTTTTTTGATAATAAAAATGTTTAATTTTTGTTAAAGATATTTAACAACCAGGGCGGAATTATTATTACAAACAAAATCAAGATTAAAAAAAGAAATAAAAAAATTAATTTATCATAATTAGATGCTGTCCCCTCTGCCTACACATTTTTTTTATTTTTCTTTACAATTTTTAATAGCTACTGGCTGTCGTTTTATTTTTATTTATTTATTTTATTTACTTTATTAATTAATTTCTCTCCTTGTGACAATATTTTTTTTTTTTTGTTTATTAAAGCAACAAATTAATTATTGTTGAAAAAAAAAAAAAAAACTACCACGTGTATTTTAAGGTTATGCAGATTAGTTATGGTAAAATTATAGCAAAACTATGTAATAGGAAGGTATGTTGAAAGTTTTATAATTGTAATGAAGGTTAAATGGTTTATTATTTTTTTTTTTAATTTGCGATAAAACTAATTAAGGTGCAGCTAAACAGAATATCGGAATAAATAAAACAAAAATGTGATTAGCTTACTTAAGAGTAGTGACGAGTTTTTTTTTTTTTTTTTTTTTTGTTGCGTTTTTAATCAATAAAATGTCAAAGCGTTGTCTGTTAAGCTAAAAAGCTTCGTATTTTGTCTGTTTTATTAAAAACTTTATTAATACAACGATAGTTCTGTGTATAAAGGATTTAAATTTACTTTAATTTTTTGTTTTTAAACTACAAATAAATCTTAATCTAGTTTTATACATTTAAATATTAATTTCTTAATCCTGTTCTACAAACAAATATTTATGTATAAATATGCTATAAATTTTATTTTTTCCGCTTTTTCGCTTTTTTTTTTTCTTTTTGTAAACCAGACAAACAAATCTTTTTCAAAAAAAAAAAAAAAAAACAATATTTTTTTTTTTCTTTACGTCTTTTTGAAATAAATTAAATTAATTTTGTTTTTTATTTTTATTTGTTTAATGCATGGGCGATTAATTTATTGGTTTTTGGTTTTGCCTATATATTATTTATACAAGAAAATATTATTAATTGTGTTGTTATAAATGTGACAATTTTGTTACTGATTAAAATATTATTATTTTATTAATTTTAAAATAAAAGGGGAAACGAAAAAAAAAAAAACAATTATTTCACTAGATACGTGACGTGACTTTAATTTAATCCTTTCTTGTAATGATTCTGTCGTCGTCTATACCGGTTGATTGTTTTTTTTTTATCACTTTTAAAAATAAAACTTAACGTACGACTGAGGGTTTTATTTATTCGAAACAAAGAAGAATAACTAGAATAACTCGACTTATCACAGGACTAGAACAAAAAAAAACAAATGTTTAAGTCAAGGTCGTACAAATAATTTTTTTTGTTTATCAAGTTTTCATTAATGAGCTTTTTAAGTAAAGTAAAGCAACGTAAAGCCAAACTTAAACCTTTTTTGTGGCTATTTAAAAAGCTTAATGGTCATAACCACACGGAACGAATTATGAATTGAATCATGAAATGTTTGGCATTTTGTTCTGTTGTTTTTTTGTTTTTTTTTTTTTTGATTTTCTTGTCTCCAGAAACGAAATGGATTCGCTTAGAAAACAAAATTTGCTCCATGCTGAATATGATAAGCAAAAGTAAACAGAAAATCTCTAATTAGTAGGCCCACCAAAGAAGAAATTTTATTCATAGTGATTATCTGGAAATTAACCTTAAGTAACCCTTTGTTCTGATCATGACTTAAAAAATTTGTTGTTTTCCTTTTAATTTTCAATGCAATTTCGTCGTTTAATCCTTTTTATGTAATGTAAAATAAAAAAAAAAGAAAAAACAATAAAATATAAAAGCATGACTTAATTAAGTCAAGTAGGATTAGCTTATTCTTAAATTGTTTTTACATTTTTTTTTTGTTTTCTTACACATCTGCTTTATTTGTGAATTTATTTTAACGATTTGATTATATGTGCGGGTGGATATAAAACATACAAAGGATTAAATATTCTTTTTGATACACAAAAAAAAAAAAAAAATAATTAAAAACATCTTTCACCTAAGTGAATTGACATGAGCTTTTATTGTTTTATAATCGTATGTCTTGAATTCACCAAAATTTCGTGATTATTTTAATTCAATAATAAAAACGATTAAAAAATGTTTAACTAAAAAAAAAAACAATAAATTGAATTTAAGTCAACTAAAGTAGCTAAAAGTAACAACAAAAATAAATGAAAAAAAAATTAAAAATATTTTCACTCGTGAATTTTTGCTTCTTGTTTACGTGTTAAAGAAAAAATTAATCAGCAAACATAAATTTCAATTAAAAATAATTTACTGAATAACGAACGTAGTTGACTACTAGTTAGTTGTTGGCTGCTTTTTTTTTTTTTTTTTGTTAATTTTAAATTAATTTATTATTTTTCTTTAAATTTAATTTTTTCTCGTTTTTTTTTTTTTTTTTTAATTTTATTTTACAAAACAACAATTAACAGCAGAGGTGATATTTTTGGTTAAATAAATAAAATTGGGGAAAACAGAGTTAGGGAATTTTTTTTTTTTTTTACCTTATTTAAGATGACTTTTTGACTGGCTAGTTGATTGTTGTTAAAGGTCGACTTAAGTAGAATTTTTTTTTTTTTTTGATGAGATATGGAAAGCAAATTATATTTAAGTCAGAATAGTGTTATTTGTGGCATCATGACAGTCCGCAAAGTTGTTTGAATTTTAATTGATTTATGCTTGTTTGCTTCTTAACTTAGTTCGTCCCTAACTCAAATTTCTTTTAGTATTGACCTTTTTACAACTCTTATTACTAATTTGCTGTTATATTGCGATGCCACTCGCATGCATTGATGAAGACAAAAAAGATTTTTCGTAACACGTAGTCTAACGACAGCATTGGAATTCAATAAATTTGCGGGTCTACTCCTGTTCTGTAAACAGTAGCCATTTAATACTTTCATTAATATTATTAAAAAAAAAAATATTATTATTATTTTTACATTAAATTGTTAAAAAAAAAAAAAAAAAAAACAACTAAAAATGAATTAATAAAAAAAAATGTGTGGGATTTTTCTGTTTTTTTTTTTTTTTTATTTTTTTAGAGGTCACCGTTTGTTACTTGTATTTGTTTTATTTATTTCCGTTTTAAAATAAAAAGTATTTATTATTTTTTTTTTCAATTATTATTCTTTAATTTTTTTTTTTTTTATTTTTCTTTCTAATTAATTTTTGTTGCTGTTGCTGTAAGCAAACAAAAAAAAAAAAAACTTTTTCTTTTATTTAAAATTTTACCTTTATAACAATCGTAATTAGTATGGGAAAAAAATAAATTCTTTGTTTTATTTTCAAATTAGAAATTAATTAAATGTTTGTTTGGCATCACAATTTTGAAATGGTGAAATGTTTTTCATTCATAAATAAATAAAAAGGATTTGTTACAAAATCAGCAATACTTACGTCCATTGGTTTTATGGTGGCTTGAAATACATTTGTTTGAAGGTAGTAAATACGATTTATTAGTAACTAATTCGATCAAATTTTATCACAGAGTTAGAATTTTTATCGTTTTGTGCTCAGAAAAAATTTATTTATTAAAATATAAAAGAAAATTATATGGTCCAGTGAAAGTTTTAGAAAACTAATGAGGAGTTTTGAAGAAAAATTGAGAAAAAAATTGTTTTTTTTGGATAATTTCTGAATGTTTGGGTGGTCATAACTCGAGAAATAATTTTTTTTTCGGATAAACCCGTAAAACAAAGTATTTTGTATGCCCCAAAAAATATTCCTGCAACGTTTCTGCTTGATTGGAAATTTATTTTGCCTGAAAATCAATTCTGGAAGCAAAAAAAATTAATTTAGAATTCTTTGTGACATAGAAAATCGACTTTGTACTACGGGTTTGCCTGAAAAAAGAATTTATTTCTCGATTTAAAGTCATTAGAAGACCTGAAAAACTATAATTTTCCAAAACGACAATAAAATTTTATTTTTTTTTAATTAAAAACCATTTGAAAGTCAATCAAACATCAACCGACCTTAAAACATATCAAGATGATGACTTAATGGAATTTTATTAGAAAAAAAAATTAATTTGATCTGTTAATTAGCAGAATAAATTTAATTTTTAATATAGATAAATAAATAATCAATAAAAGTTTATTATTATTATTATTTTTATTTTTATTTCTGTATAAAATAATTTAGTAATGAGAATTAATAATTAATTAAAGTAATTACCAATGTCAGTGGTGAATTGTTTAATTCACCATTTTGACATTAACATATATTATGCCTTGACGTGTGCTCAGAAAACGAAAGAATCAACATCTTAACTACCTACAGGTAAATTATAATTAAATTATTATTTTATTTTTTTTTATTATTACATTATTCACCGGATATGTATGTACGATTCAACTAATAAATTATTTAAATTGTTTATAATAAAAATAAATGTTTATCTTACCATAATTCTAAGAATGTTTAATATCCTTAAACCAGGATTTTTTATCAATTGTTTCTTATCTTTTGCAACAAAAAAAAAGAAAAAACAGCAGCAGCGATAGGTAAAAATTTTATTTTATTTTATTTTTTGCTGATAAAAATCTAAAATAAAAATTATTTTGTCACCAACTGTTTTATTTATTTAAATTAATTAAATTTAATTAAAACAAAAAAAAAAAAAAAAATTAATTTAGTAAGAATGTGGAGAAACTTACTCTTGCTTTGTGACCGTTTTTTTTTCTCCGTTGTACAACGATATAAGTGATTTATATTATTAATAATTTTTAAAATATGAAAAATTAATATTAAAACGTAAATGTTGACGAAATTTATTTATTTTAATTAATTATTTTAGTCCAAAAATTATGCAAATTAGTTAGTTTTACCACTTATTCCAACTTCATTATATATTTACTATGAATCATTATTGTGTTTACGGTTTTCTAACTAGAAATAAGGTTTGATCATCAATTAAGACAACATTTTTATTATCTGGGTGGTCGTCTACTTGATATATTTATCCGCAAATTTTAATTTATTATTTAGTGCATCTTAATGCGCCTTAATTTATTTAGGTAAATCACTTGGATGTTAAGTACTTTATTGGGTAAATATAATTATTTATGACAAAAAAAAAATTTGATTAAACACTTTGCGGGTATAAATCTGTTTTATATATTATTGGTTACGTTGATTTAGGGTAGTTTTTAGATAGTTTTCAGGAAGTAGGATAATAAGGAGTGGTAATTTGCATTATTGGTGAAAGCTAGGCGCATGAAAATTTTTATATTTTAGAAGAGGTTTGTTTGAGTGATGCTTTTCCCATTATTTTTCAAGAAGGATTTTTTTTTTTAATGTCGAAAAATCTGTGAATAGCATAGGCTACCAATGAAAGGTTTGGATTTCAGGTATTTGTGGACATTGGTATTAATTGGAAAGACGATTTTGGTTCGTTTGAAAAATTAGTTTTGGTATTTTGCGGTGCGTATCTTACGTATCTAGAGTATCTCGCGGTATGGATGATTTTAACTTAGTTCTTTGATATTCCGTTCAGAAATAAAAATTTTATATGAAATTTTCATTAAGTTTCCTAGCTTTTTTTTATTCTTCTGTAGTCTTCAGACTTTATAAGTCTGATCTAGTTCACTAGCTACTCAAAATAGAAACAGTGTTAACATAAAACGATTTGTTTTCTATTTAAATTTCGATAATGGATGACTGTAGAGAAAATTATGTTTATAAATTAAAAAGGTATTTCCATGTAAAACAGTTTCTACACAGATTACCATAATTTATTCGGTTTTATGCTTTTTATTTATTAATTTTAATAAATCCTATTATCCCCCAAGTATATATTATGTATTATTAATAGAATGTCATCAAATTATAATTTACATATAAAAATCTGCGTTTTTTTTTTTGTCTTTTCGTTTAATTTAATTTAATTTATTTATTTTTTTTTTGTTTATTAAATATTAAAAATTGTTTTTTTTTTTTTTTTTTTACTTTACTTTGCTTTGCTTTTACTAAAAGGTGTGTTTAGTTAATAAAAATTAATAATCATCGTCTCATCTTATTCCTCTCTATTTCTTGCTTTTTTTTTTTTTTAAATAAATTATTCATTGTAATTGTCAATTATTATAATTTTTTTTTATTTTTTTTAACTTTTTGCCTATTTAAATAAGATTTCAATCAATTTTATTTAATTTTTTTTTTTTTTCGGTTTTTTTGTTGTTTATTTTAGCATAAATTTGATGTGAAGTTTTTATTTATTTTCGTTTAAAAAAAAAAAAAAAAAGGTGAAATTTATATTTAAGGTTTATTATTTAAGTAAAAATATAAAAATATTTACAACAGGGTGTTTAGTGTTGATTTATTTACTTTATCATTGCTTGATAAATCTAAACAAAAAAATTAACGTAATAAATCGTAAATCCTCACTGAATCTCATCGGTTGTTACATAATTTTTTCTATGACTTACACAATTTTATTTTGTTGAAAATTCACCGAAAAAAGTTCTCTAAATTCGATATTAAATAACAACAGTTTTTAGGCCAAATATCGGATACAAATCACAACAATAACTTGTTAAAATATTTACCGAAAAAACACAATAAACTTTATAACAACCTGTTACCATCAAAAGTCTTCCGAACTCAACCAAAAATAATAAAAATGATAAAAAAAATATTTCATTATTACTACCAAGGATATATCAACAAAACAAATTAACAGTAATTTGTCAATTTTCTTCTTTGTTTTTATGTTTTTTTAATTTTTTTAATACCAAAAACGACATAATTTATATCCATAAATAATTTAATAAAATTTATTTTATTTTATTAACACAAATTTGTCATTAATCACTTAAGAAACAAAGATTGAATTCGAAATTAGTATAATTTCCATTGTATCGTTTAATTATGCTGAATTATGAAAATTATAATTAGAACAGTGGATTCTCCACTATAATTATTACTTTTTATTGGGTAATGTGTTATAAACTTAGTTCGGTTATTTATCCTTGTTTCATTATTGTTTCCAGTATCGATAGTATCAGTATCGAATTACGATACTATCGACCAAAATCCAGTTTCCATATATATTTTTGAAAATAGAAATACTTTCGATACTTTCATATAATTTTAATGCATCATTACTGGTTTGTTTAAAAAATTAAAAAGTAATTAATGAATTAGTAGGAATGAGTGTTTAAAGCAAGAAAGAGACGATACTTAGTTACGATAGTGTCTCGAGAGTATCGAAATATCGATACAAAAAAAAAATAACTTTCGTTTGTAACAGATTTTCAATAAATAATTTTAAAAACGTAATTCCATGCAACCAGGTTAATTAATTTAAATTATGCTAACAAGAATACTAGAACATAAATATCTTCTGTCTTCTTTTCAGTAATAATAAAATGTCATCAAATAATTTTAATTATGAATGTGATATAAATTGTGTGCACCTTAGAATACTTGATATTAAATTACCGAAAAAAATATGGTAAATAGTTGTAAATCAGTGTTGTGATGATATAATGTCTGTTATTTAGTGATTATATATATATATATATATATAATATATAAATGACTTAAATGATTTAATCACCAGATTAAACTCTACTGTAGAAATGACAAGCGAAATATAAAACGAAACACGCCGCGTCAACTGTGTTTTTTTGCTGTTTTATCACCATCATCAACATCAATAACAACGAATTTTAATTTTTCTTTTCTTATTCTTAATAAATAATGTTGACATATTTATGTTTAATAAAAAAAAAATAAAATTAACATACAATTATATTACGCATTTATTATAAAATATTTTTTTTTTTTAGTTTCTGTAATTTAATTATTATTTAGTTGCATTTTTTTTTTTTTTTTTCGTTTGTATTGTTTTTACAGCAAATTAAATAAATAAATAAATAAATAAATAATTGGTAGACATGATTTTAATAATAATAATAAATAAAAAAAAAAAAAGAAGTAAATTAATTTAATTATTTATGTTTGTATGTCGGTAGTTTTGCTTTTGCTGCTGTTGTTTTATGTTTGATTCACAAAATTTAAATAAGGCGGTGTGTTATGTTCTATTTTGATTTGTTGTCGTGTGTGCGCAGGATAATTATGCTTTAAAGATTTTGATCATAAAAACAAAAAATCGATTTTACTCCATATGTAAGGGAAATTTACATAAAATAAATTTAAAATCAAAATGTTAAACTATGTTTGATTTTAAATAATGAGAAGAAAAAATCATTTTTAAACTTTTATTTACCGGCTTAAGATTGCAATCAATTTGGAAATAGTTTAACATATGCTTGAATAAATGATTTTTCTTAAACGTAATGTAATTTCGGAAAGTTTTAATCAGGCTTTCAATTATTTATTGATGTTATTTAATTGAAGCAGATAGCTTTTAAAAATCTGAATGCATGATATTGGCATGCAGTTGTACCTCTAAAAGGCTTTTCTATAATTTTTGTGGAGTTTATCCAAGTATATTTGGTACAACATAAATGTATTTTCTCTATAGGTAGTTGTTGCTTCTTATCAGGTGTAATTTTGTCATGAATGTTTTTGAATTTCAGGTGCTTTAATAACTCATCGATAGATGTAATAGACTAGTTCGAAAAAACCGTCTAACACGCACATAATTTCGTAATTAGCTGTTATTTACATGATTCGATACCAAATAGTTTAAATTATCCCGTAATCCTTCAATACAGAATATAATTGTCATACAACTTACAACAATGACAATTGTATAAAAAAAAATTAACATACAAAATTTAATTCTAATAAGCTTTGCACCATATACGAAATATTAAAACACGAATCCAGTAACACAATTGATCGAATCAAATAAAAAATAATAATAAAAATCTCACTGGCAAAACGACACAAGCCTTAAATTTCTTAAAATGGTAATTTTTTATAAAATAAAAAACAAAAATAAAAGAAAAAATAAATAAATTTTATTACATTAAATCGTAACAAACATTTCAACAATGACAAATCAAAGATTGACATTTTAATTGCTTACACAATAAATAATTTAAATTTTTTTTTTTTTTTTTTCATTTTTTCATCATGTTATAAATTTAAAAAAAAAAAATTTTAAAAAAATGTATTTTTGTTTACAGAAAACATGTGTCAATGTGACGTTAGTCTCATTTTATAATTTTTGTACAAATCAATGGAAAATAAATAATATCAACGATGATTGTTTTGGAAATTTATTAACACACATAAATATATATGTAATTATATATATATAAATTAAATTAAATTAAATTAAATAAAAAAAAAATTGTATGGTGATAATAAATCATTTTGGGTTTATTATTCACTGGGTATTTGTCGCTTCTTTTTTCTCTCCGTTTATTTTACTTCCATTTTGGAGGGATATTGACATCATCTACATCAGTAATTATTTATTTTCATTTTTATTTATTTATTTATTTATTATGTATAATTGTTTGTTGATTATTGTAATAAATTTAAGTAATTGAGAAGGAAATAAATAATAAAAAATAATTGATTTCACTATAATTTTCTCTTTTTTTTAATGATGTCATAGTAATTCTACGTTAATTCTTTTATCCACCGGTTTTATTTCAAGTAATTTTAATTAAATAATTAATTCTTTTTATTGAATTATGATTATTAGGTAAAAAAAAAAAAAGTTTATTTATACAAATACGATCGCTAAAGGCTTTTATGTTTCATTTGCTGTTATTAAAATGTTAACTTTGCGAGTTAGATAGGATATTAATATAGTATCTGAGAATTTTGCTCGTATCGATATTTCGATGCAATCACATAAGAATAGCAATACTCTCGATATAATCGAAACTTTTGATACTGGATTATGGTCGATAGTATCGATTTTCGATACTGGAAACCCAAGCTAATATAATGTTATGTAATGTAGTGTGATGTTGAAGATAAATTTCCCAATAGCTGAGCGTAGTTTTATTTACTTTACTCAGTAAAAAAAAAAAAAAAAACTACAAACAACTTGACCTTACAAAAAAGCGAAGAAAAAATTAAATTAAATTAATTTAAATTACAGCAAATTAGCTAATTAAAATAATTATTTGTATACTTTTCATACATTGTTAAAATAAAAAAGGAATTAAAATTTTACTTTATAAATGTAATTAAAAAAAAAAACACTTGACAATTATATGAATTAAATTTTTGTGACGTAAAAATAGTAAAAGGAAATTAAATACAACAAAAAAAAAACACACAATTCATAAAATGACCTTAAACTAATATGTAACACACAAAAGTGGTAATATATGGTCATGGTGGGTGTTAAGTTATTTTTTTTTTTTTTTTTGTTATTAAAACGTTTAATTCCAATTTCAATTCCAACAATAACAAATCACAAAAATTGTAATTGCAACCAATTTAATTCTTTAATTAAATGTAAATTTTATTTACATTTAACACATAATAAACGTTTTTCCATTATTAATTCTTAAATTCTTAAATTTAATTTATTATTAATTATTTTATTTTATTTTATTTTAATGTAGGTAGTTCTATATTGTTCTACGCTGTTTAATTAATTAATTTAATTAATTAAGAAGGACTTGTTTAGTTTTTGCATGTGGATTTCTTTGTTTTAAAATTATTAAAGCTATGTTTGATTTATAATTGTAACGAAAGCTCTACATTTATTTATGATTTATTATTTTATGTTTATGTTTTCTGCATGACATAAATGTTATGTAAAGGGAATGTTAAATAATTTTTTTTTTTTTAGTTTGTATCTATTGAAAGCTTCTTTTTTTTTTTTTACAAAATAAAACTTTAAAGTTTTCACGGAAATCAAATGACATTTCAATTAAATTTTTGTTACATTTTTTTTAATTCCAAATTAACAGAAGCAAAAAAAAAATCATTAAACAGCTAAAAATCGAATCTTTTCTAAACGGAAAATAATAATAATAAGAAAAAAAAAATATTATAACCAAATTACACAATTTTGTCTCTTTTTTTTTTTTTTGCCTCTTTTTTTTTGTGTTTCCAATTTACTCTAAATTATACTTTTAACCTTAAAAAGAAATACAAAAAATAATGAAAAAAAAAAACCAAATTAATAATAACTTCGTCATTAAAAAAAAAAAAAAAACTAAAGCTCACACTGCGAATCGATTTGTATTAAGCACAAAGTATAGATGAAAAACCATCATAAAACAATAATGGAGAATAAAAATTTTAATGATAATTTATTCAACGGAAATATAAATGCAATTTTTCGTTTCTTTATTAGATTTTTAGTCATTTATTTTTTTTTATTTTTTTTCTTTAAATAAAATTAATAATTCAACATAATAACCTAATTTTAGCGCTGTGAAGCTTTAAATGAAAAGATGAGAACAACAACAACAACAACGAAAAAAAAAATAAAAAAGAAATATGACATTCAAAAAGTGTATGGCTAAAGCTTTGTTAGTTGTTTCTTGTTGTTTTTTTCTTTCTCTCGATTTTCTGGAATTATTAAAAATAAATTAAGCGACCACTTAATCAAGATGAATTTGATGAAATTAAGAAGCGCAAAACAATAAAAAAAAAAAAAAAAACCTTCAATTTTGTATGCACACAATAAATGGTGGAAGCGTTTTGTTTAAAGAGGCGGACCGGTAATTTGATTTTCTATAAATGAATTTGTTACTAAAAAAAAAAAAAAAAAATGTGATAAAAATATTAAATTGCATATCTAGGTGGGCTGAATGATAAATTGATTTTTTTTTTTTTTTTAGACTACAAGTGGCTTACCTTCCTTTTGTAATTTTTTTTATCTTTTCATTACTAAGAAATTTGCTTAGGTTTTTACTCTGTTTATTTATTTTTAGTTTTTCGTTTTTTATTATAAATCAAATAAATTATTGATCCTTGTTTTATGGTTGCAGAAGTTTTATTTTTAGTTAAGTTAATCAATAACGTATCTATGTATATTCTTATCAATATTGATTAGTAAAAGCTTTTAAAGTATTATCACAAACTTTACAATTGTTATGGCGCCATAATACTTCCGTGATTTTATTGAAAAAGTCTATATTGCACACCATATAGGAGCTGAAAAAAGAAAAAACTTCTATCAAGTGAAATTGAACATTCTAATCGCACCTTTTGCTTATGTTAATTCATAATTTACCAAAAAAAATTTATCCTACGTCTTAAACATTTTTAAGACTAATAAAAATTATGAATGCAATTTAAGCGACTTATAGATATGTTTTAAGCGACAGAAAACACTTGTTTATTATTATTATTATTTTTTTTTTGGCGGTTTGCCTTTGTTATATTTATTTCTGCGGTAAGATAAGGTCATTGATGATTTTAAATGTTTTTCTTCATCATTTATGGTAACGAATCGCAGTTTTCTGTGTTTTTTTTTTAATAATAATAATTTACTTAATTCTGCTATTTTTATATGAATAGAATTAATTATTTACTTAAATGCTAATCAATTTTTATTCTTCTATTAATTAATTAACAATATTATTATTATTATTCCGTATTAAAATAATAAAAAATGTATTTATGTGAAGGCAAAGCAAAGCAAAGCAAAACATAATGAAAAAAAGAAAAAAAAAAACGTTAGTAACGCCTAAGTTTTAATTATTTATAAAAAAAAAATCAAAAAAAAAAAAAAAATAATTTATTTAATAAATTAATTAATAAAAATAATAATAAATCATTGATTATCGTTGATAGTTAGTTGTCTCTGTTTATAAATAATAATAATAATAATAACAAGAATATTAATTTTTATTTAACTAAGTTATTTGATTGAATTTATGATAAAAATATATTTATGCACATTTATTGGTAATTAAATAATTTATTTATAAACTTTGTAGCATTTCAGTTACCTTTTGTAATATTTTTTTGCTGAAATTATTAGGCAATCAGGTTCAAATATTGATATTCGATGAATAGGTTACGAATACTGAGTACAATGAACGTAAGGATAACGTAAGAAATGTCACTTTAATTCTTATGTGAAATTACCGATAAATACGCACTTTTATACAAAAATAAATTTATTAAATATTTTTATTTAGTTGAATATTAATTAATTTTAATGAGATTGTACGTTTATATACTAGCAACTCCAATTATCTACAATTAGATGACATTTCTTAAGTCTTACATCCATTGTGGTCATGCCATTATAAAAATAAAGATCCTGCGTATCAATAATGTACCAGATATCCGCTGATAAACTCATTTTTGAATATTTAAGGGCGAGAAAAAAAAATTTTGTTTTATAATTTTATGAATAAAATAAATCGCCTAATGGTGAATATTTATCGTATTTATAAATAAATAATCTGTCTCAATTGTAAAACAACTTAATCTGCATAAACGTGCAGTAAATTTTGTTAGTCAGATAAAAAAACATAAATAACACAAATGAAAAGAAGAAGCTACTACTCTACACATCATCATGATTTAAATGCTATTCGCTTTTATTTTTTATTTATAACAGAAAATGTCATATGTGGGTGGATGTTTTGTTTATGTCACCATTAACAAAAAAAAAAAAAAAAATTAAATAAAAAAATTAACCTTTTATTGTTGTTATTATATCGTTTTTACTTAAATTAAAATTAAAAATAAAAATTAAAATAATAAATGTGGATGACAAATAAAACTGAACTAATGTAAAAATACTTGTTGACGATTTTGTAATTGCAATTTTTAAGAAGTTAAGTAAAAAAATTAATTTATCTTCATTTATTTATAGAGAGTTAAATTTAAAAATTTTTTTTTTTAATTAATAAATGACAAATACAATTGGATTTTTTGTATATAGGGTTGTTAGTAGTAGCGTTATAATATAAACGATTTTTATTCTGTCATCGTGATTGTTATTCTTTTTTTAATTAATTATTAATAATTTGTATGTTTTGTTTGTTAATTATTTTTTAATTAAAATCAACATGCAATTTAAATGATGATATTATTGAGTTTTTTTGTTATTATCTTTAGAAACCCACACTTTCGTATTAATCATATCGATTTTAATTAAATAAATAAATAAAGTTGCATTATCAGAAGTACAATGAAAGTTGTTAAAGAAGTTTCTAATGGGTTAACAACAATTCAATTAAAGATTACTTAACTGTCACTTCAACGTTACGTATGAAATTACCACCACTTTTATAAAAAAAAATATTTTATTAATAGTTGACTATTAATAAATTTGCGTTAGTTATACGTTTATGTGACATTTCTTAAGTAATCCTTACGTCCATTGTAGTCACACCATAACGAACCGATTCAACAACATTGTTTTAATAATGAACCATCTATTGGTAACACTACCACCCAAAGACAAGAAAAACTAATAAATAATAAAATAGATAAATAAAAAGTTCGGAATGATTGAAATTCGACATTAATTATCAAAGAATTTATAACATAATTGAGCAATGAACCGATGAAAAAATGAAAATTGTTTTTTCTAAAAGTAACAAGGAAATAATAAAGGAAAATTTATCTATCATGTTCTTATTAATTAACGATGTTTATACTAATGACAAGTTTATTTCATTTTTTTTTTGTTTTTTTTTTTTTTTCGTTTTTCAGTAATAATTAAAAAAACAACATTGTGTAGTGCAAAATGTAAAAAATAAAATGAGTAATTCATATGCAAATTTTTTATAATTATTTATTTGTTTTTTTTGTTATACCTATAATTACTTTACAGATCAAACTATGACATAAGTATTTGTAATTAATATATGAATCACTTAACGACAAGTAAATGACACATGTTTTGTTTGAAAAATATTATTAAAATGTACGAAAAAAGAAAAAAAAACATATTTATGACTTATGGTTTTCACCTCTGTGTTTTCAAGTCAAATCGTGATGGTTTTTTTTTTTTTTTTTTTTGTGTTTTTATTTATTTTGTTTTGTTTTTAGCATGTCTATCTGTCATGTAGTTTTTTAGTTTTTTAATTTATTAATAAATTTCTGTAATATCAAATAAATAATAAAAATAATAAATTTGTAATCTTTATTGGTACGTTTCAATGGAAACTATCAATGCAGGTATTAAGTAAATTTTATTAAATTTTCTTGTTTTCTTGATACCAATATTCACTTAAATATTGGTCGCTTAATTTTTCCTTAATCACTTAGTTACTTACATGAATGGTAAAACGACTTATGTTTCGTGTTAAGTGAAAAAACGCAAAAATCGGTTTGTAGTAACTCGGTAAGAAGTGGCATAGCAATAATTGAATTCATTGCAATGTAACTCAAAACATAACCATAGCCAAATTTATTAGCCTAGCTATGTTTAAAACTTTATCAGTAATTCCAAGACATTATTCTATAATTTACAACAATTAACAATAAATTTTTTTTTTGTTTCAATACACAACATTATAGCCAATAAAAATGTCTATTCTCTATCCCTATTCTTATAAATAACAACAATTTATATTTTATTATATTATTATAAGTAATCAATAAAAAAAAAAGCATAAAACTATGTTAATTACACATCATTAAAATACAAAAAAAAAAAAAAAAATGTTTTAAATAAAAGTTTTTACTAGAAAACTACTTTTGTAATAAAAACAACAATAATAATGCGAAAAAGGTGTTAAAATCGTGTAATTTTTATTATTATTCAATAAAAAAATAAAAAATTTTTTTTTTTTTTTAGTAGTTTAACAAGTGCGTATATTCCGTATAACTGGTTAATTATAATCGATTTTCTGTAATAATTTTAACTAGTGTAGAAATAATAACGCGTAGATAGGTATTCGTTGTGATTTACTCATACAAAAACTATGATAAACATTTATACAAAAGCTGAAAGCTTAAAGCTTTAATAAAAAAAAAAAAACAAATAAAATTGAGTTTCCCTGTTTTTTTTGTCATTTTTTACGACTCACTTGTGTGCCTTATTTTTTATATCATTTTCTAAGTGATTTATTGACAGCATATGGATTTTATTTATTTAAAACTATCTCTGTATGAATCCTGTTAACCATGGAAAATCGTTAAATTTTTTAAAACCATAACTAACGTCATCAAAGGGGTTTAAAACTGAACTAAATGGAACTGAGCGAATAAACTAAACCAACATAACCCTAATTTAGAATGTTTAATATACAATCGTAATGCCTAAATTTAATAGAATAAAAAAGCAAATTAAAATTATATTACATTACAAAATCATATGGCTTAAATCATAAATTTTATTTAACACAAAAATAAGGAATTTGTGTTTGCCTTAAGGTAGGAAACATGTTTGAAATTCCATTGTTAATAAACACAAAAAAAAAAAGTACGTAGGTGTAAATAAATTAAATTATAAACGAAAGAAAACAACAAAATAATTATCCAGAAACACCCTAAAAGTGTTTAAAAATCAATAAACCGATTTTGTAGGAGTTAAAAAAAACAGCGGAAAATTGTTTCTTTTTTTTGTTCGATTGATAAATTTTTTTATTAATTTAATTAAATTGTAAAATAATAATAATAATAATTTGTTAAACATATGCTTAATATGATATTAAAATAATTATTAATTAATTTGAACAAAGACAACAGAAAAAATAATTATTTTTTTCCTTCTATACATAAAACCGTAGGTTGGATTTTTCTAGGTTACTTCTTAACATTTTATTAGCAAAGCCAAGAGAAACAATTCTATTTTACTTTCAATAATTTGTTTAAATATTTAAATTGTCTATGTGGGTGATTGTTTTACAAATTTTATTTATATATTGAAAACGAAAAAAAGAAAAAAGAAAAAAACGGTTGAAAATGAGCAACCTGTCCATGTTGACCACTTGTTATGAATTAAATTTGTTTACTTTGATCGAAAAACAGTTTTTTTTTCTTTCATCGAAAATGACAAACAATTAATTCTTTTTTTTTTTTTTAATTTATGTAAATTGAATGATTTAAAATGCGGTCAAACATAGGAAAACATGATTGACATTTAAAAAAAAAATTAAATGTTATTAACAAAAGCTTTTACTAATGCTTACTCTTTATGTATTTTTTCTGCTATTTATGCTGCGTTTATTAATTTTATTTGAATGCGAATTTTTTAATAGGGAACTGTTTACGTGAAGTTTCTTGTCATCACCTTTATGACTATTATTATACAAATAATTAAAAAAAAATTATTAATTTTTTGACGTTGACATAGTTGCATTGTAATCAATAAGCTCCGCCGTAACTGTACCATGGTTTCTTGACGTTTTTATTGCGCAGTAACTATCAGTTGCATAATGGAGAAATTATGCATCGTCAGGGTAAAATCCTGATAATACCCCAGATATAAGATATCGTTTACTGAATAAAATAAATAAATTAATAAGGCACAGGCGTAACAAACTTTCTTTTTTTTTAATTAATCCTTAATCCAGGAATAAGGTTTGTACTCGAGACATTATATAAAACTTTAGAAAATTTGTAAGCCGTAGCAATATTTACCTCAATTATTATTTAAGCTGCAGTTTAAAGTAAAGCTTCTAGTCACAAGTAAGTTCGACTTAAAAATCTACGATTTTCTCACATCACCTTCGGTTATTCAAAAGGGTTTTTAAAGCGAGGATTACCTGTGTATCTGTTTCATATTGCCATGTTATTGCTTTAGACACATTTCAAAACATAAGTAGGTAAGATCATTTTTTTTTTTTTTTTTGATTATTATTTCTCTATAAAAACCACTTGACGTTTACCTGTCAACATTTAACTAGACATAATTTTCTATAATAATCTAATTTTATTTAATATAATATATAAAAAATATTATTAT
Source organism: Ptychoptera albimana (assembly GCA_961205885.1). Lineage (NCBI taxonomy): Eukaryota > Metazoa > Arthropoda > Insecta > Diptera > Ptychopteridae > Ptychoptera > Ptychoptera albimana. Next base: position 19,366,033 of record OY540805.1, on the reverse strand, counting down.
TATTATTATTTGTATTTATGAAAAGATCAATCAAAATTATCTCACGTTAATTGTGTTTATTCATAATTTTATAACACTTTGTATAATTACATGGTTATTTTCTCTCTAACCGACTTAATTCACATTTTACATAGAATTACATTGGATTATGTTATTGCAAAAATTTTTTGCAGTAAAAATTGAAGGAAAAAAAAAAAAAAAAAAAAACTTCACAAGATGTCAAAAATATTAAAATTTATTTCTAAATATAATTTTACGTTAAGAAAAAATTGTACAGCTTAAGATATAAAATCAAATAACCTAGTTAACTGTAAAATATTTGAATAAACAAAAAAAAAAAAAAAGAATCTTTCAAAATGTAAAAGAAATTGCATAATTTTTTTATATTTTAATAATAATTTACGGTAAGCGCATTAGTTTAAGTAATGTGATTAAACATTCATAAAACACGAAATTTGATAGTTGCATACATATGTATGTGAAAACGGAACACTGTTTGGTTGCTGCGTAATTTATTTATTGTTTTAAAAATATTAATTAAAATACGCATGCGCATAATAAGGAAATAAAAACAAGAATTTCTTCTTCTTCTTTGGTGTTTTTATATTTTTTTTATTTTTATTTAATTATATGCTCCACAACATAAATAATAATAATAATAATAATAATAATAATAATAATAATAATAATAATAATTCAAAAACCAAGTATCTTCATAATAAAAACAAATAAAAAATATTTAAGTCGCCTACGCCCTTAAAACACTTTAGTTAATAGAAATAATTTTATTTTTGTTTTTTTTTTGTTATTTTTAGGTAAAAGAAAGAAAGAAAATGTCTCATTGGTAGTAAATTATATAAGAAAATTAAAAAAGTAGAAGCTGCTGCTGCTTCTGCTGATGATGAAGATGCCTGCTGTTAAAGTTAAATATTATGTATGCTGCTGCTCATCATAATAAAATGTCACAAAATATTTGTCAATCAAATGATTTACCGAAAAGAAATTTTTTTTTTTTTTAGTTTTTTAGTTAACTTAAAGGGGGAGGCGAGCACATAATGTAATCATTGTTTTGTTTATGATTTTCAACATAAACTTGAGTTAAACTGTCGTTTGTCTAATTACATATTGGCTGACTGTTCACTTTTCATGTTTTAATGTTTTATCATTATGATTCAAGACGACTAACTTAAGTTAAGTCGAAAAGGAAATTTTTTTTTTTTTTTATTAATAACCATAAACAGAGACAGCTAATTTTGCTAGCACAGAAAGAGAGTGAGAGACAGTTTTGTTGTTTTTGTCATGATCATCATGGTAATGATGATGATCAATACAGAAGAAGAAAGTATATAGCGAGATAAATATATGAATTTTCTCTAAAACCAAAAAAAAAAAAAATAATAATAATAAAAACTCGCGCACTTGAGTAAGAATATAAATAAAAAAAAAAAAACGAATTAACTAAATATTATTGTAATGTGAGTATAACAAATGTGACTAATAATAAAAAATCTTAATATAGAAAATAAACTTTTTTTTTTTTTTTTTTCGTTTTTACCATAAATAGAATTTTATTTTTAAATCAAACGACAAAATCAGGTTATTTTGAATGTAACAAAATTGATTTAATTAAATTTGATACGCCGCCACTGGATTATGGTTTATTTATTTATTTTTATTTGTTTTTTTTTTTTTTTTTTTTAACACGTGGGCAGTTTAAATGACTAATGCTAAAAAGAGACGATAACGTCTTAACGTTTTTATTTTTATAATAATAATAAAAAAAAAGAAGTAAAGAGGAGAAATAATGAGTAAACCATAGATAATTAAAAGAGATGGAAAGAGTAACCAATTAAAACTAATATACGATAGAAGAACACAGATATTAAAAAAAAAAAAAAAACAGAATTAAATTAAATTTAATTAAGAAAAAATTTTCTAATTTAACCATAATAAAATTTCTAAGCCATTTTATTACATAAAAAAAAAAAAAAATTATTAATAATTTAAAAATGATTAATTAATTTAAATGCGTATAAAAATATTAATTACTGTGCGACGCGTTTAAAAGAAAAAATAAAATTATTTTCTGAAGCTTTTTTTCATGACAAAACGAGACACAAAATGTTTACCATTAAAAGCTCATGATCATATAGATGCAGATTGCCATACGTTAAAGTAAGATGACAACGTTATTTTCGATGTACACATATGTATATAGTTTACTCTTTAAAAATTAAAATTAAAATACATACAGCGTGCTACACACAAACGCACATATATTACTGGAATCGGAATGTGTTTATGCGGCAATTTAAAAAAAAAAATAAAAAAATTTATTTATAGGAATGCAGCAGTAAAAGAATTACAACAAAAATGTATATGTTTCGTTTGTTTTTCTTTTCTTTTTCGCTTTAAATAGAAAAAGATAGCTTAACTTAAGTCAAAAAAAAAAATATATATATTTCTTTAATTTCAATAGAACACACATTAGGGGAAACGAGACAAAATGATTGTTTAATTTTTATATAAGGCGAAGAAAAGTAAAGAAAAGAAAAACAAAAAAAAATTTAATTAAAAAATATAAAAGAGAAATAAATATATAGCAGCCATTTTGATATTGTTTAAAAAAAAATTTTTTTTTCTTTTTTAAATTTTTTATTTATTTATTATTTTTTTTTTTTTATTTTTTATTTTTATATTGAACCAAGTCAAGTCATTTAAACTAAACATTGAACTGAAAATTTTAGTTCAGTTTAAGCATTGCGATCGTGCGGTTGATATTTCCGTCGATTTTATTTTAACTAAATTAAAAATTAAAACAAAAAAAAAAAAAAATTAATAATATTAATTTATTAACTCATTTACTTATTAATTAATTAAAATAATATATATTTATATATACATATATATAAAAATTTTTTTTTCTTCTCTTGTTTTGCAAAATTAATAAAATAATTTTCATTGAAAAAGCATTAAAAAAAAAACGAAAAAGTTCTTTAACTGCTCATTTAAATTAAAAACAAATCTCATAACAAACATTTAATTAATTAATTAATTAATTTACCTATTTGACCAAAAGAAAGTATACAAAACAAAACAAATTCTCAACCATTGTTCAAAAGTATATAAGCTTAAAAAAGTGATTTAAATGTTTTTAATGGAAAATAAACAAAATACATAAGGAAAAAAAAAAACATTTTTTTTTTTCTTCATATAAAATTTGGTGACTTTGTTAAAGTAAATTTTGTAATATTTATAAATTAAAAGTGGATAAATAAGTAAGAAAATCATAAACAATTATAGACGAAGTGATTTTTTTTTTTTTTGTTCTGTTGTTCATTTGTTAATAATTATAAAATATAATATTTAAGTGATTAAGTAATTAAGTGAAAATAAATCAAAATGAGCTCAATGAGTATTGATAATACTAATGGACTACAGAGTACACAAAGTATTGCCGATTATTTGGCACAATTGTTAAAAGATAGAAAGCAACTAGCTGCATTTCCAAATGTCTTCAATCACGTTGAACGTCTCTTGGATGAAGGTAAATTATTATAAAAAAAAATTCAAAAAATTTCTTTCGAAAAACACAAGAGAATTCAGTGAAAATAAAGTGACTTTTTACTATAATTGTAATTACGCATAAAAAATTCACATTAAACAACATGACAGAGTGACTTAAAAATTATTCTTTTAATCTTTTTCCTATAAAATGGGTGACTTTAAAACGTTTTAATCAAAAATAATGTGACTTAACATGAAAAAAAAAAAAAACTCATGCAAATATCATATTAATTAAAGTGACTTAAAGTAATAGAAAACAAGGCGTGTTTCGTTTATTTAACAAAAAAAAAAAAAAAATAACAAATGGGAAAATAAAATTAAATATCGTTCAAGGACGCGATTTTAATTTTAAATTTATTTTTATTATTATTTTTTTCTTCTACATTTTACACCCTAATGCCATTTGGTCTCTCTTTCATTTAATTCGTCTTCGAATACGTCACAATTAATTTATTACGAACAAATGTCAATTGAGTTTCTTTCCTTTCATTTGTTTTTTTTTTTTATTATTATTAATTTGTTCATCTTGAGCTTTTTTTTCGCTACTATTAAGTAAAAAAAAAAAACAAAAAAATAAATAAATTTAGAAAAGAAAAAAAGAAAAAACAAAATCAGAAAAAGTCAATGGCCGATCACGATCATCTCGTTTGATTTTTCTTGTATTTTCATGTAAAAATTTTTATGATAAAAGAAAATCGAAGAGAATTATAAAAAACACAAGAGTTAAATCTGCCCTTTAAGGCACTGGAATGCATACGCGGTTGATGTTACACCGTCTTGTCGTCTTGTTTTCGTTTTTTTTTTTTAACTTCTTGTTTTTGTTTTAATTAATTTACTAAGCTTAAGTCGAGTAAAATTTCTAATAAAAAATAAGAAAAAAAAATTTCATATTATACAAGATAAAAATCATTTAAGTTGGATTTTGTTTTTGTTTTATTTTTTATTAGAATTATAAATTTCGCTTAAAATAAAAGAGGAAAAAAAAAAATGTTCCTTCTTCTTCTTTTCAAAATTATAATATTTTATAAGTGTTGCTTTGAAAAGAAGTAGAAGCAACCGAAGAAGAAGAAGAAGAACAAAAAGCAAAATCGTCTTGCCTTTAGTTTTGCATTAGTGTTAATGTTATTTGTAAACAGCAAAAAAAAAAAAAAAAAAAAACTAAATGAGTATTAGAAGACGGAAAAACAAAAATCTTTTGAGTTAAAATAATGTAATAGTGTTAGTGCACGTATAATAAAAAAATAATAATTTTTCTCTTATTTTGGTTACATTTCTGAGCATAAATGAGTAGCATTTTTGTTTTTGTTATTTATTTGTTGCTACAGCACAGGACGTCTGTAGAAATGTTACATGCATTGTTGTTGCTTTTGTTAATACATAAAGAAAATAACAAAAAAAAAAAAAAAAGCAAACAACACAGCAACAGGTTTATGAGAGTGTGTACGTTTTATATATATACACATATAAAAATTTATTTATTTTGTTTTATTATTATAAATTATAAAAAGATCAACGTTGTGCATTTGTATTGGTGCCGATGACTTTAATGTTTACTTCATTTGTGTGCTTGTTTGCTGAGTAAAAATATTTAAACCAAATGTACAGTCACTGTAAAAATTAAAAAAAAAAAAAAAAAAAAATTATTAACTAAAGTTTTTTTTTTTTTTTGTTTTTAATTTTAATTTTTATTAATAGAAAATTAAAATAAAAATAAAAGAAGAAAAAGATTAGAAATAAATGATTTTTATGAGTCTGCATAGCTTTGTCACCTTGTTATTTAATTCTTTTAATTAAATTAAATAAGCTAATTCGTCCGTGCTCCACCCACTTGATAATTATTTTCTGGTGAAAAATAAAATTATTTCTGACTTACATTTATTTAATTTTTTTCTCTCTCTCTCTCTCTGTGTGGTTAACATCAAATGTTAAAAGCCAAAATAATCAAGAATTTTGCGGTTTTTATTGTTAATTTTTTTTTTATTATTATTATACATTTGTGTTATTTTAGTTTCTACATTTTTTGACGAAGTGCTAAATGTAATAAAATTATTTTCTTTCTTTTTTGTTGCAAATTAAAAAAAAAAAAATTTGGTCTTGGTTTGACTTAACACTTGAGTTTGACAGCTGAAATGTCATTTTGTGTTTTGTCGATGTGTTTTCATGAAAATCAATCAGAGTACTGAGTTCTCCATGTACGAGGGTAAAAAAAATAATAAAAAAACTGAGTGTAGGAGATAACTAGCTACACAAAAAAAAAATCATTTCATTAGAAAAATTAAATAAATTGTTTATAAAAAAAAAAAAAAAAGAAAAGAAAACTAAGTAGATAATAAAAAAAATAACCCAAACGTAAAATAATTAAATGAAATGAAATGAAATTAAATTGAATTTTCTTCTTTTTTGAAGCTTAAGTAAACAATTGAAATGAATTTTTTTTTTTTTGTGAAATTTAGAAACAAAGCTAAATTTACTGAATAGAATGTTTAAAATTCTAAAATACAGAAAATAAAAAGAAAAAGAAATTTTTCGTTAAACCATGAGTTTTAATGCTATTTACGGCACCATTATTTTAATTTTTTATTATTTTTACACACATTGCAACCATATGTTTTCTGCTTCATCTTTTCCCATATTGTTTTCTTGAAAGGCCTCACCAACAACAATTTTGTTTTGTTTTTTTTTTTCTTTAGAAATTTACGTTAAATATTCTTCATCTTTTTCTTCCTTTTCTTCGTTTTGTGCGTTAATTTTGTGTACAGCCTTTGAGCATCTTCAGTTCACATATGAATATGACTGAATTATAGAAAAATAATAACAAAATTTCATGTATTGTTGTTGATTCTAAATAAAATTGTTTCAACAGGGGCGTCACGGCATTTCATTTGCGCAGATATCGATAACAAATGTAATATTATTGGTTTTTGACGTATCTTATCGTGATAAGAGATTTTTTTTAGATCAATAAGTGGGTGGTGGCTTTCTTTTCTTATCAATTAATTTCTTTTTTCTTTTTTTTTTTTTATTAAAACGGAACAATTATGCGTATTAAATATCACAATGCAGACCTTTTAAATGTCAGAACCCAAATGCAATGCATCAACAAATACATTTTTATCCACTTGTTATGATTTTTAGTTAAAAATACCTTTGTGACTTTAATTCAACATTTAACGTTTAAAGAATATTTATTAGGGAGAAGAGAAAAATTGTTGTGTGTTTCAGGTAGACAAAATAAATAAATAAATAAATATTTACGTGTTAGTAAATAAGGTAAAAAGTAGTTTTACAGTTGGTTCTATTCATAGTAGAAGTGTTTGCTCATTCAATAGGATTCTAAGGGAAATGTCATCGTGCTGAAGAAACATAGATATCGGGTATCTGTTGCATTTGCTTTTCCCTTTTGTTAATTATAGACGGGATTTATAAAAAAAAAAAAAAAATTGAAAAAGCAAACCGAACGTAAAATTTTTATTTACATATTAGGGTTATTTATTCACATGTGAGGATTACACATACACAGGTTACAGGTAGTTGATTGTTATTATTATTATTAATATTATTGTTGGTTTCACTCTTTTTTTTTTTTTTTTTTGTTAAATAAAGGTAAAGGGGGAAACGTAATTGAGAATACCACAAACAGTTTTTTTTTTTTTTTGTGTTTATAAACAAATTTTTTTTATATAATAGAAAATTGTTGAATGCTACAAGAGAACAACACAACTTACCTGAAAATATAATAAAATCGTCACACTTTTTACATGAATAAATTAAATAAGCGTATTAATAATTATTATTTGAATTGAAATATAGAAAAAGAAAAAAAAGGGAAAACTTTTTTTTACGTTATTATTATGGTAATTTGGTCAAGTGACTTAATTATTGTTTTTTTTTTCTACCTTTAATACCGCAAGGTATAATATATTCAATTGATGTTCTATTAAGATTATTAATACTTATTTTAATTTTTATTCTTGTTAGTTGAAAGTTTTTTGTTTTTTTTTTTAAACTTTTATTCAATACTTTGTGTTAGAGCATCAACAATTTTTTTTTTTTATTTTTATTTATTTATATTCAGCGATTCCTCTTACATCCGTTCGTTACACATGAGTAAAAATAAACAATTTTATTTGAATGTAATTTTTTTTTTTTTTATTATTTATATAATTGTTGGATAAAATCGACAAATTGGAAAATCACAAAAAAAAAAAAAACATTATTTATCTTTCAATGACATTTATTAAATATTAAATTTTTTTACTTGTTCAACCACCCACAATAATTCGATTTAAATAGTAAGCAAATGACTACTCTTAAGAGGTAAAATTATTATGTAAAATAAAATTAAATTAAAAAGTTTTTAACTAGTTAATGTGGGTAGTTTGTTGGTTTTTTTTTTTGTTTTTCGTTGTTGCAGGGAGCTTTTACATTTAATGTTTCTCACATTACAGGTACAAAGTAAAAGTTTATTTGTTTACACTGGCCAAGTGTTTGAGCCTTCAGTTGATTTCCTTCTTATATTTCTCTTATCATTAATTATTTATTTAACTGTTCAGTGTTAATAAAATTCAACGTTATTAATTATTAAAACTATGTAGATGTGATTAATGGCTGGTACACCCGCAGATTGTGATTTTCTTTTTTTTTTATGTTTACTTGCAATTATATAAAGCGTTAAAGACACAAAAAAAGAAAAAAAAAATTATAATAAATGAAGTAACGGTAACATGAATAAACGTGTTTTTTTTTAATGTAAATGTTTAACCATAAAAGTAAGAAACAAACCAAAAAAAAAAAAATCAAACAACAATAATAATAATAAAAAAAAAAAATCCATGTAATTAAGCACGCGGTAAGACGCCGTTATTAAGGTTGAGGTACTTTGACTTATTTGTCTGTTTGTATGACAGCAGAAATGACTACAGAAAATTATTGTTTTAATTTAATTATATGAGGAAAAAAAAAAAAACACACACACACATAGAAATGTAACAAAATTTCTGCTTTAATATTTTCACCATGCGATTTGCGTCAATTTTAATTAAAAGCAACAGTGGTAACGCTTAATTTTAGCCTGTTAAAACGCAGGTGGATTTTATTTAAAGAGAAAAATAATTAATTTTACTTTTGTGTCTCTGTGTGTGTTTTTTTAATTAAGTAATTAAATTCGGTTTTGTGAAATTTAATTTAAATACAAATTATTGATTGATTTAGATTTGTATTAATTTTGCTCTGTTAAAGTCGCTTAAAGATGCTTTTCTTAAAGAATTTTTAATTAATTTTTTGTAACATTTTGTTAATTAGTGGCTACATTTAAAATTATATTTTCTGTTTACTAATTAACGGTCTGTACTAGTATAATTTTTTTTTTTGGCGGGTGTGACAAGGTTATTTAATTTTTTTTTTTTACCTGGAAATTTGATTATTTTTTTTTTATTAAACCTATTTACAGTTTTTAACCGTTTTTTTTTTTTTTGCATTATTCATAAAAATAAAAGTAAAATAAATAAACAGAATAAGAAAAAGTTAATACGAAAAGGAAATGATGGTAGCAAAATATTTAAAATTAAATAATGTATTCATAAAAATTTTTTTTATCCATTTTAGGTTTAACTTTGCTATCAAACGACGTTGACGCAAACATTTTTTGTTAATAAATTACTTTAAACAAATCTGTATTTCTAATTTAACATCGTCGCCGTGTTATCTTCTTCGCAATTCCACGTCATTTGTATTTTTTTTCTAAAGTGGCTTTACTTTACCGTATTTTTTCGCTTAAAATCAATCAAATATAAAACGCAGAAAGTACCAGAACCTGTATTGTTACTGAATGTTGTAACAGATAAATAGAAAGAATAATCAGAATTTTTCTCGTATATTCAGTATTTTCAATAAAACATGACAACAGAAATCCATATGTCTTTCGGCAGGAACATTACTTAGCCAGACTGAATTGCGTCAACATTCCGTTAACAACAAAAATATAAAAACGAACGCAATCAAAGGGTGATTAAAGTATAATAATTTAATTTCAGCGTAATAAAATTTTATTTTTTCCTCCAACACCAAAAATGTAGTTAAAACAAGTTCGTCGCAGGTTCATACATGAACCACAAACAAAACAGCAGAAGAGTAACCAACAATCAGAAGGAACGTGATGTGTTTTTTCAAATGCAAAAATCAATTTCAAATAATTTTTCTGCTTTTTTTTTTTCGGTTTTATTTTATGTACAGAAAAGTCAATGACATTTTTATTAAAATAATATTTTCTGTGTTTGTGTATGTGGGAAACATATCGTTATGATCTTAAATATACTGAAGATGATTCTGGTTTTTTTTTTTTTCTTAGTTCTTAGTTAGTTATTAATAATTACAATTAAATTACGATAATAAAAAAAAAAGCTTTCTGCATTACAGTAACGTCTCTAAATTATTCATCCATATAAGTGAAATTTTGAAGTAAATTTTGAAAAGTAATTTAAAAAAGCTTTTAAAATGCAATTATACAATAAATTGTGTTAATTATAAAAAATAATTAATATTTATTAATACATTCGCGGGTGTAGGGAAATTATATGGACTTAATTGATGGTTGTATTCAAAAAATAATTTTTTCTTTTTAATTCGTTTATAATTGATTTATGGGTAAAATAAATAAATTTTTGTTGTTTGCTTAAACTGTCATAGTTTGTAAAACGAAAAAAAAAGATGAACTTTCACAAGCTAAGACTTAATACATGGAGTAATTGTTACAGCAATTAGAGAATCTACTGTAAATTTAATTGAATCAATACAAATGAAGGGTAAAAAAAAAAAAAATAATAATTTTTTTTATTAAACGAATGACCCGTATCTTGCTTTTTTTTTTTTCTTGTTTAATCTTGATTAAAACAGTGAAAAAGAACATCAGCAACCAAATTTTAGTTTTTTTTTTTTTTTTTTTCGTGTATGTTCTGAAAAATTTTATCTAAAAAGAGAAATTAAATAATTTTACTTAAACGATTATTTATAGTTTTAATTGAATTTTAATTTTTTTATTTTTATTTTTTCGTTGTTTAGGTTGGTTGGCTTTAATTGCTTAGTTTTTTTTTTACTTGACTAAAGCCACCAATTATTTATAAAAGAAGAAGAAGATGATGAATTAAGCGTAGATTTGGTATTTTTCGTTTTTTTTTTTTTTTGCTTTCTTTCTTTCGTTGCTCTTGTTTTTTTTTTTTTTCTTTTTTATTCAATGTTTGTGGTTCGGTTTGTGCTAATAAAAAGTAGAAAAAAAAAAAAAGTTTTAAATTAAACTAAACAATTGAACTAAATTCATTTGAAAGCGAGCGAACACAAAGTAGAAGTTGGAATTTTTTTTTTTTTTTGTTTTGTTTTTGCTTCTAGAAACGAAAGAAACATACGTCGTTGTGAAGGAACATGAAAAACAATAAAAAAATATTTATAACTTGCGGTATCTTGCGTAATTTAATTTTAATTCCTAAAATAGGAGGATGAATAAAAGAAAGAAGAACAAAAAAAAAAAAAAAATGAATAAATAAATAAGCAAATAAACAAAACGGATGAAAGAGCATAATTATGTTTAATAAAAGCATAAAATATTATGAAGGAGGGGAATAAAAAAAAAAAAATAAATAAATAAATTTTTCTAATGGTAATTTTTTTTTGTGTACAGTGTTGAGTCTCTTCTATATGGGAATTTATTTTAATTATTTTTCTATGTTGGTTTTAATTAAAAATATATATATATATATATTTTTTAATTAATTAATTATTACTTTCGGTTACTTAAAATTTACCTTATTGACCAATATTTATTGTTTTCTCATTTTCCTATTTATGATTTATTAACGTCATTTGTTGTTTTGATTTTTTAATTTAAATAAATATTGATTTGGGTTTAGTTATTGAGTGTTTCTTTGAGTGTGACGTCTTTTAATTATTATTAATAATAAAATGCTTTGTACTTTGATTTAGTAAATAAATTTTATTATTTACGCAGTTGTTGTTGTTGCTTTCTTTTTTTTTCTTTTTTTTTTAAGGTCCCAAGTATAATAATTGAAGAAGATTAAAATTGATTGTTGATAAATGGAAATTTAGATGTGTAGAACACTGGAATGTGTGGTAAAGATCGCAAATTTACTAAACAAATTACAAATCACTGTTGTCATTCTATGTATTAGGCGGTTTATTCGCTTTTATCACTCGAAATTATAAATATTTTGACTTAGTTTACGTGTTGTGTGCTAAGATGCAAGAAAAATATAAAAAAAAAAAATCCCTGAAAATATCTCCAAAAATAACCAACGAATTTTTTAATTATATAAATAAGTAAAAAAAAAAAAAAAACGGCAAATCACAAACCACAATAGTATAATTAGTAAAAAGATAACAATTTTTAATAACTATAAATGATTATTGTTAATTAATACCCAATGTAAGAAAAGCGAGAGATAACAAAAAAAAAAATAATTAAAAGTGTGAAGAGCATCTGTTACTGTGCTATAAACACGTTTGGTTTAATTTGTTTTTTTTTTTTGTTGATGTTTATAGTAAAAAAAAAAACTAATTTATTAGATTATAATTTTAAGCTTAGATAAGCCTCTGCTATGTTGATTTTAATTAGTAATAATCTTTTCTTTTTTCTTTTTCTTCACTTTATGTATTAAATTGCGAATTGCGAATGTGTTTGAAATGGAAAAATATAAAATTTTATTAAATTAAAATTGATTAACACATACCAATGTGTACTTTCTGTTATAATAATCACACGACACATGTATTGTTTATGAATTTTTGCTATGATTTATTAATTAATAGACGTAAACAACTTTGATTTTCTTGTGTTTTGTGTCACCTTAAGTTGTTTTGTTTTATTTTTTTAATTAAAATTGTGCTTGCATCGAAATTTTGTATTATAATTTTTTTTTATTTTTTTTTTTTCTTATTGGCGCAATTAAACAAATTTGTTTTTATTATGAAATTGTCGAACAATTAATTACAATAATAATAATAATAATAATAGCAGTGCGCACAACAACTTTCTCCTTTACTTTGTCCGTAAACCGTTAAACAGCATAAATTAATGTATGCTTTTACGTTTTTTTTTTTTCTCTTCATTTCTTTAACGTTTTTGCTTTGTTATGTTGCGATTTTGTGTGCATTACATAACATTAAGCTGTAAGAAATTTATTTTATTTTCAACATAAATAAATAATTTTTGTTATTTTTTTATTTTTAAACAAATATGGCTTTATGTGAAATAACGACAAACCCCTATTATGGTAAAAATGTAATTTATTTTATATTAATTCGTTTTTATTATTTTTTTTTTCTTTATTATTAAATTAATTTAAAGTGAAATTAAGTTTTTTTTTTAGCGGGTGGATTGATTTATGTTAATGGATTTTTGCTTTTTTTTTTTTTTTTTTTTTTTTTTGATTATTGTGACACCATAACAGTAATTTGGTTGATATTTAAATTAAAAATTATTATTATTATTATTATTGATGTTAATTTATTTTGTCAATAAATTTTTAATTTTAATGAAAGTTAACTTAAGTTAAGTAAAAAGAAAAAAAAAAATTTTTTTTTTTTTAAGTAACTCTTTAACTGTTAACAAAATGTAAAAAAAATATTTTGTTCGTTATAAAATGTATGGCGCCCAGTTGTCGTGATGTTTGCGGTGCTTTATTCTGATTTAATTTTTTTTTTTCCCCATTGAGAAATTAAACAAATAAATTAATTAAATTAATAATAATTATTGTTATTGTTGTTGTTGCTGCTGCTGTGTATCTATGGAAATGTAAATAAATCAACTAATTAATAAAATTTTGTCTAATAAATTTAGCTTGAAAGCTTTTGGTTTAGAAATATATAAAAAAAGAAAAAAAAAATGTTTTACCAATAAAACTGGCTTGGAATTTACGCGTTGTTTGTAGTCAGCTAAGTGAATTTCAATAAAATAAAAATTCTTCATTGAAGAATACCTACAATTTGAAAGTTATTTAAATTTGATTTTTTTTTTTACAAGAATTTTAACAAGATCAGGAAGTCTGTTTTAATCAGAGTTTTTTTTTTTTATTTTGTTAACAATTTTATTGATTATTCAGCGAAATAAAAATTAATTTTTAGAAGAGGGTAAAGCACTTAAAATATTTCTTTATTATAGAAAAGTAAATTGAATACACAAATATAATGTGACGCATTTTTATTATTCAATATCACATCATTAGCATAAATATCGTCTTCATCTACCTGTTTGCTACCTACAATAGTTTTATTATTATTATTATTATTAAGAAAATATAAATTTATTAACAAATTTCATTTGTCATTCCTTATTCATTGTTTAATTTTAATAGAAATTTTTATATACAAAGGTAAAAAAAAAAATAAATAAATAAAAATTACAGGTAGGCGTCTAAGTTTTTTTTTTTTTTTGAATGTTGAGTAGTAGTAGCAAACGGCAAGTTTCAGACAATCACAACCCGATAAATACAGGTTATTAAGTCGCCGCCGTCGTCGTCGTTGTCGTCGTCGTCGCGTTGTTGTCGCAATCTTTTGCCATTATATGGGCATTAGAAATAATAATTAAATTTCATCACAATTTTTTCTTTTATTATCTTGTTTATTTCTATTTAAAGTAAATGAAAACAAGAACACACAATCATCATACCCCCCTGCCTTATAATTTGCGGTTTATCATCAATAATTCTATTCTGGTTAAATAGATTTTTCATTAGCGTATTTGTTCCTTTTAATTTCTTCATCATTTTTACTTTATTTAAATACATTAAAAAAAAAAAAAAAAACATTTTGTTGTGTGGTTAAAACGAAAAAAATTAATTTTTTTTTTTTTTATGATTATGTCATCTGAGTCGTCGTCGTCTCTTGTTTGATTAAAAAATAAATGGTAAAAAAAAAAAAAAACTATTTTTATGTTAAATAATCAATATTTTCGTTTAAAATTTTGATTATTAATGGACAGAAAAAAAATAAAATAAATAATTTTTTATTATTATTATTATTATTATTATTATTATTATTATTATTATTATTGCTGGCCTGGTGTAGTGGGGCAAATATCAGTGCGCCCATATTTGGTGCGATTTTTGATTGGCAAAAATAAGAATTTTATTTTCGGTTTTACCTTTAATTTTTTGCTTTTTAAGTTTATTGACAGAGTTTTTAATTTTTTCTTTTTTCTTCCAACTGTTTTTCTGATAAAAATTAAAAAGTTTTTTTTTTTTAAGTTTATTTTTCCTCTCTCGCGTAGTATTGTAATTAAAATTAATAAATTCCTTTGGGCGCGCAGACCTTGTAAGGAGTTTTAATAATTTTTCTTTTTAACATTTGTCTGTTGCTTTCGATTTGATTTAGTTTCTTTTTTTTTAATTAGCTTAAGTTAATTATTTTTTTACTTTTATAAACATAATTATTGTTTGCATTAATTGGAATTTGTTTGTTTGTTTGTTTGTGACTTAACTTCCATTTTTGTACGATCCATAATGTGAGGGTTTTAATTAACTAACGTGAAATGCAGTCTTATTCATTTAATTCTTTTATACTTAAACCGCGACATTTTGTTGTTGTTGTTTTTGATAAGATTACAAATTTTACACCTGCACCTGATATACAAACATGTTTCTTAATTATATCACAGCAAATACATAATGTTAACACTTTATTATAAACACACATTTCATCTAAATAAATTGAGGTAAATAAATTACAAGAAAGAGAGAAAAAAAATTGAATTCTGAAAACGAAAAAAAAAAAAAAAAAAAACATTTATTAAAAATATTTCTGCGCTATGTAGAACGATTTTTATAATTATTTATATATTCTTAATTTGTGTTAATTATACCCATTTTACATAAAGAAAAAAAAAAGAAGAAAAATAAATAAAAAGCAGCAAAACATTTAACAGAAATTTGCTTATTGTTGTTGTTGTTGGTTTTTATGCAGTGCGTTTATAAATAGCGAAAAAACTGTAGCGTAAAGTGCGAAAAATTTAATTATTATTTTTTTTTTAATATAAATAAAATTAGTCATTAATGTTTAAATTAAATTAATTTATCTAGGTCAAATAAAGGGAATAGTTTTTCACTACTTTTATTATGAATTAAAAATTATTTTCATCCTAAAAATGTATCGAAAACACACTGAACGAAACGCGCAACAGCAGCAGCGTCATAATTTTTTTTTTTTTGTGTATTTTCATTATGGCGATTTTTGTGTAAACAATTCTTGCTTCGTGCTAAATATTAAAAAAAAAAAATAATAATTTTTTTTCTTACTTTTTGTGTTTACATAAAAAATAATAAAAATTGTTGTTTTTGCCAGAGAGTTTTTTTTTTTTTTTTTTTTTATTTGTTAAAAATTTAAATAATTTTTTTCGCTTTTTTCACTGTACTTGAATGCACTTAGCACTGGTATTATATTGTGCTTAATCCATAAAAAGTGTAATAATAATAATAATGATATAAAAAAAGCTTTAATTATTGAAAGTGAAAGTTTCATTTCAGTTTTCAATGCAGTTATCTCATTTTAATCATGATGAAAAATTATTTTCTTTACCTGTTGCCTGGTGCCTCTTGTTGTTATTTAATTTTTACATTTGTTGGTGTGTAGGAGAATTTATTGGAAATAATATAATTCACGGTTTGAATGAAGGAAATGTATTAAGGTAGCGAGTAGTTTTTGTAGTTTTTTTTTTTTTTTTGGATCTTTGAATGTCATTTAACGTCATCCCAGGTTAACCACCCCCCGTTGAAGAAAGAAATTGCATTTTTTTTTGTCTTCAGTGTACAGGAATTGGCACGTACATGATTTTTCGACCAGATGCAACATTTCTAATTTACTTTTTCTTTTAAAGAATTTTTAAGTGTAAATTTACTTTACTTTAGTTGTTTATACTTTCTTTCTTTGTACGATTTAATGCGATTTAATGCGATTACAACTGATGGTTGTTGTGTGTTGTGCTATTTTTATAATAAAACAAAACATACTTGCGGTTACATTTCAAATATGCATTTACACTACTTTAATTATAGTTAAAAGCGGTCTGTTCTTAGAAAATTAATTGATTTATTGCAAAGAAGAGATTGTTACATTATTTTCCAATCGTGTTTTGTATTTGTTGTGTCTTCTTTGATTAGTTTACCAGTGCAGTTCAATTAAATACTTAAAAAGCGTTAAATCAATTTAATAAAACACATGTTGAATTGGCATTCAAGATACTTTTCCTTAAACAATTTTTAGTTTTAATAAAAATGAGGCTAACAACTATACAAAATGCATAAATTCCGAATCTCTTGCAAATCAAAAGACTTTCAAAAAATGATAATTTTGGAACAAAAAATCGATTTAATATTTCACAAATAACAAAAACTTTTACCAAAAAAAAAAAAAAAAACATTTGTGGTATTAAAACACCCACAATATAGCATTAAAGTGTAAAATTACCATAATATAAATCACCTACGCACTACGTTACTGGCGTTTAAAAGCTAATCTTTTAACTGTTGCGACTCGTTTTTTTTTTTTTCTTTTTGTTAATTTTTATTTATTCCCCTTTTTTTTTAATCAATAAGTCTTGATTTTTGTTTTTATTTTATTATTCTCATATTTTGCGTTGTAAAAAATTATCATAAAAAGCAAGCGCACACACGCTAAAGATGTTTATTGTCTAAAGAATAATCAAGAAGAAAAAAAAAAAAATTATGAAAATGTACCACCAATCATCACACCTTTCACCTTTTTTTTTTTTTATTATTATGATTTTATGCGGTGCTTGTTTCATGCTGAAATAAATAAAATAAAACAATAATCGACATACTTAAGTCACTTAACGTTTATGCTACGCGTTAACAGAAGTTTTTTTTTTTTTTTTCATCATCTGACTGAAGTCTTTGTTTCATTTCCTTAAATAGATTTTGATTTACCTTTTTGTGTTTTATCACTAAAGTTTGTTGCGTTGCCTTTATTGTTTTATTTAAGGTTAAGTTTGATAAATTTGGACTGCAATAAACAATTGAAAGTAGTTGTTTTGTAATTTTAACTTTAAACAATAAAACGCTTAATGCAGTTAATTCTGTGGTATTTCGTTGTTGATTCTGTTTCTGTGAATAAAAAAAAATGTAACGATGAAAAGAATGAGCGCGATGAAAACAATTCAATTCAATTTACTTATCTTGTTATTTATTATTAAATTAATTTAATTTCCCTTTCTTCTTCTTATTATTACCATTTATTGGTCCATTTATTTGTTTGTTTATTTTTCGTGTCTTTTTGTCGCTACTTTTACCGCGCTTTTGATTATGCTCTGAAGTTTATTTTCTCATATTTTTGTCTCGCTTATAAATCATCATAAAATTTATTACAAATTTTATTTTTTCTGGTTTTCATGGTTGTTATGTAATTTTTTTTTTTTTTTTTAATTAAACAATTTTTTATATTCTGTTATGATTTTATTTTTGTTTTCAATTTTGAAATTCGTTTATTTTTATTTACCCATTTTTTTTTTTTCTATTATTTAATTTTTTAATCAATATTTATTTAAAACTTTCAACTATTTTGTGTTTTTATAATTTTTTTTTTTTTAGCTTATTTACTTTAATTGTTTCTTGTTTTGTTTTATGTCTTTTTAGTGATGGTTAAGCGTTAAATTTTGTATAGAGTTTCGCGGTTTTAGAATACACGAAAAAAAAAAAAAAATTAAATTAAAAAATGTGTCGTTAAAAAAGTAAATTTTGGTTTGATGTTTAAACTACTCACGATTTTTTAATAAGAATTTTTTTTTTGCTTTTATTTTCGCTTCTTTTTAACTCTTACTAACGATATAATAAAAACGAAAAGTTATTATACTCTGTGGTCTATTTAGGAATTTTGTTATGAAAAGTTTTTTTTTTCTGGAAAACATAGCAAATCCAATAACCTTTTAAAATATTTGGTTATTAGAAAATTTATATTTTTAGAATAATTACTTTACATAACACTTTAAAACGAACAACAATTGTGGCTTTTATTTTAAAATTTAATTACAAAAAAAGAATAAATTTTTTTTTTCGTTTTTTACATCATCCTGCTGTGCTTTGTTGCCCTTACTTCTTATTACTAATTACAACAAAAAAATTAAATTAAATCTTGGAAGTATATTTTCTTATTTTAAATTATAAATTAATTAATAATTTTTTTTCGCCATCAGCAGTGTGTGATGATCACACAAATTGACAACCAATTCATTTGAATTATAAAAAACATAAATGATGCATTTATAAATAATTCTGATTTAGTTTTATTTCGCTTTAAATATTCATGCGAAAAAATTTAATGATGCATAAATCATGCTCTATATAATTTAATTTATTGTTAATTATGCAAAATTATGTAATATCTAATATATATATATATATATAAATATATTATCTCTTGCTATTACTTTGTTTTATAATTTTTTATTTTAATTAAATATTTTTTTCGTATTCTATCAATTTTCGGTTGAATTAATTAATCAACGAAAATTATGTAAAGAAAAAAAAAAAAAAAAAAAATCACCAACCAAAATCACGTTTATGGTTAGTTGGACTTTGAATAAAAAAAAAAAAAATAAACAAAAATTCGTAACAAATAATTTAATTAACCAAATTAATTTTTAATTATTATTCGTTGTTGTTGTTGTTGTTATTTTTAATGAAAATAAAAGTAAAAATATTTATTGTTGGCGTTAAAATGTTTTTTTTTTTTGTGTAAATTTTATTTCTACACACATTTATTATGATATCTCTCATAAGAAGCTTCGTTTTGTAATTTTTAATTTTTTATTTTTCTTTGGCTTAATATAAATATTTAAATGTAAAGAAATAAAATTATTTATTGTTTGTTTTATTAAAAATAAAAAAAAAAATTAACAAATATATACGGAAATTAATTTCTTTTTATTTTTTACTTTTATTTAATTTATGACAATTGAATTTATGATTTAAACAAACAATTCCATTAATTTATTATCAGTATTTCATTTGATTTCATTGCAAATATTGTGGTATAGTCAAATGTTGAATTAAAGAGAAAATGAAATGATGCGTTGTATATACTTCAAGCACAATAGACGTAAGGATAACATAAGAAATGTCACATTTTGACACGTGAGTTTTAAAAGTCAGGTTTAAATATTTTATTTATTTTTTTTTTTCATGGCTTGTTCAGACGATATTAAGTCTTCATTACAAAAGACAAGTTATGACGGAAGTGTGTTACATAAATGAATGACAAATATAAGCCAAATAACCGAGACAATGTAAATGGATTACAACCAAAATCTTATATTATGTTAGAAGTAAATTTAGTTGTTCGTTTCTTTGTTAAACAATATAAAAACCTTTACGGAAAACAATACAAACCAAATCTTGATTGTATAATAAATTTCTACAGCATTGTTGTTGACCATCATATCGTGCACAATGAAAAAAAACCATTTGCAATAATCGTGCAGGTATAAAATATAAACAAAAATTGCATGTCATATGAAATTAAAATTAAAATTAAAATAAAAAAATAAAAAATCAAAGAAGTAAAATAAACAGCAAGTAAAATTAGTTAATCATTTATTAATGGTGAAAACAAAAAAAAAATAAAAATAATTGAGCAGAATAAAAAAAGGTACACAGATAATGCGAATAAAATTTTTATTTTTTTTTCTGGTGTACGCTGCTCTCTCCCCCATGCAGTTAAATGCACGAAAATAATTTTAAAATTTTTTTTGTTGTTGTTTGTTAAATGAAAAGTAAGTGAGTGGGTAAACACGATTATTACTTTGTTGCTGCGATTCTTGTTGTTCTGCTACAAAATTTACAGTTTTTCATCCGTTAGCCTAGTAAAATATTATAATTTTCGTTTTTTTTTTTACAAATCTTTCCGTTTTCTTTTCTTCAATTCATACCTGATGGGTTTTTTTTTTTTTTTTTTTTACTTTTGATTCTTCTTTTATTCGCTGTGTTGTATTTTGTTCGATTGTTAAAATTTGTTCCGTTAAGTGCGTATTGTGTTCAGTTAAGTTTTGTTTATGTACTGTCCCAATTGCGGGTGACGTTGTTGTTGTTGTTGCGCTGTTGTAATTTCTTATTATTTTCTTTTGTGCTTTCAAGAGTTTTATGCTTTAAAAGTATACAGATTGAACGGAAATTACATTACAAAAACGGCGCCATTATTTATTACAAAATTTATTTTATTTTCTTAAGCAATTTTTTAAGACACAAAAAAAAAAAATAAATAAAAAAAATTACAAATTATGTTTGATATTTTTGGGGAAATAAGCACAAAGAATTTTTTCGTTATTTTTTTTTTTTTTCATTGATTAATTGAATTTAATAAAAAGTACAAGTTGATGCTCATTTTTTATTTGTGTATTTTGCTGCACTCCCACACATTTTTCGTTTATTTCTTTTTCCAATTAATTAAGGAAGAAATTCTTCCTGTTTATCAGAATTTTTTTTTTTTTTTTAAGTAAAAGTTTTATTGCTTAGCAAGGAAATTAACTTCCTGGTTATCCTTGCTTTTTTTCGCTCTACACAGAAATTTTTTATTTTCTTACCGCAATTTAGTTTTTTAATTAACTAATTTATTATTATTTTATTTTTTTTTTTAAATAATCCTAACCAAAAATAGTTATTATCAATTAACTAATTTATTAGTAAACAATTATCAGTTTAACTATTTAATTTAATTGGCACTTTTGTTAACAAATATTTTCTCACACATTTTTCGTTGTTCCGATTTTGTTTTTTTTTTTTTTTCTTCTCTGTCAATTTAATGCTGTAATGATTGCGTTATTAATCTAATTTTCTTGGTAACAATATTGCAATAAAAATAAAACGTTTCGTGGGTGATGCATGTGGGCTAATTATAAATTAATAAATAGATGATGATGATTAATTTTACTTTTATTAAATTTTTAAAGTTCATAATAATTATTTAGTTTTAAGTTTCGCTTACCTTTTATTTTATAATGTTTTGACATAAAGGTAAAAGTCCACCTTTGATATATATTTTTTTTTATTTAATAATGTTAAGTTGTCCGTATCGGATGTTGTTCATGTTATATATTATTATACCACCTACAAATGTGAGCAAACAAACAAACAAATAATAATAATAATAAAAAAAAAAAAAATTAAATCAAACCGACCCACCTACATATTATAATTTTAAACAGAAATTAATTTATGCTTTGCATATGTTTTAATTTTCTTTTTTTTTTTTTTTTTATTTGATTTTAAACAACGAATGATAAAGAAAAAAAAAAAAAAAAAAACGCTGAAGTAAATTAAGTAACAACATCCGGTTCTTGTCATCCATCCATCTTTTGAAAATTATTTACTTTGTTGTCTTAATAGTTTTCGTTAGAAATTATTTCTGTTTTTTTTTTTTTATTATTGAAAAATGCATCAGAATCACAAAACGACCGCGAAAACTAACTTGTGGAAGAATTTTTTTTTTATTTTTTATTTCTCCTATTAATTATAAAATGATTTTAATTTTTGTTTTTTTTTTTTTATTTATTTTCAGGTAAGATAATTGTTTTTATCAATGTGAATTGGATGAGGAATAAACTGTCTTTGAGAGAAGAAAAGGTTTAATATGGTTTTAAAAAAAAAGAAAAATTTAGTAACTTTCGACGAATTAAATTTCCAAAAAATAATTATAAACAATTGTCAATTAGTCGTGCGATTTTTTTTGTTTGTTTTTGTTATTGTTGTTGCCTAATTGCTTGTGTTTTTAATGAACATTTTTTTTACATTAATTAAGCAAACAAATAAATGAATTGAAATTAGCACAAAACTAATATTAATTCATGGAAAATAACAAATTGTTTAAAAAGCGTTTCGGTTTTCTTCGTATTGTTGTTACCAAATGCAACTATGTCACATGTATCATGTTGTGTTTTCTTGTAAAAAAAAAACAAAAAAACAAATTGAGATAAAAAAAAAGAAAAAAAATGTTTGCAAAAAGGCATTACAGAAAAAAAAAAAAAATTGATTTAATTGAAAATGAAACATATTGAACCAATTAGCCAAATATAGAATTACAAAATGATGTTTAAATTTTTAATTTGTCGCTTTTATTTTATTTTATTTTCTTAATACACTGGAGGGCACAAAATAACAAAAAAAAAATTTAAAAATATATTTCGTTTAGCATGTTATTATTATTAGAAAATGATTTATTAAACGTATTAACATCTAAATGCTGCTGCAAGTTATACTTTAATTGTACATAAATACAACAATAGAATAATAAAATTGAATTTATTTTTACAACATTAATTTATGATGTTGTTTTCAACTGTTAATTTTAGCAGAAAATTTTAGACATTTATGTGGATTGGCGTTTTGAGTTCTTTTATTGTTAAATCGATTAAATTGTTACAAATAATATTCCATTTTTTATTATTTGTTATTTATCTATAAATGGTACAATAATAAATATTGGTTTTTTGTTTATTTAATAATTTTTCGTTTTCTTTTTTTTTATTTAATAATAATAATAATAATTGTTTGTTTAAGAAATAACTGGAGAAAATATATTTATTATATAAGAAATGTGCATCTTAGTCATCATTAGAGTATTTTTTTTTTTTGTTTTGTTTTGTTTTCATTTTCTTTATAAAAATAAATTAAATTAATTAATTTATTATTATTACATAATTTATATTAAAAATATACAACGTAATGGAAAATAGTTATTTGAATTGAATTACTTGCAATGTTGACATATTTTGTTTGCCTTCTTTGTTTTTTTTGTTAAAGGAGAGAAGTATATTACTTGAATTGTAGTTTAATTAATTAAATAATTTTATTGCATTAATGTATTATAAGAGAATTTTATTAAAAAAACACAAAAAAATAATTTAATTAATTATTGAAACATTTTTTATTTTCTATATCTCTAATATGCTTGCATAATATGATTTCAAAATTGTTTTTTCAATAAAAAAACAAAAAAATTAAAAAAAAAAACGCCAATAATCGTAAATTAATATTCATCAACCAACACAAAACAATACTCACACACACACAAACACACACAAAAGTTAAAAACGTTTAAAAAAGCAAATTTGCTAAAAAATGAAAGAAACATTGCAAAAGTTGACAAGGTTGGTTGGTTTTCAATAATTTTTGTGTTCCACACACGAAAACGATATTAAAAGTGTTTTATTTGCCTTGTTGTTGTTATAAATAAATTGTTTAAGGCGATTTTTAGTATTCTGCACAGGTAACATAAATGTCACTTGGATTCTTAATTATTTTTTTTCTATGCAAGGTAACAGACAGACCAACCAACCAACCTGTCAATAATAATCTTTTCCTGATTTTCTCGTTCCGTTTTTAATTTTTTTTTTTTTTATTCCTGAAAATTAAATGTGAAAACTTTTGCAATGCTTATCGCGGTTTTTTTTTTTTTTTTGTATCGTTTCTGTATTTGCAACCGTGAGATACGAACATAATAAACAATAATAAAAAATAAAATTGGTATTTTAGAACAAAGTAGAAACACAATAGAACAATTAACTTGTTT
The DNA here is from genome assembly GCA_961205885.1 of Ptychoptera albimana. NCBI lineage: Eukaryota > Metazoa > Arthropoda > Insecta > Diptera > Ptychopteridae > Ptychoptera > Ptychoptera albimana. Next base: position 19,341,892 of record OY540805.1, on the reverse strand, counting down.
AATTAAATTTATTTTATTTTTTATTATATTTCGTTCATTCATGGAACTTTTTTTTTTTAATTTTTTTTTTTGCTACTGGTCTAATCTTGCTCTGAGTGTTTTTAATTTTTTTGCTACACACAAAGCGGTTTGTTTTTGCGTTTTTAACGAAAAATACCGAAAAATAATTATAATTAAAACATAAACATGGCCTAGTTACATTTGTTAATATTTTTATTATTATGGAAGTTAAGAGAAAAAATTAATTTTTATTTTTATTATTAAAACATAGTGAAAGTGTTATTGTTTTACTTATTTTTTTTTTTTTTTTCTGTATTAAATTTTCACATATGCCTCTAGTGTTTAATTATGTTTTTTTTTTTTTTCATTTTTATTTCTTAAAAAAAAAAAAAAAAAAAAAATGTCACAATATATAGTGGCAAATATTATTAAAGTAATTAATGAAATTTATTGAATATTTCACTTGTGTTAATTTTTTTAGCGTTTTTATAAAGTGATTCAATTGTGTAAAAAAAAAAAAAAAATTATTAAAAATTCACAAAAATGTTATTATTATTGTTTGTTCTCCTTCGTTTAAAATGTATTTTATTTACTTTGGTGCTTTCGTTTGCTTATTTATTTATTTATTTATACAGAAAATATAACAAACAAATTTAATTGAGAACAAAATACTTAAAAAAAAAAAAAAAAAAGAAAAAGAGGAGCAAATAAATTGTGTTATTTCCATTGAAAATAAAGAAGAAAAAAAAAATTTTTTTTTAAAGACTCATCTAAATTAACAATTAAAAAACGGGATGAGTTGGTCGTTATTCCTTCATTAAATTTCATTTTGTTATAAAATTGCATTTTAAGCACTTTAAATTTTATTTTAATTATTCACAAGTTAAGTGATTCAATGCTTTAATATTATTTCTATTAAATTATTAATTTAGATTTTTGGCAATCATAAGTTTATGTGTTATTTTCGTGTTTTTATTTTTTTAACTATTGCTGCTAAATTCTAATAATTTTTCCTATTAATAAGTTTTTGTTCTATTTTAACCAAAAAATTTATTTATTTATTTAATTTTTTTTTTTTTTTAATAATTTTCTCAACAAACCTGTTAAATTTATTTATTTCTTATTACATAGAAAATAATTATTTTTTTTTCATATTACAAAACATTATTTTAATGCGTTAATAAAATTGAAAATAGTTAAAAAGCGTTTTTTTTTTCACTTTTAATTACGATACTTAAAGATTTTTAAATTTTTTACATATTTACTGTTGTTGTTGTTGTTGTTGTAACTGAAATTAAGGAAAAATAATAAGTAATACGAGAAACGACCCACACTGGGTAAAATAAATTCTATTTATAAAATGTTGAATGTTGCACGTTTGTAACTTTTTTTTTTTTTTTTTTTTTTTTTTTGTATTTTCTTCTACTTCTTCTGTATTTTGTATACAGTAGAAACTCCTTAAGAAAGCATAATTATTGCTTCACATCACAGAAGTAAAAAAATTTATAAAAACACAGAGAATTGTCCTTGATTTTGAGTTATTTATTTTTTCTTATTAATTAACTCAAAGTTATTCTATATTCTAGAAAAAAAAAAATTAAAAAACATGAAAATATTCAATCAATAAATTAATGGAAAAATATATAAATTTTTTTTTTTTGTTTTTGCAACAAGTGCGTGACAATTATTGTGCTCACATTTTTCCTACACAAATTAAACTAAATTATGTTGGTTTACTACTTACATTTGATTTTAAATAGCATTTGTGTTGTTTTAGTTGATTTCATTCACAAGAATTTTTATTTTATGTGGTCGTGTTGAGTTGATTTATTAAAACAAAAAAATATTTTGCTGTTGTTGTTGCTGTTTAATGACATTGTTAAGGTTGAATTAAATCATTTGGATTTTATTCTTTACCTAAAAACCAACAACTGACACATTCATGCATTTTTATTTTTTTTTTTTTTTTCATATTAATTTCGATCTTTTCGACCACGTTTAAATCAAATTTATTTTTAACAAGTTTTGTTTCTTATTTATTTATTGAAATGTTCAAACAAAAAAATATTAAAAAAAAAAGAAGTTTGGATCAGACATTTATGCAAAAATGTAAAAAAAAAAAAAAAAACAAGTAATAAGAACCCCTTGATACACAAAACACAAGACAAGTTAAGTAGTAGCAGACAAGACAAAAATTAATTTCTTTAAACTTTAAAAAGTGTTTAAAGAAAAAAAAAAAAAAGGTGAGAAAACTCTACTAGACGCACCTTTTTTTTATTTTAGTCTCTTAGATTTTGTTTTTACTTCTTTTTTTTTTTTCTTTACTATTTTTCTTAATGAAAAAACCCACATTTTGCCTCCACATTAACAATTTTCTTCTTGTTGTTCTTAGTTATTCTTGTTAATGCGGTTATTGTTGTCTAACCACCTACTGTAGTAATATAAAATCAATTTAATTTCGCTTTTTCAAAAATTATATCGAAAACATTAAAATTAAAATATTAAAATTTTTATTACTTATGATATTTTGCTCTAAGTAGATAAAATTCGTTATAAATCAATTAAAAAAAAAAATTATTTGTGACATATTTCTATTGAATTAAATGAAATTTCAATGAATTAAATTTTTTTTTTTTTTTTTTTTATAAATATCGCCTTCAATGAATTTAATTTTTCTTTAATTCGCTTAGGTTACACCTTCATAAGTTTGGCTTTTTTTGTTGTTGTTGATTATTTAATTAATTTTAAATAATATCTTTTAACAATAAAGCCCAGATTAATCTCTAAAAAGCTCTTTTAAAAAAAATTAATCAAATCTTAAAGTAACAATAAAAATCTGACGCAATTCAAATAAGATACGAGAATGGAATAAAAATACTTAAAGCGTTTTTGTTATAAAGCTTAAAAGTTAATTAATAAAGAATTGTTTTTATCAAAGAGAGTAATGAAAAGACTAAGTTATAAATTAATTAAAATAAATAAAAAAAAAAAAATTCTATAGGAAAGCATCTTAAAAGCCATTTTAACAAAATATAAACGATTGCGTTGTGTATTTTTTTTTTAAATCATTTATTTAAATCCATAAAAGAATAAATATTTGCTAATTAATTAATTAATTATAATTTGTTTTGATTAAGAAATTTATTTATTTATTATTATTTTTTTTTTTTTCTTTATTATTAATTATAAAATCTTGTCTGCGCTGTGCTGAACATTCAATAGGATTAATACAGAAAATAAACATTTGAGAACAAAAAAAAATCACTCTATGGGTCGTCGTTTTTCTTTTTTACACTTTGCTCTGGCTGCTGCTACACAAATACTAATTATGGTAAAAAGGATATAAATAATTATTATTGATATAATGTGAAATAATAATAAAAATAATGCAGCCATCAGTTCAGTTGACAAAATGCATAAAAATAAAACAAGAAACTGATTATTAATTACAAACATGTAAAAAAAAAACTAATAATAATAAAAACATGTGCAGTGGATTTTAATTTCATTCAAAGTCATCATTAGAAGGAAAAATGTAAAGAAACAATTTTTATTTTTAATTTTTAAAAAGACCCCTAGTCGGATTGTATGTTGCTTATAAATAACTTGAGGAAGAACATAGTTACGCAGTGGCGTGGATATATATATATTTTTTTTGTTTTGTTATCATAAACTCGTGTTATTTCAATCAATAATTGGTATTAAGACAAAGTTTCCACTTATTTTTAGGTATCAAGTATCTACCGATAATCTCTGTACAATAATTCCTAATCTATCTAACAACTTTGTTTTCTTCCTTTATTTAAGTAAAAAACTTCTAAACAAAACGTGATCACGTAAAATAAATAATTGAAAAAAAAAAAAAAAAAACCCCAGAAAAGAAATCATGACAAAAGCATAATATGAAAATGCAACATAAATAATATTTGTTTATATAAAATTCAAATGCGTTGTTATGGTTAAGTGGAGGATTTTTATTTTAACAAGTCTTTGGCTTATTGCACCACCAGCAAAGTTGTTTAATATATAAACAAAATAATTAATAATATAAATGAGATGAAAGCAAATTTAATGCTTTTTTTCTGTATAATGATGCGTAAAAGGAGCATAAATTTTTCTTTTCTTTTTTAATTTTATTATTAATGTTTTTAAAATTAGAATCGCATCGCTTTTAAGAAGCTTTGGCTGTTTGTTTAGTTGCTACAACGAAAATCTACTTCTTGAAAGGAAAAATAAAAACATTTTCTAAAGGTAGTAACGCAACATAAATAAAGAGTGAAAAAAAAAAAACGAAAATTCTATTTTTATATAAAGTCACATCTTCGTTGTGTTGCTTTTATTTATTTATTTTTTTTTTTTTTTTTTTTGTTTCTTTATTTTTATTTGATTTTATTTTTTGTTAACAACGTGGGTGGAAAGAATATATGTTATACGCTGGGCGCCCGTTATAAGTATATAAAATATATATTTTCGTTTTTATATACAAGTATGTGACGTGACAGAAACAATTTATTTGTTTATTTATTTTCTGTCTGCGTGTGTGTGTGTGTGATAGATAAAGAAATAAAATTTATTCCTTATTTTATGAATTTTTTATTTAATTTTTTGTATGTTTATAAAGAGAAACAATTTACTATAATTTGTGTTTTTATGTTTTTTTTTTTTTTTTTTTTTTTTTTTGTGTTCTTCTTTTTAAATTAATTATGTCTGCTTTTATTAAATTACATTTAACGAAAGACATATACTACGCCCATTATAAATATTTTTCTTCTTCATGATTTATCAAAAAAATTTAAATTCTAATTAAAAAACCAAAAAAAAAAAAAAATGATAAGGTGTAACAAAAAAACGTTTAAAAGCAGCAAAAATCTTGTTATTGATTTGTTCTGTTAAATAAAGCTCTTATTTGAAGCTTTGATCTCAATAAAAAAATAAAAATAAATAAAATAAATGTCTAGTCAGTGTCTGAATTATCTTTATAATTTTTGTTGATTTACAAAAAAGAAAATAAAAATATAAATAATTAATTTTTTATCAGTAAAAAAATGTATATGGTGTGTTGTAACAGTAATAAAGTATTTTGTGCTTTGTGTATTGCAAAGCTTTATATTTATGTAGGTAAATAGATATTTGTTTTTTTTATCAGTAAGAAACGGCAATGTGCCTGCCGCCTACTGGTGAACATTTTTCCTTCACCCGATAAACCATGCTTTGCTGTTTAATTTACTGAGTAAATAATTGTTTTGTTTGAATAAATATTTTTTATTTTTTTTTATTATCAAAACGCCTTTTTTAGTTATAAATTATAGTAGAAGAAACATGGTTAATAAAAATGAGTGAAAATTGATTTATTTCATTCATAAAAATTGATTTGAGTTAATTGTTGTTGTTGTTTTTGGTGTAGTTGTTACCTGAAAAACCTTGAAATACACAATTGTTATTATCTTACTGATTGATGATTTATTAATACAACGTGAATATGTAATCAATTTATTAAATACTTAATAATTTGTTAAGTTAATTAAACGTAATTTATGTTGATGCCGGCTTTAACTTTGACATCTTGCTTATTATTAGTAGCGAATTAATAAAGAAAAAAAAAACATTGGCATTAAGGTTATTCAATTAGTTGTTGGTTCTACATGATTGAATTTAGTACAAATAGAGGTAAAGTCTTGAAACAAAAGTCACTATAATGTGGTATTAGAAAAAGCTTTTAAAAAAGCATTTAATTTTTTTCTTTACAATTTTTATTATTGTTATAATCAATCGTGCAAATCTTTTCTTTTTCTTTTTCTTTTTTTTTTTTTTATTTTGTTAACATTTTAATTAGCATAACGAATTTTTAATTATTTTTTTTTTTTTTTAATTATGCTTTTTGCTTAATTTTGTTATATTTGCGAAATAATTAAATTTTTTGAAATATTTCTTTAATTATTCTTGAACAGAAAATGGAAAAACAAAAAAATTAAAAAAAGAAGAGAAAAAACATTTCGCCAGGGCCAAGGTTGTTTATTTAATTTTAATTGTGGATAAAAAATTTATTATACTCTCAAAAATGTTATGCTGCAGCAGCGCAGCTTCGTTAACGTAATTGTTATTAATTATGAATGAGTTTAAATATTGGGCAGTCTCTCCAGCCAGCACATACTGATAAAATGTTATTTAATTAATAATTTTCAACTTTAAACTTTACTAGAATAAGCATAAACATTTTTATTTATTTTTTTTTATTTTTTACTTATTTTTAATGAGTCATAATTAATTTTATTTATTTTAATAAAAATGTTATTTACTCTTGATGTCATTAAACATTTTTGTGTTTTTTTCTTCTTCTTCTTCTTATTATTATTTAATTAATTTTGTTTGGATTTTAATTAAGTATAAACAATTTTAATTTTTCACGAACATTATCCATTATATTTGTTTTGTTGCCTTAAATATTAACGAGGTTTAACTCCGGTCGTTTTAGTGTATTTTATTTAATTAATTTTTTTTTTGTTTTTTTTTTTTAATAACGTTTAATTAATTATTGTTTATAATTTTTACGCTTTTTTTTTTCGTTGTTGTTTTGTTTATGTTTATTTTGTATCCAAAGCAAGCAAAATAATAATAATAATTATTTAAATAACAGAAACACTTGTTTAGTAAATTTGAAATTAATTTGAAATGATAATTAATTTTTATTGATTATTATGACAGATTAAACGTTTTTATTTTATTTTAATTAAATTATAAAATAGCGCAAAAAATACAAAATACAAAAAAAAAAAAAAAAAATGTTTTATGTTTTAAATTTCTAAAATAATTAAATACATTTTTTTCTACGTTTATCGCGGTGACCTAATTTTAAATTCAAATTTTGTTTTGTTGATGTAAGAAAGTTGCAATAGGCATGAGTTCGATCACCTTACGCATTTTTAACGCTACGGACATGAATTATTAATGAAATTTCAATGGACAAGACCAAATCATAGAGAAAATGTTTTCCTTTTATTATTGTGCTTGTTAATTAATGTTTAATGATCAAAACCTTTTAACCTATCTCGTCGTGACAATTTGTTTGAAATACTACATAAACATGTTTTGCCGTATTTTTTTCAACTTTGATTGATTAATTTAGTTAAACATTATAACGAATGAATAAAAATTTTATGTCATTTATTCACACTCACCTCACCACACTTGTTGTTTGATAAAAAAAAAAAAAAACAAAAACGAAGAAAATAAAATTATGCTGCTACACACTCACTACTCGCTTCTTGTTTTTATTTTTTTTAAATAATTTATTTCATATTTTAATAACGGTAAATAAGTATGTGATAAAAATAAAATTGCATAAATATATGTTTAAAAGTTTTACTCTGTTCGCTTTTATTATCTTTATCATCATCATCATCATCATCATGTGCAGCATAATTTTTATTCGTTTTTTTTTTTTTTCTTTCTGTTTTGTTATTTAAACATTAATTCGTTGACGTTGTCGTTGTTTTCGGTTGATAAAAATCGTATAAACAACAATAAAAGCGATTTTGTATTTTTAATAAAAAAAAACAAAAAAAAACTAACCAGGCAAAAGTAAAGAGAGAATCACGGGAAAAAGGTAATAAGGGAAATATTGATGTTTTTTGTTGTTGTTGGAGTTTTGGTGTTTAATGACCTGATTATTTCTGGTTTTTATTGCTTAAATAAGGACTTTTAACGGTTTGGCTCGCCAACAGGTATTACTGGGTCATTAGGTGACATTTAGCCCTCAGTTGTTTTTATATTTGGTTTTCGTTTTATCTAATCAATTTAAATGAATTTATTGAGCGACAGAATTCGTTCAGTTTTATTACATTTTCACGTTTCCAACATAAAAGCATTGATAAAAACTCGTTTCGTTTTAATTAATTGTATTTTGATGATAAATAATAATCTCCTATAATGTCAAATATACAGATTAATAGTTTCGTATTTAATAGTTTTGCCATTTCGAATAAAACTTTTCAAATTATTTTTGATCTATTAAAATGTAGTTTTTCTCTGTTGTTCGTTCGCTTGATTTTGTTTAACGGAAGTAGACCACATTATAATTTAATTAATTTTTTTTTTTTTTTTTTGTTACTTTTTACAGTTTTTATTTATTTTAACTGATTAATATTTATGTGTCTTTATATAAAGTTTATTTTAAGTTTTATCTGATTATCTTTAAAAAAAAAATGCAAATTTATTGCTACAATACGTTGCTGCCAGACTTGGCTTAACAAGAAACAGATTAGACAGTTTTCTAGTTGTATGTCCAACTCCCGCTAGTTTTTGGCGCTATGAATTGCTTAAGTCGTCGTTTTACTTAAAATAAGTCATTTTGGTTTAATTTTCTTACAAAAATTATATTAGAAATGTTTGTTTGTTAACTTTTGTGCCAAAAACAACAATAAAGAGATGAAAACAAAAAAAAAATCTTAATTAATCTCCATATAAGCTAGTATGAGTCAGACAGACAATTTCCTTGATTTTATTTCATCGGAGGAAAAATAAAAAAAATAAAATCTTTCAGAGGTTTGATGGGAAAAAAACATTTTTTTCTTTTTTGTGTAACGTTTAAAAAGGAAAAATAATGTCAAAAGTCAACTAAATAGTTCCCATTGGAATACAAAAAAAAAAAATCAATCAAACGTTAGCGTTAGTGTTATGTTGCTGAGGCATTGAATGAACCTGACCGTTGTGAAAACGATGACATAATTTCGGTTTTAGTTTGAATAAAAAATAATTAAAATTCATAATAATCGTTTTAACTTGAGAAAAATAAATAATTATTCATACAAAATAATAAAAAAATTGCATAATCATCATGTGAAAATTTAATTAATTAATTACCTTTATGAATAAAAAAAAAACAATTTTTTTTTTATTATTTTTCAGTAACAATTTATTTTTTTTTTCGGCTATTAAAATCTCATTTTTTATTATTATTTTTTTTTTTGATTTAATTTTACCTGTCGAATATTATTTTATTGTTATGCACTGTCATGAATTAAATGCAAAATAATGAAATAAGGAGTAAAGAAAAGAAAAAAGTTTAAAAGGTAATTAATGTCGTTGTCATCAGATCGGATCACACTGTGATGTTAATTGTTTTGCTTTTTTTTCTTTATTATTATTATTATTATTATTATTATTATTATTATTATTATTGTGGTTTAACCAGAGGGTGGTAGACCGACAGAATTTAACATTTAATATAAACACGCTTGACGTCACTTTTTGTTTTTATTTTATTCACTTGGTGATAATGTTGTTCAATCAAATTTTGTTCATTTAAACCATGTACGACTTTTTTGTTAATGAGAAACAGAAAACTTTTCGCATTTATTAATAATAATTGTTTGATTAATATTCGTCAGGTTTTTTTTTTTTTTTTTAGATTTATTAAATTTAATTACTTTTTATTTATTTTTATGTTTATGCTGGCTAGACGAACATTAAACTGTTTTATTATTAAATTTTGTTAAATCGATAAATACTCACTTGAGCTTTAATTAATTTATTTATAATTACTCATTTTTGAAATGATATAAACATTAGACAAGGATAAAGGTTATTTGTTTTGTTAATGGATTTCTTCTTTAATAAGAATTTTAATTAAATTGGCATATTGTCAGATTAATTAAAGATTAACATTGATAATCAAATTATTATTATTTGTGTGCTGTCACGATGTGTTGTCTTACTTCTCTAATAATTTGTAACCGTATTGTGGGTGGTAATTTGGTTTATTTATTTATTATTTGTAATGTCTTGGATATAATCTGCCAACAAAAATAAAAAAAAATGTAAATAAAACCTCGAAAGTGGTGATTCAAAATAAATGTTTGTTGTTCACAAGAAGAGATGCAGTTAAAATTTCGTTTGTCAAAAATAATTTATGTTGAACAGGGAATTATAAAAATGTTGATAAAAGTAATTTTTATTTTATTTTTTTTATTCATCTTTATGTTTATATTATTATTGAAATGTTTGTTCCACTTTTTATTTTATTTTTCGCTTGCCAAAATTTCTTTTGAATTTTTATTTGTTTGTCTTCTGTTGCTTTCTTATAAAATTTTTCATTCTTTCTTTCTTTCTTTTATGCTGTGCAAATTAAGTTTGTTATTTGCCGGTGGCAGTTTTTTCTTCTTCTCTTTTCTGAAATAATATTAATCGCGATTAAAGAAGGAAATAATGTGTAAGAATGAGGTAAAGGTCGGATTGAAGATACATGTAATATCCGTGTTTGGTTTTTTTTTTTGCCTTACCTGCTTTACACTTTATAAATCATTTGTAAGATAATTATAAGGTAGAATAGTAATGCAATTAAAGGTATTTGTTAATGTTACTTTGTAATTTAACAACAATTAATATAAATGATTTGTGTAAAGGTTAGAATTCCGTTAATTTTAAATGTGAAAAACATGCAAAATATGATTATTACCTGTTATTATTGGATGGAATCAAGTGAAATAAAAATCTGAAAAACAACTTGAAAGCTTTTAACACAGTTTTAAAAGAATGAAAACAACAACAAAAAAAAAGCTTCACCTCCTGTATTAAAATCAATGAACAATCAAAAGCCTACACAGATTATTATTATTTGCTTTCCAAAGTCCATCTTCAACGCACCATCACTTAAATTCAATATAAACAATATTTTTTTTTTTTAATTCCATTTGAACAATTACTTTTAATTAAATTACTTATTTCATTCACAAAATAACAAATTTTTGTTTTTTATTTTATTTTATTAATTTATTACCCATTTAATAATTTTTTTTTTTTTTTAATTTTTTGCTCTAATTCAAAATCAAACACTGAAATGAGTGAATTGAAAGAAGTAGCAAAGATGCGAATTTTTTTTAATTCTTTTATTGTTCTTCTTGTTGCTCTCTGGTGTAACCAAAAATAAAAATGACGCAACACACACACACAAAACACAATTATTTAAGTTAAGTAAATATAATGTCAATTTTTGTTTCTTACCATCCGTTTTATTGTTAGTATTTGACTTGATTTGTGTGATTACACATTTAAAATAAAAGAAGAGAAAAAGAAGCAAAAAAACATTGAAAAATGGTTAAATCGTTATTTATTTATTTTTCTCTTACTTTCCCGCTTTTTATTTGTTGATTTTTAAATTATTAATGAATTGTAAACAAATATTAGCTGCGTGCACATGATTATTAACTTTAATGTAATTTAGCATTAAAAAAAAAAAAAAAAAATATTTATTGTAACTTACAAATGTGAAATTATTATTATTATTATTATACAATTTTATTTAACATGATTATTAATTTTATTTTATTATTATTATTATTTATATTATTTTGTCTTATAAAAACGAAAAAAGAATTCTCGATTGACAAACAGCCGATTTGAATTACCGCGGTATTTATGACCAGACACAAAGTACCTTTTGTGCTGTCGTGATATTTCACATTTTTTTTTTATTTTTACTCATGTCTGTCCAATTGTTCATTCTCTCCTTATTTATTTTTTGTTTTTTTGTTTTGTTTTGTTTACTATGCCACAAAATAAATTATAAAAAAAAAAAAAAAAAAAAAAAACAAGCATAAAAACTTTTGATAATTAAGATAAGAATCGTATTGGTTACCTTTAAATGTTAAAGAAGATGTTTTGTCGTTGATCACTTATTACGTCATTTTATTTGTTTTTTGCAAACGTTTTTCAACTAGAAATGTGAATACCGTTAAGCGTTAAAAAATGTAATTTTCACAAAAGAAAAGTAATAAAATTACCGAAATACATTTTTTATTTATTTTTGGTTGATTAACAATTTTTGTTTAACACTTCAACGGTTTATTAATGTCATTTCTGTTTCATTTTTTTTTTTATTTTTTTCTTTAAATTTAATTTAATTTAATTCAGTTTGCCTTCTGTATTTTCAGGATTTGCTTCTTGTTTTTTTTTTTTTTTTTTCATTCTAAGAAAATTAAAATGATAAATTTAGGACAAATATGCCATCAAAAAATTAATTTTATTTTAACACTCAAATTGTGTGCGCTTTCAAATAAATTTTCTTTATGGTTGACATGCTGAATATTTCGTGTGGTGTTTTTGCAATAATTTTTGAATAATGTGAAGACAAATTAATTTTCCTTCTTTTTTTTTTTTTTATGCAATATTATTATTGTGTAAAGGCAAAGTGTCATTATCATCTAAAAATTATTGACCATCATTCACGATTTATTCATTTTTTTTTCTCTTCTTTGTTTTGTGGAGAAAAAAATCAAATAAAACTGAAAGTAAACAGAAATATAAACGAGAAAAATAAATCAAAAGATGCCGACTTAAGACTTTATTTTTTTTTTTTTTTTAATCTTTTATCTTAACATCTTAACGATATTTTAAGAAAAAAAGGCAAAAGCTTGAAGGTTTCTTTTATTTATTTATTTTTTTTTTTTTTTTCAGTTTAAATTAATTAATTTTTCTTTTTGTTTAATTAAATGTTATGCTAAAAGCAATTGAATTGATTTTTTTTCTTCTTTTTTTCTTTTGCATATATTCATAACATTTGTAATGACTTAAATAGACGTTGGACGATTATTAAAACCTTGCAAAAAAAAAAAAAAATGGGCAAGTGTGAGGAATCTTAAGGGGCAATTAAAACTAAAATTTTAATTTCACATAATTTGTTTTCTAATTTTATTTGAATATTATTAATTGCTTTATATAACAATAAAATAGAAAAATATATCGTGGGAGAATCAATAATTTCTGCTATTATAAATATAGAAAATTTATTATTATTTGGTCTTGTTTTTTTCCTCATTTACTTTTTATAATATGCCCGTTCAAAGGTTTTTTTTATATTTTTTATGAATTAATCTCATGAGAGATTTTAATTCCGTTGAATTTGTTTACATTTATTTATATTAAATGTGTTTTTGGCTTTTTGATTTTTATAATTTTTGGTTAAATCAAGTCGACAAATATGGCGAGAAAGCTTACAAACAACTTTATTATCATTATTTTGATTATTATTATTATTTTGATTATTATTATTATTTATTATTAATATTATTATTATTATTATAAACTGTAATTGCTTACAGCGTTTTATTTAAACGAACTGAGTAAAAGTTTTCATTTTGCAAATAATGTGGGAAATTTTTTTTTCTTTATTATTCTTCTGACTACAATTTCTGTTGAATGCTGATTGCTCTTAATTGTATTAATATTGTGATTAAGAAATCATCATTATGCAGCTTTTTAAGGAAGTTTTATTCTTTGAATTAAATGTGTAACACAACGATTTTTATTATTTTTTTTTTTTTTTGTAAACACTTTGATTGAAATCGGATTTGTATTATTTAAAAAGTTTATTTTAGGAGGAGAGAAAATCATGTTTGAAAAGTAAAAGTTGTCACACATTTTTTGATTTCTGTGTAGTTGGTTTTAATTTTTATTAACCTTTTAAAGGGTTGAAAAGTCGTCTTGTCTTGTCTAATATTTTGTAATCGTATTAGAAAAACCAAATCATATTTATGATGAATAGTCACGTTTTGTGATTGCATTGGAAATATTTTTATTTTATTTTTGTTGTTGTTGTTGTTGTTGTAATACCCCTAGAATTTCATAATTTTTTAACGCTTTGTTGCCTTCTTGTAATTTTTTTTTTTTTTTTAGGTGTGAATTAAGCTAACAATTCAATAATAATTAATAATTTTTGTATTTTGTTATTGACTTTTTTTTTCACTTAATTTTTAATACATTCCTATTATTAGTGAAAATTATTACATCATTATTCCGCCCGTATTATCGCTCTTTCTTTCTCTACAGTAATTTTAATTATCATAAATTTATCTACTATGTTTAAAAAATTAAAGAATAATTAAAAAAAAAATAAATTTATTTGTTTATAAATATTTAATTTGAAAATAAAATTTAATAAGCTCTCGTGTACACACATTTAAGCTTAAATTTTTAATAATAAGATTAAGTTAATATTTGTATGAATATTCGATATGTTTTTTAATACATAAAAACAATCAATAAATCTAATTTAATTTGGAGAAAGAAAGAAAGAAAAAAAATAATATTAATTAAATCGTCTTAAAGCGTAACCAGTACTTGTTGTATTAAATAAATAAATATATTTAAATCGTGAAACAAAAAATCAATAATCATTAACATTGAAATTAAGATGAAAAAAAAAAACAAGAAAATTATGTCAATCATGTGTGTGCTGTTGAAAATGAAGTTTTTTTTTTTTTTTTTTATTTATTTATTTATACACTTAAATGTGTGCTTCTTCAAAAATGTATGAATGAAATTAACAAATATAAACAACACAAAACACATAGAGTAGCTCCCGTTTCGGATTTTAATAATAGAAAAAAAAAAAAAATCATCGAAAAAAAACCTCTTCAAAACCTCTCATTAAAAATTCATTCCATGTCATTTTTATAACGAAAAGAAACAAGAAGAAAAATACAAATCAAGGTGACAACTAAAGTAGTTTAATTAATTAAAAAAAAAAAGACAAAAACGATTAACCAGAGACGGTTAGATAAATTTTTGATTTTTTTTTTCCATTTCCCATGCATTTTTCTTAGTCATTTATTTCTATTTTTCAATGCAATTTAATTATTTTTAAATGCGCATTTTATTTGTTATTATGAAAATGTGTATTGTTTTATTTTTAATTAATAATTAATTAATAAAATTACATAAATTAAATTTGTTATTATAGAGGATGATTGAAATATAAAAAAAATTCATTTTTTTTTCAAAGCTTTGTTGTGCTCTGCTGTCAGTCAGTTGTGTGTTCATCTTCTCTAAAATACACAAATTATAAACTTTTATCGCTTGTTTTTATTATTATTATTATTATATTTGTAAATATCCAACAAGTTAGAGAAAAGAAATATGTTAAATAATTAAATAATGATAAGAGAATGAATAAAATTAAATAAATAAATTAATGAAGAATAAAAAATAAAAACTTCGTTGTAGTCGTCGTCGTCGTCGTCGTCGTCGTTTAAATGTTTGCTTCTATTTTCTATTTTTATTAAGATATAATTAAAAAAATTTTTTTATTATTATTATTATGTTTAATTTATATTTTATTTAACAAATGTTGTTATCTGTTATATATATTTTTTTGGTTATAGGGTGGTGTTTTGGGTTTTTTTTTTTTTTTTTTTTAATATAAATTCAGGCCTAAATATTTTCGTGTAATTACACGATTTAACTGCTGTAAAAAAGTTTTTTTTTTTTTTTTGTTAAAGTTTTAAATAAAAACTACTAAACGAAAATATTTTAATTAATTTAATTTAATCGATTGTTTATGGCAATTTAGAGCAACGCAGATTAGTGAGAGACACCAGAAACCGCCTATAAAAATCATCAAATAAAATTCTAAATTTATCGTCGTCTGTTTTTTTTTTTTTTTTTTAATTAAGCGAAAATGATTGTTTGTTAGCAGACACACACACACACAAAACAACACAATTTCATCAATTATTAAAATACATTTTAGTTTTATTGCTAAAGAAACAAAACAATAAAAAGGAGATTTTGGTTTTCTTTTGGTCACTTCAAAGAGATATAGATACACTAATTACAATTTTATTATTATTAATAAATAAAAAAAAAAAAAGAAAAAATACCACACGTCCACCCTGTTAAATAATTAAAATTCTAATAAAATGATTTATAAAAATATTTATTTTTAAAGATTTTCATGTTACAATTATAAACGAGTTTAAAAACATAAAAACAAAATTATTATTATTATTATTACTAACTAACGAAATATATATATTTTCAGAAATAATAATAAAATTAATTAATTATATATATATTTGCGCTTGTTTGGTATTCCATGTTGGTTATTTGTCTTCATTTAACAACATTTAAATGATTAATTTATTTTGTTTTTATCTCTCTTGTACATAATAAAAAAAAAACAAGAAGAAGAAATTAAACCATTTTTCTTCTGTACAAAATATTAATAATTATTGTTTTATTGCTCGATAAATATTTAAAGAGAATGCGTTATCATTTTCTTTCTCTCTTTTTTTTTCTACAAAATATTAATTTTTATTTATTTGTTTTGTTTAATTGCAGAAATTGCTAAAGTCAGAGCATCATTATTCCAAATTAATGGTGTCAGGAAAGAACCACTATCTCTTCCCGATGCTGAAGGTACACCAGTTACTTTAAATGAAAAAGTTTATGTGCCAGTCAAAGATCATCCAGATGTAAGTGTTTTTTTTTTATTTTATTTTATTTATTTAAATTTATTAATTACTTAATTCATATTCGATGCACAATTGTCGTCCATTCATTCAGAAAGAATAGTTTTTTCCGTAACATTATTTCCGCTTTGGAAAATTTTCCTATAAATCATTTTATTAACTTTTAATTACTGTAATAAGCAGTGATAAAACCTTGACACGTGTGAGTTTTTAATTGTTTTAATAAAAAAAGTAATGGAAACACCTGAGGTTTTATGTTTTTGTTTACTTTTTATGTAGACAAGTAATATGAAACTTTTCCGTGATACACAAGATAAATATTTTTATGATTTTTATTTATTTTTCATTCAATTTATTCGTTATAATTTTGTTTTTAAAAATAATTTTAAAGAAAAAACCACCAAAGATAAAATGACAACAGCACATTAACGATGATATATTTCAATAAATACATAAGCTAAAATAAAAAAATAAATAAATGTAATAAAAGCACGCGGTGATGTTGTTTAATCGTCGTCCACGCTGTTCAGTTTTTTATTTTTCTTTCGTATTTTTAGTTTTTAAAAAGCAGCGAATATGACTAATTTTCTTTCTAAAAATATTTTTTTTTTTGTTTTTATTTTTGCAAATTATGTTTTTAATTTTATTTACTAGTTACTACTTCTGTTATTATTGACGATGTTGTTCTTTGCTACTTTATAGTTTTTAATATATCAACACCAAGACGAATGGACATATTAATGATTATTATTTTTCTGAAATAAAATTATATTTTGTGTTTTTTTCCTTTTTTTTTTTTGTGTAATAATAATTCGACGTAGTCTTATTAAATAATTTTTTTTTTTTTTTTATTATTATTATTATTAATAAGAGTTGCCAACTTTAATATTTAATTTAATTTATTTAATAATTTAATATAAATTAGTTTAATTAAATTAATTAATTCGGTTAAAACATTTTTTTTTTTTTTTTTGGTATGATGTGTCCAGCTGTGAATTGACTTAAAATATAAAAAAAAAAGATTTCAAAATTAATTAATAAGCTACATAAAAAGCAGCAAAATATTTATTTAATTATGATTAATCTCGTGATTATTAAAGAATAATAATAAAAAAAAAAAAAAAATTATTTTATCACCATTTTCGGTTTGGTTTATAGAAAACTTTTTATTTAATTTAATTTTTTTCTCACATTATTTCTAATAATTAACCGGAAAAAATAAGTGACAGAATAATTATTGTTAAATATGGAGAAATAGATAGAAAAAATATTTTTTTTTTTAATTATTGATTTTAAGTTTTAGTTTTAGTTTTGGTTTTTTTTTTTTGACCGGAAAACGTATTTTTTGTTTGGTTTTACTTCTAGTTCATTGAAGATTTTTTTTTTTTTTTTTTGTTTCTAAATAGCAACACAATCTTTATCTGATATTTTAAAATAAGCAAATATCAATCACAAATAATGGTGTTTGTGTAAAAGAATTTTTCATTTGTATTTGTATTGTATGCTTGCTGTATTATCCACTGATGACGATGATCAGCATTAAGATATTTTCTTTTTCTTATTTCTGTTCCAATAATAAACATTTAAAACAACAAACACATATCTAATACCATTAAACAAACAGAAATAATTTTATTTAAATTTTTCCTTCTGCAGTTCAGTTTTTCTCCTCTAAGAATAATTCTTTTTTTATAAATAGAACACAAGAAAGTATGAAAATTATTATTTCATTCGTTGTTTTGTGTGTAGAGAGGAAATTTTTTTTTTATTTTTCTTGTACCGAATGAAAGAATATTTTATTTAAAATCACGTAGAGTATTTGGTTGTTGGTTAAAGATTATTAATATTAATTTTACTTATAACGTTTTTCAGTTGAGAATTTTTTTTTGCTTCAAGTTATTTCATTCAGTTTTATTTTCTCTTCGATAAAAATGTTTTTTACATTTCTCGTATTATAAATAAAATGTTTGCAAAAATAAAACAGCAAATTATTTAACTTGATGAACAACAAAAAAAAAAAAAAAAAGAAAAAAATACAAATTATTGGCCTTGCTTTCCTATTAAGTTTAATTTATTTGACAAAATTTTATTGGATTTTTATTTGTTTAAATTAAAAATAAATAATCGAAAGTCATTTAAAACTGCACTGTCTGTGTCACATATCCTCTCCTATCCTTTCCTATCCTATGTACAACATCATTGACTTTTATTTCTGTTTAAGCTAATTGTTTTAGGAAAAAAAAAATTGTTTAGTAGAAAATACCATTAGATAACTAATTAGAGAAATATCCACTGAATGTTTTTCTTTCTTTCATTTTCGTTTTTTTTTTTTTATTTGTTGTTCTTCGTTTGAGTTAAACCAAATGTGGTCTCGTCTGGTATTCTTTTTAATGTTTTCTACATGTACATATATTTTAGCATTAAAAAATATAAAATTATATTATAATCGATACAATAACAAAAAAAAGTAGAAGAAGATGAAGAAAACTTCCTTAATTTATATACAAAAAAAAAAAATAAAATAAAATTTTAACACAAACACACAGAGATTTTTCTTTTCTTTTCTTTCTTTTCTTTTCTGTTTTTTTTTTGTGTATTCTGTGTGTCTGGTTTTCTTTAAAACATATCATTTTCTTTTATTAAACACAAAAGTCATCAACATATCAACATCACAATTCAACAACAACAAGAGTAGCAACAGCAGCATCAGTAATGAACATTAACGTAGAGTGCAGGCGTTTCATGTTGTTTTTATATTTCTCGTGAATATTATTAACATTGCTTAAGACACGTTCCATATATGTAACATGATGATGATGATGATATGTTTACTGTATTCGTGTTTGCTAGCTGAATATTTACATAATTCCTTATCATTTATAAATTATTATTTTTCTCTTTACCCTAAAAAGCATGCAAAACTGGAGAGGTCAACGCATTGATTTAACTTTGTTGATAATTTTGCTTCTTTTTTTTTTCGTTAACTTTAAAATTATATTTAAAATAAATACGAAAAATAAATGCGAAAACCAAACTTATGATTATTATGAATAAAAAAAAAAAAAAAAAATAATTCGCTGTTTTTTTTTTTTGATCGTTTTTGCTTTTTTATTAAAATTTATATTTCGTTGAATTTGCTGCTGTACGAAGAGTTTAAACTTTTTTTAAATTCATTTTTCTGTTTATTTTTTAATGAAAATTAAATTTTTTTTTTTTTGGGAATTTATTATTTTTGCGTGTTAAAAGAATTTTATTCGGTTCGCTCTATCCGTTGGAAAATTCACCTTGTTTTCCTTTTATTTTAATAATAATTTTTCGTATTTTTTTTTTTTTTTTTGCTGTTTTCCACTTTTAATAAAGACTAAAAATAAAATTATCTTTTACGTTGCCAGAAAATTTATTAAAGGTATCGTCGCTCTGTGCAGTTTTTTTTTTATTAAATTTTATTTATTACACCGTTGCTGGTGTTTTTTTTTTTTTCCCCGTAATTTAATTTAATTATTACTGGTCGATGATTTATTTAATTTAATAAATTAAAATTACCTTAAATATCGTGATAATAAATTTTCTTTGCCATCTATTGTAGAAGAATTATTAAAATTAATTTACTGCATATGCAAATAAATTTTTTTTCGTCTTTGTTTTTTTTTTTCTTTTATTTATTTCCTTGTTGTGTTTGTGTGGTTTTGTAGTTGTAATAAATCAAAACCGAAAAACTAATTCCCTTTTAATTTAATTATAATTATTTTTTAATTTAATTAAACTACTTGCCAACTAGCTATCTTTTCTTAATTATAATTTACACATTAATGCATATTTTCACGATATGAAATTTTAGAAATTTTTTGTTGCAACAATGTATCAAAAATGTAATTAAAAATTCGACGAAAAAAAAAAAGAAGAAATGTTCTAGATGACGTATTACTTTGTTGATTTTAATTATACAAAAATAATTTTATTTAAGTAATGTTACTTAACTCAAACATAACCATAAATAATAATAATAATAATAATAAAAAAGCAAACGGATTTAATGGGATTTGATTAAGTATATCTCTCTGTGTCTCTACCTATCTATCTTTCAATTTTGATGTTTAATTTTAATGGTTTTTGTAGTATTTTGATTGCTTGTTTATTTATTTTGTTGCTTCTTTTTTCTTTTAAGTTACTTTAGTTAGTATATTGTAGCTTTATGTTTTTTTTTTATTTTTATTTTTTTTTGTTCAAAAATGGGTGCAGTTTGTTATATTTATGGTTTAACTAATTAAAGTGCGTTTCACTATTTATACAAAATGAAAACAAGCGGAAATATTATATTATAACGTTTTTTTTTTTAATTTTATTTTTTTATTTATTTATTATTATTTATTTTTTTATGCTATTTATGTTACATAAAAATAAATATTGGTTTGCTTCCTGTTTGTTTATATACATATTTATTATGTTTTTATATTTTTAAGTAGCAGTTTAGGTTTAATAATTAATGGGAAAATTTTTTTTTTTTTTTTATTTTAATTTTATTTCATTTAATTAATATTGGAGAAAATAGAAATTACGACCAATAGCAAAGTGTTTGAAGTTTTTGTAATTAATTAATAAAGCCAAGTGTTTAATTTAATTTATATTCAAAATTAGGATTTAAAGTCGCTTTATTTTGAATTTTTAACTTTCAATAGATGGCATTCTTTATTAATTAAAGTTTGACTTAAATCGGTTTAATTTACATTTTGAAATATACACCAGTGTGCTTTCTACTTTAATAATTACACTATCCGTTGTACAATAACCTTTTATAACGTACAGTTTTACTCTAAATCTCAAATCAATCATTAATTTAAATATAAATTATTTGACAGACAAAAACGTTTATTAAAATAAAAAAAAACCCCAGACAAAGTGATGATCTTAATTGAATCATTGATTGGCGTTAGGCTTTTTTTTTAGTTTATAATATCCCCCCAAAAGTATATAAAGAGAAGAAAAAAAAAAGGTTAAAATGGGTACAAACGAGTGAACATTAGCATACATCACGAATAGATTTATTTATTTATTATTTTATTTTTTTAATAAAGTCGGTAAATAATAATTTTTCATCTTTCGGCACGAATTTGTGTTTATTTTAAGCTTTTTATTATAGTTAGCTTAAATCAGAAAAATGAAAAAAAAAATATATTTAAGTTTTATTTTGTAACAAAAAATAGAAAATTATTTTTTTATTTTTTTTATTACAGTGAATAAAAAAAATTAACAAAAATAATAAGAAAAAAATAGAGAAATAAAAGATCAAGCTTGGGTGGGTTAAATTTTTATATTTTTATATTTTTATTAGTAGTAAATATTATAATATTAGATCTTTTTGTTGTTTTGTTCTACTTCTTATTTATTTTTATTTTCTCTTGTAATAAATCAATGTTTGTTCAAATATAATAAACCATTAAACCCTGTATTGCGTGTGTTTCAAAATGAAAAATAATAACAATAATAATAACAATAATAATAATAATCAAAACAAAGGAAATTTTTTATACATATATCGTAAAGCGAAAAATCCATTAATCAGTTGTTTACGTTAAATTCATTTCATTTGACTAATTATTCTTTAACACTCGAAAAGTGTCCACCCTGTTTTATTTTGTTTTTTTTTTTTTAATTTAATCATTTTTTATTACTATCGAAATGTCGAAATAATTTCTTTAAACAATTAAATACAAAATACAGCACAGACAACGAAGAAAGAATGAAAAAAAAAAACATCTTAAAACAATGTAGAAAACAGATGTAAATGATTTAAACATGATCGAAAAGCAAAAAAAAAACAAATCTGATAAATTATTTTAGTGTTTTAAAGAGACTTAAAAACATGTTTATGCTTTTATCCTTTTTTGTGTTGTTTCATTATGTGCAATTGAAGCTTTTTTTTCTTTTTCTTTATTTTGTTGTATAAACTTTTATTAATTAAAGTGGGAAAAATAAAATAAAATAAAATAAAAAAATTAAACGGAAAAGCACACACATTAATGTTTAACCTAAATCACAAATAATTTCGTTTTTTCTTTACAAATTGAAGATTTGTGTGGTTATTGCGTTGCAGCGTACACAGCAGCTCGATGACTACTTTTGTAACAAAAATATCAAATGGGGAAAAAAAAAACTTTCACTTTGTAAATCGATTTTTGAATTATTTTTGTATTTCTGTGACATCTTATAATGGTAACGGAAGTTATTATTGGTTTTCGCTGCATTATTATTAATTAATTAAACTTTTTTTCTTTGATAAATACGTATTAGGCAATACTTATTAATGAAATTACGACGAATGAGCGAATGAATGAAATCACTTTTACTATTCAGTTAAATTTTTTTTTGTTTTTCTTTTAAAGTTTCTAATTTAAAGCTTAAGTGGAATTAAGTATAAGGTTTTTTTTTTTTTTTTTTAAATACATTATTATAATTAAATAAAAAAAGCTTAAAACATATTTTATTTGTACTTGATTAATTATAAAATAATAATTTATTGTTTTTTTTTTTTATGTATTTAGAAATATTACTGAGTAATGATTTGTCAATTTTAACGCTTTATTAATAGTCACGTTTGTATTTAAGTCACTTATTTAAGTAATTATGACCTTACATATTTAATTAAATTAAAATAAAGTTTTTTATTTATTTATTTTTTTTTTTTATTAATTAAACAAAACTGCTCTAATGACAAATTCAATTGATAATCAAGTTTTTCTCTCACTCTTTTTTTACCTAGTAACTAAAAAAAAATTAACGATCAATTAAATTCTTTGTAATTTTTTTTTTTTTTTTGTATTTATCGAAATTAATTAAAAATATGTACATGATTGACATAGAATTTAAATAGTTAAATCTTGTTGAATTTTTATTTTTTCTGTATCAATTTTTTATGTTGATTATTTCTCTGCTGCTTGTTTTCCTCTCTAATGCAAATATTTATAAACAAAGGAAACCGCACGGTAAAAATGTTTTTCTGTTATTCATTGGCATTAAGGTTAAAACTTTTAATTATGTCATTTTAAGTTAATTATCAAAGCAATTTTGTAATATTAGTAGCATTAAAAGTTAATCAAGTGTTCAAATACTAACCGCAATATACAGTGCTAGGTAAAAATTAAAAGAAAATAGGATTTTTGCAAACATTATTTTTTTTTTTTTTTTGAATATTAAATAATTAAATACTTTAATCGCATTACATATTATTCAAATAAAAAAAAATGTTTTTTTCTTAACAATTAAATTAAATTAAAATTTTTTTTTTTCGCAATTATTTTTTTTTTTTTTTTTTTTTGTATAAAAATGGTGATCAAATGACTGCAAAGTAGTAAAATGCATGACATGGCACGTAACCGTTTTTTTATTGAATAATAAAAACAAAAAAACAACAGAGAATTATGCAGTTAAATAGCATAAATAAAACATAAACAATTGAATTATTTGTTTGGATGTAAAAACAAAAAAGAATAATAATAACAACAACAACGCAAAATGATTAAAATAAGCATATACCTCACCTGTCAATTAAATTACTTCTCAAAGGTGGGTGTTTCGATACTCTTTTGTTTTATTTACTACTGAGCTTTTTTTTTCTTTTTTTTTTTTTTTTAGGTTAAATATTTCAATTGTTTTTAGCTTTTATTTTTATTATTATTAATTTTAATTAAAGAATAACCGACAATACAATTACATTAATGTTTCGTTTGCTAAAATTTATGTTTGTTTGTTTTAATTAATTAATTTTTGTTTTAACATAAATTTTTGTATTTTTTTTTTTTAACTGAAAAATAGAATAAATGATGTTTTGTGCGCTTGTGACTTGTTAAGTGTTTTTCTTATTTATTTTATTTCTACTATATTGTTTGATAAATGACTAAATAATAATAAAAATAATAATTAGAATGACAAATTGTAATTTGCTGTAACATGCAACATTGTTTAGTGTTAATGTAAATAAAAAAAAAAAAAAAAAATAACAATTAACAAAGAAGAGAATTATTTTTATTACATTTACAAGGAAATTTAATTGTCTTCTACCTAAACCTATTGTTAGACAGAGGTGTTTTTGTTTTAATTAGATTTTGTAACAAGTGTTTTGTCTGCTTTTATTTACAATAAATATTTCCTTGAAACTTTAATTGCAGCCATGTCAAACATAAATATTGTAACTCTCTGTACAAACCTCACCCACGGTTTTACAGATCTATCATTACATCAAAATGTTCAAAATAAAAAAATGTTTATCTAAAAAACAAAAATCAACAAAAGGGATTAATCTAAAATCTTTTCTTCCAGTTAACTTATCAACAATAATAAAATTGAAAACGTGCTTTAGAATAAATAAATAAATAATATTCTTAAGTCACCTGTGCGCGTAGCACAACTACACTTTGTCGATGTTAAATTTGGATTATGGTGACAGCTTTGACATAACTAAGTTGTTGTTATTAATTACAATTTAAATATTTATTTTTAAAAATTTATTTTTTGTTGTTTGTGTTAAGATTGAAAAACAATTATTTTCCTTAGTGATTATTAGTTTTGGCGGGTTTAACATTTATATTTTGTTTTTATGAATAATGACAAATTGATAAATTTATGATGTTTGTGCTACGTACACTCGTAGTTGCTACCGGTTTTTGTTTTTATGTCATGCTAATTTATACAGGCAAAATGAATGTAAGCAAAAACTTTCAATCAATGTTTAAAAGCACTCGCGCGGCAGACAGATAATGATTCCCGCTAAGTTAATTTTAATTCTTGGTATTATTTCCGTTTGTTTGTTTGTTTGTTACAATTTAGAGAGAGGCGAAAAAAAATTAAATTAATTTAATTAATCATGGAATGTAGAATAATATTTAAGATTGTTGCTTGGTTTTATTGTTTTTCATTATTATAAACAAAAAAAAAAAATTTATAATTAAATTAACGAAAACAATGAAACCGCCACTTCTTCTGTTTGTTACTAGATTTTTGCTTAAAATATTGTTTAATGTATGTCTCATTTAATGTTAATCTACGTTGGCAATTTTAATTTAATTTTATTTAATTTAATTTTATTTTATATGTAAATTAGATAAGTTTATTTTTGTCAACTATTTGTTTACTTTATTTTGCATAAAAAAAAAAAAACCACCGCACACAGGATAAAATAAAAAAATAAAAATCAAGTACTTAAATAATATTTAATTATAATTTGAATATCATATGCTATGTGTGGTGTTAAGTATGTGTTTTAAATGTTTTATATTAAGTTTAAGTAAAAATTTATCAAGGACAGATATAGTTTTTGTTTTGGTTAAATAATTTTTTATTTAATAAATAAATAAATAAATAAAGAATTGTCTTTGGCCATTATCTTTTCACTTAATTATTATATCGCTTATATTCCAAGGTTTTTATGCTGCTTTCAAGTCTCACATTATGATTAATTATTTCCTAATGCATTTTTAAGGTTTACAAGAACTTTGCTTATTACTTACAAATACACGATGGTATTGTTTATGAAACAAATCTGGAGGCTTTCAGTGTTTTCAACACTAGCCTTTAGGGTTTTTTATTTTTTTCTTTAAAATTTCTTCTGCATAAATTCTACGTTTTAAAAGGTGGAATAATATTGTCGGGAAACATTAACCAATATCAAAGAAAATAAACATTTAATATGCTAATAGAAATTAGAAATTTTCTTACATACAGAATAATTTTAAAATTCCAAATTAACCGTTTTTTTTATTTATTTATTTATAGTAAATTCAATTCCAATTTTTCTAAAACAAAAAAAACAAACAAATTTATGACTTTTCCAAGATAATCACACAATTTTAAATAAAAAAGACACCGATGGTGGTTAACATGTTATGAATTAATAAAATACCTATCGAGCCTAGATAAATGTAAATCAAAAAAAAAAAAAAAAAAAAATAAAAATACTATTATGATTCATATTACGTGAGCTTTAAGTATTTTAATAAATTTCTGTGCTTTTAACATAGATTTTTTATTAATAATAAATCAATTTTGTTGTGCTATGAAAAACTATTTTATTTTATTTATTTTTTTTAACATTCATTTGACAGAGATACACAAATATTATTGCTGTTGATGTAATTATTATTGCCATTGTTATGTAAATTGTGTGTGTTTGTGTGTTGTGCATGATGAGAGATGATCATGTCTGGAATATTAATTTTAAGCATGATCGCGTTCTTTATATTATTAAGTTTCTTATTGTGATTTTTCATTTTTATTTTATTTAATTCTGTTTTGGTTTTGGTTTGTTTTGTTTTTTCTATTCCCACCAAAACCCCCCCGCTGTATATTTTTATTTTTATATTTTTTCGTGTTTCATAATAAATTTAACAAAGAAAAAAATAAAATAAAAATTATTGTCTTTGATTGCGCTTTAATATTTTGAATAAATTAAAACATAGGATATATTTATGAAATATCAATTAATTAATATTACTTAAGAATTATTATGTTGTTTTTAGAATTGTTTTTACATTTTCAATATAGAAATAATTGAAAAGAATATTTAAAAAGTGAAATAAGCTTTTAATAAAGACTAATTTGGGTTGGATTTAATTATTATGACGTTTCGTTATGAATTAATGAATTACTTAGTACAATTATACCAAAAACTATCGGATACACATTTTTCCCATTCGTAATATCCGAAAGAAATCCGAAGACTAAAAAAAAAAAAAATGACAGCTTGTAGTATTCTGCGCGATTCATTATCTCTTCAACTAAAAATTCAGCTGTAAACAGATTTATTTTTCTTTAACAAAATAATTGATTTTAAATTGTTTTGCATTATTATTTATAAAAATTATTAAAATAATAATAATAATACTTCTTAAATCGGATATGTATAACATCATGACTAATATATTATGATCTATGGCAATAAATATGCAAAATAAACGAAATTAATTCTATAATATACGATAGCTGAATAAATAAACTGTTTTATTATTTATAAATGCATTTTTAAAAGAAAAGGTAATAAAAAAATGTTTTGTATTAAATTAAATTAAATTAAATTAAATAAAAATTTTTTTGTTGGGTTTTTTAATCTGTTATTTTTAATAAGAAATAAATAAAAAAAAAAAAAAAAACAGAATGATGCTTATGTTTGATAATGATATTAAGTTCTATTTTTATTAAATTTATTTTCACTCTTGTGGCTGTTGCTAACTTTGAAAATGTTTTTTTTTTTTTTTTTTGGAAATTTTTTTGATTTTATTTTTGTTTGTATAAAAGAAAATAAAAAATCATAAAAATCATCATCAGCAACATTAAAAAAAATAAAGAACAAAATTATATGATCATGTTTGTATCGAATTTAAGTTGACATATTTATGATGTCATTACGTTGTTATTTTTTTTTTTTTTTATTAAAATTATAATAATCATTATTATTTACATTTAGTTAGATACGTTTATATTAAAGAAAATGGAAATTAAGAATAAATGTCTAACAAACTTATCAACATATATTTTCAATAAAAGTTATTATGAAAAAAAAAATGTAAAAAAGATATAATTGGCTCGCGTGTTTAAGTTGACGTTGTTATTGACTTAAGAACTTTTTTATTTGTGTGTTATAATTTTGTTTACCATGTAATACGTAACCAATTACCTGATTATTAAATGTCAAATTATTTGTCGATTCCTTATCAAAGTATAAATAATTGATTAACAGCTAAAATCACTGAGCTGTTAACAGATGTTAAGCTTTATTTACTTAGCTTTATCAAAACTTTGGTTTTTTTTTTTATTTTAATTTGATAATTGGTTATAAATTATTGATTTATATTTTTAATAAACTGATTAAAATTTACACAATTTGTGTCTTTTTAATTTATTTAAATCCTTGACAGACTTTTTTCTTCAGACATTTTTAATTATTATTGAATAAACATTTTTATTTATTTCTTTGGCATTAATTGGGTTTAGTTTGGTTTGTTTATGTGGAACTCGTGTTTCTCCTTGATTTAATAATTTTTTTCATTTTGGGGTGGTTAAGACACAACAAATATTAATTACGTATCTCTATAAAATATAAAATCATTATTTCTGTTATTTAAATTAATATAATATTGTCACACAGTGATTTTTCTGTATTATTGTTTTAATTGCATAACGTAACCATATATCAAAAAAGGAAACATACATCATTAGCACCTTTATGATTTATTTTTTTTTAAAATTATTATTAAAATGAGGTTATTTTCATCTATCAACATTTTATTTATTTATTATTATGTGTGTTAATTAATGTTTGTGTTGTTATTGTTACCATGTCTAATAATTTTTATAATTAACTCCACCTTCAATTAATTATCTGTTTAATTTTTATTTAAATTTTAATTATATGCATGAATAGTAATTTATAAAAAGTAAAGTGTAATTTGCTTTTAATTTAATATATATATATATATATATATTTATATTGTGTAGAGAAGAGTTCTGAAGGTGTTATTAATGTTTCTAACGTTTATCTTTATTCTTTATAAAAGTTTCATTAAGATCTTTTATTTATTAATTAATTAATTAATATTAATAAGCATTATTTACTAGATAGAAAAATAATTTTTTATTTTTATTATTATTCGAAGCGTGTTTAGTAGTTGCGTTTCGCTTTTAAAACATCCACAACACTGATAATACGTTGTTGTTAACCGGTAATATAAATTGTTTTTTTTTTTCTTTCTTATTAATTATTATTCAAATTGTATGTTTGTCAATCATATGTTTATTTTTTAATTATAAATACTTAAATACAAAAATGATAATTTCTATATACATATGGCCGGTACAAGTGACGCTATAATTAAAGAGAATTGTTTATAGTTCGTATCGTCTTATCGGATTTTACTTTTTAATTATAATACATATTTGCGTTGTTAGTTTATTCATTTTTGACCTATTTTTGTCTTTATTTATTCATATTTATGTTTATTTAATTTAATTTATTTATTTTTAATTTAGTTTAGTATGAATGTCTTTAAGAATTTTTATTTTTTTTTTCTTTTCTTTTTCGTTGTTAGTGAATGAATGAACGAGGTGTGGTATATTGTATATACGAAAATTGTAACATATAAATAAACTTTATGGTTTATTATAGTAATTTATTTATATTTTAACAGAGTTATCAATAAATTATTACATAAAAATAATGATTTAATAGTAATATTTTATTACATTAATAATTTTATGGTATTTCTTCTCATAATAATAATAATAATTACATTTTATCTATTATTCTTCTATTGAATAACTAATTAATTACCGAAGTTAAAATTTTATTTAAATTTTTTAATTAACATTTTTATTTAATACAACCCACCCTATATTCTGTGAGTGTGTACGTACTTTTCTGTGGTAATAAAAGACAAAAGTGCGTAATTGGCATTTTACCTGTATTTGCTTATTCAATAATAATTTTTTTGTTATGTTTTTTGCATAATTAATATTTTTATAAAAACAATAGACGGTAAATGATGTCAAAGTTCTTGTAAAATATTATTAATTTTATATTTCTATTTAAAATTAAAAAACATAAATTTTTCATGCTTCTTTTTATTTTTATTTATATAGAAGAGATGAAATTATGCTTTTTATTGTGTTGTTGTTTCTTTATTCTATAATATAATAGAAAAAAAAATTAAAAATTAAATAATGTTGCAATTTGCATATGAATTAAATAAATCATAATAAAAAAAGAAAAACTGAATAAAAAGAATAAAATCTAAGCCACACCGCAAAAAAAAACATATTTATAATTGTCACGATTTCTTGTATCGTTTTGTCGATGAATATAAAAAATTATTAATAAATAATTCAGAGTACAGTGTTGATTTTTTTTTTTTTTTTTTTTATTAAATTAATTTAATTTAATGAAGTCATCATAATAAAATCGTGAATTAAGAAAATAAAGAACTCTTGAATAGAAGAGTTAATTTCGTTTTGTTTGAAAAAATGAATTAATTCTCTGCACGCAAACGATGTTTTTTGTTTATGAAACTTTCACTGCAATATTTATTCCCACTTTTCATTAATTTTTTAACTAAATGATTTTTTTATCACAATTAATCTGTTGTTTGTTTTGTTCTGTGTGAATTTGATTTTTTAATTCCTTTTATAGAATTAGTTTTTTTTTTTTTTTTTTTGATTAAGCTTGACGTATGTTTGTGTAATTTCTGTTTTAATAAAAACATTTTTTTCTTATTACAAGGAGTGTCATTCTCTGCCGGTTTTGGTAAATTGATTAATGAATTAATTAATGAATCATTGAATTTATTTTTTATTCTTGAATATTAACCTTTTTCTTTGATGGTGTTAAGATTTTTATATATTTTCGTGTAGCCGCACCATCGTTGCTGATTTTTTTACTGCTGTGTCAAAATTTTGATTTAAAACTACTTAAAATTAATTTTATAACTTACACCCTCGATTTGCACGGTCGTAAATGTTTTTTTTTTTTTTTTTTTTTGGTTATGCAAGTAAAAAATGTTTGTTGTACACATTGCTGCTGCTTGGTTCTTTTCTTTTCTTTTTTTTTTTTTTTGTTTATCTCGTTTACGATGCATGGTGAAATATCACTGGATAATAACGACACTTGTTGTTTGTTGAATTTTTTTATTTTATTTTATTTATTTTTTTTTTTTTTGTAAACTTTAAATTTATTGATTCTGATCAAAATTTTTATAATAAATTGCAATTTTATGCAAATAAAACTGTTATCGCTACCATGATCAACTCGATAATTTTCAGTAATTTAATAATGTTTTATTATATTTAATTAAATTAACAACCAGTAATCATATGTTATTTCAGTGTGGTAACTTATTATTATAAAATAATTAATTAAATAAATGTCAATAATATATAATTATATTGTTTAAAATCAATAAATAATAAATAAAATGTTAAGCGTGTGGGGATGATTGAATTTATAAAATAAAATAAAATAACGTTTTTGTGTAACCACAAATATTTTGCGGCGCTATTTTAATAATGGAAATTACTATAAAAACAGTAATGAACCGAACAGCAACATAATAAGAAAAAATAAATTAAGACAACGACGACGACGACTAATAATTATGTTTATAAAAGCGCCAAACATCAAACGAATTATTTGCCTTTTTTTTTAAATAACACAGAAAGAAAAAAAATTATCGTGTTTTGTAACAAACGAATAAACCACACATGTATGAATAAATTAATTTAATTAAACTGGATATTATTACGCTAAGTATTAAAACTTTTTGCTGTTTGTCATTGTGACAATGATAATTTTTGTTATTTCAACTAAGACTCTGGCTGCTGCTGTTTATATGCTTTTTTGCAGTTTATGCAAATTTATGCTTTGTTTTAACAAGTTAAATTTTTTAAGCACACATACACTTATCAAAAATATATATTTTTAGCGCTTTTTTTTTTTTTGTCTAATGAGAAAAAATATTTATTTTCGAATTTTTATTACAAAATAAACTTTTGCGAAATATTTTGTTCTGTTATCAATGACGATCTGTACATACATTTTTAGTTTTTTTTATTTAATTAAATTGTTTTTATTTTTTTTGCTTAAGTCAATAAATTTTAACTTTAATTAAAACTGATATTTTTTTTTTTTTTTTATCAATTTAAATAAACGGAAATAAGTAAAATGCAATTTTAGCTAATTATGTTGTTGTTACAACCGTTTGGGTTTTTTTTTTTTTTTTTTTAATTAAAAATTGTTGATAGTGCGATTTTTTTTTTATGTTTTAATTATATTAAGCAATGTTAGAGCGTTTTTTTTTTAATTAATTTTCGTGATAAATAATATTGTTTATTCAGATTTTTAAGAAATGCTATTGGTAAATGGGTTGTTTTTTTTTTTTTTTATCTTTAGCGGTGTAATAATAAGTAATCTTTTCACATATTTCAACAGCTAGAATCATTGGTTAATCAAAATTCAATTTTATTTAAACCAGAAATGAAAAATTCATGTTTTCATTATAATTATTACATTTGAATTATTAAAAGAAAGAAAGAAAAAAATTAGAGCAGAAAAAAGTTTTCACTTTGTTGATTTCATCAACTTACTTGTGATGATTTCAGAAGAAAAAAAAATCTTAAATCAAATCTTTCTACACATTAAAAACAAATATTATTAAATAAACATAATTTTTTTTTTTTTTGTTAATCCTCCCTAATTCCATCAATCAAATAATCATTTATAATAATATTTTTTGTTTGTTCTTAATTCATTAATTCAATCAACAACAAGCTGCTTAGTTGTTAGCTCGGTTACGCGCTCACTTTTCCACTGTGCAACTTTAACCATTAACACATGTTTCATATGTATATTTATAAATTTAATCACTGTGTTGTTTTATTTATTTCATATTTTTTTTTTCTTTATTCTTAGCTGTTTATAATAAAATTTAAAAAAAAAATTAATGCAATAGAAAAAATAGAAGAAACGTAAAATCTAATCTTGAAATAGAATGAAGACACGTCAGAAAAATACTTATTTTCTAATGAAATTAATTTTATTTTCGATTTTCAATAAGAATAATTGTTAGTTTTTAGAGGAGTGACATTAATAGAACCATACACACCCATTATTTATTATTGATTTAATTCAATCTCTTAGATTTATTATTAATTTTAATTTAAACAAACAATTGAATTAATTTGTTGTATGGCCAAAAGCAACTCACGTATTTCAGTTTAAATTGTTAATCAATATGTTGCAATAGCATAAACTTCTTGTTATATTTGCATGATGTTAAATTTCCTTTTAATATTGATTATGTACTATGGTGGTTATTATATTTAATTGTTGCTGTTGTAATTATTATTTATTTTTAAAAAAAAAAAACAATATTATTAGGTCATGGTTGTGTATATTAACGACCACACATATTTCGTTTAATTTTTTTGTTTTTGATTGGATCATCAAAAAAAATAAATCAGAAATTAATAAATGATTGCCGGGAAATTTATTCGTTAATTAATGTATTGAATTATTGTTTTTCCTCCTTATTATATTTTAATTTATTATTATTATTGGCTGGTAAAAGCTCTGTGTTGCAGCATTTATTCTATTTATAAATTAAACAAGTTAATCCAGATACATAATTTTAATCATAAAACTATGAAAAAAGCTCTTTAAAAAATAAAACAATTTAAATTTACCTGTTTATTGGTTACAATTTCTAACGGTTTATGTTAATTGATTTCGTTTCATTTTTTGTAACAAACTACATAAAAAATCTATGCAAAATTTTATAAGGTGTTGCTAATGTTAAGCGGTTTTAAATTAAAAAAAAAAAAAAAGCCTGAAAAACTTATACAACAAAAGCATTAATTGTAATTTAATATCAATAAAATTTTTTACGATAACCAAGTTTTTTTTATTACGCTTCTTAATAATTTTATTATGAAATGCATCCGTATTTGTTTGCCAAAACTAAAAATTATAACAAATGCAGTGACGTAGTGTAATATGTTTGATGTTTATTTGATCGTTTTTAATAGTGGGTGGGCGGCCATACATGTAACGCATTTCAATCATATGCAAATTTATTAATGTTTTCTCGTGTTTGTTTACTTAAAATAGTAACAAAATTCCTATTGATTGAATTTTTAATGATTAGATAGATAGATCAAAAACTTCTTTGTCGTTGTCGTTGTTATTGATATTTGGATAAAAGCAATAACCCACCTTTAAATTATTATTCTTAATTCAAACAAAAATTCAAATCAGCGTAACATTTCCTTATTTGTTATTTGCGTTGGGGAATTAAACCAAAAAAAAATAAAAAAATAACAAAAAGCGATTTTGTAGTTTCATTTCCAAAAAAATTGTCGTTTTACGACCAGAAGGAGGAGACACGCTAGAGTAATGCTTTGTTAAATTATTTGACAATTTACTTCCTTGGTGTCATTATTAAAATGTGTATTGACTTGATTCTTTATTTTTTAATTTTTTTTGTGTATGCAATTATTTTATTTTTATTTGCAAATTAAAAAAAAAAAAGAAAAAGAAAACCGTCGATGCTTTAACGCTAATTAAGGTTTTTTTTTGCTGTTTGCGCGTATAGAAATGCCCTTCGTTTGCGTTATTAGATTTAACAGTACAATGGCGCAAATTACTGTTACAATACTTAATACGACATCGTTAGCATAATAATATTAAATTCACACAATTTACCTGTGAAAACATTGTTTTTACTTTATATTAGTATAAAGATAAGAGAAATGAATTATTTTTATAGAGCGATTTTACATTAGAATAAGATTAATTTGTATTTAGAACCTGAGATTAATTTTAATTTTCGTGTTTGCTTTTATTGTTTAACGTTGAAAGTCGATTAATTTTAATTTATGGACGTATTATTTTAAAATAGAAAAACTTTCACAATTTTATTTCTTTTCTTTTAAAATTCGTGTTTTTTTTTTTCTTTTTTTTTTGTATTTTGTTCTCTTTGTTGTTTGTGTTTCAGGTTTATTGTTTTACGTTATTTCGCTAGATTTTTATCTTAAAAAACAATCAAAACATTTTATGTTGGTTTGTTTATCTGTCACAAATATACATTAAATTAATTTTGATACATTTTCTTACTACTTTAATTTTTATTTAATTAAATAATTAATTTTTGTTTTTTTTTTTTTTTTTTTTCTATTTTAGTTTAATTTTGTTGGAAGAATTTTGGGACCACGCGGAATGACAGCCAAACAATTAGAACAGGAAACTGGTTGTAAAATAATGATACGAGGCAAAGGATCTATGAGGGATAAAAAGAAGGTTTGTTGGAATTATGTTTTTCCGTATTAAGTAAAAAATTAATTAATTAATCGCTACTAACCACTAACTAAGATAATTTTTAAAAGTTTATTTACATAAGTCAAGCTCCGGATTATATTTCTTGTTGAAAAATGTAAAGAAAAGGAAAAGAAAATAATTAAATGGGCGCCATTATAATTGTTTTTAATTAATTAATAAAAAATTTAATTGATTTGACAGCAACAGGAACAGCTATCCGTTCCAGGAAAAATTAAATTCGATTTTTTTTATGTAACCTTCAAGGTTTTTTTTTTTTTTTTTTTATTATTATTTTTAATTAAATTCGTTTACTCATTTTCTTCACTTGTTTACATTATTTTAATTTAATTAAAAAAAAAAAAAAGAAAAGATTTTTTTATTTTTGACGAAATCTGTTCAATGTCTGCCGCTTTTCTAATTTTTCCATCGATGATGTAAAAAAAAAAAAGAAATTTTTTTTTTAAATTTTTTATAATCGCACGAGGATCGATCGGCGCTCTCTTCGTTTGTTTTATTCTTTATGTAATTTTAATTAATTCAGTTAAAATTAAATATTAAAAGTCGACACTTGCTTTCTCATATACATACATACATACGTATTTATACATAGAAATACAATAATTGTTTATAATTTTTTTTTTTTGCTTTACTGAAAATATGTTGAGAAATCAAGAAAAATAAGATAAAAATGATGGATTTTAACGCGTTTTTTTATTTTGTTCTTTTATGTAAACAATTTTTTTTTTTTTTTTTTTTTGTTGTTGATTTAGGTAAGCAGAAATCTATTTTCGAATAATGACATATTGTTAAAGTTTTTATGAAATTTTTTGTGTTGTTGTTGTTTTTGTTGTGCAAAAACTAAATTAAAATCTTTTCTTATGCGAATCTGATCGTGTCTAGATGATTGTTAAGAGTTTTCTTACTTGTTAAAGTTGTGTAAAGTTTTCAAGCACAATTTAATGCACAGTGGTTGCACAACAATTGCTGTTCGTCTCATTCAATTATAAAACCCATTTATTACTTAATTAAATTAAAATAAATTAAATTAAATTTTTTTTATGATTAAAATGTTAATAAATATGAATTAAAAATTTTGTTATTTTTTTATTCGGTGTATCAAATATGTTTGATCGCGTGCCATTAATAATCGTCCAACCCAGTAACACCATACCAGTTGATTGTCGTAGATTTTGTAGATAAAAAAAAAAACGATGGAATTTGATACATCTGAAGTAAAAAATAAACTCTGTGATAATAATAAATCATTTTTAAAAGGTACAAAGTTGTTGTTTAAAAGAAGAAAATTCCATTTTGTTTATTGGCTGGCAAACGGTTTTAACTTAGTTTCTTTTATTTCTAATTTATATTTTAGTTTTAATTTCAATAAAATTTATTTTTATTTTTGTTTCTTCCACCTATCTCCTCACATTTTGTTATTTTCTATTGAAATGAATGCTGTTTTGGTTTTTTTTTTTTTTTTTTAATTTTAATTTTATTATTGAAAATAAAAAAAAAAAAACACAGAAAATTATTTTTCGTTTCGTTTTCAAAAACAAATTTTAATTCACCATAAATCTAAAAATAAAAAAAAAAACGCTAATAAAAACTAACGAAACGAATTATTTTATTATTATTATTATAAATTTTTTATTTTTCGTTAGCTTTAACTTGAGAAAAAAATCATTAAAGATGTAAATAAAGTAAATAAAAAACAAATACGTTGAATACGTTTTGTATGATTGAGTCATCTGAGGTCCGTTGATTTGAAAATATTTTTTTTTTTTTTTTCTTTTTTCTACAAATTTTATGATGATGATGATACACGGGAGGATTTTTTTTTTTCTTATTCCGTAAATTTAATTATAAATGTTTATAATTTAGGTGACTTATGATCTTCTGATTTTTTATTTTATTTTTTTTTTTTTCTTGATTTTATTTTATAAACATTCATTAATTGAGTTTGAAATTCCTTCTACTCTAAATCGTTGTTTTTTTTTTCTTTTCTTTTCTTTTCTTTCCTAGATGACAAATTTATTAAAATTTTTTTTTCGCTTTAAATTTGGTTGAATCAATGAAATTTTAATTAAAGAAAATGTTTTCGTTATTTATGATTACTATAATGGGGGAGCTTTTTAATAAAGCTTGTCGTTTGTCATTCTGTTTTTTTTGTTGTTTTCTATTGAAATCAGGTTGGGCCCGATGATTTGTTTTTTTTTCTTTTTCTATTCTTTTATCAATAAAAATTCTTCACACTCAACAAACGCAACATTGTCGCAATGTACCGTCAAATTTTCTAGATGTTATTTCCTATGCGATTCATCAAAAATTCTTATAAATATAATTTTTTATTATTCCCAGATGTGGTAATAAAGTGTCTAAATCTGTCATCCCTAAAAATTTTATATCAAAAATTTTATTTATTACTTTTAACATTTTTTTTTTTTTTTTTTTGTTAAAATATTTTATTTTGTGTCTGCCAAAATTATGTAACAGGAATCCATCGTAGACATAGAATTTAAGTGGATTCCGGTTATCATAAAAAATATTTTTTATTTTTTTTATTTTGATTATCTTGTTGGTTTTGTTATACAGAAAATAAAATTGAAAAAAAAAAAAAAAAAAACTCAAGTTTCTAATTAAAATAGAAAGCAATACATTAAGGATGTTGGATGTTATTTTTTTTTTGTTTGTTAGTAACTTTAATGATTTATTTGCCCTTTTTTACTGCTGCTGCATCTATTGCTGCATCAACTATTAATTTCAAGTGGTTTTCACTAAAATTTTATTAATTAATTAATATAATGACTTATTAGTCAAAAATAAGATTTTTTTTAATTGTAACGTATTATGAAATCGAAAAGTACGACTTAAAAAAAAGCTGTGCATGAATAATTAAAGTTAAAAAAAAATAATAAAAGGTTTCAATTTTCTAGTCTTAATAACCTTTAGCCACATCTCAATGTTAAATTTGTTAGTAAAAATTGAATAATTCGTTAACATTGTTTCATTCTTTCACAATTATTTGGCAAAATGCATTTAAAAATTAAAAAAATTATTTTTCGGTTTACATGGAAATTAATTAAATTCAATGTCATCAACAAAAGAAACTTTAAAGCTTTACCAAGTCACATGCTTTTGTGACTACCAATATTCATTGTTTTACATTTATGCTTTTTTGTGTTTTTGTGTTTTTTTTTGTGTTTTGCATTTTTAGAGCAATTATTTATTTATATACATATATTAAATAAAAATTATAAAAAAAATTAATTATCTATAATTATTTCAAGCAGCTAAGTATTTTTTATTTTTTTTTTTCAATTTTAATGGAAAATGCAACAATTGGATGTGTTTAGTGTAAGTGCAGTCATTAATTGTATACTTTTGTCATTGACTTGTATAAGGAAAGACAAGAATATTAAATTATTAACTAAAATTACCGACAAAAAAAAAATTTTGTTTTAATTTTTAATTTATTATAATTTGATTTTTTTTTAATTAATAATTTTTCTTTGATTATTTATTGTGTTTTTTTTTTTTTTGTTTAATATTAACAGGAAGATGCAAATCGTGGTAAACCAAATTGGGAACATTTATCAGATGATCTACATGTTTTAATAACAGTTGAAGATACAGAGAATCGTGCTAAGTTAAAATTAGAACGTGCTGTTGAAGAAGTTGAGAAACTTTTAGTACCGGCAAGTTATAATTTTATTTTTGATTTTTGTGTGTTTTTTTCTTTTATATAAAAATGAATAAAAATTTCACTGCTGCTCCACCCATAGATCACACATTTCGTTGTTATTTTCTATAAATAATTTTCATTTATCATTTTTTATTATTATTATTATTCATGAAATAATAAAATATAAGAAAAAAAAAAAAAAAAACAGATCAAAGGACGACGAATAACAAAGTTGTCATAATTTTTCTAATAATAATTTTTCTAATGAAAAAAATTTGTTTTATTTTTTTATTAATAATTTATGTATTTATTATTCCCCATCAAAACATTTCATAATAACAATTTTTTCTTTTTAATATGTCTCGTCTTTTTGTTTTGTGTTATTGTTGCGACATACATATTAGCAAGCGGAAGGAGAAGACGAATTGAAAAAACGTCAATTAATGGAATTGGCAATAATAAATGGCACATACAGAGACTCAAGTGCTAAGGCAGCTCAAGTTGGTAAGTGTTTATTGTCTGGGACTGCAACTAACATTAAAAACAATATTCCAAATAGTAATCTTTTATCATAATTCACATAAATTAAATTAGATCAATTTTATTGTTTATTAGACGAGGAATGGAAAAGGGTTACAATGGCTGAGCAACGTTTATTATCACCAAGTATGCAATCATTAGGTGCACAGCCATTACGTACCCCAGCTGCGCCCCTCGGTGCCCCATTAATATTATCCCCACGTATGTCAGTACCAACAACAGCCGCAAGCATTTTATCTGGGTCAGCACCACCCACAATGGACCATCCAGGCTTAATATATGCTCCATATGGTGATTACAATTATGCCTTGGCCGCTGGAAATCCTTTATTAACTGATTACTCAGATCACAGTGGTGGGTTATTTGCTAGATAAGATCTATATATATATATTTTTTTTTTTTTTTTAATCTATCAAAAGTTTTTTTTTTAAAAAAAGTTTTAAAAAAAATTTACTTTAATAGAGGAAAAACAATTTATTTATTTATTTTTTTTTTTTTTTCTAATTAAATTAAAATATTAAATGGTCGTGGGATAATTAATAAAACACACACAATTAATTAATTAATTAAAAATTTACAGAAAAAAAAATTAAATGAAATGAAATGAAATAATAATAAAACCAATTTTACCACAGACATATTAATCACAAATAATTAAAAAAAAAAAAATAAAAAATTAATAAATAAATTTTAGAGATTAGTTAGTAATTCTATTAATTAAATAATTTTAATTAATTAATATTATA
Organism: Ptychoptera albimana; assembly: GCA_961205885.1. Taxonomy (NCBI): domain Eukaryota; kingdom Metazoa; phylum Arthropoda; class Insecta; order Diptera; family Ptychopteridae; genus Ptychoptera; species Ptychoptera albimana. The sequence goes on along the minus strand of OY540805.1, from coordinate 19,301,833 downwards.
TTATCATTTAAGCAAAATTATTACAATAGTTGTTTTAGATAGAAAAAAAAAATTAATTTATTTTTTTGACTTCATTAAAAACTGCATTTATCGTGATTAATAAAAAAAAATTTTTTTATAATTAATTTTGCTAGAAAGAATAATAAAAAAGCCGCATGGTGATAGTTTTATAACGAAAATAAAGTAGCTTCACAAGATAGTAAATTGACATTAATTAATTATTTAATTGCTTAATTATTTTATTTTTAATTAAAATCGAGTAAAGGTTATACACAGTGATTTCTGTTGAGGTTTTTTTAGTAGGTAAATGTCGTCGTAATCTTGAAAAGGAGATTTTTTAATTGTTAATTAAAACAAGTAATGACAAGTAAAAAAGTTTACCCAATATATTCAGTTCTTTAACCACTACAAACGTAATTTATTTTAATTTAATCGTTTCCATAGTTTATCGAATTTAATTATCTTAATTTTGGATATGTATTTAAAAAAGCGATTAAAGCGTACGTACACACCAGTAACATATTAAATAATTAATAAAAAACGAAACGTTAATTTATTATTATTATTTTATTGTCACCTTTTTTAAATATATAATTTTTTAGGAGATAAATAATTACTTTATTTTTCATAAATAAAATAATAAAAAAAAAATTATTACAATTTATTTGTAGGTTAACAACGTTTATTTATTTATTTAAATTAAAAAACTAAAAAATTAAATTTGGTGTTAAATGTCGTAAAATATATACACACACACACAATCACATAGGATTTACACATAAAAATTATAACAATTTATTGGTGAGAAAACCAAAAAAAAAAAAAAAACATTTCGGCACATTTTGATTAAAATAAATTTTAACATCATTGACGGATTATCAAACCACATAATTTTCGGTTATATTTATAAAAAAAAAAAAAAACACGCGTTTATAGAGATTGTTATCAAAATATTTCTTAAATTAAAATTTAATTTAATTTCCGTTCAAAAATAATTTAAATTTAATTTAATTTCCATCGAATGTGTTGCGTGTAAAGCAATTAAAAATAAATTTATTCAAATTTGCAAAACCCTTAAACGTTATTTAATTATATTTTTAATTACGTGTCATATTTGTTTATACATCTAGTCGTCTTATAAACATGAATAAAATTCATTTAATTACAAATTAAGGTTTACACAGAGAATAATAGTGTCTAGTCGTTTAAATCGCATTAATTATCTAATTATATCCGGATTTATGAAGAATATCTGCTTATTATCAATATAATTTTTTTTTTTTATTATTTTTTTTTTTTTTGCTAGTGTTTAATTAACAAACAAATATTACACAAAATCAATTTAATTTTTTTTTTTTTTTTTATTAATTAAACACAAAAATTAACATTTGCTTTGTTACAGAGAAAAAAAAAATTAATTAATTTTATTTAATTAAAATCGCATGAACAATAAAATTAAAAATTATATTTTTTTCTTTTTTTATAAAAATTTACAAAAAATAATTATTTTATTAACCAACCAAAAAAATACAAATTAATTTATTTTTTTATAATTTTTATTTTATTTTTATTACATGTTTATCTCAGTCATCCATCAATATTATATTTAATTTTAATTTTTAATTATTTAATAATAATAATAAATTTTATTTTTTTTTTTTTTTATTGTTTTCCATGTTTTTTATATACATATATATATATATAAAATAATTTTTATTAATTATTTATTTATTTATTAAATTTAAAAACAAAACAAACCTATGATGAAAAAATAACTAAAAATAATTTAAATATCATGTAATATTTACAGTTGGTCGTTATTTGCATGCTGGCTCCGTGTTCTAAAATATAAATAATTTTATTTTATTTTTTTTTTTTTTTATATATAAATATATATTATGTATGTTAAAGCCTAGTATGATATGATTCTTCTACCTAGCCTCCCTTTATATATCGTATTACATATATACTTATATATACATAGAAAATTTATATTTTTTATTTTTATTTTTTGTTTTTACATAAATACACAATAAAATAGAAGAAGAAGAAGATAAGAAAAAAAAAATTAATTAATTAAAAAATTAGTATAAAAAATACTGAAAAGAAATAAAAAAAAAAAAAAAAAAAACTATCCCAAATTATAAAATTTTAAATTTTATTAATTTATTAATTTATTATTATTGTGTATGTAGAAAAAGTAAAAAAACAAAAATAATAATAATTAAAAAAAAAAAAGAAAAGAAAATTAAGTTTTTAAAAACAGAAAATAATTGAAAAAAAAAAAAAAAAAAAAACAATGAAAAAAGAAAAATAGAACAAGCAACGTTTTTATTATCAAAATTAATAATTAAAATTATGTTAGTAAAATTAAAATACTCAAAAAAAAGATGAAAAACTTAATTAATTAAAGTAAATTAAATTAATAGAATTTTTTATTTGTGGTTTTAGTAAAGTAAAAACAAAAAAAAAAAAAAAATTCCGTTATAAAATTCATTTTTTTTTTTTTTTTTAAATAATAAGAAAAATCGAAAAAAAATTAATTAATTTTCATTTACTTTAATTAAGAAAAGTAGTAGAGAAAAGTGAGAAACATTTAAGTAAGAGGACTACGTTTAATTAATTGAATTGTTGTTGTATATCTTATCTATATTTACGTTTCTAGTTATTTTTATTGCTAATTAATTTAAAAAAAAAATAAAAAATAATTAATCTTTTATTATTATTATTATTATTTCTTTTTCAATTAATTAAGGTGAAGGGTCTCGTATTTTTTTTGTATTATCGCGAGAATATAATTTTTTTTCTTCTCTCTCTCTCTCTCTCTCTCCCTTTTTGCATGTGCTACTCCCGTTAATTTTAATTAAACATTTTATTTTTTGTTTTTTAATTAATAAAAAATTTAATTTTTTTTCTTATTTAAGTCATGAATAAAGAAATTAAGTAATGAATCTAAATGGTGCTACATTTTTGTAAAAAGTAGATGAATTAAATAATTAAACAGGTGTTATAGCCCTGCAATATTTATTATTCGTAGTTAAAATGATGAACATTATAAGCAAATTTATATTTATTAATTAATAAACTTTTTTTTTTTTTATTTGTATTTTAACAATTAATTAACATGTTTCAAATGTAATACAAAGGAGGTTTGCGGAAATTATCCCTCCTCGTGAAACAGCTACAGTAAAAAATATCAAACGGTTTTTTTTTTTTTAGTTCGAACCGTGAAGAAAGTCATTCGGTTGTTTTAACTCCCAAATACCTAAAACCATCCAATCCTTTTGGTAGCTTGAGTTATTCAAGTTATAAATCCTAACCGCACAACAATCTATAATTAAAAACATTTTTTTCTTCCTTAACAATTCCGTAAAATAGACAAATCGAATGAAAATTTGCATTAAACACACAGACGATTCAATAATAAATAAATTAATTTTCCTATAACGCTACTAAATTATTAAATTTCATTAAAAACAAATTAAAGGAAACAAAATTTGATAAACATAGAAAACGAAATAGTCCGTCCACATACTAGTCAAAGTTCTTATTATTATTTTTTTTTTTTATTAAATTAATTAATTAATTTTTAACACACAAAAACAAAAACAAACACAAAAAAGTAATGGAATATGTCGGGAGAATCTCTAATTCTTATTTGTTTTTTAATTTTTTATTCTTTTATTCTCTTAATTAATTATTATTTTTAAAGTAAAATTACCATTTTAGTATTAAATAAACAAGAAAAAAAAAAAAAAAAACAGAAAAAAAATTTACTCAAACACGCGTTTTTAATAACTCGAATTAGTTGCCATAATAATAATTATTTTATTTAAATTTAATTTTTAAGTTAATTAATTTTTTTTTATATACACATACATATATATATATATATATTTGAAACCAAAATGATAACACAAAACGGTCATCGTCTAAATAAAAAGAAAAATTACTGAATCTCGTTCGTTGTTTTGCTTAATTATTATTATAATTTTTTTTTTTTGTTAATGGTTTTCATGATTTAATTTAATTTCAAAGTAATTTTACTTAATTAATTTTGTTTATAAAAAGGTAGCTGCTGTTGCTGCTGCCTAGCATTTTACTCTGTTTAATGTAAATTATTATTATTAGTTTAAATTGTGATTGATTATTTTCAATCGTTTAATGATTATAAAAAACATCCGGTTTACCTAAACGTAGCTCAAAATCATAACAAAAGAAGTAAAAAAAAAAAAAAAACATAGAAATGAAAACCAAAAGTAGTAAACGCAAAGCAAAACAACAAAAATTAATTATTTTATTAGAATTGTATTAGAATTATTAAAAAATCGAATTAAAATAAATTAATCAAAAATAAAATACTAAAAATCAATAAAAAAAAAAAAAAAAAAAACACAAATAAAGAAATCGTTAAGGGACCAATAAGATAATTAAAACATGAAGGATTAATTAAATTAAACAAAAATTAAATATAAAAAATCAGTCGCGTAACAAATACTAAAATGGATTAAAACAAAACTACTTTAATTAATTAATTAATTTGTTTATTTTTTTTTTTCTCTCTTTTTTTAACATTTCTCTGTTAATTAATTTTTCACTTTTTTCTTTAATTAATTATTTTCGCTTAAACACTTTTTTTTAATTATTTTCTTATTTTTTTTTTTATTTGTTAACTCAGTTCTCAATTAATTGAATTAATTAATTAATTAGAAAAGGATTTATAAAAATTTATTCTACATATAAGCATATTTAATATATAAGTATTCGTATTCAACATTTTAAGTCAAATTTTTATGAATTTTAGTTTTTTAAACGTTTTTTTTTTTTTTTTTTTTAATTAAATAATTCTTCGAAAGAAACAAAAAAAAAAAAATAATAATAAAACAATTTTATATACAACTACATATATACAATTTAATACGTTTAGTAAGAAAAAAAGAAAAAAAATCTAGGCTTAATTAAACTTTAAATTATTTTACATATATTTAGAATTTGAAGAGAAGGTGGGAGAGAGTGGGGGAGAGAGTGGGGGAGAGAGAGAAAGAAAGAAAGAAAGAAAGAAAAAAAAATTAATAATTTAATTAAGAAAGTAAAATCGGGAAGTTCAGGAATGAATATTAAGGGTTGTAAAATTACTATTTTCAATAACAAACACCACAAAACAACACATAAAAATCTATTTTTTTTTTCATTCTCTCTTTCTCTGTCTTTCTCTCACTCTCTCGCTCTTAATTATTATATTTTATTAGCTTTAAGTTTAATTATATAAACAAAAAAAAAAAAAAAAAACATTTATTTACCTTTAAAAAGCATAAAAAAAAAAAAAAACATTTATATTTTTCTCAATTAAAAATCAAATTGTTGTTTGTAGTAGCAGCAATTAAACAACAAAGGAGGCATTTGTCCTCTAGGGATCACCCGTATCAAAGGGCTGGGGCTCTCTCTTGAATTTATTATCATTTACCCAATAAATAAGCAAAATTAAATAAAATTAAAAAAAAAAAAAAAAAGTAAATAAACAAATCAAAAATCCCCAACAAGAGAACCCAGAATTATAATAATTTTATTTAAAAAATAAAATTTTATTAATAAAAATGCCTTAAGGTTAGTTTTTTTTTATTTTATTTAATAAATTTTTTAAATTTTTTCTTATATATATATTTTATATTTAATTATTTTTAATATTATTTAAAGGGAAAAAAAATTCAAATGTTTGTTAAAATTGCATTTTAATTTTTTCACCCTTCAAATCAATTGTAGAAATTTCTATTTTTTATTTGTTTTTATATGTTTTTAATTTTTATATATTATAAGGAACAGATACAAAAAGAAAAAGTTCTTAAAATTAATTTTATTAATTATTATACCGCGGAAAATAATGATAGAAGAAAAGACAGAGGACAGAAAATACATTTTTTTTCTTTTTTCTTTCCTTTTTTCTATTTTAATGCAACCGACCGAATGTTGTGTGTCGGTGTTGTCTATTTTTATACAATTTTATTAAAATCTTTAAATAACGAAATTCCATCGGGTCCCCCTTAATGTAAATTATTTGTTTTTTTTTTTTTAGTGTTTTATTACAAAAATAGAAGAAACGATAGACGGAAAACAAGACATAATTTCTTTTTTTTTTTTTTTATTTTAATGAAATTCTTTTAAGGACTTTTTAATATTGTTCCATGTTTTTGTATTTTTAGATAAATTAAAATAAATTAAATTAAATTAAAAACATTTACGTTTTCTTAACTTAATTTTACTTTTTAAAATTAGAAAAAAATTCATTTCGAATTAGAATAAGGAAAAAAATCGCGTTTAAAAGGTAATTTTTAAATAATTAAAAGAAGAAGAACAAATAAGTTAAGAAAACTAAAAATTAATTTAATTTAATTTAAAAACTAAAGGAAAATAAAATTAATTAAAAAAATAAATGAAAGGAAAACACAAACAAGACGATTTTCCATAAATTTTGTTTTTCTTTATTTTTTTCTTAATTTAATTTTCCTTTAATTTAATTTAATTTTTTTTTTTTTTTTGAATAAAATGGTTTTTTAATTTTTTTTGTTTTTGTCTTAATTAATTAATTAATTAATTGAGACAAAAAAAAAAAGAAAAACAAAAATCATTTTCTTCAGTTTTTTACTAGTTTTAGAGTTTATTTATTTTTTTTTTTTTTCTTATTTTGTTAAAACGAAAAAAGAAAAAATTTAAGGAATTAATTAAATAAAAAATTAAAATTACAAAAAAAAAAAATTATAAAATAAACATCGTTGACTTGTGCCTTTGTGAATTATTATTATTATTATTATTATTATAATTTTTTCAATTATTTTTCTTATAAATATACAATTTGTACATAAGAGATCTATTAAATAAATATAATTATTTTTTAAATTAATTAATTAATTATTCTAGTGTCTATAATGAAAAAAAAAAAAATTGTTAATTAAAATTTATTATTATTATTATTATTATACAAAAAAAAGAAAGAAAGAAACATGAAAATATTTTTCTATTATATATACAAAGCATAATATGCTATATATAAATAAAAATATATAGGGTGCAACATGAATTTTGTTGTTTTATATTGAAAGAAGAAGAAGAAGAAGAAGAAAAGAAAGAAAGAAAGAAAGAAAAAAAAAATTAAGAAAATGATAAAAGAAAATGAAAAAAAAAAAAAAAAATGAAGGAAAAATAAAAATTTTTAAAGAAAAATGAAATCAATAAAAAAAGAATTTTATTTTTTTTATAAATATTTTTTGTTAATTAATTCTAATAACTTTTCCATATATTTTTTTTTTTAATTAATATTTTTCCTGTTGTTGCAAACACACACCAAGTTGCGTTATCTTTCCATCTTTTATTTATTGAAAAAGCTTCATGTAACTTAGTAAATCTTTAATTGAATTCATTTATCTCTTTTAGATCATGTAATTAAGCTTTTATTACTATAACAACTATCGGTTAATTCGTTATGATAACATTAAACTACTTACTTCAATATAAATAACAAAAATATCTTTTAAATATTATCTCTATAAATAACTAACTTTTTCAACATCATATCCATATTTATTCTACTACTCTCTGCTAATCAGAATTATGATTAAAAATAACAATAATAATAAATCAAAAAAAAAAAAAAAAACTAACAAGAAAGTCGTTTAATTAAACGTCAAACTAACGAAACGTAACGTAAAGTAAAGTAAATTAAATCTCTTAATTAAATAACAACAAATAAAAACGCATAAGCAACAACAACTTTTTAATTAACTCTAAATTAATCAAAATAAAATTTAAAACATTAATAATAATAATAATACAAAAAAAAAATTAAAAAAAATTTTTTTACTAAAACCAATCAAATAATTAATCAATTATCTATCTATCTATATACAAGACAATTTTTTATATACATAATTAACTTCGAATTATAATTAAAAAAAAAAAAAAAACGAAAAACCATAAAAAGCCATAATTAATTACGAGAAAAGACGACGACAAGTAAAAATCGAAAAAAAAAAACACAGAAGGCCAAGTCGTAGTTGTAAAGCAATGAATTTACTCTTTTTTTTTTTTTTTATCTACTCTTAATAATTTAATTAATTTATTTATTTTATTATTATAATTATTAATTAATTAACAAATGTTTATCTAGAGGAAATATTTTTATTATTTTCTTTTTTTTTGGTATTTTAAGAAATAAAAATTTTTTATTTCTTTTCCATTTCTTATTCTTACTGCTCTTAGTTAAAAGAAAAAAAACAAAAAAAAAACAATAAAATTCTTTTAAGCTTTTTCTTCTCAAGAAGCTTAATTAATAATTTTCTTAATTATTGACGCTTAGAATGCTTAGTTTTTTTTTTTTTTTATATTTACAAATTACCAGAAAATTAAATTTAATTATATTTCTTTAATTAATAATTAACAACTAAAACTTCTTAATTTCCTTAGTTAATTAATTAATTAATTAATTTAATTAAATTAATTTAATTATTTTATTCTATCTGTTTCTAAACATTTTATATTAGTTATTATTAATTAATCATTCATAACCAATCTTCTGTGTTTTTAAATAAAAAAAAAAAAAAAAACTTCTTTTTGTTAATTAATTTTAGTTTTTATGGTTAATTAAATTTTTTTTGACAACGAACTATCGATGAATAATTAATACAAAAACAACAAATATATTTATATTTTTTACCTTTTTTTTTTTTTTGTTAATCTTAATTAATTTTTATTTAATGCTAACATTTCATGGCACCTCTTTTGTTTATAATATATTATAATCAAAATGTTTTTTTTTTTTTTTTTTTTTTTTTTTTTAGTTTATTTGTTAATTAATTAATTAATAATTTATTTAGCTAAATATATTTCTATATACATTCAAATTCAATTTAATTAAAATTATAAAAATAAAATAATAAATATATAATATATACATATATTAACTACTTTATCTATTAGCATTTTGTTAATCTCACACACCACCCACACACATATATTTATACACCAATTACTTAAATTAATTTTCTTTTGTATGTAATTTAAAATTTAATTTTACTTAAAATTTGGTTTGCTAGCATTTGTTATTGATGCTTAAATGCACGTATCAAGTACTTAACTTGATGAGATGTTATGATAAAAATAAGCAAACATTTATTTTTCTTTTATATATATAATTAAAATTAAAAGCAATAAAAGAAAATTAATTTAATTTAAAAAACAAAAACCAAAAACAGTAAATAATATTTTTTATTAACTAATTTAAAAAAAATAATTAAAATCGCATCTCTTATTACCAACAAATTCATTTGATACGAAATATTTTTATTTATTTAATCTCTTATAATTAATTAATTAATTTTTTTTTTTTAATATTTTCATAAATTACTGTTTTTTTTTTTTTTTTTTTTAATTAAAATTTATTCAAATTATTTTTGCTAATTATAACTAACCAAAGGCCAAGTTAACTAAAAATAAAAAAAAAAAAAAAAATGATTATCTTAATTAATTAATTTCACAAAAAAAAAACTCTTATAATATCAAAATATATAATTTAATTTTTATTTATTTATTTATAAATAATTTTTTTATTAATTAATTTTAATTTTATTTGTTTAAGACATTTTTTTAAATTATTTTTTACTGATATTCGGTTAAATTTGTACCTTTTCTCTAGTTAAATTTAAACATTTTTATTAATTAAATTAAATTAAATATATTTTTTAAATATTCCAATGATAATTAATTAATTAATTAATTATTTATATAAATAAATATAAAATGATGCTATGCAATAAAATTATTATTTTTTTTTTCTAATTTAATTAGATAAAGTAATAATTTTGTTGTTGCTGTTTTTTTTTTTTTTTTTTATTATTATTATTAATTAATAAATAAAATGGAATTTGGGGGGTAATTTATATGTAATTTTATTAATTAATTTATTTTGATTAATAAAAATACAAATAAAATAAATAAATAATCGAATGTTATTGTTATTTAATATAATTTTTTTTTTTTTTATAATTAATTTTTTCATTTTTTACTTATTTTTTATTAATTAATTAATCAAATTAATTTATTTAAAGTTAATAATTTTAATGTTTTTATATATATATACATAATTAATAATTATCCTTTATTCATATTTAATATAAAATAAAATTTTATTTGTTGAATAAAAAATACAAAATTAATTAATTAATAAAATTAAGAAGAAAAAACAAAAAAATTAATTATAATTTAGCTTTAGAATGTATATAATATAGACAAAAAAAAAAAAAAAAAGAAAAGAAAGAAAAGAAAAAATCTGTTTTCTCCCTTTAATTTTTTATTATTTTATTTTTTTTTTTCTTTTTGTTAATTAGTTAATTAAGAAATAATTAATTAATAAATAAATAATAACAAAAATAAAAAAAAAAAACTTAATGCAGGCAAATATAATATTAATGAAAAATTTAGTATAAAACACTCAAAACGATGTTTTGTAGTAAAATTAATTATATAAATTAATTAAATGTAAATGGGAGATAATTAATCCTAATAATTAATTTATCTGTTTGTGCTATTTGCTTTATAATTTTATTATTTTTTTTTTTTTTAATTTTATTTGTGTTTCATTCGTAAATTATTTATGCAATCTCAATAATTCATCTTTTTGTTCAGCTTTTTCGTTTCTTTTTATATTTCCCACTGTTTTGAGATTATGTTAACAATACTGTGACAATTTTTTTTTTCGTTTTTACATAATTAATATCAAAATAAGTCATTAATTTAAAATTAAATAAACACTTACGTAGCTTTCTTAATTTCTTTATAAACTTTATTATAATGAATTATTATCAATAATCATAAAATTCTGATTGAAACACAAATAATTAAAAATAATGTATTAATCTTAAATAGATTAGTTATGTTATCTAGCAAGTAAAATCAATAATTAATTAATCACCATGAGAAGCTTTAACGCTTATTTAAAAAAAAAAATAAAAAAAATGTTCAAAGACAAACATGAAAATGATTATCAAAAAACACACACATAAGCTTTGCCTAAATCTTTAAGTTTTAATTTTTATTTATTTATTTATTCTTTATTAATTAATTTCTTAATTAATTATGTTTAAAACACGCACAAACAACACACGCAAAAGGGGAAAAAACTATTTTTTTTTCTTTTTGTTTCTTTTTTTTTTTTTTTTCGTATTTTCATATTTTGAATGTTTTTTTTTTTTTAATTAATTTTTATTAAATTTATTTATTTATAATAATTTTATTAATTTACATTACTAACATATTTCGTATCTTTCTTTTTTTTTCTTTCGTTTTATGAAAAAAAAAAAAATTTTTTTTTACATATTGCTAACTACGTGGTGCCATGGTAGAAACAAAAATTATTAAAAATAAAAATATATATGCTATGTGACGTGCTCTAACACAACACTAGATATTCAATAAATATATATAAATATAAATATATATATATATTTATAATATCGAAAAAAAAAAATAAATAAAATAAATAAAACCACCATCTATTCATCTTTGTGCAACTTCTACTAAAAACCAAAATAATTTATCAAATCAAATAAAAAAAAAAAAAAAAATATAAATATATTCGTTTAAAAAAAAAATAAAATAAATAATTAAAACAACATAATTATGTATAAAAAATTGTTTTTAATAATTTTTAACACCAAAATTACAAAATTATTTAAAAAATAAAAAAAAAAAAAAGTAATAACAATCAAAACTAATAACTTGTTTGGAGAGTCTTCATCCTGTTGTTGTTGTTGTTGTTGTTAAATAATTTTTTTGTGCCGTTTAATAATTGTCAACAAAGTAAAACAAAAATAAACAAAAAAAAAAAACACCCAGAGAAGAAATCCATAGATAAAGGAAAAAAAAAACAAATTGTGAATGAAAAATGACTATTTGGAAGTTTTATGTGATTTAAATGACTGTTAAAAACAAAAATGAAAGCCAATAAATAAATAAATAATAAACTATAAAAAAAAAAAGAAAGAAGAAAATGAATAAACAGAGAAACACACAAAAATTACAAACAATAAAAACCAAATAAATTAAAAGATAAAGAAAAAAGGTTTCCAGTCTAGTTGTGCATTGAAATCACCACCACCAACCAATCATCATCATCAAAAAATATTAAAAAAACCAGAAGCAAAATTGATAAAAATTCATCAATTCATAAAACCCGTAAGTATGTCAACATATTTATTTTTTTTTTTATTAATATAATTGCAATAAGTTAATTAAATTTTAATTAATAATAATTTAAATAATTAAAAAAAAATATTCAATTTAATAGAAAAGAAGTTAATTAATTCTATTTTTAATTAAATGTATTTTTAAAAGAAATTTTTATTTTTAATCACAAAAACAAAAAATATTTTGAATCTCATTAAAGAAATTAATTAAAATTTTAAGTTAAGTTATTCAAATTAAAATTTTTTATTAATTAATTAATTAATGTTTTATTTAATATAATTATTATTATATTACGAGTTGTATTTAGGTTTTATATTTTATAACGACATTTTTTTTTTTGAAGATATTGCAATAATTTTATTCATTTTATAAATACATTAATTGTGAAATTAAGCGATGGAGATTAAATTAATTAACTGCCACAAAACCACTGAGTACAAGAAGAAACAGAAAAAAAAAAAAAAAAAAAAAGTTAAATAATATTCAGCTTTAATTGATAGGATGTTAAACCAAGCAGACGTTTGCTTAACAAATAAAAAAAAAATGAATAAATAATAAATAAAATTATTTTAATAATCAAAATGTCGTTATAAGCAATAATTTTTTTTTTATCGGAAATTCACTTAATTTTTTTTTTTTTTTTGTTAATTAATTGTAAAATTTCAATATATAAAAAAAAAAATAGATTTAGGGTAATAAATAATGAATTTTATTAAATAATTTGTTCATTTTTTAATTGCTCATACAGTTTATTAATTAATTAAATAATTAATTTAAAACATATGGAGAAATTTATGTTTTACATTTTTTATTTATTTTTTTTTTTTTATTTGAGCAGCTTAATTAATATAAAAGAAAAAATTTTATTAATTAAAACAGAAAGCAATACATTTTTAATAAAGGGTTTTATTATCACCCTTTAATTATTATTATTTAATTTTTTTTTTAAATATAAAATCACAAAATTTTTATAATTATTTAAGGTCAGTTTTTAATTTTTAATTATAAGTAATGAATACAAAAGGAGATTTCCTTATAATATACATAATTAATTAATTAATTCAATTTTTATTATTATTTTAATTTTTTTTTTTCTTTACTTTTGCTAATAATTATTTTGTATTTTTGCTTTTTATTTCTTAATTCTATAAATTATTAAAAATAATTTTTTTTTTGTATTAAGGCAGTTTAATAAGAGAATTTTAATTAAATTAAGAGTTTTGATTATTATGTTGAAAAAGAATTTTTATGCTTATGTTCGGTTATTATTAACATAAAAAAAAGTGTAAATTTTTTTTTGTTGTTATTTATTTGATAGGTTATTTAATGATAAATTAATTAATTTAATTAATAAAAAGAGAATCATTAAGAGAAAAGTATAAAAGATTTACTTTATATGATTAAATAACAGATGGCAGTAATGCTAGAGAGATGATAATTTAACAAAAGCAATCGATCAAGCAAAATCAAAACTCTGAATTTTATTAATTTTTATTAGAAATAATATAATTTAATAAATCTAAATAAATTTGTATAAATCAAGAATAAAAAAAAAAAACACAAAAATTATATTATACATAGTGCAATTATTTCATTAAAACTAAAACTAAAAAAAAAAATAAAAAAATAAAAAAAATATTTATTTTCTAATTTTCTTCATCGTTAATTAATTTCTCTTTCTATCTTTTTAATTTTTAATCAATAATTTAATATTTAGTATTTTAAGAATTTAATTTTTATTATTTTAAATAATTTTTCTTTAAATAAATTCAATTTGTGCCAAAAAAAACGTTAAAAAGAAAAGAAAAGAAAAAAAAAACTACAAAAGAAAAAGATTTATTTAAATAAAAAGAATAAGAAAAAAACATTTAAATTAATTTAAATTAAGGTATCGGCGTGCCATTAATAAAATAACAAAATCAATAAAAATAAATAAATAAATTAATAAATAAAAAAAAAAAAAAGAAAAAAAAACTTTACTTAATTATTAATCCATCCAATTTATTAATTTTAAATAATATTTTTTTTTTTTTTTCTTAATTTTAATTTTAATTTTCGAGTTTTCTTTATATTTTACATATTCATATATATTAATAATAAACATAATTAAATTAAATTGAAACAAACAAAAAGGAAAATATTAAATCAAATGAAAATTAAGTAATATTATTGTACTTAGATTATTGGATTTTCAGTTTTTTTTTTTTTTTTTGTAAATTGTAAATTTAATTAAATATATAATTAATAAAATTATGAAAAACAATGAAAATAATTAATAAATGTCAGCCACACCCACTTCATTATTGAAAATGAATTTGCTTAAGAAAATTTATAATAGATGGCCTTACTAATTTTAGTAATTTTCTTGTTGTTGTTTATTTACTACCCACCATCAATTAAAATTTTTAAATTATTAAAATCTGTTACAGAAGAATGGCGCCATTAAAAAAAAAAAAAAAAAAAATTATATAAATATACAAAAGATGCAATAAATACTCTAATTATTATTAATTCTTTGTTTTTAATTGTATTAAATAAATAAACATAAATATATATAAATATATATATTAAAGTTAAGAACAAAAAAAAAATTTATAGAAATTACTTTTCTTAATATTATTTTTATTTTGATGTTTTATATATTTTGTTGGTGTAATATTGTAAAAGTTTTATTTTTAAGTACAAAAGAACAAAATAATTATGTTACATGAATTATAGAGAAAATAAAGCTTTTGTGTGAATAATTTTTAATTAAATTTGTTTTTTATTTCTTTGCTACCTGATCTAATGGGGTTTTTAATTAATTTTTTCTTACACTTGTCGTTGGTGAAATTTATGTTAATACAGAGGACGCTTAAGATTGCTTTTTGTTAGCAAATACTAAAACCTAATTTATTAACTCGGATTTAAATTTAGTACAGTAGAATTACATTCTTAAACGACGACTCCATTTTATTTTTTTACATTTTAATTTAAAGTTCAGCGTATGATTTGCGGCATTTTTATTAAATAGTTTACTTGAATACGATTGATTGTCATATTTTTGCTAAAGTTAATCAATCAAAAGACTTATTAAAGCAATACCTGTCGCCATTTCTATACTACGTGCAAACAACTTTGTAAAAGTTGTGCATTGTCAATTAAATTTAATTTTGTATAAAGTTATATATTAAGATTTTTAAAATTGGGGGCCCTAAGATGAGTTCGAAACATCGCGATAGAGACAGAGATCGTGATAGAGAACGTGATCATAATCGGTCTACAGATAAACCAAAAGATCGTGAAAGAGACCGTGACAGGGGAGAACGTCGAAAAAGGTATAAAAAAAAAAAATTTGTGGTTAGCAATTATTTAATTTAATTTTTTTTTTTTTTGTTAAAGGTCTAGAGATAGAGAACGTAGTCGTGATCGTGAAAAAGTGCGTGAACAGGGACGTGATCACGAACGGGAACGTGAACGCGATAGAGACCGTGATAGGGGTCGTAGCCGTCGTAAAAATTCGCGTAGTCGTAGTAGAAGTCGGGGTGAACGTGAACGGGAACGCGGTGGCAACGAACGTGAACGTGATAGAAAAAATAGAGACAATGATAGTAATCATCGTGAAAATCGGGAAAGACGTCGTGATCGTGAAAAACATGATAGTAGTAGTAACCGGGATAAAGAGACAAATGAATTACATTCAGATTTTTCACAAACAATATTAGAAACTGTGCTACAACAGCAGCAACAACAATTTCAACAGCAATTAATACAACAACAACAGATACAACTTCAACAACAACAGCAGCAGCAGCAACAGCAACAACAGCTACAGCAACAAATTCCACAATTGCATACAACACAACAAACAGTGTCACGTAATTTTACTGGATTATTAAATGGCAACAGTAATGACTCTACGAGTAATACAATGCTGTTGGAACAATTGCAAATGTGTGGTGTTGGCATTACAAGCGGTAATGGCGGTAGCGGTTTATCAGACAGTAAGAACAAAAATTCTCACCTCAAGAATAAAATATTTAAGTTCTTTATTATTATTTAATTATTGTGATTTTAGACGACAGCGGTGATGAGAGAAAAAAGAAAAAGAAATCACGTTGGGGTGGTGGCGATCATGACAAAACATTTATACCAGGAATGCCAACAATTCTACCCTCAACATTGAGTGCACATCAACAGGAAGCTTATTTAGGTAATTCAATCAAACAAAATTTTACGTCTTTTTTTTTTTTTTTTTATTCCCTATCATTAGCATTTAAACCCAAAACAATTTTAATTAATTTAAGGAGAAAAAAAAAATGCCACAAAAATGTTTTTATGTCTTTTGTTGTTGTTTTTTTTTTTGATGTTTTCTTTTCTTTCGTTCTTTCTTTATTATTTTTTGCTTTTTATTTGTCAAATTTTACTTTATAATTTTCTTTTAATTATTGTATAAAAAAAAAAACACCAATCACCCACCAACACTACATACAAAAAATAGAAATTAAAAATTACTTTTCCAGATGAGAGAATAAAGCAAAAATAATTAATTTTTATACAAAAAAAAAGTAAAAATTATAATAATAATAAATGAACGGCCACCCGCCGCCTTGTCGTCCACAATAAATTATTTAATTAAATTATTTTTTCTCTTTGTTTCTTAATATATTTAATCAATTTAATTCATTACAGAAAATATAATAATAATAATTAATTAATTAATAATAATCAATAATTTTTTTATTTATTTAAATTTTTTTTTAATAATAATAATAATAATCGTTAATGAATTTTTTTAGGATTTAATAATTAATTAATTAATTTTAGTTTTTCATTTTTTTTTTGTTTTTAATTAATTACTTAATCTTTTTTGTTTTTGTTTATAATCTCAAAATCAATAAATTTTAATTTATAATTTTTACAGAAATATTTAGGTTTAAAAAAAAAAAAAATACAAACGAAATAAATTAAATTTTTTAATTTTTAATTTTTTTTTTTTTAATTAACGAAAATACGAAAATTATTCATAAAATAGATTACAAAAAAAAAAAAAATTAAAATATTCTATCCTGTCGTAAGTATTATAATTAATTAAATCTGTTGTGTTGTGTGAAATGTTTTTTTCTTTTTTTTTTTAATTAATTAATTAATTCTCTGTTTTTTCTCTTTACATATAAATATATATATATATAAATAATTTATATATAAGAATAATTTTTTTTTGTTTTTATTTTTGTTTAAGGGAATCAAATTTGTTTGTTTTTAATTAATTAATTAATTTTTATTGCAAATATTTTTTATTTTTTTTTTTATTTTTCTTAATAAAATTAATTTTTTTTTTTAACTATATTTTCTAATATCGGGGCTTGCCTCGATTTTTAACCCATTCAATTACAGTTCAACTACAAATTGAGGAGATCAGCCGTAAACTAAGGACAGGCGACTTGGGAATACCACAAATCCCAGAAGAAAGGTTTGAGACAAGACAATTTAAACATTTTCTTTGTTTGTTTTTTTTTTTTTTTTGTTTCTATTATTATTATTTTTGGTGTTTTAACGTGAAAACACAATTTAATCGGTACATCGTATGTGCTGAAGTGTTAGTGCTTTGTTGAGTAATTAAAAAAAAAAAATAATAATAATAATAATGAAGAGGAGGAGAAGGAGGATTAAAGGAATATAAAATGATGGAAAATGATTTATGATTAGAGGAAGCAACGTGTAATAATCAATAAATAATCATTGTTTTGTGGATAAATGGTTTTAAAAACATTTCTTAATTAATTAATTAATTAACTAATCAATTTCTTAATCCTTTGTATTTTAAATTAATTAATTCAGCTTCTTTTATAGGAGATAATAATTGTTGTGATAATAAAAGTAATTGAAACAATGAAGAATGAAATAAATAAATAAATCGGATTAAAAATAGGAAGGAATTTATGAGTTAAGGAATAGTAAAAAAAAAAAAATTCCATAAAGCGATGACACACAGTGTAATTTTCAAATATTTGTCAATTTAATTTGATTTTTATCTCTTTTTTTTTAGTAATTAACGAAAGAACCAAATAATAATGATTGGTTGTTGTTTAAGAGAGATTAAACGCAAAGTAAAACCAAATGTTGATTTAGCCAAAGTTAATAATAAATGGTGAAGCTTTCTACGTTTTTTTTTTCTTTAATTAATATCAAATAAACAGATAATTTTCTCTAGGGTAATAACATTTTTTAGCATATTGGTTAAATGATGGAAATGGTTTAGAAAAATTTAATAAAACAGAATACACATGTTGAGATATTTTTATATATTTATAACGAAAAAAAAAAAAAAAAAAGAAAGCAGCAGTGTGCACACCTTTAATTAGAAATAATATAAAAATGCGAATGTTTCCATAAAAATAGTTTTTTTTTATAAACACATAAAGGAATAAATATTTTAATGAAAAGGAAACTCACAGGCACACAGAATAAACAACAAAAATTAATAATTAAAAAATGTGAAAAATTTATTTATTTATTTAACATCATCATTATTAAAAGTTGTAGCAAGGAAAAATGTAAATATTTAATTATTAACAAGTAAACAAACGTGTGTGTAATTAGTGTGTTTTAAATTATTTATTATAAAAAGTAATTATTTTTTAATTTGTTTATTTACATTAAGACTATAAAGGTGTATAAAATGAAATAATTATTTCTTAAATGGAGATGTAAGAAATGTAATTAACGTTTGGTTAATTAAAATAGAAATAAAGGAGAAGAAAGAAAACACCCAATGGAGAAATTAATTATCTATTATTAAATTTTAATTATTTAATTAATAATATTTTTTTATTTTTCTTTTCTCTCTCTCTCTTTTCATTTAAGATTAAATTAATTAAATTCAAAATAAAATCACACATGAACGATTTGTTAATAAAAAAAAAAAAAAACGAAAGAAAGAAAATATTTGTGTATAAAATTAAAGAATAAAAAAAATTATGAACAACAACCGAACGTACGACCAACCTACCGACCCACCCACAATCAACAATAATTAAAGAAAAAAAAAAAAACAAATTTAATTAACTTTAGGAATATAGGAAAATAACCTTTTATCTCTCTATCTCCCCCACTATGTTTTAGTTTAGTTTTAATTATTTATTTATAAAATCTCTATATAAACAAATTTTTTTTTTTTTGTATAAAATGAAAACATAAAAAAAAAAAACTTTTGAAAAAATTATGTATCCCTTAATTTACTTATTTTGAATAGTTAAATATTAAAAATAGTAAATTAATTAACGATATATAATTACTTTGGGCATTTTAATTAATAATTTTTTTTCGTCCAAAGTTTTTCGTTCTCATCTATCAATAGATCACCATCACCAGAACCAATTTATAGTTCCGATGGTAAACGTTTGAATACACGTGAGTTTAGAACACGGCGACGATTAGAAGAGCAACGTCATCAATTGGTCTTACGTATGCAATGTATGAATCCCGATTTTAAGCCACCCGCTGATTATAAGTGAGTTTTTTTTTTCTTTAATCCATTTTTATTTTTACATATATTAAAATATTTTTTTTTTTTGTTTAATTTTATTAGACCGCCAGTTATTCGTGTTAGTGATAAAGTTTTAATACCACAGGAACAACATCCTGATATTAATTTTGTTGGCCTATTAATAGGGCCAAGAGGGAATACCCTTAAAGGTAACTTTTTTTTTGTTACAAGAAATTGTTTAATAAAATTTCTAATGAAAATTATTTTTGTAGCAATGGAGAAGGAAACTGGTGCTAAAATAATTATACGGGGAAAGGGCTCTGTTAAAGAGGGTAAAGTTGGTAGAAAGGACGGTCAACCGTTACCAGGTGAAGATGAACCATTACATGCCTTTATTACAGCTAGTAATCCGGAATGTGTTAAAAAGGCTGTTGAAAAGGTTAGTTTTGGTCTTTTTTTCCGGTGTCAATAAAAATGTTTGGTTAATTTTTTTTTTTTGTTTTATAGATAAAAGAGGTAATAAGACAAGGTATAGAAGTACCAGAAGGTCACAATGACTTAAGACGAATGCAATTACGGGAATTAGCACAATTAAATGGAACATTACGTGAAACTGATGGTGGGCCACGGTGTACGAATTGTGGTTCCACAGAGCATAAGAGTTGGTTGTGTCCGGATAAGCCTAATATTACAAATAATATTGTATGTTCATCGTGTGGCGGTGCTGGTCATATAGCTAAAGATTGTCGAAGTAAACGACCGGGACAGGGTGGACCACCATCCGCCAACGCACAGGCTAAGATTGATGAAGAGTATATGAGTTTAATGGCAGAACTTGGTGAAGGACCTCCGCCTGATGTAAGTTTACATTAATTAAACTGTGGTAGATATTTCGTAATCAATGGAAATAATTTTACATTTTTAGAAACGTAATGAAAATGGTAATATGGGTACTTCAAATGCAAGTCGAGGTTTTGGCTTGTTTGATCAGAGATCAACACCACGTGCTATTATGGCGCCTCCAATGCCTCCATGGAATCAAGGTCAAATGGGTGGAATGCCGCCAATGATGGGTCATCCACAATGTCCTCCGGCACCGCCTGGAACTCAACCTCCTGGTCCTCCGCCAATGATGCCATGGATGACAAATAGTCAACCACCACCGCCAGGTAGCTCTATGAATCCAAATGATGTAGCTACATCTGGTGTTAATCCATCGTTACCGCCACCACCAGGAACGGCGGCATTAGCACCACCTGGAACATCTATGATGCCACCGCCGCCTGGCACCAATGGCCCTCCACCAGTCATGCAACAGGTTTGTCTTAAAATGTTTCTTCTTTATTTTCTAAAATAAATTTTTATCTTTTTTAATTAGCCTTGGGGTGGTATGATGCCACATTATGGTTGGGGACAAAATGGACCCGCTGGATTTATGCCACCACCGCCTGGTGCACCGCCACCACCTCCAAATCCGCTAGCTGGAATTCCAAATCTATTAGCGCCTCCACCACCGCCACCACCAAGTTAAAAATATTGGTAAAAACGATGAATCTTCACTTAAAACAAAGACAGACAAACCAAGTTTCCAACAGATATATACTTTTTGTTGAGAAAATGACTAAATAAAATAATTTTTTTTAAATTTATGCATAAAATGTTCTTCATCTAAAGGAAATTCTACATAATTGCAAAATGAAATCAAAAAATCTTCAGGAATTACTAATATCTCTTCCTGGTATTTAGATATTTTTCTATAAAATAACAAAACAATTTATTAACACTTTTATTCATTTTATTAATGATAATTATTATTATCATAATTATTATTATCATAATTATTAATACTACTATTATTATTATTATTATTATTATTTATACAAATAATTAAATTAATTAATTAATTAATTAGAGAAACAAAAAACAAAAACTAATATATTTAAATTTTGTTTAATTTGAATGTAATTTGTTTGATTAGGAATTGTAATGTTTTTAAATTATAAAAAAAGAAATACAAATGTAAGAAATAACAAAAAGAAAACAGTTGTAATGTTTTATACCTAGTAAATGTTCTCAAATTTATCTGTCAAAATGTATTTTTAATATTTTGAAAAAATAAAAATTCATTTCACTGTCATGTTCATATGGCGGCGTATCAGTTAGCACGTGTATTTTGATTTTTGTTTATACAAAAGTTTTAATATAAAAAATAAAATTATTTAATTTATCATTAATTTACTAATGATTCTATTAAAAATATAAGAATAATTTTGTATTTGATATTTAATTAAAAGTTTTTTTTTTATAGATATAAATTTGGTTGTTATTAATTTTTATATCCATTTGAAATTTTTATTTTGTTGAATCTAACCTAAAAAAAAAAAAGTGTGAAAATAAAACATGGGTAAAGCAAAAAAGAAAAATAATAAATTAAATTCAGAGAAACTGTTAAAAAAGAAGGCGAATGTTGTTAAGAAAATAAATCCATTTGAGATTCATGTAAATCGTGAGAAATTCTCAATAATAGGACGTAAGGTTAAGAATGATCGTGGTTTACCGGGTCTTTCTCGGGGTAAAGCAAATGAAAGACGTAAGGCGACATTGGGAATGGAATATATGAAAAAGAATAAATCGAACAAGTTTAAGGATCGAAGAATTGGTGGTGGTGATATGACAACTGAAGAAATCGCCACTGCTAGATTTACACAAGAGAGATTGTCCCAGCATTCGAAACGAAAATCCTTATTTAATCTAAACGATGACGAGATGTTGACGCATAAAGGGCAAACATTGGAGGAAATTGAAAAATTTCAAGATAATGTTGCTTCAGATGAGGAGGATGAAGAAGATCAAGGAAAATTAGATGGTTTGTCAATAATATCATTTCATTAGCAGTCGAAGAATTGTCTTTATAAATTTTTATTCATATTTTAGCTAATTTCACGGATGTCGCTCATTTTGGCGGTGACAATGACGATTCTTCGAGAAATCGTAAAACAGCTATCGAAGATTTAATATCTGATTCGAAACGTAAGAAAGCAGAACGATCACGAGAGTTGGAAGAACTTTATAATATGACACAAAAATTGGATGAAGATTGGAAATCTTTAATACCCTTAGTTGGAAAAATGAGCAAAACAGAAATGGAAAATTATGAAAAACCAGCACCCGATGCTTATGATAAAGCGCTCAAGGAAATGGTGTTTGAGCCTAGAGGAGAACCAACAGATAAATTAAAATCACTTGAAGAGATTTCGAAAAAAGAAAAGTCGCGTTTAGCTAAATTAGAATTGGAAAGGCTGGCGAGAATGAATAACGACGAAGGACTGATTAAACCTAAGCATCGATCGGCGGATGATTTGGACGATGACTTTTTTGAAACAGATTTTAAGAACAAGAAGAAAAATAAAGCAGAATATGGTGACGAGGATAATGAGATTTGTAAATCTAATGGCAAACCGGAAAGTAATGGTTTGGAAGATAGTGATGATAATGAAGATGAAGAAGAAAGCGATGAGAGTGATGGTGCTTCTACTGACACAGATGATTTAAGTGATTTAAAAGAAGATGAAACCGAGTCTGAGGATGACGATGATGATGAAAATGAAGAAGAATCGGTGGAGAATGAGACAGTGAAAAGGAAAATAAATGGTGAAGACAATGCACAAAATAGTGCTAAAAAGGTTAAAATTGATGATGTGACAAGTAACAAGAATGGAACAAATGACTCAACGCTTGAGTACAGTGCAGGCAGCGATACACAACGCCAAAAATTAGTGGAAAAAGCAAAGAATGAATTGCCATACACGTATAGCTTACCAGCAAATTATGAAAATTTGTTTGATTTATTAAAAAATCAGTTGCCGGACTATCAAAGTGTAATCCTAGAGAGAATCATCAAGAACAATCATCCAAAGTTATTAAAAGAAAACAGTGACAGAATAATGTCACTTTATGGTTATCTACTGGACTATATTGACGATATATTTGCTGATGTATCCGAAAACAATGTCAAAGAGAAATTTAAAACTTTCGATCGTATCTGTCCGCACATTTATGAATTAGCGCATTTAAATCCAGAACAAGCGGTAAAATTATTCAAAGAGAATTTAATTCAGAAGCACGATCAATACAAACTAAATCCAAAAGCATTTCCCGATTTAAATGTTTTGTGCATGTTTAAGTTGGCCTCATTGTTATTCCCTACGACCGATTATCGTCATTTAATTATAACACCTTGCTACCTGTTTATCAATCAAATTTTAATAAAAGCTAGAATCAAGAAAATGTCGGATGTTTGTCGTGGTTTATTCCTGATAACAATACTATTGGAGACAATAAATGAGACAAAACGTTTCCTACCGTCAATATTTAATTTTTTACACGGGATTTTGTATTTATGTTTAAATAAAAGTCTTATTGGGGTCTATAGAAATATTCCGCAATCCTTTAATAAGCCAATTATTAAGAACTTATTTGTGATAACGAATGAAGCAGATAAAATGGATACAACTGTAAATGATTATCATCTGACCAGTAATGATTTAGTTAATTCTAGCAAAAATATTAGTGACAGTACAAAATTACGTGTGTTACATACAATATTAAATTTATTAAAGAATTTCTTTACAATATTAGAGGAACAACACGGTATTAAATTACTAATTAATAAATTTATAGATATATTAGAGAATTTCAATGAGAGTGCATATAATGCGGATTGCAAAGAAATATTAATCAGTGTAAAACAATTATTAAATAATATTAATGAGAATCAAAAGTTAATTTATTTAAATAAACAAAGTGATAATAATAATCATATAAAGATTTTACGTTTAATTAAGCCAAATATAATTAATAAAATTTATGATGATCGACGTAAAAAGGTTTATTTAACGAATGAACGTTTAGAGCATGACAAATTATTGCATAAAATAAAACGTGAGAAAAAGGGTGCAATCCGTGAGATACGTCGTGATACAGCATTTATTAGTAAAATAAAATTGAAAAAACAAATGGAGGGGTATTGTCTAATTAATTTTAATTTATTTATTTTTTTTTTGTGCATTTTAATTAATTTATTTTATTTTTCTTCTTCTTCTTTGTAGTGATGTTGAACGGAAAGCAAAGGTTAAACGGATTTATTCAGAGGCGTCAATGCAACAGGGTGAACTTAATGCAATGGATCGAAAGAATAAACACAAATAAAAAAGGTTTGTTTGTTTGTTTGTTTTTTTTTTTTGTGTAACCATGGTAACGGACACGTTTTTTATCCACGATGTAAATTAATTTTTTTTCTTAAATAAATGAGACAAAGTAAAGTGAATTAATGAAAATAATTTTTATTTTTTTTTTTATCCATTTTTTTCGATAACTTTATTTATTTATAAAAACAATTACGATATATAAAACAAAAAAGAAATTGAATTAACCATGTTTGTTAAAATATTGCTTTGATTCTGTTGGATTTGGTTTAATTGTGGCTGCATTAGTTTTTGGATCCCAATTGGCTGGGCATACTTCACCATGTTTCTCAACAAATTGGAATGCCTTAACTAAACGTAATGTTTCATCAACAGATCTGCCAACTGGTAAATCATTTATTGTTATTTGTCTAACGATACCATTTGGATCGATTATGAATAAACCACGTAATGAGATACCATCATCCAAGAGTACACCGTAATCTTTTGAAATATTTTTCGTTATATCGGCAAGTAATGGATATTTTAGATTTCCGACACCACCGTCCTGTGGAATTTATTTTGTTTGATTTTTTTAAAAAAATTTTTGTTAATTAAATTTGCGGAACAAACCTTTCTGTCAATATTAGTCCACGCTAAATGACTGAAATGTGAATCAACAGATACACCAACAACTTCTGTATTTAAATTACGGAACTCAGCCATACGATCACTGAATGCAATTATTTCGGTTGGGCACACAAATGTACTGCAAGTAAATCAAAATTATGATAAATGGTGCTAAATTGCTAAAATATAATTAAAAAAATGAAAATTACAAATCTAATGGATAGAAAAATAGCACAAGGTATTTTCCTTTATAATCTTTTAAAGAAATCTCCTTAAATTCATTATTTATAACTGCGGTCCCTTTAAAATCCGGTGCAGGTTTTTGTACATGGGCTGATAAAAACTTTGCTAATTACAAAACGAAAAAATACAAAAAGTCACAATAAATCATAATAAGAAATTAATTTTAAATAGTTTTTCACCTGTATTTATAACATTTATTTGTGGTTTTAAAAGATTTCTTAATTGCGGTGCCTGCAATTGACAAAAAATTTAATTAAATTACGCAACATAACCAAACAATTGCTTAATCGAAATATTTTTTATATTTTACTTACAGTTTTAAATAAATTCCGTGTAATAAAAGACATTTTATTTGATAATGATTTTTATAATTTATTTTAATCAAAATGACTTTACTTATTATCAGTATTAATCAATGTCTACGACTTTTATTTCCTTTTTGATTATTTTCTTGTTTAAGATTTTTCTATTTTTTAATCGAATTTTAGTTGGCGAAAGTTAAAAAATATTTTCCTCTTTAAAATTCAAATAAGATATCTTTATACTGCTATGTCATGACATCTACTTTTCGAAAAAAAATTATTATAATTTATTTCTTAAAATATAGATGGCATTGTTAATTAAATGTTTACATCTATGATAAAACTTTTCTATTGTTTTCGCTATCACGGACATTTTTTTTGTTGTTTTTATTTAAATGGAAAGAAAAAATATGAAAACTTATTACTAAGTTATATTGAAGAATAGGATACTTTGTTGTTTTAAGAAAAGAAACAAGAAGAAAGTTACAGGAAAAGAAAAGTAACGAAAATTGTAATAAAATTTATTAAGATAATTTAATAATTCTTTTATTTTATGTTTGTAAAGAGCAAACTTTTTAGTTTAAAAAAAAAAAAGAAAAAATGTAGCAACCGCGTGGATAACAAAAAAAAAAAAAAAACGGTGCAAAAGTTTTTCTTGTTGTTGCTGTTAACTTAACGACACGATGAAGGGAGGCAAAATAAAAAAGTAAACCAAAACGGAATCCCAGAAAATGGTAAATATAAGTTTTATTAAAGAACAACAATAATAAATTATCAAATAAATATACAAACGACATTTATTGCCTTTCATATATCAACATGGAGGACAAAAAAAAAAAAAAAATAAGAAATCCGAAAATAAATAAACAAAGCGAAAATTGAATGAGTTTTTGTGTGGAAATTTTTTGATTTTTTTTACATATAAACACCCAAAGTATAAGAACACCCCAAACCATCAAAATATAAATATATAAAGCGAGATCAGATATTTTCCGTCGTTTTATTATACTGCGGACGAAAATACCGAAATAACAAAAAAAAAAAATAAAAAAAAATTGTATCGTAGGCTATATACGTGTAAAGGAAAAAAACATTTTTTTTTTTTTGACAATCATTTCGTTGAGATAATAATACAGATGCTGATGGTTTGCGGTCTCAAATCAAGAAATAAATAAATAAGATAATCTGTTTGTTACTTTTATATTACTTCCATTTAAGGTTTTGCCGGTGATGATTACGATTCGAATTTGATTTTTTCTCAGTTTTTATTGCTAACTACTTTCCGTTGTATTTTTTTTTTTTTTTTATTTTCTGGTTAGGATCCGTTTGCCAATTTTGTTAATAATAACCCATCCACAAGTTCTCGTCCACCCCCAAAATTACAACAAAACAGTAAATGTTATAAAAATAATAATAATAATAATAATAAAAAGAAGAATAAGAGAAAAAAAAATAAAATAAAAATCACAAAATACAATATTATGTGTAATAAAAATGGGATATTTGTTTGAAAATACATTAGTATATCACTCCCCAGTGTAGGTTTTTCGTTTTTTTTTGTGGGGGATGTTTTCTACTACACAGATCTTTTCGTTTTTTTTTGTATCCAGCCTCATTTTATTTCATTTTCGATTTACACTGATTCTTTTTCTATTTGTTTTCTTTTATTTCTTTGGTCTTTGATTTTTCCCTTTTTTTATATTTGTATTTTGTTTGTGCTTGCGGCCATTTTATTAAATTTTTTTTTTCTATATGATGTTACTGTGTGGAGCGATTGGCATAAGTGTAGTTATTTTTAGGGTGAAAAATGATTTTATTTGTAGTAATATTTAGGACGTGTATGAATTGTGTGAATGTAGGTGGAAAACATTACTAAGTTAAGACGCAGGATTAGTTATTTTCAGTGTATAGGTATGTCAAATGTTAGAAGGATAATTTTGACTACTTTTCTAGAATCGCTTAGGTGTTTTTATATAATTAATAAACGGACAAACGGTTTAACTTTATCATTAAATTGTACTGTAAAATTGATTATTTTTCTATCAATTCGAAAAATACGATAAAAATAGAAAAAACGAATCAATTTTAATCCATATTTGATTATTTATTTGTTAATAAAAAAAAAGCTGAAATAATTTGATTTGTTTGCAGAAAAAGTAAGAAGAAGCTGCTTATCCATTTCTGTATTTTATTACCCGAGAACGTTAAAACCAGGAAAATAAAT
The DNA here is from genome assembly GCA_961205885.1 of Ptychoptera albimana. Lineage (NCBI taxonomy): Eukaryota > Metazoa > Arthropoda > Insecta > Diptera > Ptychopteridae > Ptychoptera > Ptychoptera albimana. The sequence goes on along the minus strand of OY540805.1, from coordinate 19,273,552 downwards.
AAATAAAATGACAATACTTATACGGAGGCGGCAAGTTGGTTAAGGGTAAAATAATAATAATAATAAAAAAAAAAAATGTTAAAGGAAAAGACAAAAATTGGATTAAATTATAAATTTTCATTTTATTTATTTATTTATGCTTTGTAAATAAATAAAATTTCTCAATTTCTGTTATTCTTATTTTTGTTATTGTAGCTATTACTGCTTCTCTCGTCTGTTAAGGATTGTAAATATGACATAAACATCCCTTAATGCAAAAAAAAAAAAAATACAAAATTGAAGAAAACGTAAAAAAAAAAAAAATATAAATGGAAATTTCATATCCACAAGCAATTTTTATTTTTACATTTTGAATTTCTTAACAGGAGTTTTGTAGTCCAGTTGTGATTGTTAAAATGATGCCAAATAACAATGAAAATATGTAAATAAGGATAAAATATTCTTGATCCTTTTATTGTTTATTGGAAAATTATGAATTTGATTTAATATTGTTCGTTGCGGGTTAAATGGAAGGTTTTTAGAATAAATTTTTGAAATGTTTTCAATAATTGGGGACTTGCTGTGTCTAACTCTCACTTTAAAAATAACAAATTGACTTTGTTCTGGGTTTAGTCGCGGAATTTGTTAGACTCGGGTTCAACCGGCATTTTATTTCTGAAAATGTCTGAATGTTTGAGTGGTTATAGAGAAATAGACATTCCGAAATTCGGGTTAGGCAGTTATTTTTTAATTTCTTAAAGTTTAACATTTCAGCTCATTTAAATGGATTTATGATACACCAATAGTCGTTGTAGTACAATAGCCATACATTATTGAGTTATTCCGCTTGATTGATGTTGCTGCAATTGCGATAATACAATTCTGTAGTGCGCATTACTCATCAGATTTAAGTATTTACAGATTTAAACGGAATGATAATTAGTTTTTCCACTAGATAATACCACTTTCCTACTACACCATTGGGACATCAATAAAACAAGTGAGATACCGATAATGTTAAGAGAAAATAAAAATATTTGAATTGAAATTAAAATCTGTATGTAAGCGGAATTTTTTATTACGTTTTTTGTTTTTTTTTATACTGGCGTGGGTGGGTCTTTGTTTTTGTATCCAATGAAGTAAAATAATTTTTCCAATTCCAGTTCACGTTATTTCGGTTTTTTTTTTTTTACTTCTATAGTGTCGTATTGAGTATCATATTGCCCGATGAACAAATAGACTTTGCTAAACGAGACAAGGAAAGCAATAAACCCTCGACGAGACACGATAAGGAGATTTGTTTTGAATTTTTTTTCTTTTTTTTCTCTGTAAATAGAAAAATAATTTGTGTGCTTTCGGAAATGTAGTTGGGGAAAATGATCCAATCAAACACAATGAAATGCGATTGTGATTTTCCTTTCTTCGCTTAAATAAAATAAAATAAAATAAAACGTATTAAAAGCTCGCTTTTATGATGTCATCGTTTGTTTTTTCATTTTTTTTTTTTGTGTTTTTTTGCAAAAAAGTTTGCAATTTAATTGATTTTTGTTGTTGCTGTTGGTGTTTTATTATTTTCTAAAAGAGGAATTTAAAAACGAACAAAAAATAAATAAATAGAAAGAAGAGAAAATAATTGAATTTTCGTTCGTTTGTTTTTTTTTATTTATTCTTTTTAGTACAACAATAAATTTTTAGTACGTGAAACAGAGAGATAAAAAAATAAGCTAAAGAGATACAGAAGAAAAAAAAAAATTTTTTAGAATTTTTGTTGGGATAAACAGAAGCAAAGTTTATTTTTATTTTGTTATAAAAATAATAAAATGAAACTTTGTAAATTGGATTAGTTAAGCTTTTTTGTTGTTTTAGTACTTTTGTTATACCACTCACAACAAACATGTCGAAGGTCATTTAGAATGTAGAAAACAAAATAGAAAAAAAAAAACACAAAAATTTTATAAAGACGTCTCAAAAGATTTGTAACGATTTTGTTTGGGGGATTTTTGCTCTTTTTTTTGCGTTTCTCATCTCTCCTTTTTTTTCCCGTTTGTTTATAATTTTAATAAATGATTCATGACTTCAAAAGAATTATTAAAAGCAAATTAAATTACAGGGGATTTTTTTTTCTTTCGAAAATCAATGGATAGAGACGTTTATAGCTGTAACAGATAACAGTGTTTTAAATATTAAAGTTAATTAATTTTTATTAGATGAATTATTGAAACGTTTAGGAGGTAAAGAGTTTAATACAAACAAAAAAAAAAAAAAAACAAAAAAGCTAAGGTAATTAGCTTAGTTGTCTTATATTGATCATGTTGCAATGTAGCTCCGGTTCCTAATTGAGAATATTTTTTTCTTCGTTTTCCCATAAACGAGGTTTTATTTGTTTTTTTTTTAGTTTATTATACAGAGATGTATTTAGTTAAATTAAGGGACAAGTTTACTCACAGCGTTTTATGTTCTAAATGCTACTTGTCTAAACAGGGTGTTTAGCCTATTTATCATAATAATATTAATCGGGGTTTTTAATTCTCTGAAACATTACTTTTAGTTACTTTTTATTACTACAGTACTAAAACCACTATCACCCTTTTTAGCGAAGTCGTCAATTTATGAAGAATTTTCAGCAATTTACGTTAGATTTGCTTTTGAATACTAAAAAAAAGACTCACTTATGCTGAAAAGTCAATCATTTCATAAAAAGAATTAAATAATTAATCAATACCAAGTTTAACCCAGCTTAATATCTCTAATAAAACTAAAACCATTAAATATGAAAACATTTCTACTAACAGCATTTTCTTCTAAATAAAAGTCTCTTCGATTTTATCTAATTAGAGGATAAAATTGTTGTGTAGCAAATGATTAACAAAAGAAAATAATAACAAAAAAGCATTAAAGATCATATTTCTCAACAACAAAAAAAGAAGAAACAAAACAAAAAAAAAAACTCCTAATCGCCTAATTACAATGGCTGACAAATATATAACCGACTTAAATCAACACCGCGCACAAATAAACTTTACACAAATTAAGTAAATGAATTAAATTAAATTTATTTTTTATTTTTTGTTGATAAAATACCGACTGTATATAGGGTATATAGGGTTTTTAATAATAACCTCGCACAGCAGGGTTTTAAAGTTTTATTCTTTATTATTTTTTTTTTATTTATATAGCAAATGTAAACATCAAGCGGTGGTAAATAATCAACATTAAGTGCAAAGTAGCGAATAAATTTGTTTTACTAAAAAAGATTAAAATATATATATATATATATTTATTTTAAGTGATAACTTTTATACAAATCAATGCAAAACGATGACGTTATAGCTATAACCACCAGCTATAACGTTCACGAGTTATATTAACTGGGTGGAGTTTTTATTACAAAAACTATATAAACATAGGAGAAACATATTTTTATTAAGGGAATTAAAATCCAATTACCGGGGGTAAAAATCTTTATAATTATAATTGTACATCCCATCTCGTCTTATTATTATTATTATTTAGTTTTTATTTATAGATAATATTGTGACACATTCATTAAAATTAGGGGTTCATATCGGTTCCCTAGTATTTATAATCAACCAATTTTCCACCAACAAAAAAAATTAAAACCGTTTTAATCATTAGAAAAATCTTTACAGTGATTTGTTTGCTTATTTAAAAGCAACCCTTAAAACAATAAATGTTTATTAGTTGTGATTTAGGGAAATTTACGAGCTTATCAGCTTTTTTTTTTAAGAAATATTATTAAAGAGATTTTTGTGTCGAATTAAACTAACGAAAAAAGTGATTCTGAGGAAAAAATTCTCTTTGGGGGTGTATGGAAGCTCAATTAAAATCAAGATTCAGTAACAAATGGTGTTTGTTATTAAAACTAATCGATTAAAGTAACGAATGCAAAGAAAAATAAGATTAGAGAAACAGCAATAGCTGCAAAATGACATTTCTTACGTAAATTATGTTTCAACGAGTACAAAGCAACGAAAAACGAAAAATTGTTGTACATCCCTGATGCATTATTTTTTTTATTATCAATCCTAAATGTATTTTAATAATGTTAATTTACGTAAATAAATAAGAAATTAGATAATTTCTCATTAATAAATTAGGTAGCTTTGGTAGCTCCTCGTAGATCTCTTTAACACATTTATTTATTACTGATTTAGTTACCATAATGTTTTATTTATTCTTTTGGCCTCTTTTTATTATCATAATTAACTAATTTATAGGCGATTTTCTTTTGTTTTTAACAACCCTTGTCTGTTTACTTCTTCTTTTGCTTCGTCTTCTTCTGTTATTATTATTTGTCTTGCTTGTTTTGTTGGTTAAAAGATAAAGATAAATTGGTTGATTGGTTTTGTTTCTTTGGTTTGCTTGTTTGTTTGTTGGTTGGCTTCTTGTTTAACTTTAATATAAATAGTCAAAAACCAATTTCAACGTTTCTTTTATACTTAGTTATTGACAAGATACAGTTAATTGTTGTCTGATAATTAACAAGAAAGATATTTTTTCAGGTGGTTTATGTTTATGGGGCACTAATGGCGTTTGACTGTTTTTTTTTTGTTGTGTGGGTTTTTATTTTTTCTTCGACTTGTTTGCTTTGTTTATAAGAAATTAATTTGTTTGTTTGTTTCCGCCTAACAACAGTTTACTATAAATTTACTTTTTTTTTTTTTTTTTTTGTTAAATACACTTAAAACCAATTTCCCTTGCCCCCTTTTTTATTTTAACTTTGAAAAATGTAATAAAAATGAATCATTCTTTAATTGAAGAGAAAATTCTTGAGAATAATGCTGCTGCTGTTGCTGATGTGGATGTGGATGATGATGATGATGATGATGTTTATAGGAAGAAAGTCAAACCAAAAAAGACAATAGAAAGTAAAGTAAAAGTTTATTTTGTTGTGCTTTTTTGCTTTTTGCAACTTTCCAAAAAGTCATTTAATGGTTTTTCTTGTTTTTTTTTTTCGGCGTTTTGTATCTGTTTGCGTGTTTTTATTATACACAATGTTTAGCTAAAAAGCTTATTTTGTGGTTGGTCGATTACTTCGTTTTTCAGCTTCAATAACAGATTCTTTCGCTTTTTTCTTGTTTTTTTTTTTTTTTTTTGAATTTTCCCAGTAAAAGAAAAACTTTTTGGGGGTAATTTATAAAAAAAAAAAATTAAAATTCTTCTGAGTTTCTCAGTTTAGGCTGAATTTTGCAAAGTGGGTTTTTTTTTTGTTTTTTTGGTTGCTTTGGTTGCTTTTTGCACATTTAAAAGTTTTTTTTTTTTTGTTATTTGTGGAATTTTAATTTAAGGGTACGTTTAAGTAAGAGAAAAATATTTTCTTTTATTATATTTTGTCTTGAGGATATGTTGCTAACTGAAATCATGACTAAAAACTTATTAAATAAATTTTTTTTCTTTTTTTTCTTCTTTCGTTCGTTCGTTATTCACCCAAATTGGGTGGTTTTTTAATGGTAATTAGTAACTTGTGTTTGATAATAATAATAATAATAATAATAATAATAATAATAATAATAATAATAAAATAAGAGAGAATAATATTATGAATTGTTGATAGTAATGAACCCAAAAATGTTAACCCCCTAGAAGGTAATAATCTTCTTCTTTCTTATTTTGTTTCTTATTCACAAAAATCATCACCACCACCACCATCATCAACATCGTCTTTCCTTAAACATTGTTTTAATTTATCATGTAACACTGTTATACAAAAAAAAAAAAAAAAAATAATAAAACAAAAATATACACAACGAACATATAATAAATTTCTATATAAATGGTTTCCACCCTTATGATGATTTAAGTTTTGATAAAAAAAAATTTCTTTTTTATTTTTTGTGCGAGGAGGTAAAAGAGTTTTTCCCATTTTATATACATACATACATACATATACCACTCTTGTGTCTTACTTTATAGCGCGTTGATTACATTACAGAAAATTCGTTTAAAATGTTAAAAAAAAAAAAAAAAAGAAAAGTTGTGTAACGTTAAGAAAATGAAGCAGAAAATTCACATATAAAGGGGTGGCAAATGTATCTTTTTGAAATAGATAATAAAAAAAAATCTATAGAAGTATAAAGATAAAAGTTAAAATAGTTGTTGAGTTTTATGTATACTAAGTAGGGTTGTTTAGTTTCAAGAATTAAATTTCTTCCGTTTTTATTTTATTTAAAATTTTTTTTTTTTTTCTTTTTTTGGTTTTTTCTTCAAACATTAATTTAAGGGTGGAATGTAAGATAGAGCAAAAGAAAAATGGCTGTTGCTGTTCTTCTTCTATGCGAAGATAAATCTGTTAAAGATTTCTTAAGCAACCCAAACTTACCCATCACCCACTCACTACCTACCTACCGAAAATAAAAGAAGAAAACACTTTTGTTAAGCATTAAAATTTTACGTAAATTAAAACGACGATAGAGATCCTGAATTTTCATCTTATTCTTATTTATTTTTTTCTTTCCTTAAGGATGTTTTGCTGGTACAAAGCAAACGTAAATGATGTTGGTTTTATTTTTTTTTTGTGAAGGGTGGTACGGATGGAAGGTTTTTCTGTGAATAACATTTTAGCTTTTTACTTGTAGAATTTTTTTTTTTTTGTTTTTTTCCATCTATTTTCCATTTTCTTTAACAAACATTATGTGGTTGTGTTTGCTGTTGTTGTTACAGGTGGTAAATGGGTAAATGTAGACATTTTAATGTTTTTCAAGGATTTTCCCTTTTTCGTCTTTGTGATTTACTCCATAACATGACTGAACAAATCTTATTCGCTAGGCCTCCCATTGTAGATTTATTTTGTCGTAGCTAAATTTGGTTCAGATTTTTTTTTTTTTCTATCAATGAGTTTTAAATTAGTTCTAGTTGCGCTAACTTTTCAGGTAAAACACATTTGTTCTGGTTGTTTATGAATGGATAAGCAACGTACCAATTCCAAAGAATATTTAAAAAAATGTTATTCCTGAAAATTTCTTTTCTAACGCAAAAGAAATTCAAAATGAAACAGAGACGAGTTTCAGCGTTCTTTACATTTAAATGGATTTTGTAGTTGAAATGGGTGATAACCTATTTATGTGGGTCGAATTCCAATTTAATTAGTTAAATTAATTTTATCGTTTATCCTTATCAATGGATGTTTGATTTAAATTTACCACTTTATAAATATCTAATGCATGAGTTAGCAAAACTATTTTCCTTTTATTCTATAACGACTATCAGAGTTAATTCTATTGGCGCTACTTCATCCTTAACAGATATTTCTGCATTTCATTAACAAACAAAAAAAAAGAAAAGAAATGAAAAGAAAAGCTCATGAAACGTCAAGTCTAGACATTGTTCCCGATTATTATTTTTATTATTATTAGTTTTGTTTGCAATATTAAGAAACAATTTTTGTTTTTTTTTTGATTGTTTATTAAAATAATTTCAACAAAGAGATTAGCAAATAGAAAAGAAAAGATGAAAAAACAAAATCAATTTTGTTCGGTAGACTTAAAACAAATTTTATTTAATGCCTTTGATGTAAAGTACAAGTAGAAAAGAATTAAATAATTCGCGCATGATTAATTTTCTAGTCTTTCATAAGACTTAAATATTTCTTAAGTAGTTTAAAATTATTATTATTATTATATTTCACGGTGGTCTAAATATGTTATTACAGTTATGATTTGTGTTTTTTTTTTTACTTTAACTTTGTTTTGTTAATTCTTTGGCGCATGTGCACAAAGAGAAAAAGAAATTTGTTTTGCTGTTTATATGCGCTTCTGTTGTGGTTGCTGTTATTGTTGCTACAGTTTTTTTTTTTTTTTTCTTTCATATTTCCCTTCTTATTTTCGCTAATAAATAACAAAAACGATTTTCCTATGTAATTATTGTATTTATTTACGGTTTGTTTACTTAAATTAAACAAAACAACATTCCGAATTAAGTTTACAAACGCTGAAATGCTTGTTGTTCATTTTTGGTTTAAACAATTGCAAATTATCTGATTAATTTTTTTTTTGCTTGTTTGTTTGTTTTTATAATTGGATTGAGGATTTAAATTTTTTGTATATAATTCATGGGAGTTTGATTACCTGTGCGCATTAGCTTAAAAGAATAAAAAAAAAATAATAAAAAATTAATCCTATTTAAAAAGAATTGTTAAAAAAAAAAAGAAGATAAATTTAGGCGCCAGTTAAATAAAAGTTAAATTTTACCGTTTTTTTTAATGATTTAAGACGTATTCTTGTTTCACGGAGCTTTAAGTTACACAAAATTAAATTTTTTTTATAAATTTGTAAAATAGTTTAAAACAACTTATGTATGTGCTGGTGTTTTAATTACAAAGTAATTGGCGCTAAGGATACATGATTTTATTTATATAGAAAACTTAATTAAACTTAATTTATAATCAATGGGTGAATACGGTGCTTTGTGTAAAAGTTTTTTTTTTTTTTTTTTGGTGTATTTTCAGTGAATATTTAAGGTAAGATGGGCAAACAAAACTTTTAAAGTTCCATTACTTCAAAATTTCTATAGTAATGTTTTATTATTCTTGTTTAAGTTTCTATTAATACGTACTATGAAAATATCGAAATTTCACTAAAATTTTCTCTCATCATTGCCCACTGTTTAAATAATTATTTCACCTACATTTTTGTAACAATAAAAATTCCTAAAACATTCACAGAAGAATGGTAACAAAAATAATCCAATAATAATAATAATAATAATAATAACAACAACCGGGTGAGCTTGTGCAACCCCTTCTGTTGTTTGCTTTGTTTTGGTTTGTTTTATTATTTAGAAATAAAAAAAAAAGATGATTGAGAACATTTTTTTTTTTAGAAACAATCATACGTGCCCACTTTATTTAGGAGTTTCATTTTTTTCAATTTTGTATTGAATTTTATTTAACTTGAAAAAAATAGCAACAAAAATCTATGAAAAGTGAAAATGTATTCGGTTGTATTTTGTTGAGAAAACCCCTTTTAGAATTTTTGTTGTTGTTGTTGTTATACTGCAATTGTTACTTATGATGAACACACGTTTATGTCCTCATTATTATATATAATTTCATCAATTAGAGGGTTGAAATATTAATAGGAAAAAACTTACTTCAATTATTTCTAATAATAGAATATGAAAAACATATTTATAATAATTTTTTTTTTTTTGGCATGATGTGAATAATGAATGATTCTTAGTTTTATTATTTATTATAAATAAATAAAGTGGTGAACTATAATCAGAGTTTAATATGTGTAGATAATGGGGTGGTGGTCGGTAATTATTGTTATAGTTGCTGGTTTTGTTATTTATTGCAATGAATCGTATGAACTTGATGTACGTGAATAACGTAGTTACTATGCTGCTAAAGTACTTAAACTTTATTCTTAAGTTTTAAATGAATAAATGCGCTTGTAAACGGGCGACTTAAATAAATGCTTCAATCATGATACACAGCGAAAGCGCTTCGATATTATTTTGTGTGCTGTGTACATGTTGTTGTGTTGATATTTTGATTCATAAATAAGCTTTAGAGACCTTAAACAGAAAGTTTTTTAAGCACTGACTAATTCATTTTCAGTTCTGATAATTGGTTGTCGTTTTGGGAGAATAGCCCGTAAGGAATAAAACGCGCGATCACCAAAGGACTACCTAGCACTGATCAATTACTGACAAACTAAAGAATAATCTGCTATGCATAGGCAGATAGAAGTTAAAACTGTAGCTTTGAGTAGAGTAAAGTGGAAAAGCTTCGCCTTAAGTAATAACGAGGGTGAGTAAATCTGTTGGATACATTTTTTTCTTGTTTTTAAATTGTGTTTATCAATGTCATCAATTTAATAAATTCAATAAGAATGGGTAGAAGAAAAATGATAAATCATCTCACCTTTCGATAAATAATGAAAAAAAAAAAATTTTTTTTTTAGGGATGAAAATATGTTAAGGAAAAATTTCATTTGATAAACTAATGTCGTTACTTGTTGTTGTTTCAAGTGGATATAATAGAAATGGAAATTTTATAAAGCTAATCGATAAAACAACTCAGTGTCACTAAGTGTACGTAAATTGTAACAGGGGTATGAATGATACCCACAAAATACAGGAGCCATAATTTAAGGTAACATCAACATATTTGTTGTTTCTGTTTTTTGATTTATTTATTATCTGTATGAAGGGTAAAAATGAGAAGAAGCAGAAGAAGAAAAAAAGGTAAAACAACAAGACATGACAATCTATTTAAGGAGATAAAAGCTTAATACATCAACTTTTCCTACTAACATCTTATATAAAAAGATCGTTCACCCCTTTCATATTTATTTCTTTTATCCAAAATTTTGTCTCTTGTTTTTCTCTTTTGAAATTAAATTCACAACCATCGCTCTCCTTATAAAACGATCTAGATATTATTCCATAATCATTTCTTAATTACTTAATGTTTGTTTTTGAATTTTTTTTTTTTAATTCAAAGCATAATGGCAGATAGATAGATAGATAGATAGATGGATAAATGGATGAAACAAACATCTGCTTTATTCATAAATTATTTTTGTATTTTCGCTCAATTAGATTAAAAAAAAAAAATTATTTATTCAACAAAAATATATTTTTGCAATAATTTTTGGGTAGTTAATGCAGCTGGTATGGCGCCAATCATATTAGGAGAACACAAAAAAAAAATTATTATTTAAATTTTCAGCTTAATTTTTTTTTTAACGATCAATTTTTTAGATTAAAAGGCGGTGCTATATCGTTATTTGATTATTAATTAAGTTTTTTTTTTGTAAATAAAACTGGAACTAGTTTAGCGTTCTATCCGGAAAGCTTTTGGTTTTAGTGCGAATTGATGTTTTTCTACAACAAAAGTTTTGTAAATAATTTAATTTTATTTCTCTTACAACGATTTTTTTTACGATTAGTCCTTTTAAACTCCTTGATAAAAAAAACTGTAAAGGAAAGTTCTTAAGGAATGCGTTTTATTAGATTATTAAGAAATCTTTTTCGTTTGCAAATAATTTCAATTCAAATAATAATTCACGAATAAATCAATAAATCCTTTCAGGACATCAAAATCCTTATTTTTTCAGTCAGTGTTTTGAGTTTATTTTCTTACGAAAACAAACGTAATTTTCACTGTGTTTCCGATTTCTTATTGTAAATATTTCTTGATTGGATCTAATCGATGTTTTAACGATTACGAAAAGCACTCAACGATACATTTTAGGAAACAACAAAATACAAAAAATAATCAGGAATTAAGGACTAATAGTAAAAGCTTCGTAAAGTTAATTTTTTTTTTATGCGTTTTATGCAGTTATGCGTTGATATTGCACATTGTGCAAAATAATCCTTTTCTATAAAATCACCAAACAATAATTACGATTAGTGCAAAAAAAAAAAATGCTTAAGCTTATTCCAGCTTTTATTTAATTATAAAATCGGATTATTTATTTAGGGAAATTATTTCGATATGAATAGTTTTTGCTGAAATAATTGTCCAAAGTTACGTTTAATTTCTAAAACTTTTATTGATAATGTTTAAAGCTTTCACGATTAATTTTTTTTTTGTTATTATCAAAAACAAATTTTTATTAATTAATTTTTTATAAGAAATCAAATCGTAACCGAGCCAAATTTTTGTATGAATTGCCTATTGTGAATGTAAAGTAGGAAAAATAATTTCTTTTTTGGTATAAATTTAAAAGCCTAATAGCGTAAAGTAGGTGCCGACAAACATTTCTCCAAAACTAATCCGATTTAAGTTAAGTTTGTATTTTTTTTTTATTTTTTTTTTAGCACCCATAGTGTCTTTATTGCGGCAAAATATTGTCGCAATTATATCAAATAAAATTGAAAGGAAGATAAATGCAAAAAAAAAAAAAACTGACAATGGTCACACAATAAAGAAAAAAATTATTTGACCACCGCCCACCAAAAAAGTAAAATAAACCGAAAACAAAGTTTAAATTAAGGAAAAATTAAAAACAAACAAAAAAAAAATAAATAAACGATGCGTGATAGTGTGGACAAACAAAACGAAAAATTAAGGCATAAGGAGCGATAATTCTGCTAACAAAAAAAAAAGAAATCTTCATCTGATTTTCTTTTATTCTATTGTCCCTGTTTTGTATTCGAACAACAATTAAACTTTTAAACAAATGTCCTTAACTTTTAAGGATTGTTTTCTCTGTTTATTTATTTTTCGATACTTTTGTCATTGTATCGCACTTTAACGATTTATTCAACCATAAATGGTTTTTCTCTTCTCTTTTTCCTTTTATTTAAATTTTTTCGCTACTTCTTTGCCATTTTTTTTTTTTTTCATTTTTTGCTGCTAAGGTGTGTTTAATACCAATGGATTAAGTAAATATTACAACACATCACATTGTTTGTTATCTTTCTAAAATAAAATTCCCGTTGTCTTGTCTTGTCTTTTTCATTTTTCTTCCAACTACTGTTCAGCAAGATTAAAATGTTGTGTGAAATTTAGTGTTTTCTGTGTTTTGTAAATACACGGATTTATCAATTCTTATTGTTTGTAATTTCGTTATTTTGTATTCATTTCTTCTGATTATCTTTATGAAATTTTTTTTATAAATATAGAAGAAGCAAGAATAAATGAATTAGGGCACAATGGATAAAAGTTTATTCCAATAATATGCAAAAGATAATGCTTGATAGGTGCTTAGACACTAAAACCAATTTTATTTTTTTTGTTGTAAGGCCATATGGCCATCAAAGAGAAATCTTTTCTTTATTTAAGATTTATTAATCGCAGGTATGCAGGTGATAATGTATTCTGTACACGTTTTGTGCTTTGTAATTAATATTCTAAATGCCCTATGTCCTGGCATTAGGATTCATTAGTTAAAGGAATCTTTCGAAAATATATTTTTGCTAAGATTTTAAGATTAAAAAAAATTCCAAACATTTTTTTTTATACAACCCACCTGCCTTGCATGTAATTAAAAATCTTTTGTTTTATCCTTTATTTATAAATTCATTATGAATTAGCTATCACCCGGTAAGCATAATGAATGGGAACGCTGAATGATTGCTTTGGTTAATTTCTGCTAGAATTTCTCTTGATCGTTAATGCTGTCACATGGAAGCAGATGTCGAGGAGTTTTTTTGTTTTCATTCTTTATCTCAATAAATCTAAATGAAATTTATCGATTTTACGCGCTTTTAAAAGCATTAAATGTTGAATTAAATAATAAAAGATGATTGCGCATCGGTGAAGGCGTGGGTTTTTATGATTAAAACAAATAAAACACAGAAAAAAGTTCTTAAAAACCAAGTAGACAAAGCTTGATGAAAATTAAACGAATCAAAATGATTAAATTTGATTTTCTCTCCTTCACATTAAATTTTCAAGCAACATTTTCAACATTAAACAGAAATTTTCCTGAATTTGGTACTTGTAAAAGTATTTCCTTTGCGCCAGTGTAAATGTTTAATTCGTGAATTACGATAATAAAATTTTCCTACGACGATTTTTTTTTTTTTTTTGGTTTGTTTATTAAAGAAATGAGAGAAAAGGGCGGAGAATTGTCAAAATCTAAGTAAGGAAATTGTCGCAAAGAAATTATTTTCATTTATTTTTGATGATGTCAAAGATGTTGTGAAAAATCAAAAAAACAAAAAGTGGGATTAAATTAGATTTGGTTATAATATGCGCAAGTGCGTAGCATAATACATATTTTATTTTACCATAGCACTGTTTGTGCTCGGAAAAAGAAATATTTTCATTAGATAATTGATTTTGTAACTAAAAAACAACTACTTAAACGTTTTATAAGTGATATTCAGAGTTAAAATTGTATGCGCATAGGACTTAATTACTTTTTTTACTTAGTAGAATCTACCATTGTCCGTATGTATTGTCTCGTCAATTGATAATAAAGTTAACAGATGTTTGATTCTATGGAAATTTACGATAAAATGTTCAAAATGTTTTCTTTTTTTATAGGGTTGTCAATGATTAAGATCTATCTAAACTGTATAACTAATTTATTAATTCACTCAGTTACCAGATCTGTTAAACATTGGAATTTTGACGGTTTTTAGATATTTTGTTTTGTTTTTCGGGTTTTACTATTAGCGCCAAGAATTTGTTTTAAATAACGTCGTTTGTTCGGTAAAGAAATTCCGCTTAATTAATTCGCCGTTTAATTAGTTTTCTTACTTTTAGTCGTTAGATATGAATGGTCATCTAATTTTCAAACGTTGTTTCAGGCATTATTGGTTTTTATTTAATCTATGAGTACTAAAAAAAAAATCATTTATATACGATAATGACGCGATAAAGTCTAATTTACAAACGGATTACATTCATGCACAGCCTAAAACATAATAATTTACAAACAGAATAAACAAACAAAACTATTTTGAATATAAATCATAATTAGTTAAATCTAAAATCGACATAATTTTAAATTACCCTTACTGACTAATTTTTTTACTTTTTTTTATATATAATGTATATAGAAATTTATAAATTGATATTGATAAATATAAATATACATTTTTGGGCTTTTTGTTAATTATAATTTGTCAGTATCGCATATAACTAGTTAGCAATCAATAAAATCTACTAATAGTGTAAAATAATAATTATTATGGTAATAATATGTAATTAATTGATTGATTATGTTTTGTATTAACTAATTAATTAAATCAAAAATAAAAAAGGTTAACAAAAACCTGAACAGGTAATGCATACTTAATTTTTTTGGTTTTCTATAAGACCAATCATGCTGTAAAATGTTACATAAATCTTAACAAAGACTATAAACATACAAACAAACAAACAAGAAGACAGATGAGGGATCACTGAACTAAAACTAAACCATTTAAAATCTCTGGTAAAAGATGAAGAAAATTAAAACAGAAAACAAAAAAAAAGAAAAAAGAAAAAAAACGAACAAAGCTGTGCTTTCTCCAAAAGCAAAAATGAAAAAAAAAAACGGGCGAAACACCACAATGTGTATCCTCTACACAAAGTTGAATGGATGCTGTGCAATGTTGATAAGTTGTTTGAATTTAGTTATTCTATAGTAGCATAATAGTTTGGTTATTCTTTTGGGGTAGTTTAAAAACGAGAAACAACAACAACAATAATAATAATAATAATAAAAAAACGACAAACAATAGTTGTAGCAATCTAACATCACAAAAAAAAATCAGAAGCAGCAGCAGCTAGATGAACAAGAGTAAAACGCGGCAGTGATTTTAAATAGTTTATCAAATATCCTACTCTACTCTACTCTGTTTTTTTGTATCCTTTTTCCTTATCTTTTATTGTTCGGCTTGGAGAAATTAAAGTGGTTCATCACCAAGTATACCCCCAAAAACGTTAAAACTTCTCTACCATATCATACTTTACATAGTTTTGTGGTTAATTTAAACAGCAGCATTAAAAAATAAAAAAATTAATAAAAAAAGCATCACTTACCCCTGTCATTGTTTAACTTTTTAATAAAATAGTTATTGTTCCTCATGTTAACCCCATTAGTTCGTTTTCGTTGTATAAATTTTCTGCAATTAAGCACAACCGACAAATATGGGGGGTTAGTAAATTACCCAAACGCTTTTTTTTTTTACCATTTTTATTTTCCTAAATTCCAATCTTATGTTTCGTTCGTTTTATTCTGGTATTTAGTGCCTTTAAATTTATCCAGAGAGATGAAGACGACGATAAAAAAGTAAAAAAAAAGGTGGAAGAAAAATAAATTGATAGGGTGAATAAAACAAAGGTAGCAAAATTGGGGTGTATAATGTTTACACTTTGGTTATACACACACATATTCATAGATAATACAAAATTACCATTGCTCCGATTGGCTAAATATAAAAAAAAATTTTTTGCACAAATTTCATATCTAACCACGCCTATTCTTGTATCTACATGTGAATAGCGAGTGGTAAATTTTCTGTACAATTCGCCCCTTCTATAATAATTTTTTTTTTGTTTGTTATTTACCAGAGCCACACAAGAAAATAAAATAAATTTTATTACTTTTAGTTTATGGTTTTTGTATTATTTGGAAGAATTATCCTACAAAAGGAAAAAGAAGAAAATAAAGGGTGGTGACGTTTCACCTCCCCACAAAAAGAAACAAAAAAAAAAAAAACAAACAAATTTATTCCTCTAAAACAATTTTCTATATGAATTAAATCTTTAGAAATTTCTACCACCCGTATAATAGTTATTTTTATTTGCGCTTTATAAATGTGAACGAAAGAAAATAAAATACAAAAAAAAAAAAAAAGGTGGTAAAAGGAGGTGGTAAATATACTAATATGTGTGTGCAAAGCAAATAAAAACTCTAGAGTATGCGCAATAAAATAATTTTTATTTATTTTTTTTTTATATATTTATTCGATTGTTCGACGACTTGGTGTTGTTATTGTCGGTTTAATTCATCCCCTACTGTTGGCAGTGAGTTTGCTTTAGTTTAGAGAAATGAAACGTTAAAAATTTACGAACAAACGAAAAAGAAAAACAAAAAACGGGAGAAAAATAAAAAGTTTTTAAATACGAAAAGATAAATAAATAGGGAAGGAAAGAATGAAAGAATGTAAAAAAAAAAAAAAAAAAATCTACACACATATACACAGAGAAAGAGAGCTCAAAAACGCAACCCTAAAGTGGTTTTAAGTTTTTCCTCTTTTTATTTATTTCTGTTTTTTTCATTTCGTTTTTATTTAATTCAAAAGTAGAAAAAAGTTTTTCGTTATTTTCTATTCAACCGACATACAGAGCGTATTAAACAACCCACACGGCAATAATAATAATAATAATAATTTTCGCGCAAATAGAACCAACTAAAGAAACCAACAAACAACAACAACAACAACACGAGAAACAATTAAGTTTGGAATAAAAAAATGTTTGAGTTGATTTTGAGTTATTTTGTTGTTTGCATTTATTGAGTGAAATAAGGGAAATAAACATTTTTTTTTTTCGTACTTTATACCGACTTTTGCGACAGTGTGTACGCGTGTGTGTGTGTATGTGCAATAGTTTATTTAATTTTTCTATAATTTTCGGCTGTTTATTTTGCAAAATAACTTTAAGTCGGTCGGTCATAAATATTTTTTTTTTAATTTTTTTTTTTTTTTTGATGTGTTCATATCTATCGTTATTTAATTAAATAAGACGGAAATAAAGTTTCGTTTATTCTGTGTGTGTTAATTTATAATTAGTGTGAATTATTATTAAAAAAACGGAATTATTGTAATAATTTTGTGAAATAAATAATTAATTAAAGAAAAATAAAAATGTTTTGATCGCGTTAAAAGCGTGAATTTTAACAATTTCCGGTGCTTTGTACCGCCGGTTATTCAATAAAAGTTCTAAATTAAGTGAAATAATAATAGTAATAATAAAAAAAAAAAACAAAACAAAATGTGTGACTTAAGCTAAAAATAAATTTAAATTCAAATTAGTAATAAAAACAATAAAAAAAAAATAAAAAAAAAAACAATAAATAAATTAATTAAAGAAAAAAAAGTAAAAGGAAAAAATAAAATAAAAATGTCTTCCCAAGACGTGGATGTGGATATCAGTGTTGTTTCTAGTCCTGAGCCTAGTCCTAGTGGTGCCGGCGGTTGTGACAATGATAGTCCATCACCAAGGCCATTGTCATCACATCAAATACAACAACATTTTCAATCGCATGTAACAATACCGGCGACAACACCAACAACAAATGGAGGTACATCAACCGGACCGAGTACACCATCCAGTGCAGCATTAACACCAAATAATAATTATCTACATCATCATCATCATTTACATAATCATTTAACGAATAGCAATAATAATAATAATAATCATCATCAGCAACATCATCAGCATCATAATTCACACCATCATCATCACCATCTTCAGCAACATCAGCAGCAGCAACAGCAGCAACAACAACATTTACATTCTAATAACAATTCAGAATCACGTTTAAGTCCATCCAAATCACCAACCGAACAAAGTAAAACGTCTGGCTCCGGTTATACAAGCTTTTCAATATCGAGCATATTAAGTCGTAATGAGCCGGCTAAAAAAGGACCAATTGTAACACCAATCCCTACATTACCACAACCAGGAATTGGCGGTCAACAAGATGCCGCCATGCTATCCAGGTAAATACAAAAATACAAAAAACACAAAACAAATTTATCCATTTTTAACAAGAAAAAAGGATTGTTTTCCTTCTTATCTAAATGTCGGCTAAAACTTTTGATAAAATTAACAAGCAAAAAAAAAAAAATAATAATAAAAAAATAAAGAAAGGATAAATCTTGCCCAAGTGAAATTTATTGTGAACAAAAAAAAAAAGAAAGTGTTTTTAATCTAATTCGTTAAGCGCGACAAATATTTACAAGAAAAAAGAATGAGAAGAATATAATTGGTGTAATTTTGTGCACTTAAAAACATAAAAACAAATGAGGGTAGCAAAGTTAATTCTTTGTTTCTTAACCAAAAAAAAAAAAAACTCGCACCATATTCTTCGCCTACTTTGTTTCTTTCATTCATTTAAATTCTATAAGTAGATGTGGCAAAAAATTGTTTATTTTTAATATTTTGTGTGTAAAAGAGGCTAAAGATATTTGGTTAATGGGGGCGCCGAAATTATCCTCTTTTCTGTCATCATCTTCTTATTATTATCTCCTATAATATTGTCAGCGTACAATCTCAACGCTTTACCATCGTTTTATATTGTTTACTGTTGCCGTTGTTTTTGTTTTGTATTACTTTCAATTCATCTTAAGCTTAAGGTGCTTCAGGCTGACACCGCTTTGACAGAAATCAGCCTAAAGTGTTTATGTCTTATAATTTCTTTCAGATTTCTTTCTTTTTTTTTTTTTTTTTTTTTTTGTTATTCATTTCTTTAACGAAAACATTAACCATTTAAAGTCTTTAGCTTGTTGTTTATTTGTTTTATTTTATTTTTTTGGGTGATTATGGATGCTGATGTTTAATCTGCTTTATTATTAAGTTTTCTGTTTTTATTATCTTTAAACAAGAAATTTCATCACTATTGTTGGATCAAACAAAACAAAAGAAAAAACAAAGAACAAAAATATTTTTTAGCTACTTGTGTTTCGTTTCTATTAATCTTTTTCCTTGTTAAATTATTTCTTGCTCCTTCACCTTCCACTCTGTTCTTGTTTAAGAAACGTTACGAAAAATAACAAATGAATTAACAAGAAGGTATAATACACACTCAAGGTGTTTTTGGCTTTTTGGTTGATTCATTTTTTTTTTTACTTTTCTTTTATTTAATTTGATTCGCGTGTTAAATGACTTAACTAAGTGACTTAATTATTTCATTTAATGTGTTGATTGCTGTCATGTTATTATTTTTGGTTGGTTTGTCTTAAATCGTTTAAATTAGTGCTTTACGTAATGTAAGTAAATTAAATATAGTAATTAGGCTTCTTTACCGATAAAAAGTTTAATTGAATTTTTTTTTTTTTTTTTTCGTTTAAATATTTAATTAGATGATTTAACATAAATTGTAATTAACTTCATTGATGATTAGTTTAAATTGCGTCTTAAATATAAAAATGTAATTTAATACCGATAAGAAATGATTTAATATCAATGACATATTCAAGTTAAACAGGCACAACGGAAAATAATTCATAATTATCATAATCATTTGTTAATAATTAATAATTAAAAAAAAAAAAAAAAAAAAACACCAAAATTAACAATTAACACAATTTAAATTAACACCGAATGTAACCAATTATTGTATAAAGTCAACTGCAGTGAGACGATTTTTCCTTTTTTTTATTCGAATTAATTTTAAATGAAATTTTAACCGGATTAAATAAAATTATTTTTATTATAGTTTAATAGAGAATTTTCTCTCTGTGTGTTTATGTTTTTTTTTTTTTTTAATTAAAAAACATAAAAACAAAAATTAATGACAAATTAAAAAAAAAAAAATTATAATAAAAAGGTACAAAAGGGGGAAACGAGCCTAATGGGCGTTTGTTGTTTATTTTACAAAATCATTATCTTCAATCTTTCTCTTCTTGATTCTTGTTATATTTTTTTTTCTACCTTTATTATAATTTTTTTTTTTTTTTTTGGTGTGTTGTATGTATAGTTATTTAAGTCAAAAGCTATATAGGTTTTTTTTTCTCTCACTTTTTCTGTTTATATATTTAAGTCAAGAGCGCACACGCGCCGTCCGTTTTTTTTTTATTTATGCTTTTCATTGTATATAATTTTTATTTTTTTTCAGTCTTCCTAATCTTATCAAATCATCTAATCATGATTATTATAAATATTAAAGCCTAGTCGCTTAACCAACAAGGTAAATATATTTAAAAAAAAAAAAAAAAAAAAAACAGATGAAATAAAGTTTTACATGTACGCGTGCGCAATTTATTTATTTAAATTTTTAAAACGTAATTTCTGTTGTTTTTTTTGTTATTGTTATAATTATTAATAGTTGTCAGTAATTAAAGGGAGGGTCCTTGTCCTATCCTTTTGTTTTTGTTTTATTTTTTTATTTTCTTTTGGCTGACCGTGTGTGGTAAATTGAATATATTTATTGGTAACAAAAGTTAATTTAATTTAATGTAAAAAATTGTGCCAAAGCATAACTAAGTATAAAACAACAAGTACATATATTATGGATGCGTTAAACTGATAAAACAACTGATAAAACAACCGAAAAAAGAAAAAAAAATAAGAATGATCAGAAAATATGATAATCGATCAAAAAAATGTTTACATTTTTATTAAATTAAATTTAATTAAAGGTATCGTTATGCTACGTTATGCTGATAAATTATTATTTTCTATATTGATAAAAAAAAACAAAAAAAACTGCAGCTGTGATTATAACTCTCTTAAGCTTATTTTCGCTGTTCTTTTAATATCAACTCAAATCAATACATTTTCACTTAATAAAAAAAATAAATTTATATTCCCATATATGTTACACAAAAGCCCTTTTATATTTTTCTTTTTTCCATTTCTACTTAACTTAACTTAGCTAAACGTAGCGAACAACAGTACTCAAATTGAACATTTGATATTAAAATAACAGAAGATGGAAATATAATAATAATAATAATAATAATAATAATAAAAAAAAGAACAATAAGTGAATGTTAGATGTGATATAAAAGAGATGATTTGGTTGATTGACTTTAATAAGCTATAAAAGCGGGTGGCGGTAGTGGTAGTAGTGGTGGCAGTGGTGGTAGCATATTTATATGTTTTCTTTTATGCAAAAAATAAAATAATAATAAAAATATATATATAAAAACATGTAATTTAATATCACAATAGTAGAGCCGGCAACAATGATTTAACTTTTTTTTTCTTTTTTTTTTTCGTTTTCCTTTCATTATTACTCAGAGCTTTTGTTTTATTAATTCAAAAATAAAAATAAAAAATTATATTTTTATATGTTATTATGCCACAGTTGTTTTAGCTAATAAAACGGTTTAGTTAAGTCAAAACTTTTAGTAGATAATTATTAAATATGTTTAGATTTTATTTGTTTTGTCTATTTGTGATCACTGCGTTGTCGGTTTTATTTTATTTTATATTTTCTTGCCACAATACAGAGGGTTGATTAATGTGATAAAAATCTGTGTGTCTTTATAGATTTATATTATGGTCATATCCAATGATCCTTGTTAATCATAATTTGAAACTTAATGCTTTAATTTACTGAATAGATTATTTAGGGGGTTACATTGATTTTTGTATTAGTTCAAAGAGAAAATTATTTATTTTTAATGTTTTTATTAATCATTGATTAATTTTTTTTATTTCTTTTTGGTTCATTTTGTAATTTCATCGACGATTAATTTTTATTAATGTAATACCAATAAACACATTATGGTTATTATCATAAAAATATAATTTAATTAAAACAAAAAACCATCATAGTTAATAAATTATTAAAAACAGAAGAAGAAGAAGAAATAAAAAACAAAAAAAAAACTCCCCTTTACTGTTGACACGTGTTATGACCACATAAATAAACCCTTTTACTTAAATTATTAAACCCCATCTAAATGGTCAACCATATTTATGGTTTTTTATCTAAAAAAAAAAAAAATTAAAATTAAAAATATTTGTGTTACCCACCCGGAAATATATTTTCATTGGTTACATCCGTAATCATTCAAACATATTTAATTATTTGTTAATTATAAGTGGCGTGTGTGGTTTAATTTAATTATGATTACATTGTGGTTACCCTTTATATATATTTATATGTACAAAACTAATTGAATTGCAATTATATATTTTATGTATGGCTTAAACCAAGAAAAAGAAAAAAACTCTTTATTAGTTCTTCTTCTTCATTATTTTTTTTTTTGTGGTTAATAATTATATATTTACTACCGTCGTCTCCATGTTAAAAGCAAATGAAATTTCGTACACAACAACAGCAGAAACAAAACATTATGAATAAAATTAAAAGATCTTTTAAGTGATAAGAGTTTGCGCTGTTATTAATTATACGATTATGATGTCATTGCGTTGTCATTCATTTATGATTGGTTGGCTATTTGAAAGGCGTCACATATATGCCAAAAAAAAAAAAAAAAAAAAAAAAATGAAGAAATTAAAAGAAAATATTTTTAAGTGAAACGAGTCTGCGCAGTGAATTTTTTTTTTATTATTATTATTATTTAAAAAGTTAATTAAGATATAAATAATAAATAAAATAAAGTTATTAAACAATATATAATAAATCAATCAAAATTGAAAATTGTTTAAAAAGTAAAACGAAAAAAGTAAAAAGTAAAAAAAAAAAAAAACAACATAAAAGCAGCACTGAAGACTTAAAAGACTCGGCATAACATCAAATTTAAATTTTATGCAATTTTATTATTTTACCTTCTTTATGCATTTTTTGCTTACTAAAATAATTTTTATTTTTTGCACAAATTTGTTAAATGTACTACGAATTAAAAACAGCTTACCGTGTAGAAGAAGAAAAGAATTACATAAAGAAGCCAAATAAAGAAACATTTTACATAGAATAACATGTTCAAAAAAAAAGAAAAATTAAATTATAGAAATTAAATGCCACTGTCTGAACGATTATAAATGCGGCAAAAAAAAAAAAAATAAAATGCCTAATGCCTAATGCGACAAGAACTTATGTTTTGCATGAAAAGTTAATGATTTTTATGATTTTTTTTTTATAATGTTAATTCAATTAATATGACTTAACAATCGGTTATTTTCAATAAAAGCTGTTAAAATTCGTTATACGTGTGAAATGTGTAAGGACAGCAAGTGATTAAAATTATTTTTATTTTTTTTACTTATTTTTACCATAAAAAGTCATTTTCGGTTAAAGTGTTTAGAAAAATCACAAAGATACCTTCTAGACGGGACAACTCCTTATATTAATACAAAAGAAAAGGAATTTATTATTACTGTCGGTAATAACAAACTACTTAAAAATCGGTATTTTTACACTTCTTTCACGTAAATTTTTCATTTTTTAAATAGTTCAAACCCTTTCATACGAAAAATTCCTCAAAAAAATTAAAATTATCTATTGGTGCCACTGAACAATTCAATTTAATAAACAATTCATTTAATCCTCTTGAAATAAGTATGTCTGAAGTATATACTGGTAGCAAAAACGAAAAAAAAAGCCGCAAAAATGCCGTATTGCATTTTTCTTTTTTCATTTTTAAATACCTAAAATGCCTGTGAAATCGATTTGTAGGATTTTTTTTTTTTTCGTTTTGGTTACCACTTGAAAATTATTATTAACAAAATTCAAAGGGGCTTGTTTAACTTATATCCTATTGTAGTTAAAATAAAGTAAACTTAACTTAACTTAAAGTACGTGAACATAATTATCTTTTGTTGCATTTTTTTAATCCTTGATTTTCTTCGTTTTCATGTATTCATGTCACATTAGTAAGGTTAGAATTTTATTTTTTCAATGAACAATGAAAAAAAAAAAAAAACATTTTGGTTTTCGTTATAAATAAATATGCATATGGGGTGTTTTTAATTTTTTTTTTTTTTGGTGTCACTTAATGTTTTGTGTCAATAATAATTCAAGTGTTAATAAATTAAGTAAAATGTTACCATACACCGGGTAAACATTGATTTTGATGTTAATTAACGTTGAACCGATTTGTTGATGCTGTAGCTAGATTACAGATTTTTCGTTTTTATAATGTTATAGGGTGGTTTCTAATGTTTTTTCTTTTGTGGTTCATTTTTAATCAAAAACTTTTTTATGTAACAAAATCGTAAATTTTAGGTCTATATCGGATATAAGTTGAATTTTTTTTTTTTGTTAATAAGTTTCTGCAATCTTAATGCTAACAGCTAATGGGTGGTTTGGTGGAATAAAACACCGAAAAATTAATTTTTTTTTTTGTTGTTCATAACAAAAGAAAAGGTACGAAAAACTCTTTGCTTAAAAACTTGATTAAATATTTAAAGAAGAATAAAATGGTTAGAAACAGAAAAGAAACGAAAAGATTTTTAAGATTTCAAAAAGGGTTATGTTAAGTTTTGATTTCATTAATAATTAAATAAAATAAAATTAAAAGTTTAGCATACATTAAGCACAGGATGTTGTTTCCGTATAGCAAAAATTTTTCTTAAAACAGTTTTCTCTTACAAGTAAATTAATTGTTTTCTTTTCTTTTTATTATTTTTCATTACAGATTAGGTTTTATATCACAATGGGGTGCTTTAGCTGGACGTTATGCTGCTTTATGTCCACCTGGTTGGCCATGGGCACCACATCGGATGCCTATACACAGTCCAACACATGGTATGCTTTGTTTAATTAAGTAGAAAATTTATTTATGAAATTAAAAAGAAAAAAAGGAGAAAAACTAGGGAAAAACTAAAATTTTTAATCGCCGAAAAATTGTGACAATTGAATGGAAATTTCATTTTTAATTATCCCTAATCTGTTTAAAGTGTGAACTTAAATATTTATTTCCAGTTAAATAGATATATTTTGTTATTATTTTTTTTCATGATTTGTTAGAACAGAAAGAAAACAATCAAAATAACGTAAATTACCCTTACTGGTTACCGCTCCTTGGTGCGGTATTAAATTACCCGCGTTACGCTTTTTATGTTGTTAGATTTCTATTTGATCTTTTTTTTTTTCTTTTGCGTGTGTGTGTGTGTGTGTGTGTGTGTGTGTGTTTCCTTTTGTGAATTACAATAAGAGATTATTAAATCCATAAAAGTGATACTAAGCCGATTTTATTAATATTTTTAACATATTTCCACACGGAAAATAAATGCTAACTGGCGATTAATAAAAATAAAAATAAAACTAAAGACATAACGCAAAGCAGGCGACACAAAGCTCAATTTCTTATTAAATTTAAATTGGAATAGAATACCAAACTACTTAACTTGTTTAACTTTTAAAACAATTCAATAATTATTTCCACTTAACATTAACTAAAGTTATGGAAATTACAAGATTTTAATCTTCTTCAAATCATTTTGTTGTTCGGTATTTTAAGCCACTTGAATGGTTTCTGCACGTTTTAGTTATAGTTATAGTTTATTTCCCTGTTCAGTTTTATTTTATTTTTTTTTTTTTTTTTCATTTCTTCATCCTCTATCTTTCTTTCAATTGTTTTTATCTTTTGTTCCTTTCTTTGTTATTTAGAAAATTTTCTTTTTAATATAGAAAGTTCGACAACAACCACAACCACCACTGATAATCCATCACCATCATTAAGTCCGCCTAGTTCTGCTGCGAAAACACCACCGCCACATCCAGCATTTATGCAGAATATTGAATCGGACGATGATGGTAATGAGATTATCGAAGAGGATGATGAAAGTGGTCCAGAAAATCGACCAAACGATAGTACATCGCCGTCACCAAATAATTCACAAATGCAAACAAAACGTAAGAAAAAAACGCGAACGGTTTTCTCACGGGCACAAGTTTTCCAACTTGAATCAACATTTGACTTGAAAAGGTAATTTAATCGACTGTTCCTATGATCATTTGACAAAAATAATAAATTTATTTTTATATTTTTTTTTCTCCAAAAGGTACCTGAGCTCATCGGAACGTGCCGGTTTAGCTGCGTCACTACGTTTAACGGAGACCCAAGTAAAGATTTGGTTTCAAAATCGCCGTAACAAATGGAAGCGACAATTGGCTGCCGAATTAGAAGCGGCTAATATGGCAAATATGGCGCACGCAGCACAACGTTTAGTCCGTGTTCCAGTTTTATATCACGAAGGTGCCAGTGGATTTGTTCCACCACAACCGCACGGTCACCCAACATATTTAAATTACTCTAGAAGCGGTAGTCCACCAAGGCCCCCATTATCATCTCTCGTATAGAATTTAATTCCAGATTCACATTTGTCGTCCCATCGACAACTTTTTCTACAAAATTATTAAAAAAAGAAGAAGAAAATTCGTAAAAAATAAAAAATAAAAAAAAATAAATGAAAAGTGAATCAAGGAGAAACAAAACAAAACAAAAAACACATATCTGTCGTAAATTAAATAAAAATAAAAATTAATTAATTAATTAAAACAATCAAGGTAAAAGAATTTCTTTTTTCTTGTGTAAAACAGAGATGAGTAACGTAGGCGTAACGTTACATAATAGAAAAGTTACCAAAAGGACATGCAATAAAATAAGTTAATTAAATTTTTTTCGTTTATTCTTTCTTTTTTTTTTTATTAATTAATTAATAAATGTTCTTCAAACAAATTAAAAAAAAAAAAAAGTTAAAAAAGTTATAAATTAAACATTTAATGTGTGTGGCCGTGTGTGCGTGTGATAAATAATTAATTAAATATAAGCTGCAAAAAAAAAAAATTCAAATTAAAATTAATTAATTTAATTAAGATAACTTAATTATAATAATAATTAATAATTTTTTTTTGTTTTGTTTTTTTTTATTAAATAATTAATTAATTAATTAAATGTAAATTATGTATAAATGTTTCTTATAGTCATATAGCAAAATAAATTAAAATTTAATTATATAAACAATATTAATTAATTAACAAAATAATAATAAAAGAAAAATATTATATACATATAAATAAATAAATTAATTAATAAAAATAAATTAGTTATTAAAAGCATCAAAAAAGTAAAAAAAAAAATAATAAATTTAAAATAATTAATTAATTAATTAAGAAAAAAATATTAAAATAAAAAAAAAATTTAAAATAAAAAAGAAAGAAAAAAAATAAATTTTGTGAGAATGTGAGGAAATGCTTTAATGTAAATTTGTCGTCATTGTATAATAATTTAATTTGAGAAACCAAAAAAGTAAGAAAAAAGAAAAAAAAAATTATAAATAAATAAAGAAAAAATTAATAAATTAATTAAAAGTGAAAGTTATTATTTAAATTAAATTAATTAAATGCGTGGTATTTCTGTTGTTTAAAGGAAGCTAATTGTAAGATAGGTGACGTTTTGATAAAGCTTTTATGTGTGAAGTTTGTGATCTTTTGTTACTAAAATATCATTACAGGAATATTCATTACGAAATAATATCTTAAATATACCGATTTTATCTCACAAGGATAAACTTCTTTTTAGTAAAGCCGCCACTCTGTATTTTTAATCGATAAAATCAAATTATCAAAACCGAATTTTATATAAGTAGGCTGACAAAAAAAAAATTATTTTATTACTAGAGAATCCAACTACAATTTTTATTTATTTTTTTTTTTTTTATAGCTGTGACTTTTTTCGGAAGCTGCCATTTTATAGTGGTGATGTGTAGACGTTAACGGTATTATATAAGTAAAATGTGATTAATTCATTATAAAAGTGTAACGAACTGCTGAATTAATTAAAAGAAACAATATTTTACTAACGCATAATAGTGAGACATTTTTTTTTTTTCAAACACATCAAATGGGTTTTTTTTTATTTTGTTCTTGTTGTAATTTTAAACTGTTTTTACAATTATTTTTTCTACCAAAAATATAAAAAAAAAAACGAACACTCAAACCACAAGGAAAAATAATTATTATTTTACCACAAATGTTTAACAACAAATCTCTCCACTTCGATTAAAAATAAATAATGGAAAAAACATTTTTTTTTTGATTTGCCTATTTCACACCAAATTTCCATTGGATAAATTTGAAAAACGGAAATTACCATGAAAAAAAAAAAAACATAAAAATGTTGTTTGACTAATTTCTAGGTGGTAAAACTCTGCTCTGCTATGTTGTTGTTAATTTTGTGTGTGTTTTTTTTTTTTTGCTGTTACTGGTTCTGCTGTTGATTCATCATTCATTGATGTTTTTATTTGTTGGTTCGCTGTGCCTTACAGCAATAATTGTTCACGCTATTCTGTTTGTGTTGCCTTTTTTTACCTTCTGTGTTTTTTTTTTTTTTTTTTTTTTTGTGAGTGCGCGCACATAGATTTTCGGTTTTTTTTTTTATTATTTTCATCCCGACGGCGTTTTAAATAAAATACAAAAATAAAAAAAATTGAATTTATTTGCAAAATGCGTTGATGATTTGTAATTTAACATTATTGGATCCGTTTATCAGGTAAATATTGTTGAAAATGTAAATATTGCGAATTGCGTGTTATTTCACTATATCGACAATTAATTAATTTACACTTACTGCACTTAAGTTGATGTTACTTAACGTTTTAATAAACTAATAACCGACGGGGATTTTATAGTTTTTAATTTAATTCCTCTTTACACGGTTGCTAAGTGGGAAAGTTAGTATTTGAAGTTTTTTTTTTCTTTATTGTGAGGTTTTATTGATTGGTTGTTATGTGGGTTTGTCAGAACATTGTATTTGAAGCATTGTTAAAGCTACAAGAACTTCCACAATGGATACTGCATCACAGGTGAATAAAGTATTCATGTGGTCACTTATAACCGGCAAATTTATTTTAAGAGTGTAAAGCACTGCAAGAATATTCCTGTAAAAAATTAAAACCACTGTAGCAGTCTGTTTTGCGACGAAATTATTGTGAATGAATGTTCCAGCTAAAAGTACCTGAAAGATGCTTTTTTCGTACTACTTTTCCAGTCACTTTAAAAAACAATTTATTACGAATTATGCTGTAAGAAAAACGATGAGAATCAAATTACAGGAGAAAAAGAAAGTTTCTCATCAATTACTTTTCTTATTATTTAGAAGACTGTGAAACGAATCAAATATAATCGGATTGTAGCGCATAACAAAAGTATAAACGAATATTTAGGAGCAAAAAAATAATTCAAAAAGAAAAACGAAACGAATATTATGCAACTTGAGACGTGACAAGTATGCGTTTGGCATAAGAAACTAAAAGTGGTTGTGTGGGAGAAAGCAAAAAAAATATATATATGGAAGAAACGTAAATTATCTACACTAAAGAAAAGAGATATAAATAAATAAATAAATAAAGAAATAAATTAAATTTCCCTAATGCATAATAGCTACGGAAGAAAAGTATTTAAAATGATCCCATAAAAAATGGTTTAACAAGAGCCCAGCGCATATAGAAAAAAAGCAATAAAATCAATAAAAAAAAAATATATTCGCTTTCAATCTTCATCGTAAGCTACTTCTTTCTTTTTTCCTTTTCATTCTTTACCCGAATGCTTTAAATCACAGGAAGAAAAAAGAAAAAAAAAACCCCCGAATGGAATGAATAATTTATGTGTAATGTTCGTACCAACATCATAAAAGAACGGGAAAATGGCGATGAGTGAATGTGAATGTTGGAAACTTTTTTTTTTTTTTTTTTTTTCTTTGCGGCAATAAAAATGAGATGAAGAAAAGATAAAGCTGAAGAAAACTTTAGCCCCCATT
This sequence comes from Ptychoptera albimana, assembly GCA_961205885.1. Classification (NCBI taxonomy): domain Eukaryota; kingdom Metazoa; phylum Arthropoda; class Insecta; order Diptera; family Ptychopteridae; genus Ptychoptera; species Ptychoptera albimana. The sequence goes on along the minus strand of OY540805.1, from coordinate 19,243,753 downwards.
GTAACAACCCTGTAACGCATTAATGTTGAAAGCAACAAAACAGAAAGAAAGAAGAAAGAAGAAAAAAAAAAAAACTAAAAATGGAATTTCTCACTTAGATAAATGGTTATAAAAGGATAAATACAATTTTCTTATTTTCCAATAAATTTTTTGCCGTTTGCTGTTGTTGCTGTTGTTGTTCTCTATAAAAACCCCATAATTCAATTGAATGAATATTTAATGGTGTCTTGTGTTAAGACGATCTTCTCATATACAATTCTTACATTTACAGTACTTTACAATACTGTTGGTTGGAAAATTGGATTTTTTATTTTCTCTTTCCCGAAAAATTTATATAAATAAATAAATAAATGGAGCTGAGAGAAAAAAAAAAGGAATGAATAGAGGAAGATAAGAAATAAATAAAATTTATTAGATTTTACTCATAAACAGGGTTTTTTTGGAGACTGTGGATAATTAGCGCCATTTTTTATATAGTTTTTAGAAAATATTCGGTTTTATCCTGTTGTTTTGTTCATATTCGATGCGTTAAATTCACTAATGATCGTTTTGAGGTGTTTTGTATTCTATATTCTTGTGGATTCGTAAAATTTGCAGCTCTTCAAAGTATAAATGCTTAAAAAAAAAAAAAAAAAACTCTTCTACAAAAAACCCCGTAAAAATGAATAATAAATAACCAAAGAAGGCAAAGAAAACAATTTAAAGAATTTTTCTTTTCCATTCTTTCTGTACATCTGTCTTACTTATCTAATCACAAATATAATAACAGAAAAAAATTAAAAAATTTCAAATATTTTCTATTAATTAAAAATTAAAAGTGTAAAACTCTGTTCTGAATTAAAAAAAAAAAAAAAACAGCCGCGTAAAGAATTTCTTGTATTCCAAAGAAAAACACGATAATGTCATTAAAAAAATAAATAAAACGCACACACACACAAATAATATACAAAAAAGCAAAACAAAAAGGCTAAAAATGCGATGATGTCACCAAAATACCACTCAATTCTCATTTTGAATGAAAACCGAAAAAAAAAAAAACAAAATTAAAATTAAACAGCGCGCGTTGATTGGTCTATTTTTATTTTTTCGGTGCGTAAATAACGAAAAAAAAAAAAAAAATAATAAAACAAAATTGCAATTAACACAAATATGCAATTAACGAAAAATAATAATTTTTATTTAAATTTTTTGGTCTTGTTTACTTTTTATAATATTTTTTCAATAGGGTGGCACTTATTTTTATAAATAAATTTTAAGCTGATTAATTATAATTTTCATTGTTTTATTTGTAATTATTATCGTTTTTCGATTTATACCAAAAAATAAATAAATAAATATTTACAGATAAATTAAGAGTTTAATAATATTTATTTATAACAAAAACACCGTTTAACCCGTACAAAATGATTTAAAAAAAAAATAATAAAAAATTCATTTAAGTAACTAGACTTAAAAGGGACTAGAAAAAAAAATCTTTTTTTTTGACCTGGATAATATGTTTGAACGGAAATGCATTTAAAATTCGTCGACCGAATAGTCACAGTTGCAGGATAACTGTTTATAGGCTAGGAGGTCTCGGGTTCGAATCCTGTTAAGACATGGAGATTTTGAAATAAAAAAAAATAAAATGCTTTTCTGGAAAGAGCTTTTAATTAACTTGCAGTGCGATTAATTAAATTTAAAATAAATTGAAAATTCAAATGGCAAAACAGCTGGCTGAATTATGCCCTAATGAAAAATAATCCTGAAAAATATGTGGGGGTTCTTTGAATAAATGCAAAAATAATATTTTTTATTAGAATAATCTCAGGGAATTTACTTCTTTAGTTTAAGGATAAGGATAGAAGAAATTTTGGTTTTATTATCCTTGTTATTTCTAGGTGTTTTTATTCGGGATGCCTTGTAAATGTGATAAAAGTTCAGACGAATTAGTAAATTATGTCGTCAAGTTTCGGTTTTAGTTGAATTGACGTAGTTTAAGCAATAAAATTCACGTTCAGAGTTTATTTGAGCGGATTTCTTGTTTATCTTTAGCAGTTTCCAGGCTAGAAAAATAGATTTTGCAGTAAAACGTGCTAAATTCCATGGTGTAGCTTCTTGCCTTAAGCGTCAGTATAACACCCAGGTCAAGCCGGCATTAAATTTTCTATAGAATTTTTATTGTGTTTTGTATCACCTTGTAAAAAACCCTCAATACTATAATTTTTCTATTTCTAAAATAATAAACTAATAAAAAAAAAAAAAAAAAAAATTACAATATTATTATCATGTTAATTAAAAGATGAGTTAAAAAGTAGCCACGTGTGGTATTTATTACAGCATTAAATATTTTTGGTAATATTAATATAAAAAAAGGCGATAAACATATGTCATCAGTATGAGACAATAATAAAGCAACAACAACAAACCACATACATATATAATAAAATTATTAATTAATATATAGATAAAATAAATAATATTTTTTTATGTGGTATTTCTAGTTAAATAATTAATAAACCTTTTAACAGTGTAAAAATGTAATCTCATTTGATATGCAAATTAGTAAAACTTACAAACAAGAATTAAAATGCATTTCATATGGTGAATAGAGCAAACAAATAAAAATGAAAGAATTATAAAAAAAAAAAAAAAAAAAACGTTTAAACGTGTCTCAAAACGTTAATTCGACAGATGCAGTTTTATTAAGGTAACTTAAGCTGAATATTAGTTTGTTTCGTTTAATAGGCTAATGCTACTTTGTTAGAAGCAATAAAAAAAATAATACAAAAAAAAAAGAAGAAAACTCCAAATTGTGCATTTATCTTATCTAAATTTAATTTTTTTTTACTTTAATTAAAAACTTGTGCACTAGGGTCAATTGAATAAAAAAATAAATAAATTTTAATTTTTGTTTAATTACCGACAAAGATAAGTAGAAAAATGGCAGCAAAAGGTTTGTTTTTTTTTTTTGTTTAGAAAATAATTTTAATTAATTGTAGCAAGAGAAACTATAAATAAAAACATACAACAAGTGGCTGATGTGATGCAGTCTTAGACAGTGACTTAAGTTTGATGAACATTCGAAGCTTAATCCATGCGTTATTGCCAACTACTTGTGGAAATTGAAGTGGTGCTATGACGATTATAAACATTAAGTTATTCCACTTAAAATATAATTAAAATTTAAGAAGAAAAGCACAATGATAGCGTATAGAAAGATTTAAGTGGTTAACGCAAGCGCATTTTGTATTTTTTTTTATTTATTTTTTTATAAAAACCACAAACGAATCAATAAAATTTTTAGCCTAAACTGTTTATAAAAAAGGTGATAAAGTTATTAAACCCACCTTTAATTATAATATCGTTGATTGTTCTTAACCACAAAGCGTTGATTTTTGTATTAATGCTCGTAATGGTCTTACAAAGTGGCACTTACTCTATCAATTAAAGCCTTATCTAGTTACGCTAAAGTAATCTTTAATAACAATAAAATTATTAAACTTCATCAGAACATGCGTAGCTTAATAAAAATTCTTATAGATTTTAAAGAAAAAAAAAAAAAAGGGACAGGAAATGTTAAATGAAATTAAATACAATTCACTAATTTACAACAACAATAATAATAATAATAATAAAAAAAAAAAAACCTTTTTAATCTATTAATAAAACATAAACATTAACACTAAAAGGTGCTATTAAGGTAACATCTTAGTTTACACATATTAAAATAGATGAAATAACAACAACGAATAACAATAAATGTCATTTATAGAAGAAAAAAAGAAATTTTATGTAACATTTGAAACCACCTTGAAATTATCTTTGTATTTCTTATTGTTCTCACTTTTCTACGTTTTTTTTTTTTTTTTTTTTAGTATTATCTTTATACAGTGAACTTATATCTACGTTACATATTTAATGCATTTATCCCGTCATTCTGTTACGCATAGACTGTGGGTGAGCAAATAATTAGCCAACAATAAAAAGTGTAAAAAAAAAAAAAAAAACGAATCATATTACCAAGCAAAAGAAATTAATATTTTTAAATGAAAAACGATAAAAATCGAATATACAAGAAATAAAAATTCCTCATCCTTATCCTGTTTACTGTAGTTTTTTTTTTTTTTCTTTTCTCTTCTGTCTATAAGGACAAACAAAAAAGTTAAAAAAAAAACTTAACAAATGTAGGACAAAGTGTCATGTTTTTTTTTTTTTTTATTATTATTATTTTTTATACAAAGGTGTAATTCTAACCATTTTTTTGTGTAATAAATTGGATTAAGTAAGTTAAATTATTGTAGAACTTGTGAAACGTGGAATTTTGTTTTAGAATACGTATTAGATTGAAGTTTGCGAAACGACGTTTTTACTAACTGTTACTTTATCTGGCAGATAAGCTAATTATCAGTTTATTCAAAATAATATTTAAAATGGATATTTAAGTAATAGTAAGTCGATGTTACGATTATCGGTAATCGTATAACGTAGTGGCTTTATGGTTAATTATTGGGTTTAGTTCTTTGCCTCAAGGTGATTCTTGGAATGGATCAGAATGTCCTGACGTATAGGGTAACTGCAAAAAGTAACTGGAATATATATCTTCCATCCGTTTCCATGCAGAAACAGCACAGCTCTCTAAACACTCATACTCTTGTCCATGAAATTGTTTTTGTGTCTTCTACACAAATTAGAGAAAGGATTAGCATAAAAAAATAAGCAAAAACCAAGTTTTGTTAAGGATATAAAATATAAAATTAACCCTGAATTTCTTATTGATTTATTTTTATTACACACAAATAATTGTAGTTAATTGAAATTGTTTATTAAACCATAAACAACAGGGGTGAGAATTAATAACGAAAAAAAAAAAAAAGGAAAACAAATCTACACGAAGGATGCTGTTTGTAATCAGAGACGATAGTTTATTTCAATTTTATTTAATGTATTCTTCCTACCTACATTATTATTGTCTGCAATTTATTTCGTTTACTTATTTTATTTTATTTTATTTTTTTTATATCCTTATTACTTATCCTTTTTTATTTTCACTGTTTGTTTGTTTATTTGTTATTCGCTGTTTGCTGTTTATTACATTTTATTATTATTATTTTCTTTTTTATATATCTTGCTAACAAGGATGTTAAAATATATAGTTGTTGAATGACAAAAAATAAAAAAAAAATAGATAACACGTCAGGATATTAAATGTTTATTTTTTTTTATTTATATAATGTTAAGTTGACTTGAAATTTCATCGTTTATTTACTATTTTATAACCAAAAATAAACAGCCAACAGCTTGGAAATAATTTTTCTTTTTTTTCTTTTTGTTATTCTAGTTCTGTCTAACAAGTTACTAAGGGTGTCAGTTTTAGTAGAGTATCTTAAATGATTAAATTTAGTTTAGTTTTTGGCTATTTACTTCTGTTGTCATTTTTATTACTCCAACTGTCATTATATACAACTATTTGCGATCAGCTACTATATGGGGAGGGTTATTACACTTTTTTTTTTATATTATTGTTGGAATTATTATTTTATTTATTTTATTTTTTTTTTTTTTTGTGTAGCTGTTCATGTTACATGCTTAAATTAATGTACTTAACCTAAACAATTTTACGTTTATGTATAATAATCATAATAATGACATCAAGTAAAATGTTTTTACTATAAATATAATGTAATATTATCTGCTGCTGCGTTATTAATCTTGTAATTTGACATTTGTTATTAAATAATAAATAAAAAATACTATATGATTATAATTTTTAATGAATATTGTAATTAGGTAACTTTAGTAGAGTTTTAGTTTTATTGAAATTGTTTAGTGATTGTGGAAAATTTAACATTTTACTATAAAATATAAAGAGATTATCAACAGTAAGGAATATTTGCAAAAAAAACGGTTTTATAAAGATGATGACCAGAAAAAAGCGATTTATTTGCTAACCGTCACTTTAGCTGCCAGATAGATTTAACCGCCGGATAATTGAGCATTTAAGGAATAAAAGTAAAAATTTAGTGATTCCATTTAAATAAAAAATCCACAAGGATCTGGAAATTGTTGATCAATGCAGAAGATCGTACATAGTCAGTAATGAGGTCAACAGCAACAAATAGAATAAGATGATAGATAAAAGCATCTTAAAAATTAAAAATATTATTTCTATTTTACGGAATAAAACAAAGTTCCAAGGCAATCTTTATCGTTGTATAAAGTAACGGAAATATATTCTCGAAACCGGCAAAAAAAAAAAATTTTTTTTTATAAATCTACGTTTCCATAATCAATTTATGGTCTTTTTTTTTGTTGAACATTTAATTATTTAAAAGCATAAAACTATGAAATAATATGAATTTATGTTTATTCGATAATACATAAATAAATGATGATTTATGATGAAAAATTAGTTCGCGCATTCAATTTACCTAAAAAAAAAAAAAAAAGTTGTTTTTTTTTGGTATTGTATGCGGCAGCGATAATATTATTAAAGGATATGAATCTTTTTATATTATTATGTCAAATTTTTATTATTGTATAAAACACTCACAAATTTCGTATGCCTTTTACCTGGAAAAAAAAAAATTCACATAATTCGCATTTCTATTTTAATATAAAAAAACCACCACCAACACCGCCAAAAATCGTGTATTTTTGACACTGAAAAGTCACAAAAAAACTACGTTCTGCTTTTAATGCTCATAAATTTATTGTTGGTAAATTCCATTTTTCCGTTGTTTATTTGTTACAAAAAGAGGAAAAAGATTCAGCAACATATTGTTGTTAAAACTCTATACGTAAACCATTTTTTTTTTTTTTTTTAATAAATAACGAAAAAAAAAAAAAAAGAAAATTCTCCACACTAAACATAATAAAATGTTCCAGAGAACAAAAAATGATAGAAAAATGAATTTTGTGGAAATTTATAAATGGGGTAGAGTTAGTAGAATCCGTCAAAAACTGTGTGCATAACAAATATATGTAAAGTAGAATTTCATTTTGAGTTTTTATATTACACACAAAAAGGAAGAAAACCCTAAAGTAAATAAACAAAATAAATGTAGAAAAATTTGTAATAATAAGAGATGTCTGGAAATTGTTGCTTTTTCCATAAAAAGTTGAAAAAATAAAAATGGAAAAATTCCTTCGAAAAGAGAGTGACTAATAAGTCAAGTTTTATTTAAAAAAAAAAATAATTCACTTTACGAAAGATTCTGTTATTGGGTAATTTTGAAGACTGATAAAATTCAGTAGCCTTGAATTCAACAATAATGTCTAGCCTCGTATTGTAATAAATATTCAAAACGAGTATTTTCAATAGAATCAAAAAAAAAAAATAATAAAAACATTTTAGAATCTCAAGTTACAGCACAAAACTCAGATAAAATCCTCCAGTTATAAAATACAAAACAAGTGGAAATCCATAAATAAATATGAAATTACAATAAGCACAACCTCTGCTAAATACAATAATACTAAAAAAAAAAAAACAAAGCATAAACAATCAGTCTATACAAATCAAATTGATTAATAATAATTAACAGATAAAAAGTTAACAATAAATAATTGGAAATTGCATAATAAAAACATAATAATATGTAATCCTAAATAACACGTTAATAATATAATTAAATAAAACGAATTCTTCATGCAACATATCGTGAAAATATATAGAAACTTGTTTATTGAAATATTAAGGTAATAATTTAGGGTTTACGAAAGAAACAAGGAAATTTGAAACACCTGAAGGCATATTAACTAGAAAATATAATCAATTAACGTATCGAATATATATATTGGAGGAAATTTATGCAAAGAATTTTTTTTATTTATAATAAACAAACACCCTGTGCTTATAAATTTATGTAACCGAAAGTATAACAGCCACACATATTGCGACGCAGTATTCAAAAATTAAAAAACGGAAAAAACAAAGTAGAAGAACCTAACCTTACTTCGTTTTTTTTTTTTTTTTTTTTTTGTTTTTTTCTCTTCATTTTGCAATTTTATACACGTTATACGTTTGAATATAATTGGATAAAAGTTTCCTTCGCTTTTTCTTTCTTTTTTTTTCTTTTTTTTTTTGCTCTGTTATACATGCTAAACCGCCACCACGTTCCGCTCTTATGCAACAACGATAATGATGACGATGATATAAAGTTTAAAAACGCAACCAAAACCAGCAGAATGTTTTTTTTTTTTTTTTTTTTTTCTAACGAAAGTAAAGTATAAACAGACAAACAAATAAACAAACAAACAAACCGACAGACAGACATCAATGTTCAGATTAAAAATGAAGAGAAATTCCATCAAGCAAATTGTCGTTTATGTAATTTTCCATTCAACCATAGTAAATTTGTTGCGTTTTTTTTTCTTTACTCTGCTCCTTCTTTATAATTTTCTTTAGCAAATTGTTATTATCCTTGAGGGCTTTTTCGATTATTATTATTATGATTTAAATATTTATAATTGAAATTTATTTATAAATTATTTTGTTATTCATTTCTCTTATTTTTCCTTCGTTATTCGTTAGATAAAGCGAAAACATAAATAAAAAGTTAATAAAAGATCAAAAGGATTTTTTTGCTGTAGTTGTTGTTGTTGTTGTTAATTTTGCGTTGTCCTTTGTGTGGTCTCTGCTTGATTTTAATTTTGTATAATTTCGGGGCATTTTTTTTTTTCTTTAGCTTTTAGGCACCATCATATCCATGTTCTTAGCTAATCAAACAATTTTTTCCGTTTCGTTGTATTATTAAGAAGACATTATCAAAGATTTTTCAATTCATTCTGTTCCATTTTTAGTTTTATTAGAGATAATTATTTTTAATCTTTATGATATGCAGCTGATCGTTATTAGTAATTAGAAAATCCTTTTAGTATTCTTAGGTTGGTTATTATTTAATAATAATGTTTATCATTCATTTATGTTTTAACTACGATAAAAAGTAGAAAAAGTAACCGAAAAATAAAAAAAAAAAAAAAAAACAATTTCCAAAGCCACAAGTAAAAATTACTTTTACTTTTCATTATCATTAAATAAAATAATAATTATTGTTATTACAATTATGGTGGTAGTAATAAAATATTTTATTTATGGTAAACACCCCACAATATATATATAATAATCTATCTCCCAAAGGATATACATATTTTGGTTGATGTTTTAGTGAAATCATGTGTAAATGGTTTTGCACTTTATTTGAAAAGTTTTTTTTTAATGCAGTAATAGTCGGATTCTGATGTTTTGTGTTTCTTTTTTTTTTTTTTTAATTTAATCTGTGAAAAACACAGAACTTAAAACGTTTTTTTTTTAAATTATATCTTAACAAGTTTACAATATTTAGTTATTTTTGTATTGCTATCTTGAATCTGTCTACAATCAATTTACGCGCCATTTTTTGTTTTTATATATAAAACATAAATCGGTTTGTTTTGTTGTTTTTTTATTATTATTATTATTATTATTATTATGATTATTTATTTTATTTTTTCACTTAGTGCAACAACGAATAAATATAAAATTGCATCCACTATTTGCTAGAATAACAAATGAAACCATTTATGACCACATGGGTAAAATTCAGAATCGTTCAGTTGAAACAGTTGAAAAACAAAAAAAAAAAAAAATGAAAATCAAAGCCATAGCAACCATAATAACGACAAGTGTTGGTTATACGTTTTTTGCTTTTGGTAAATTTATATAAAAAAAAAAAAAAATTTCAACTTGAATTCACAATTTTTATTATTTATTTATTTCTTTTTTTTTTTTTTGTGCGTACTATGTGAAACAGGGTGAGTAATTTATTATTTTAATTAATTTTCTATTTAATTTAAATGAATTTTTAGTATCAGAATGAATATTCTTCTAGTAAAATGGTCAACGAGTAAATTGTCTAGACAACAACGTATCCTAGTTTCTTAATTAATTAATTAATCAATAATTTATAAGTAAATAAGTGGAAATTAATAATTAATAATTCACCCTGTTTAATAAATATTCGCTTTGTTTTTTTTTTTTTTTTTGTTAAGTCTAAAACAACTTTACGTTTTCATTTGTTTAAAATTATTTTACTGAAAAAATTAAAACGATCGGTGATTAGGGATTTTTTATTTTGTTTAATATACATTTCCAAAGTGTTTTTGTTGTTTTGTTTACAGTTTGTAGAATATAGAGATTCTACTTAAACATTTTTGTTATGGAAATCGATAAGAGATTATGGTTCGTTTTCTTTTTTTTTCATTTTTCAGTTATTTATTCATTTAAGTGGAAGAGAAATGAGGTGAAGAGTTTATAGAAAATTGTTTTCACTTTAAAAATGTTAATAATTAATGGTTTGTGCTGATTTGGAAGTGCATTGTCTTTTGTTACCGTTCTACAGTATGTTAAAATGCATTTCTAACGTTTCAATGTAAAGAAATATACAAAGGATTTTATTACATATTTTATTGCCTTTACAATAATTAATTAAAGATATAAATTGCCATCGGCTATTTCACGATTTTGAATAATAATTTTACTATAAATTCCCATCGACATGATATTCTCACCTTAATGTTAAATCAATAATTTTTTTTTTCTTATAAAATTCTACAAACGTAATTGAATTATTAAAAAGCATAATTTTAACGACAATTTAATAATAATAATAATAATGAACAAACAATATTCCTAAATCCTTAAATAATAAGGAAATAAAAAGAAAAAAAATTATTCTTTTTTTTTCGCTTGTTACCTATAATTTACTCAAACAATTGTTAAAAACTGTGACACAAACCTTTAATCATCGCGCCAAGGATAAATAATTTTAGTATGGTAACCGCGTGTAAGTCTTGTTTTGTGTTCCCTCATTTGTTTGCGATTTTTCCTCTTTTTTTTTTTTAAATAATAACAAAAAAACATTTAATAAAAACTTTAAGCATTTTAAGCTGCATAGTTTGTTGTGTTTCTTCCTTTTTTACGTATTATTATTTAATTTGTAAAAATAAATTCGCTTTAGGCGATAAAAAGAAATAAAAAAAAAAAAAATTAAATGAAAACAACCCACTTTATCCAACATGTGAACGCCTCTTACCTTTGTTTATTTTATTTAATAAATGAAAATTACAAACACGAAAATTTCCTGAATTATATTTGAAAATAAAAAAAAAATAAATGTTTTTTTTTTTTTTTAATCGTAATGAAATAGTTTTTGTCAATTGTCTGACTGTTATTGGGGTGACAATAATATGACATTGGTGTCAAATTAAATGCAATGATTACTACTTCCTCGATTAATGTTGTTTTTTGTCTCCTTCTATTTTTTTCTTGATTGGGCTATGAATTGTTGGAGAGAAATTATGAACGTGTAATAAAACACCGTTGTGGATGATTTTGGGATAATCATTAATTTTATAGATCAAACAAATTTATAGATCTCTAATCACTTATTTTCGTGTTTTATATCTGAAATCAGTGCTGAATGTATGAAAATTACAGATAAACTTTTCGTGATAGGGTGGGTAAACGAAAAATAATTTTTTTTCAACTAAACACGTAGAAAAAAAAAATTATTTATTCAAAATGAGCTGAAACTTTGCAAGAATATTGCTTATTTTTCGAGTTACGGGCATTCTAAGATCTGGATTTTTATTCTTGAAAATGTCGGAAAATTTTCGTGATCATATCTCAAGAAATACATTTTTTCCGGACAAACCCTTAGAACAAAGTTGATTTCTGACGACCTAAGGAGTATGCCTGCAAAGGTTCAGTTCATTTTGAATTAATTTTTTTTTCACCTAAATTCTGAAAAAAATGCATACAAACCATCAGCTTTTTTTTCAATTTTCAGCGAGAAAAAAATTAATTCCAAATGAGCTGAAACTTTGCAGGAATATTGTTTGTGACATTAGAAATCGACTTTGTTCTACGTGTTTAGTTGAAAAAAATTTATTTTTCGAGTTACGGACATTCTAAGATCTGGATTTTTATCTTTAAAAATGTCGGAAAATTTGCGTGATCATATCTCAAGAAATACATTTTTTCCGGGCAAACCCGTAGAACAAAATCGATTTCTGACGTCCTAAAGAGTATACCTGCAAAGTTTCAGTTCATTTTGAATTAATTTTTTTTTCACCTAAATTCTGAAAAAAATGCATACAAACCATCAGCTTTTTTTTCAATTTTCAGCGAGAAAAAAATTAATTCCAAATGAGCTGAAACTTTGCAGGAATATTGTTTGTGACATTAGAAATCGACTTTGTTCTACGTGTTTAGTTGAAAAAAATTTATTTTTCGAGTTACGGACATTCTAACATCTGGATTTTTATCTTTAAAAATGTCGGAAAATTTGCGTGATCATAACACAAGAAATACATTTTTTTCGGGCAAACCCGTAGAACAAAGTTGATTTCTGACGCCCTAAAGAGTATGCCTGCAAAGTTTCAGTTCATTTTGAATTAATTTTTTTTTCACCTAAATTCTGAAAAAAATTCATCAGCTTTTTTTTAGCCCAGTAGTAACCCAGTGGAGAATTTTAAGTAAGTCTCATAATTTTAAGGTCGTGAGTTCGATCCTCATTCGGTGTATACTTTTTTGTTCCTGACAATGATTAACAATACCGCTATCTTGTACGGCGAAATACTTTGAGTGAAATCTGTCAACCATAATATCCGATTTTTTTTAAATCAAAATCCTTTAACTAGAAAACAGGATAGCCCAGAAGTCTGAATAGCGCAGTAGGCAGCGCGAAAGTCTCACAATCTGAAGGTCGTGAGTTCGATCCTCAGCCGGTGCATACTTTTTGTTCCAGACAATGATTAACCATAACGCTGCGCATAATCAAAATTTCAAAATGCAATGAGGAAATTATTCAAAATATGTATGTCAGATGTGGGGTTCGAACCCACGCTCCCAATTGGTAACCAGATCTTAAATCTGGCGCCTTAGACCACTCGGCCGACCTGACTGATGAAAATTTGGAATGAGAAATACTTCAAAATATGAAATGCATAATTAATTAAACTCTATAATATTAACCCAGTAGAAAATTTTAAGTTCCTTTTTTTTTATTGCTGTAAAAATTCTAACCGATGCGAAACCTCAACACGATAACAGTTTTTCAAAAGTTTTTCAAAGTTTTCCTATTTCACTCCTCTATTTGTCTCGCGTCTTGGAAATGTAAAACTTTACAATGTAAGTCTAGCTTTGTTTACTAAATGAAATTCCAAGTAAAAAACTAGACGACAACGAAAAGCTTTCAGTGTTTCAAAAACGTTCTTGAAACTCCTCAAAAATTCTATTCAATTTTTAATTGACTAGATTAATACGCATTGATTAATGCCTAATAAAATTAATTTTACAAGACGTTTAAAAAATTAAAAATTAAATTCTGTAAATAAAAATGATACAACCCCTAAAATTAAATAAATTAATCATTTTTATTTAATAAAGCCATCAAAACATAAATATTGTTGGTTATTATTGATGGGTTTAAAGAGAAAAAAAAAAAAAATTAAAAGTTAAAATAAATAATCATCCACCCCAATAATTAATTGTCTAAAGCGTGAGGGATAAATATTGCCTATAATTTATAATTCAGAAAGAGAAAAAAAAAAAAAATTAAATTATTACCGCTGTTTATCTATTTTTTATTTATTATTTTTTTTTTTTGTATAAAACAATGAAATGCTGTTACATAGATTGATTGATTGATGATCAATTATGCTTTTGTAAAATGAATGCGTTGTGAAAAAAGAAAAATAAATTAAATTAAATTCAATAAATAAAATGTTTTTAATGTTTTTATCAAATGAAATAAAAAACTAAATAGAAAAAAGTGTTGATTTTAAGCAGAATTTAGTGAATGAGAGTGCGAGAGAATGGTAGATTAATCTGCATATATATATTGAGTGAGTTGATTATTGGATTTGTTTATTAAGGGTGATTTATCAATGTGCGTTCCAAACGTGGTGTTTTTATATAAGTTGAAAAACATGTTTTCTAACGAAATAAATTCATTTTTTTTTTTTTTGGTTTATTACATTTGTTTATACGATTTGATTGATTGTTGTTTCTCTTCTATTTTTCTTTGCTATTAGGGTTTGTTTGTTAATTATAGGGTTCTAAAAAATTATTATAAATTATATTATTTATTTTATAATATCTAATTGGTTATTAATATTATGAATTGTTTTTAAGCGGCATAAAATGATTAACGTACATTCAATCGGTTTTTGAATTATTTTGTTCTATAAATAATAATGCATTGTATAAAGATTTAGTAAATTTTACTTTACTTTACCTAACATTTATATTCAACTTTATACATAAATAAATATTTATTTATTTATTTTTTTTTTTGAATAATTAAACAAAAAGACTAATCGATTACAAATAGATAAAAGTAAAACAAAATCAAAATAACGTAACAGTAACGAAGTGTTTATACGTTATTACGTATATGGTATGTTAAATTTACCTTAAATAATATAGTCAAACAAGTCAATTACACAATAGTTAAAAGGAAATGTTAAAGGAAATGTTTAATGTTAACACTTAACAGTCCGGAAATAACAATTTTACAATTTTCCTAAACAAAATATATAAAGATTTTCATTCATTGATTAAATTGCTTAAATATTTAACAAGAGAACCAACAAAAAAATAATAAACGAAATTATAGTTATAAATACACCAAAAAAAAAAAAAAAAATAATAAAAAAATAGGGTGAAACTATTACTTCAACCCTTAAAAGCTAAATAAAGTCATGCATTTTGTCGCTTATGATTATTCTGACTTGTGGTTTTATATCTAATTTTCCATTTATTTACTTATTTTATTTAGCTACTATATAACCACCCCTAAGATTTTTATCAATAATTTTTTTTTTCCTTTTTTGATTTGTTTGATTATGGTTTAATAATTTTCATATTTCGTTTCGTTTTTTTGTTAGATTAAATGATGAAATTAGTAAATAAATGTTTTTTTTTTCTTTTTTATTTAATATCAACCACATGTTGTTGGTTTGAGGGTGGTTTTTTTTTTATAAATATTTTTTTTATGTAATCTACACTAAACATCGTAGAAATTAAAATTAAAATTAAATAGATGAAAAGTTGTGGAAGAGCGCTATAAGCACACGTCACAATTATGGTTGGGTCGTTAATCCCTTATTATAACAAAAAAAAAAAAAATAAATTAACAAGACAAAATAATTATAATTTAATTACATAAACATAATTAACAAATTCACATATGTTTTTTAAATAATTTTTTATTATTATTTTTTTTTAAATAGTAGGTTTCCAGTGTCCAGTCTACCTGTGACGTATGGCAGTTTTTCTTATATAACGAATTTTAACGCTATTTAAAAAAAAAAAGTTTTATTAATAATTAAGATTTATAAAGAGTTTCCGGAGCAAACAAATTATTTAAAAATTAGCTTCGTCAGGTAGTCATAAGAGTTTTAATTTTTCTTAACTTGTTTACACTTCGTTTTAAAGAAGAATCATTCGCAGAATGCTTGTAAAAGACTTCTGTACTTGGTAATGCTTGAAAATGTCTTGTAAAACTTATTTTTAAACAGAACTGCAGTACGTTTTCATTGTTAACATCTTTCAATTTGTGTTAAATTCGCTGTTTTAAAGCTTCCTCTAGATACACAAACTGTGTAAACACAACACAAAAGTTGTAATCAAATAAAATGTAAAAAAAAAAGTAATTGAAAAGCACCTTAAAAAAACCCACCAATAAAGTTAGTTCAAAAAAAAAAAAGTTCAGATAGAAATCGAATTGAAGAAGTGCTGCGTGACGTCGATTTTTTTTTTTTTTGTTAAAATTAAATTATTGTTAATCATTTTGTGTTAATAGGGTTTCATTTCATTATTATTATTATTATTTAGGCTAATTAAAACTATTAGGGATTGTTAAATTTATTGGCAACAATTTTTATTTATTATATTATTTTTTAATAAACAAACAAAACTAAAAACAAGACACAACCATATGGATGAAACGAATTGAATTAAATAAAATTGGAATAAAAAAGAATTTTTTTTATTTTATTAATGAATTTGTTATATGATATGTTATTGATTTTTATTGTATTAAATATAATTCAAAATAGATATAAGGATAAAAAAAAAAAATAATAATAATAATAATAATAAAGGCATAATTGTTCATTTTTATTAATAATATTAAATTACATTTGTGTTGTCCTGATATTTCTTTATTCTAAATCTTAAAAGATTATTTATTTAATTATTGCGTTGTAATTACTTTAAAAATTATTTATCGAACTTGTCAATGATGGAAATTAGGTATAATTAAAGTAATTAATTAATTTGTTATAAAATACACCCTAAGAAAATAGTTTTCCATTAATTTCACGATGTATGTGGGCAGTTTAAGCATAAATCCTTAAAATTCCGTTTAAAAAAAAACCAGAAAAAAAAAATCTTTTTTTTTCCGCCTTTAATAGTTTTGATTCTGTTGTTAATAAAACCTTTGAATTTATATCCACCCTTAAAATATAAGTGATGTAGATGTATTAGATGTAAATAATGAATGAAAAATCAATTGATGATAATAGGAGAAGTAAGCAAAAAGGAAAAAAGTAGTTAATAGTGAATGGGAATGACTAGGAATAAAAGATTTCGTTAATAAATAAATAAATAAAAGTCTATTAATGTTTAAATAAAATGTTGACTAGTGATCTTTTTAATAATGATAAAAGAATTCCCAATACACCTTACCAATTCTTTTATTCTCCTATCCTAAATCTAAATAATCATCATCGTCATCATCATAATAATAATAATAATAAAAGACAAAAACACAACCCTAAAACAACATAATAAAAAGTAGAAAGAAAATACAAAGAAAAATAAAAAATTGAGTACTTTAGGGTGGTTATACGTTTGTTGTCTTGTTTTCTATGTATATACTGAAATCAAAAACTCCCTACACCGAGTAATTGGTCCATAATCTTTTTGACAGATTACAATTTTCTACATATTTAAAACTACGATTATCACTGCTACCACTATCCTTCTGTATTGCTATTGTAATGTTTGCTCTTGTTGGTATTTACGTTACGTGTTAATAATACAAAAAGGATCATCATATTGTTGTTTAGTAAAAAAAAGAAGAAAACGAAGAAAAAAAAAACAACATCAAAAGTGGCCATATGGATCAAATTGTTTATCCTGCGTCCTTTTTTATTTTTTTTTTTAAGCACTAACATTAACACTATACTCTATTTTATTAAGCTAAAAAACTTGTT
The DNA here is from genome assembly GCA_961205885.1 of Ptychoptera albimana. Taxonomy (NCBI): domain Eukaryota; kingdom Metazoa; phylum Arthropoda; class Insecta; order Diptera; family Ptychopteridae; genus Ptychoptera; species Ptychoptera albimana. Next base: position 19,226,506 of record OY540805.1, on the reverse strand, counting down.
TCAGTTAAATTAAACTTAAATAAAAAAAAAAAAAAAAATTGTCACCCTTATTTTAGATAAACACCAACACAGACTACATAAAAATTATTAAAAATTTCTTCAATAATGATTGAGTCATCGTTTGGTGCTCGTTAAGTGTGTCCATTAAACATTATAAAATACTTTACCCAGTTTATTGTTTTTACCACATCATTGGGTATATTATTGAGTTATTAAAATCTAAAAAAAACTAAAACGAATAAAAAACAAAAATAGCAATGAAAACCTTTTAAATTTTATTGGGGAGAAGACAACGAAAGGAATACAACAGCAAACATTAAGTTATTTGTGGTAAAAACAATTTTGATTAGGTTAAGGATGTGTGTGATAGAAACAACAAAACGAGAAATAAAACATCAAACATAAAAAGCTATTATCACACACATTTTGTGTTTCTTTCAGTCATAGAGTGTTAATCATATTTATAATTCAGCAGAAAACTACTTTAGAAAGTTGTTGAAAACAATATACGGGAATTATTATATAATTTAATTAATTTGCACCATGTTTGCTGTTGTTATAATTTAATTATTTCTTCTCTTAATGCTTTTAGTGTTGAATGTAGTAGGGGTTATCTAGTCGTAAGATGTACGTTAAAAATCTTCAACCAAAAGGTGTCATAATTCTTGTAGGATAATTATCTAAGACATGTTAAATGGGTATCTTAAGGTTATGATAAGGTCATGCGGTGTAGCAATGTTATAAAAACGAAAATTAACACCTTGGTGCACATTCCTTTAGGTGAAATTAGTTAAAGTAGAAGATTTATAGAATGCAAATACACCTGATTCATATTTAGCTGTTAAATCGTTTTGTAAAATATGTAAAATCTTTCCGCACTGTAGAGTTAAAACAGTTTTCAAGCTAACTTTTACTGTAAACCTGAAAGTATTATGATAACGCATGTTTTTTTTTAGATTTTAAATTGTCCTTGTACCTGTCGTCGTTGTATTTCGTGTAATCACACCATAAAACTCTTATCTGTGCTTTAAAGTAAAAATCTTTTAATGGTAATGCTACCATTGGAATTTTATAGGAATTATTCCAGGTTGTCATGGTTCAAAAGCAGATAACATTTAGACAATTATGTATGTATTATGTAGAATTCATTTCTTATAACCTTAATGGATTTTAAAGACAAATCTTATCTTTATTTACTTTTCGTTAATATGGTGGTAGAAATTTTAATTTAATTTTTTATTTCTTCTGGGTTTCTGGTTAATTAAATATTATAAAACTTATATAATTATTATTAACACATTTCACAATTATACGGTGTATCATATATACAAAAAAAAAAAAAGAAGTAAAATACATTTTATGATTATATAGAGAATATACCAGTGTGTATATTATATAACCCGAAATAAAAAAAAATCCTTTCTATTGGTACTTAAAGTTTTTTTTATTTTTTTTATATTACTTTAACACTTTAACCTTTTTTTATATAATTTTAAAAATAATTCAACATCTGTTCATATTATTTTATAATTATCATTATTATTATTATTACGGGTTGATATTTAATTAAACTTTATTATTTATATAGAAGCTTTTGTGTTAAATATTATTTATCAGTGTTTGTTTGTTTATATTTAATTGATTCGAGATTTCAGTTAAAGTTTTGAACTTATGTAATTAACATTATTGCAGTGTTTTAAGGTAATAGAATAAACCAAGTTTAAGAACTAACCCTTAAATTCAACTCTGTTTAAATTTGGATTTTTTTTAAAATTAATTATCTGACTTAAAAGCACCTTAAGTAGCAATAATAACATACAAACAAACAAAAGAAAAAGAAGACTAAATTATGTTATAAAATTTTCATATAAACCATTAAAACAAACCAAAAGTCTTTAATGCCACCCCTAAAAATAATAAAACAACAAAACATTTACTAAAGGAAATAAGTGAAAAGTGCGTATAATTGTGTTGGATTGTGATTTGATGTTATTATCCCTTTGCTCCCTTTTTTTTTTTATTTATTTAACTTTTATATAGTTGTTTTGATGGTGTTTCATTATTGTTATAAGGCGGCAGTGATATTTGTAGTGTTGAGTTTGATAATGCAATAGCTAAGCTAAGTTAATGCCTTTACCTTTCGGTTTATATTAAACAACGAACAAAACAAATCAAGGAATACATAAGTGTCAGTTATAAAGTTTAAAGCTATCTCCCTGTGTTTCAGTTTGTTTATTTAGCGTAAAAAGCTTAAGACATAAACTAAATAATTATCCGACAAAATTTCCGTTTTAATTTTCTTCTACCCTTATTGCTGATGTTATGCGCACGCAGAATGATAACAAATATATATAAAAAAAAAGAAAAAGAAAGAAAAGCATAAAACGAATTATTAACTTAGTATTGCGACAAAAACAAAACATTAAAATGGGTGGTGTTTTCTTCTTTTTTTTTTTTTTTTTGATTATTTTGTGTTTTTTTTACAATTATACACCCCTAATAGGCTGCATTATAACAAACAGCAATAACATTAACAACCACTGAGTAGAAAATTGTCCAGTACTTTATTCTCACTTTTAATTCACCTTTTTCAAACCCTCCCCCGTAAATATAAATAAGAAGACAACAGTGGTAAGCAACAACATTAACAGAAAAAAAAAAAATCCAAAATTTAATGTGATATCTCCGGGGAGCTGAGATTTTTTCCACCAACAAAAAATTCAACTAAATTTGTGGTTGGATTTTTTTTTTTTTTTTTGCGCTTCGTTGGCTGTTTAAATTTGTTTTGGGGTGAAATTAAAATTACGTAGGTGGGTTTTGTGTCATCTGTTATATTTGGTGTAAATAAACAACAATAAACAGCGGTTTTTTTTCCACACACCACCCCACTTCTATCGTTACTTCATTCTGCTGATGCTACATTATGGTGTGTCTCTAACTAAGTCAATTTTGATGTTTACATGAATAATGACTTAATTTGTGTTATTACATAAAACATTGCGAGCCATCCTTAACCACTTTGTGTTATGATTTTCTTTTTTTTTCTCTTCCACCCTTATAATAAAGTTTTTCTATTTTTTTTTTTTTTTTTTCGAGGGTTTTTCACTTTATTTTCTGTCATAAATCTCCTACCAACATCAACAGTTTTTTTTTTTATTTTTTATTTTTATTTTTTACTTTAATTCGCTCTCATTTTTTAACACATTTTTAACACAGCTGGTGGTGGTGTCAAATTAAAAAGGTTTAGATTTATATTTGAATGCTTTTTAATTTAAGTAAAATGTTTAATATCTTTTTCGTGCGTTTACGTTTGTACTTTGTGGAAAGATGGAATAACGATGACAGTTAATTTGTTTTATGGTTTTTCATGTTTTTTAATTTAATTAAAATTAAGCTTTTAAATATGGTGTTTTTGAACATTTTATACCATCCATATATACTATTATATACATCCATTTAATTTCATACACTTTTTTTTTTTTTTTGACTGCTGCTGCTTCTTCTTTTTTATTTATTAAATGACTTAAATTAAGCTTTATATTCATTAGAAATTATTATTTTATATTTTATATTTTACATTTTATTTTTAAGGTTATTAAAATTTATTTTATTTAATATAAATTAATAAATTAATTAGTTTCTAAAATACAACTGTTACTAAATTTACTTTATTTACTCTAACTGAAATTATTTAATAATAATAAATCTATTGAATATTAATTATTCTTCCATTATTATTATTATTAATATTATAACTAAATTTTGTATTGTCACTGTGTTAATATTTATTTAAGTAATTTAATATTATTAATGACAAAACATTACATATTACTATTTTATGTGAGTAATTTATTTTTTAATAAGCCTAATATTGATGGTAAAATTATATTTTATGACTTTAAATCAGGGTTGTCATTTGATTTTGGGAGTTTTATTTGTTCTACATTAAAGTTGATAACTAGAAAATTTTTGAGGCTAGTTTGCGTACGTCTGTTTTAATCAGAAGTAAATTTTTATTAAACAAAAAATGTTCATGATTATTAAGTAATAAACAAACTTAACTTAAGTTAAAAGCTTAATGAGAAAAGTCCTTTACAATTTTTTAAACTATAAAATAATATTATTAATAATTCCTTTTAATAGTAAAATAATTTTGTATTTAATATTCATATAACGTTTTGGAACGGTTTATAAATGTACCGATTATAATCGAACCCTTCAACAGGACACCAACAAACAAACTAAACGTTATTCACTCTACGAATATGTAAAATATTCAAATATGTATGTCCATTATTCTTATATGATTGATCAAGTTAATACTGTATAATAAAATAATTGTATTTTACCACCCTTATTTTGTATAGTATAAAATAAATAAAATTTATTAACTCGTACTGTCAAAACAAATATTTAACAATATGACAAATCAATCAAAAAGAAAAAAAAGAAAAAGGGATTTAATAATAAGTAATTGTGAAATAAACACTAAAGCTGATAAATACAATTTTAATTAAAATATAAACAGAAATAAGTTTGATATCAATGATGATAATACAGAGAATAAGAAAATGATGCAAAACGAAAAAGAAGCATAGACATTTTTTTTCGTCTTCTTGTTGATTAAATAGATTTTTCTCTTATGTATTACATGACTGCATGTAATATAAGAATTTTTGGTTAAAAGTAAATCTATTTTTGCTATAAACAATATATAATAAAGAGAAGTAATAAAATATTCATATGGCATATATGGTATGTATTGTGTGTGGATGTGTTTTTTTTTTATATATATATGAAAATAATCAAAGGAATCAAAACTTATGTTGGGTATTAACACCTCTTAACTGTATTCAAGTTGACGATAGTTGTATGAATGGAGATGTATCTAAATAAGCAACAAATGTAATGAAATGGAATTGAAATTGTAATGGAATATTTTTAACACCAAGATTTACACCAGACTATAGTCAGAAATATTATGCTATTGAAACTACCATGCAGATAAATAGTTAGTTGATGCAACGAATAACATTTATAGAAATGAAATATTGAAATTTTCTCGGTTTTTATTATTATTATTATAATTCATGTAACAAGAAGTGTTGTGGAATTCATTTTGGCATGAGATTGAACCAACAGAAATATTATTATTATTATTATTATTTATTAAATGTAATTCCATAATAATACAATAAAAACTAACGAAAAAGTAGCGCAAAACCATCACCCACAACATTTTACTATACAAGGAAACTAACTCAATAACTAACCGTATGAATAGAGAGTTTTTGTATAAATAAATGTTATTTGTCGCTTGTTAGTTGCAAGGCGGTTGCTAAGGTGGTGACTTGTCCGCTTTTTCTTCGTTTCGTAATTTTCTGATTGCTGTTAAAACTGGGTGTTTTTTTTTTTTTTTTTCTCTTTTATCTCTTTTTCATCTTCCTCTGCTGCTTTGGGGGTAATGCCATGATTTTTATTTTGTGTGTGGTGTGACATGGAACGATGATCATAATAGTACTCTCTAGGGAAATTGTTCAACGCGGTGAACTGTATAAAATGAATTTAGTAGAAAAAAAAAAATAAAAATTATTACAGAGATGTATTTGGATTGTGGTTAAATTTTTGCTTTAGATCGGATATTAGATGATGTTTAGGATGATTTTTTATAGTTTTTGTAAATGAAGGATTATTAGGGATGTTTTTGAAACCTTTTGCTTCACCATCTTACCCTGTTTACTCCTGTTGTAGCTATGGATCCCTATATTATTCTACAAAAACTTCTGTGTTAAAATTCCTCCTCGAAAAGAAATACCAGAAACAATTCTCAAGTTAAATTCACCACTGGAAATTTGCAAAAATATGTCATCATCGTATAATGTTAATAAAAAATAACAAAATTTAGCAAACTTTTCGTTTAACATAAAAACAACGAGATAAATGAACAAACAAAAATTACAAAATCAGGAGACAACTTTATTGAAACAAAAATGGAAAGAAAATAAAATTATTCATGATATTTCTTATTCAAATTTTTCGCGTTTATCTCATCGCTATTTGTTATCACTGAATTATGTTAATTCTATAAAACTTTCATTTTGTTTGTTTCGCTGTTTCTACATTCATTAATATTTTCGTTTTAATTATTTTATTGATTAAGATGCAGAAGAAAAAAGTTTATTTAAGTTGTTAAAAAAATCAAAAAAAAAAAAAAAAAAAAAAAAACTCTTTATCAAATCCATGAATAAATAAAGAGAAAAAATTACTCCCATGGATGAGAAAAAATTTAAATTTTTAAATTAGTTTTTCTGATTTTTTTTTTTTTTTTTTTGTAACATAAAATCGAATTTTATGATTTGAAAGCAAAACAAAGAACAAACAAAAAAAAAACGAATAATAAAAAGTTTAATAAGATTTATGCAAAATAATGTTATTTAAATTTTTTTTTTATTATTCCGTCGACAAGAAAATTAAATGTCAAAAAATATTGACGGAAATGTAAAAAAAAAATGTTTTTCTATTTAATTTTTTTTTTTTGTTCAATTATGCTGATTTTTCTTGGAATTTTTTTTTATTTTTTTTATTATTGGTAATTCTATGGTATTTGCGGTGTTAATTATTAATACTGGAACAATGTTAAGCTTGAGATGAGCATCCGAAAGCGAGCCATAAGCTAACTTTTAATGAGTTTAATGATCTACAACGTAGTAGACAATTTACAAACAAACAAAATTAATCGAAGCACAGTCAAATTTTTAATTAAAGAGAAAACAATGTCATGCGCAATGCATATTTATCTACTAAATACTTGCTGTGTAAAAATGATTACATTGATCAATTAAATAAATCAATGAAAAAAAAGAAGAAAAAAATTGTGTGTTCATTCCTCAACACAACACACTGCACAGTTTTAACTGAGGAAAACACTTAGGCGAATAAATTAAAACGTGCAGATTTATATTTATTGCATCTAAGCTTTTTCAATCATAACCAAACTGAACATAAGAGCACCAGCAAAAAAAAAAACACTTTGTTAAGTTAAATAAACCACATAAAAGAGCAACACAAAGTAAAGTAATCACTCAAAAATAATATTAAAAATAAAAAAAAATAATAGAAAAGTAGAAAAGTAACGAAAAGGAAAGGAAAGAAGTTTCAAAAAAGTAAAAGAAGAAAAAAACCACTTTTCAATAATGAAAAATGATATAGAAATGGTGTAGCAAGTGAAAATATAGAATAATAACGATGATGATGATGATGATAGTTTTGTTCTTTACCTGGAAAATCTTTAGCAACATTTTCTTTCTACTGTTTGCCTTTTTGAATGTAAAAACAGAAATGTGTTAAACAGTAAAATGGAAAAGATTCTTGAATTGACTATAAAAAAAAAAAAAAAAAAAAAAACGTATTATAATACGCTGTGAATGCTTAGCGGCAAAACGTATGGAACGAGCTCTATAATCCATAAAGAAAAGCAGAAAAAAAAAAAAAGTTGCGGTAATTTTTATTTTGATAAAAAAGCTTGAGAATTTTTTTTTTTTTTTTTTTTTTTTTATTACAAAGTGTAATGAAAAGACACCACATTACTTTAACTTTATACTTAATTTTGGTTATATAATGGGGTATAGAGGGGGATAAAAATAAAAATTTAAAATCTCCCAAACGTTATCCACCCACCATTTATTTAGTTGTTGCTATTATTATTATTATTATTATTATTATTTGTTCATCTACGTTACAAGCTTATATTTCAACTATACATTACTAAGGGTCGTGTATTTTCTTTAGTAAATCTTTCGTTTAATAGAGATTCATTTGTATTAGAGGTTTAAAAAAAAAATAGAAATTATGCAAAAATGTTAACCGATTGGTGTACGATTTTTTTTTTAACGGTTATATTACCATTAGCCTAATTGTTTATAAAAAAAATAAAAAGAAAAATCTTTGAAGTGCTTTAAAGTATTAAATTTATAATAATTGTTTGAAACGGTTATTGATTACAGTTTTATCGGTAGGAAACCCTGAATATAACCAAAATAAAGCTAACACACGTAGCAAAAATAAATTAATAAATGATTAAATGAAATAATAATGAGGTTACAAAGTAAGTGACAATATTATAAAATAGATTAAGCTTGGCGTAAAGATTATCAAAATTTCACTGAAAATAAGATTAGTAAAAGTCTATGACAAGGAAAGTTCCCAAGTAAATTTCCAAAAAAAAAAAAAAAAATTATATTTTTAAAACCATTTTTGCTTCATCATTTTTAATCTTTATCCATTGAAAAATCATCCCTCTCGTTTAATAATAATAATAATAATAATAATAATACAACCAAAAATCGTTTACTGATTAATCCAAATTGCGTGCGTTTATTACTTTTTTTTTTTTTATTATTCACTTGTTCATGGTTTTTATAGAAAAAAAAAATTCATATGTGCCATGCGTAAGTACAATATATGCAGACAAATAGCAAAAAAAAAAAAAAGAAAAAGAAAAGAAAAACAAATTTCCATACAAATAAAAAATCACCAAAGGGATGTGAATTGTAAAGATTTAAATTAAAATAAGTAAAAAAAAGAAAAAAAAAGACGCTTAAATGGGCGTTAGGGGGTGGAAGTCATACACAAACAAAAAAAAAAAAAAAATTTTTTTTCTTTTCATTATTCAATCTTTATTTCAATTGTTTTGTACAATGTGCGTCTTTTTGGTCCCCATGTGTGCAGAAAATTGACAAAAAAAAAAAAAAAAACATTACAAAAAAGGCGCGACTATTCAACAAAATTCATAAAAACGAAAAATTAATTAAATCGAACCCCTTTTATTGTACAGTAAGTCAACCAAATGTTGTTCTTTCATTAATTTGTTCATTCTTTTACCAAATTAGGTAAAATTGGTGTTACCTGATACAGAAAAAAAAAAAAATACGAATTAAATTGTTCAAATTAGTTAATCTTCATCCCCTAATTATTTATTTAATTAACGTCTTATTAGCATTTAAATTGATAGTAGAACTGCCCACCAACTGTACAACATGAAAAACATAATAAAACAGCAACTGAGGTCTCCCCTTTTTTATTATTCGTTACTTATGTCAACATTAAAAAAGAAATAAAAACAAAAAAACGATGTGGATAAAAAATGGCGACCAATTTAGACAAATTAATAGAAACACTACGTTGCCATGTTTGTAAGCTTTTGGCTATGCTACTACAGTAATAATTTAAGTTTAACAAAAGCGTTTACTTTGTGTCATCTTTTAAGTATTTTCCCTTGCTTTGTTTTAATTTTCCTCTGTGGTTTTCTTGTTTTTTTTTTTTCATTAATTGGGGTTGATTTGATGGCGTGGTTAGTTTGTTGCTTTTTTTTTTTATTTATTATTGCTTCGAATAGCCACCCTTCATTTAGAGTTTATACGTTTCTCGCTCTCTTTATCTTTGTGTTCGTACAGAGTTGGAGGATTCAATTTAAATATTTATTTTGCCTAAATGCTAGCAATTCTATACGTTTTCGTTACTTACTTCGCCTAGAACCACCACTGTGTACAAACAGATTTTTATTTTCTAAGCACAATCACTTTGTTAATTTTTTTTTTTGTTTGTACCTTTTATTAAAAATGTCTAGCAGACTCATGCACACCCTAAACATTTACCCATACCGCAATTCACATTTTTAAAAGCTAACCAGAATTGTACAAAAAAAGAATAAATAAAAAGCTTACCTCACATCATTTAACTTTGTTAAATTGTGATCGCACGAAAAATAGCAATTTGTCAAAATATAATAAACAAGAATGATAATAATAATAATAATAATAAAAAAAAATTATTAAAAATATTTATAATAATGTTAATAAAAAATAAATACTTGAAAAACCACTCCATTATTCCACTTAGCTTAATGAAAGTAATTAAAAAATTATTCCCATTTCATACAAAAAAAAAAAAAATTTCTTCTCTATTTTTATCAAATAAATTTCAAAAAAAAAAAAAAAATAATAATAATAATAAAAAGCAGAAAAAAGTGAGTATAAAACGCAAATAAAATACTAAAATGTGTAAATAATACCTAAGGGAGGAATTTTTATTTTAATAAATATAATTTTTTAACCACATTTAGATTGCCTAGTTTTATGTCTGTGATTGTCAAAAGTTTTGTTTTCTTTCCACCAATTTAGATTGTGTGGAAGTAAATTGATCTTACGGAAGGACAGATACTGAGAGCTTGTTTGATAAAATTTTGTGTTTTCTGTTTCTTTAATTCGCCAAGCTGGAAGAGTTTTAAATTAAAAATTTGGAGAACACAAATCAAGGAAAAAGCTCTTTGGAAGACAAAAATACAGATCATTGAAACGGTTTTAAAAGCATTGGTACTGATTTAACTGACGATCGGAATAATCTTTCTCCATTGTGTACGGTTTCTTACTGCTGCCGATATCCAAGGTAGATCTTTCATCACATGATTACTGCTGAATCGTTAACGTAAGAGATCTCGCCATAAGGAAGCACTTAACGTACACAAACTTTATGAAACATAAAAAGATCCGTATTCAAGGTACCAAGTAGACTAATCAAAAGCGATTTGACTGTTCAAGATCAAAATAACACGTAACCAACACCAATTAAAATAAAAGTTTGAGAATCTTTTTGATTCTTTTTCCTAGAGAATTTTACCTTATTTTTTATTTTATTTCTTCCAACTAAATTTAATTACATTTTGAATGGATATTTTGTCGCGTTAAAAATAAATTAAAAAAAAAAAAGAAAACAAAATTATTATAATAATAATGATTGTAGAAATAAAATAAATACCGCAGGTAGGAGTAATTGGTAAATACAAGGAACATACAGGTAAATACAGGTAAATACACATGACCATTTTAATTTTATTTTCTTTTTATGTTATTTGAATAGATTAAAAGTGGATTTATTGTTGTTTGATACTTTTAAATGTATATATATTTTTTTTATAAGGGATGCTTTGGGGGTTAGTTTCTTTTTTTTTTTTTTTTTTTTCATTTAATTTTAATTTTATTTTCTAATGTTTAGGTGTTTTGTTAAGCGAATAAACGTAAACTGTAATCATTAAAGCCGGTTGCGCAAGTATTATAACGTTAAGTTGTAATAAAAGAATTTTTTTTCGTTATTTTGTTTTAACAACTCAATTAAATTAATTGGGGGAAAAAAAAAACGACAAACAATTTGCTATTTTTAAAAACATCATAAATTTCCACCGCAGTATTAATTCATTTTTTTTTCTTTTTTTGTATATATTTCCACCCCCACACTCTCTACATGCTCAAATTGCTCAATTTTTATTATTATTTTTCTTGTTTAAATGCACAAAAGATAACATGTTGTCGCTCGCTGTGCTATTATTACGTTTTTTTTTTTATATTTTTGTTAAGCGTTGTAGTTTTATTTATTTATTTTTTTTTGTTGTTTGTAAATGAGATGATTATTGAATACAAAGTGGGTGTGGTGGGATGAATTAAAATTAAAAAAAAAAATATGTAAAATAATAATACAAAAAAAAATTAAAAAATACAAATAGGGTAGAAATTTTTATTCTGTTCTGCACTATAGAATTGCTTTTAACTAGATTTTCCACTATTCTTAGTTTCTTTAGTATAATTTGTAAAAAAAAAAAATACGAAAAACGAAATTATTTCATAGGTAGAAAATTGTAGTAAATCTTATTACGAAGTGTCGCATAGATATTTTCTTTTTTTTTTCTTTTTACTTTGGCTGTAGTTAAGTACTTAAAAGTCAGATGGAAATACCCTTAAAAAAGCCACTTAAATATTATATCGATAGCAATTTGTATTTTAATATTAAAAAATTTTTTTTTTCTTGTTAGAATAATAATAAAAAAAAAATTGATTGCTTTGGGTCTTTGTTTTGTCTGTTTTGCTGCTCCTGCTTCTTTTTTTTTTTTTTTTTGTGTGTGTGTTATGTGTCTGCACAAAAAGAATAGAAGAACTCATGCTATTAATGAATTTTTACTCTTTGTGTTAAAAATGTTTTAAGCTTTTTTGTTCTTGTTTGCTTTTTAGTTATCTGAATTGATCACGAAATGGTTTTTTTTTTTTTTTTGAATCAACAAACCAGCAGTATGTTAGACTCGTTATCTTCGGTGTGCTATGGATTTTGGTACATTAAACTGTAGACTTTATGAGCAATAGATCTCGGCCTCAAAACATTGACTTAATAATTCTAATAACCAGATCATATCGATATTCAATTATCGTTCCACTTCTGCTCATTACAAAAAAAAAAAACTAATTACTAAAGTTACAAACAGAAATTACTATTACTAACTTTACTAACGTTACGTACTTAAACGAACAAAGATTAAAAGTTAAAAAAAATTCAACATAAAATGCTTTAAATCTATGTAACAAATCATTCAATCAATAACAAAACAAAGTTCAAAGTAAAAAAAATCACAACTCACATGTGCAGTTTTATATTTTTTATTCTTCATTACTAATCGAAAAAAGAAAAAAATTGTTTTTTTTTCCTTTCGACTAGTCAATGCTAGACAAAGTAGACAAACAGCAATAACAATCATTTTATAACAAAAAACAATATAAATAAATAAATAAATAAAATGTTTTATTCATCCCTTAACCATTTACGATGGATAAAAAAAAAAAAAAAAAAAAAAAGAATGAAAATGTAGAAACCATTTCTCCATTATTATTCATGTACTTTCTAACGAAATCAGCTTTAGATAACATTTAAATGATTATTATCAATTTTATATTATTATTATTATTAGTAAAAGTTTTATTTTTTTTTTATTATTGTTATGTAGTTCGCCGAAAAATCAATTTAGCTAATAGATCGATTATTGTTCATTATACGATTATTATCTCTTTAACTAAAGTCCTTCGTATTTTATTTGTTTGCCCTGTTCTTGTTGTTATTGTTGCTGTTGGTTACTTTTATCAACCCTACACAAACCGTGCACTTTACATTTGTGTTTAATTCATCTTAATGCTTTATATAAAAAAAATGTTGAAAATTGCGTGCTACAAGTATGACAATAGAGGACAATAATATTGTTTAAAAAAAGGAGAACTCAAGAGACATATCGTATCTTTTGTCATTTTATTTTTATTATGCGATAAAACATTTTTTTTTTTTTTTGAGATTAAAATTGAATTAAGTCAATTTTATTGTATTGAATTTGTAATAAAATTAATTGAAATTAGTTTGTGGTAGAAATCTACCAGACTACCTGAAATACCATCTTTTTTTTTTTTTTCAGTGCAATAATGTGGATTTTCTTGTTGTGGTGCTTCTATAATTTTTGTCTTAACTGTAGTAAGTTTTATTATAGTTAATTATATATATATATGTTCATAGAAAGTGGTATTACCTGTTATTATTCATGTTTAGCTACAATTTTCAGGTGCAAATGTTTTGCAAAATATGAATAATAGAAAAGAAAATCGCCTAATAGCAGGCAATTAATCCTTAATACTAAGAAAACTTAATCAACAGCAAGTACAAAAAAAAAAAAATTCCCAATAACCCAACCGAGAGATTAATCAAATTTTTTAACTTCTGAAGGACCTTTGTCTTCGTTTTTATGGATTTATTAAATAATGTTTATTTTTTTTTTTTATTTTTGTGTGTTTGTGTGGTTATAACTGCTGTTGTTTGCTTTAATTGCGTGTTTTGAGGTGTGGAATGTTCATTTTAATTTTGTTTTTTTTTTTTATTTGATTGCGAACAATATACTTGAAATAATATAGAGAAACTTTTGGGGCGTGAATTATTCTTTTTTTTTTTATTACCTACTGGCTGCTTTACGTTCTTTATTTAACTTTTTTATTATTTATTTCACTAAATGATGGCTATAGTTTAAAGCAATTATTTAAGCATTTTAGTTTGTTGTCTTGTTCATCATAATTATTTACAGAAAAAAAATATATATATGAAAAGTAATTGAGTAAATTGCACTTAATTGTTGGTAATTTGTTTTTACTGTGACTTTTTTTTTTTTTTTCCTTTTTTATTATTTATTTATTTATTTATAGGGTTTAGGGAAATTCTTGTTTGTTTTTCTTGTTTATTTATGATTGCTTCATGGGGATAGATAATTATGGTGTTTTTCAATTTAGTAAAAAAAAAAAAAAAAAAATTCTTCATACTCTAAAGGATAAATACGTTCATGTATTTACCACCTTAAGTCACCATCTCCATAACCGAAAATGTTCGTGTTAACATTTTCAGGTACTCGAGAAAATTAATATTGATTTTTGATGAGAAAAAAAAAAAAAATAAAAAAAACATAAAAATGTTCCTACAGCATCTAAAGTGTTTCAACTTAATGAAAAAATTCCACAAGTTTTTATTAAGTTTTTATCGAACGAGACGACGACCACACACAGAAACCAACCAATTTTATTATATTTTGCATGAATTAAATGAAAATGAATAAAAACAAAAAAAAAAAAACAAAAAAATTCTTTACCTAGTTTTCTACGGGGTGGTTTTTTTTTTTAATATCAAACATAAATTATCCACAAGGGAAAATAGATATAATTTAGTTTCTTTTTTATTATTATTATTATTATTATTATTATTATTATCATTGTTTTTTTGTACTATTTTATCTATTTTTCTCACATTTTTATGGGTTCTTCCCTGAGCTTTTATTATTTTCACCAGGTTTTTAGTCGTAATATACTAAAAAAAAAAAATTTGTTATTATAAAGGAATGAGATAAAACGCCAGCAACAATACAATAGTGAAAATATAAAATGATATAATTAAGTTAATTTAATTTGTGTTGTATATTCCTTTCTTTCTTTTCTTTTCCTTTCATTTCATTTTTTCTTTTTTGGTGGTGAAAATTGCGTGACGCTTTAAAAAAAAAAAAATAAAAATATGTTTACCACCCAAGTATAGTTGATTTCATAATATCCAATTTTTTTACTTGTTTGTTTCACTTTATTGTAGTTGAAAAATAGACAAAACAAAACAAAAAAAATTGTTTTTTAATTAAATTTTACAAATGATTTTCTTTGCATGAAAATTACTATAAATAATTTTTTACCTGTGATAGGTGCGCCCTAGAGATATGTTTTTTTTTTTTTTTTTTATTTATAAATGCGAAATAGTTTTGTTGTGTATTTAATAAATTTTTTAGTTTTCTGTGTATCTCTCTACTACTTTAGGTTTTTATTTATACTTATATAAGGTAATCTAGAAGCCATTTGTTGGTACTTAATACTAATGACTGTTGGTCAACACTACCCCAACCCTAATTGTAATTAAACGGAACAACAGAAGTAATATAAAATAAAAATAAACAAAAATTAAAATACAAACCAACAATTTATATTTGAATTAATAAATTAAAAAAAAAAAAGAAAAAACGAATTAAATTAAAATTACAATAAAATAATAATTAATGTTAAATTATTTGTTGGTATTTTGTTTTTATTTCTTTGTTTAAGAAATTTCTTTAAGAAAATAAGAAATATTTCACTTGTAACTAGAATTATGCACAAATTTCTTGATTCAATTTATAATTTCGTTAGATAATTCTTTTCGTGTACTTATTGCAGATATCCAAAGCAGTCTGGACCAAAATAAATATCATTGAATATTGGTAAATCTAACAGTTACCAGCTAAATATATATATAAGGAATTTACTGTTCCCAATTAACACATTTTTAACCTTAAAATAGAATAAAATGCTATTAAGCCAAGCCAAAAAACTGTCTATAATTATCTTATTGTTAAAATTAATTTCTAACCAAAAAGAATTTAATTCAATAAAACGAAATAGCAAACGTACCGTAAAAAATGAATAAAATTTTTGTGAAAAATAAATTAAAATAACACAACCACCTAATAGCACGTAATCCTCTTGGTTTTTTTTTTTATTTTTTATTTTCAAAATATAATGGAAATTGATGGGTAAACAAAAAAAAAAAAAAATCGTTTTGTTAACGAGATACACCTTAACCAAATAACTTAAAATAATAGAAAATGTTTTTATTACAAAATATATATATATATATATAATAATTTTGTGTTGTTATACCACTCTGTGTTGTTCGTTTGCCACGATTTGATAGATTTTTTTTTTTTTTTGGTGGTTTTCATGTTTTACATGTTCAAAAGTAATTTTGTCATGTTTTTATCAAACAATTTTTGGTTTGTTTTTATTAGTTTTGAAGAGAATAGAATAGAATTTTTCTTTGTCGTTTTTTTTTTTTTTTTTATATTTTTACCTAATTTGATTATTGTTTTATTTGTTTGTGATGTTGTATTTGGATTTTCATTTATATTAAGTTTATGAGTCAAATTTTATTTATGTTTTAATCAATTTATTAGAATAATATGTTAGAGAACAGAATGTCTTAGTTTGTAGCAACGATTTTGTATTTTTATTGCGAAACTTCTTCGTTATTCGTTAGAGGTGGAAATTTTCTTAAGACAGTCTATGTTTCAATGGATGATTGTTTCTTTGCTGGGTATTTCAAGCAGCATTATTTCAAGTATAAATTATTAGCACAGATTATATAATAATACTTTTAGAAATAACTTTTAATCTGTGTAGGAATTAGATTGTAGTACAATGGACGTAAGGATAACGTAAGAAATGTCACTTACAAGACTTTACAAGAATTAAGCAAAATTCAGCAAAATTGGTGAAGAATATATAAATATCCTGTGGACAGTATTTACATATGATATAAAAATATATTTCTTAAAAACATCCATCAGAGACATTGCTGGAATTTTTTTTTCTTAGTAAAATCTACCGAAAACTCTTCATGTAACTAATCCACGGATTAATAAAATACTCGAATAGATTCTTTTTTGCTTTCACCTACGAAAATTCCCACGTTATAATTTTTATGTAAATATGAGAATGAAAAATTATTTTACTCGACTTAAGGGTACTTGTTACTCGCTATTTATTACATAAACAAACAACACCAAGTTGAACCGGAAATGCTTGCCCATTTATTTATTACCAATAACAGTATAAATATTTTTTTTTTTTTTTTTACCACTCAAACCTTTTTCCTTATGTTTCCAATAATTTTTATTTTTTTTTATTTTAACATCCTAATGTTATATTTGTTAAGGGGTTGTTAAATGGCACGCGTCACCTCTTAACTATATTTTATAATTTAATTATTTTTATATCTTTCCACATCAATTATTTATTTGTAAAAATTTACAATATGCTACTCGGTTTATTTCAATTTACAGAAAAAATAATAATAACAAATTTTGGATCAATTACAATAAACAAATCTCTGACATACACGTGACCGTGTGTAAAATTTTGTTTTGTTTTGTTTTGTTTTTCTTTCTAATTATGACGTTTGCCGGTACATGTTTTGTATATTAAAAATCATTAAAATGAGTTCATTTGTGTTTTGAGACCTTTGTTATAGAGTAAACATAATTTATCACCTAATGGTTTTAATGTTTGTTTGCTTTATTCAAAGGGATTACACAAAAATTTGTGTTTTTATTTATAAACGTAGCTAAAGTGACGTTTCTTACGTCCATTGTGGTTGAGGCTTTATCATTACAAAGCACTCAACAATTATCGTACTGTAAAATGTAATTAAAAAACCCATTGATTTGTTTTTTATTATTATTTTTTTTTTTTTTGTCTTCAGGAGTTGGGAATTTTGATGAAATCATCCACAAACAAACGTAAGATATACAAAAATCTCCAATTATTTAAATTTTATTAAACGAATCTATTTCTGTGATATTTTAAAAAGAAAACGTAAAAAAAAAAAAACCCATCAAATACGTCTCGTATTCATTGAGCAGCATAACCGTGTTATTGTTGTTATCACAGGTAAATTCTACTGTCGTCCGTATATAACGTTTGCTTATCTGTTCGTTGTCTGTGATGGCAACATATTTTAATTTAATTTTTTTTTTTTTTTTTGCGTCCTTAGCACCAACAACAATCTGTACAAAAAAAAAAAAAAAAAACAAACAGAAAAAATCAGCAAACGAAAAGTTTTTTTTTTCTCCATTTTTAATTTTATTCCTAATTGGATATGCTACCTGCTGTTTGTTTATTTGTTTCTTTTTTATTCATTTAATATTTTTCTTCTTTTTTTTTTTATTTTAATTTTGTGAATGTTGCTCGTGCGGTTGATGCAGTGAATTTTATATGCTTTGATGTTTCTCGTCCTTAATTTTTATTTTTTTTTTTTTTTCTTTTTTAATCCAAAAAATGTAGACACATGACGTGCGTGGTTTTTTTTTTTTTTTGTTTGGTTTGTTTGTTTATTTGTTAATTTCTCTTTCGCTACTACAGCCATCATCATATCATTTTGGTTATAGATAGATGACGTTTATTTATTTATTACATCAAAATGTACAAAAGTTTTTGCGTATCAAAAATTTATTAAAAAAAAAAAAAAAAAAAAATTAAAATCAGAGGATAAAAAAAAGTTTTAAAAACAACTTTGCCGTTTGTTACTATTTTTTTTATTTGTTTTTATTTTAATTTTCTTCTTTTTTTGTTGTTGTTGTTGTGGGTGGTTATGTGTCCTACCCTTAATTCCGCTTATTTTCCACTCGTCCTCAATTATTTGAACATTAAAAATGAAAGATTTAATAATCATGCAAATTAAAATTCTCGTTTAGCAATTTTTTTTTTTTACTTTATTTGTGGATAACTAAAATGGGGATGCAGTGAGTAACGAATAAAAAAAGCAAAAAGCAAAAAAAAATCCTTTTTATCTAAAAATTAATGAATGTAACTGAAATTTTTATTCAATTTTTTTTTTTTTTTTTGTTAATTTTAAACATGTTTTGGGGGATGAATATATGTATGTATATGTATATTCCGCATTTTTATTTTATCATTAAATTATTTTATTATTTTTTTTTTTTTGTTTTGTTTTGTTAAAGAAAATTCATTAATAATTTATGATAAAAAAAAAAAAAAAAAAACTCTTTTTGATTAAATAATTAATTTTCTTTTGAACAAATTAAATAAAAAAAAAAAAAAAAAAAAAAGTTTGAATTCATAAAGGCTTTTATGGAATGACAGCAAAAAATAAAATAAAATTTCAGTCAAAGGATTATTAAGAATCGTTATTAAGTAACAGACTTAATTAGTGTTTTTTTTTTTTTTTTTTCTTTCTCTAACTCTCTCTAACTCTCTCTCTCTCGTTTTTGTCTTTGTTGCAATTCCATTAGGATTTAAATATCATTGAATTTTATTTTCTTTTTTTTATCGATTTTCTACTTAATTATAGATTTGTGAATGAGATTTAATGTCAAATGTGTTTTGCTTTGATTTGTTTCTTGGAAATGATTTACTTAAATCACTGTTAATACGTGGAACAATGCAGGTTATTCTTATACAAAATGGAATTGGTTTTTATGTGTGATTATTCTGGATAATTTCGAGTGGAATCTTTCTGTAAGTGTCTTGCAAAGATGCGTTTTACTACATCAAAGATCTAAATAAACCACTTCATCCTCAGCACGATAATCAATCAAAACTTCCAAATATAAACGTCGTACGTAAAATACTTTCCGCTTTCACAAGCATAAAGTAAAAAAAAAAAAAAAATTTAATCCTCTATTCAAGTCCACACAAAACAGCTTTAACAAAAAATAAAAAAATCCTTCTCAGACCAAAAATTAATTAAATTTTTATACCAAATACAGCATAAAAAATATTTTGTTTTCCGCCACAAGAATTGGTTTTTTTTTTTTTTTTTAAACGAAAACATTAAATCCAAGTAACCGCAGGGAATAGTGCTAAAAACAAAAAAATTAAAAATGGTCCAAAATGACCAAAACAATAAACAAACCACCGACACACATGGCCACACATTATAATTATTTTCGGAATTTATTTTTTTTGTTTTTTTGTTTTTTCTTCTTTTTAATTTTATTTCCATATGTCATTTTGACAGACGTTTATTACAGCGAACAATGACATTTTTGTTTTTTTTTGTCTTCATCGTCCATGCTTTTCGGGTGTTTTTTTTTATTATTTTTTGGCATTTATTGCTGAAAATTTAATAAAACAAACAAAAAAAAAAAAAATGTAGTAAAAATTAATTTATTTTCATCATAAAATGTTTAAAATAAATTTTTCTGTAATTAATTTTCTTAAGGGGGTACGATAAGGGGGTGTTATGATTATTTTTATTTACAAAATACCGAAATAAAAAGAAAATAATAATTTTCATCTCCATTACAGACTTTCACTTTTAAAGATATTCGGATATTCAGATATTCTAAAAAAAAACCAACCCTTAATAATGTGCTCAGGAAAATTCATATTAAAAAAAATTTATAGATTTGTCTCGCTTTTTTACTATAAAGAAAATTCCTCCCCACTTATACATATATTTAATTTTCAAACAAGAAGCAAAAAGAAAATATTCTACCGTAGTAACATTAGGCCACACCCATTTTTATTGATTTTCACGGTTTAATTTAGGGGAATAAATGTACACGCACACATTTACATATGCGCCTTTATTGCAAAAAAGGAGAAAAAAAAAATGTTTAACAAAAAACTCTCCAATCCAACAATTCCAACAACAAATATTTATAAAAGACGAAATACTTTTTGGATGTATGTTCGCCTGGTCGATTTTGCACCCTTAAAGAATATTCAATACCTTTTAAGGGATGATTAGGGTGCTTTAGTTATTTTATCTCCGGTTATTTCTTATGAAATCATTTTTATTAGAAAATTTTTAATTTCGGAAAATAATCTTAATGAATTTTTTCATTTTGTTTTTTCTTTTAAAATAATTTTTATTTAAGGGTTTCAGTCCTGTGTAGGTAATTATAGTAAAAAATAATCAAACGGCAAATAGATTTATCTGAGATTCCTTGTTGATTTTATGTGTGCAAAGAAAATACAGAAAAATTTCTTCAGAAATGAAAAAAAAAAAAAAAAAACCACAATCTACTAGGCGAAAGAAATGAGAAACGAAATATTATTACAACCCTGTGTTGTGTTGGTAGGGAGAAAACACAACAACTTGTTGTTTCTAAACAGCGAATCAATAGAGAGACAGACAATACACACGGTATACACATGCATGCACAATATTTTCTAATGCGTGCGCATTCCATATTTTTTGTATATTACAACGTATATTCCTGCTTGACTTATGATCGCCTCGTTGCGATGGAATTGTTGGCTTACGTCGTCGTAACATCGTTGTAAGTATTGTTTGTTTTGTTACTGACGTAACTAGTTGCAAGGAATTTGGTATGTGTCTACCGTTGTAAGGGGTGTGTCTGTTATTTTCAATAATATCCACCTACACATTAGCATCTTTGTTGAATAGAAAAGCAGAAAGCGAGACTAAAGAAATCGTGCGCATCGGAAAATATATTTGTATTATTTTTTTTTTGGAATTATTTCCTCTTCAACGTTCTTATCGCCTGCTACAAGATGGGCACAATATAAAGAAGGGTTAAAAACTTTTTAACTCTTTTTTTGCTTTTGTATTCTTTAAATTTGTCCAAAACAACATCGACCCCATGCATGAAAGAATTTTCTCAATTGCGCTTTATTAATATTTTTATTAACTTTTTTTTGTTGTTTTTCATTCAAAATCCTATCGAATCAATGAATGAAAGATAAAAAAGATAGAAAAAAAACGGGCTTTATGACAATTTTTTACGATATCGACAATATGCACAAATACATCAGAAAATATTCCGCATATTTGAGTGAAACATATTGAATAGGGAATCATGATTTGAAAAAGAATCGGAATTGTTTCCCTTTGCATATATAAAACGCTGAACACAGTATAAGGGAAAAAACGAAAACGTAACAAAACAGACGCACAATGTGCGCATATGCACTGGTAACGACGCTATAAAATTTAACCTTTCGCGCCAAGAAATATCCTTGTACGAATTCAATTACCAGGGTACAAGAATATCAAGCAGTATTGTGACGTGCTATTCAGTGTATTGTTGTTGCTTTATGTCCTTGCTCGCTACGAAGGGTGAACTACGTGCTGTTATTGTTATTTTATTTTTTATTACATTTTACTGTACAGTGGGAAATTCAATGGAGACTTCTCTGTTTCATGAACTCCTAGTAATAATGGCAAGGTCAAATTTTCTTGTGTTTCCTTATACGTACTCTATCAATGTCATTTTGTGTAAAAGGGATGGACTTATATAGTTTATACCCGCATATGCAGCATTTATTATCGCATTACTGTGCGATCAACCAACTTAAATATATTTTTGTTTGGTCTAATATTTTCCCAACTATGAATTTTTTTTTAGTTTTTAAATAAGCGACGTCTACCGGTTGGTGTTGTGTCATAACTATAAATGCGGTTTAAGCACACGATAATCTCTCCAAACTTTAATCTTAAAAGTGCCATCTATAGTAATAAAAAAAAAAGTTAAATCCATTATACACCAGGTGTGTTTCTTTACTCGATTTTTTTTTTTTTTTATTTACACAAAAAACTTTCACCAAAACTTTGTAGCGCAGGTAATGAAAAAAAAAAAACGAAAAAAAATTTTGTCCGTCATAATTTTCAGGAATGTTTTCTCCTGTAGCACAGTGATTGCAATTAAAAAACTGTCATTCATTTAGATAAAAAAAAATTGAAACAAAAAATCATTTAGAAAATGGGCGGGAGATTTAATTTTCGATTTTTCTGTCCCGATTCAATTAAAATTTCCACTACGAAATGAGATGGAAAAAATAACCGAAAATAACAGTCAGAAGAATAAAAAAAATGAAGAAGAAAACTCAACTCAATTTAGAAATGACAGCGTTTATTGATTTTTAATTAATTTTCCTATAATATTCGTATAACGACTTAACATTACCGGTTACCGTCATCTGTCTATCTGTGTTTTTTGTTATTCATGGCAGGAAAAACTCAATTTTTGGTTCCCGTTTTACACTTTTTATACAAAAAAAAAAAAAAAAAAAAAAGAAACAACTTGATTGATGTCGTTAATTAAGAAATGAAAAATAATTAAAAATGACACGATGAGGAGTAATTCTGGAACTTTTTTTTTTTTTCTATTTCATGTTGCTAGTCAATTATCTTTTACTGTAATTTGTTTTGTTCATGTGTGAGCTTTTTAAAAGTTTATCGGGCGGATAATATACAGAGTGAATCGTCTAATTTGTGTTAGTTTGGTTAGTAATTAAATTTAATTGCTGATAATGTTGAAAATGGGAGGAAATATGGCACAGATTTAATTTTATTCGCGTCTTTTACCTCAAGAATAAAATAATTTTTAACTTTTTTGCATTAATCACGTCTTTGGAGTGCATTCTTGAGAGAAAATTCTCATCACACCTCGCTTTTATATCATGATTGCCTGTTATTTCGCATTTCTTAAACTTCTGAACTCTTTAACTCAATGCACCGTTTTTATGTTAAATTTTATTTCGGTTTTAAACATAAAATAATTCCTAATCACACTGTGCACAGTTGGTACAATAAATTCACCGTTAATTACTCAAAACGTGTCAAAGGGGACACCAAAAACGTCACCCTGTACATTGTAAATGTATTTTTTTGGTTAATAAATAAATAAGGAAGAACAAAATTCTTCTTTTTCGTGCGTTTTCTTGTAGCTCCGTGTCAAATTTGTCGCCAGATACAAAATCTTTTTCTTTTTTTTTTATTTTTTTGTTGTTTTCTCTTCATTTCTTTTTATCTTTTTTAATTAATTTGTTTTGTTTGGCGTTTTTTTTTTAAGAGCTGAAAATTAAATAGGAGATGAACAACAACCAAACAACCGAAAAAAAAAAAAAAACACGAAAAGATTCGAATCACTTAATTTTATGCGGCTGGCTGCATTTATGGTTGCGCATCAGCTTCTGTAGTTTTATTGTTTTATTTTCGGTGTTTTTTTTTTTTTTTTTTTCATATTTCAGTATTACATGTGTCGTGTTTTTTGGTGTCGCTTCTTCTTTATCTGCTTGTTCTTCTCTACTAAGCCAAAAGTATTAACATTTCATGATATGAGGTTTTAATATAGAAAAAAAAAAAAATAATAATAAGTAAAAATAAACGAAGAACCGAAAACCAAAAATTGATTTATAATCATCTTGGTTTTAATTCTTTAAAAAATTATTTAATTAACAAGACTGTGGTGAGTGTGGTGTGAGAACAAAGTAAAAGAATTTTCGAACTAAAATCCCATCATAAATTATAGCGAAAACTCTTGAATGAAATTTTCTGTTTTGCGTTCTAAAATGACATTTGAAAAGCAAGTGCACACACGGAAAAAAAAAACCAATTGGCACGCTGTCTCATTACAACAAACGTAGAAAGAGAAAAACATGACAAGCGACAAAGATTAAAAGATTTTAATAAACCAAAAAAAATAAAATAATTACTACATAAAACATAACAACAATCGGATAATAAATAATTAAATAAGTAAATTAGTGATTTATTAATTAAAACATTTAATTTATGTTTAATAAGACAAATAAACAAACAGAAAAAATAAAACAAAAATTGTAAAATGGCATGCGCGCGGCATTTTCTTAAACAAAAGGCAAAAGAATATTAACGTGGATTTTCTGTCGTTTGTTTTTACATTATTTAAAAATTTAAGTCAAAGCTGACATTTTGAATTTTTTTTTTTTTTTTCTATAATTCTTATAGCGTTGCTAATGTGACAATATTGAAAAGGAAAACACGTAGCGGGTTGTTATAATGTTGGCCGTTATTACATTTTTACGCTTTTCTTTCTTTGTTAACGCAATGATCTCACTAACGGAAAATGATTTGATTGGTGCTTTCCGAACATTTTCTAGAATTGTTCACATTGTTCCACCGAACACAATTAGACTTTTTATTAGTTAAATTAAACTAACTGTCATTTAAGTCACTTTTAAACCGTTTGCAAGGTTTCTATTGAAACAATTCACCTGTTTGACTTCCTTATTTCATTTATTAAATAATTTCTATCAAAAGAAAGTCAGATTTTAAGATCAATTTGACTAGATGGTTGTCAAAAGCTGTGATTAAATTTCCTTGTTACACTTTCTAAAAGAATGTTTTGTGAAAAGTCAACATTTTCAGTTTGGCCAACAAAAACGTCACATGTGTCACATATTTATATTATTTTCCACCATATGATAATAAATTCAAGTTGATTTTACACCAATAGTTTGTTGTTTCTTCTTCTTATCTTAGTTTACATGTTTTGTGTCACCCGATTTCTTTTTTTTCTCGCTTATTTAGTGCGGTTTTCATAATTTTTTTTTTCTTGTAGAGGAATCTTTTAAAAAATTTAACTCAATTAATATTTTCTCTGCCTTTTCTTTTTTTTTTTTTCTTTTTTTTTTACTTAACACCAACAACCAAAATAAATAGAAATTCATTAATTAGAAACAAATTGGTTTTTTTCTTAATTAGGTTGTTTTACTGTCACATCTTTTCTCTTCCTTTAACATTCACATCTTATATAAGAAATTAAATTAAATAACAAAAAAAAAAATTTTCTTTTTTTTTTTTTGTTATTTAATAATTAATGGGTGGGCATAGGATAAATTGTAAATAAATAAATAAATAAATACCAAAAGAAATAATTTATTTTGCCAAAAATAACAGCAAACACGACACATGAATAAAATAAACAACAGCGAAAAGTGCGCAACCAACCACAGTAAAAGCCATTATTCATTTAAATTAACTTATTAAAAAACAGAAAAAAAAAAATGTGTTTTGAATATAAAAGAAAGAAAAACAAAACACCGAACATTTGAAAAATTAAATTAAATTAATTCACATTAGTTTGTTTCGTTTTAAATGTATAATAATTAATTAGTTCGTTAGTTAGTTAAAGTGTCATTTGTATTTAAAATAATTGAAGTATGAATTAGAGCAAAGTAGAGAAGTTTTATTTGATAAAATAATTTCTACGTTTAGTAAAAAAGAAAGAAAGATTTGTTAGTTTTGAGTTTTGGCTAGGAGGAGTTTCAGTGGCGCCATCAAATTTGAGGGGATAAACAAGTTTTTTCTTTTATATCTTTTAATTAGAAGTTGTCTTTCTTTTAAGCAGCATTAAATATTCCTTAGTATGTGATACAGTAAACTTTTTTAAATTACTCCCATCAACCCTTTTAACATACGAGAAAGTAACCTTTGAAAACCAGTATTATCACAAACCGTCTATATTCCTTTAAGTCTTACATAATGCTTCCTTGTTTACTATAATGATACCATCTCTATCCAAGTAACTTATTATTTACTAACGTGCGTTATAACTACTTGCCAGAATTATGCACCACAGAGCTACAGTTTAAAGTTCAAAAAACTTCTACTCCGATTGTGTCAGTATTAATTAGAATCCACAATACATAGAATATCGTGGTGTTAAATATTCTCAAGAATTAATTAACAACACATACGACTACCTGAAAACAATTAATCTAAAGATAAATCAAAGCAAAAATCCAACAGACTTGTCATCATGTTAACAACATTCAAAAACAAAAGACGAAAGGAAAAGCCTTAAATATTCCTTCCCGCACACACACACACACACACACTCACTCACAAGAGAAAATAGCTAAATAAATGACATCATGTTAAAAAGGATTAAATAACTTAAAGGTAGCTTAAAGCAGCATAAACTTAATGAAGTTAACATGTTGACAGGGTTTAATCTAAAAATTTATTATTTCTTATGTTATTTCTGGTGTAATTGTAAAGCTACTCATTGGTGTCACATATTAATTTGCGAAATAAAAGAAGAAGAAGATGAGAAATTTTTTTGGTTGATTTTTTCCATTCCACTTTGATAATCCTTTCCCGTTAATTTATTACTTTTAAAACATAAATGAAACAATTTCTTCTTTTTTTTTTTTTATTGTCTTTATGAGAAAAAATAGCGGAATTTTCTAGAAAGGAAAAGTCATGGTTTAGGTGACAAAAATTTAAAATTCAATTTATCATTTTTATTGGTGTGTATTTCGGTTTTCGGTATTTTAGGTAGGATAAACTGGGAAAACATAATTAGATTAATTAATTTATTGTAGAAAACAATGAAGAATTTGAATTAATTTATTTATTTCTACACTTGTTGGTGACACTTTTGGTTTTTGTTTGTTAATAAGTTTTTAGTTTTTTTCACGATAAGATGCATCAAGTATTGTTAATCTGATTGTGGTGCCATGGGATACGGAACACGTTACCTCTGAAATAATATTTTGCAAAACTACTATGTCGTTAATTCTACTCTCGCATCTAACGAAGGATGCTATAAACATATCACAACACAATAATAAAACATTAATATTATTTGATAAATTTTAAAGAATTTTGCATAAAAACTCATGAAATTAATTTTTCTATTTTCTAATCGGTATTTATATTAATTAAAAACAATCAACAAGACAATAACAGAGCCAAAAAAAAAACACAAAACAAAATTCGTAATAAATTTTCTATTCACCTAATTATATCTAATTATATAACAGCTGTTTCTACTTAAAATGTCTTATAGTTAATTAAATATGATAATTACATGTATAATAATAATAAAAATAATTATTAATAAACAGTTATGACAGTTATATTATATTTATAATAAATATTAAAAACATTAGGCATAATTTTTCAACAATTCATTGATGATTTTTAATAGGAAATTAAGCTATCGTTATAAGAACAGATCAGGAAAATTTGAATTTTTAACGTTAAAACATTAGAATAACGGATAAAAATACAGTAATGAACGCCTGCGTATTAGAATGTTTAACAGATAGAAAAATCGAAAAACGCCGGGACAAAACAAAAATTAAGCAATAAAACAATTTAATTATGTTAAATAATTTTAATTAGATTTTCGTTTTTTTTTTAGATAAATTAAGACAATATGAATAATAAGAAAGCATAACAATGTTTCGCTGTATGTTTGGAAAAGTGTCTAATTAAAACTAGAGACAAAAAGATGATAAAAAATAATTTTTAATGAAAATTTGTCTACCCAATTACGTAAACCAGTAATTGTCTACCAAAACAAAAAAAAGGCAGTTTTATACATTATATCGCTTTACAAACATTTTACTCATAAATATAAAAAGAATTTATTGTCATTTGTCGTTTTTAATGAGCTAAACTTGGTGCATCAATCACAATTTATTTCGTTTTTTTTTTTATACTATGCGACGCTTAAATTACACAACGACGATGACGACGACAACAACGACATTATCGTTGTTCAACAATTTTTCTATAAAAGCCAAAAAAAAAAATATATTTCCGGGTGGTTTACTCTATTTGGATGATAATTTTGTAATTTTGTGGTTTTTTCTTCACTTTTTTAAAACTGATGTGCGGTAGGAAATTTTTTTTAAAGTTTTAAAAATAATTTCTTGTGTTAGGAGAAATGGGGAAGTTGATACGAAGATGGAAAATTAGTTAGAACATGATTTACACTTAAGCCAATTAGTTATATAATTGACAGATGAAAGAGATTGGTTCTGCAGGAGTGGAGGAGTTTGTTAATGAGAATTGTTTTAATGTTTGTTGGTAATTTAATTGTTTTTTAATATGTTATCAGTTGGAAATTTTTTTTAAGCTTTAAATCAGTTGGTTTAGATGTAACACAATGAAGTTGTCGCTCTTTTATAAGAATTTTAATTACGAAATGTACGCAATCGTTTTTGGTGTTTACCATTGTCGTTCACCGCGCGTCGCTACAGTAGGTTTAAGTGTAGTAATACAACAACAGGATTAAATAGAATCTGAGAACTACTTAATAAAGCAACTTATCTGCAAAAAAAAAAAAAAAAACCACTTCAGAAAAACTATTAAACAGATAAATAAAAAAAAAACGTAAAGATGCTAGGGTAAACAGTCACAGTGGTAAACATTTAACTAGACGCGTGTCCACAACTCGCATACATAATAAGTGGACATATACGTTAAGCTGCTTAACAATTTATCTCGTTAATAAATATAAATTTCAATTTTTCCTTTTTTTTTGTACCGATTTAATTGTTAATCAGCTGTTATTGATAATGTTTATTCAACCAAATAACAAAGCAACATCCTTTATCGTAAAATATGAAATACGAAATATCATTCAAAATTTCATTTCTTTTCGAATAAAAGAAAATAGAAATGAAGACATGGAAAAAAAAAACAAGGAAAAAAATTTAATAAGAATTTGTTGAAAAAAAAAACTAGTCATAACAAAATATTTAATTAAATAAAAAAAAATTATGTAATAAATGTTAATAATAATAATAATATTATTATTAATTTTTTATTATTCACCTCAATCAGAATCAACCAAAAAAAAAAAACAAAACAAAAACAAATAAATAAACAAATAAAGAAAAACAATAAAAAAATTATTATTTGTAGCAACGTAATAATCTGAGCAAGGTAGAGTTAGCTGGGAGTTTGGGAATGGAATTGAGACAAATGTTTTGCCAATAAACGTTTCTTAATTTTTTATTTTTTTTTTCATTTTTTTTATTGCTCGCATTTTATTATTTAACCGAAAAACATTTTTATTGCTGAAAAAATGTGCAAAAATTATTTATAATAAATACAAAGAGAAATAGAGATTGGGAGAGAGAGTTATTGCTATTTAACAGTAAATAAATTTAACTAATTTCCTAAACAGGTTGGTTGTAGTAACGGAGACGTTGATTGTTCCTTTTTGTGAGCTTTTTTTCTACTGTTTTAGTGCCCTTGCTAATCTTTGTCTTGTCTGTGAAATGATTACAAAAAAATATGAATTAATCGGTTCTAAATGGCTTAAATAAGTTTATTTTTAATAATAAAAAAATTGTAAAGGATCCACAAAGCGAAAATCTTTCTTAATTTCTAATCCACTTTCTCCTTATCAACCTTCCATAATTCAATTTCAGTTGTTGATTATGCTGTGCGTGATTGTTAAACAAATTTCAGTATGATAAAAATACAGAAAAAATTTAATTTCTAATTAACAAAACGTTTAATTAATTATTCATTGTAAATATGTAAATAATTTAAGCAACAATCTTAGCTGTTATTAAGCAAGAGACAACCAAAAATAATTTTTTTTTTTCCCGAAAAACACCTGAACCAATTAAATGTTAAATAATAATAAAAAAAATTAATAAACTTTTATTCGTTATAATAACGTAAGAAAATATTCTTTTCATCTTTTAAAAGGAAAAATTATTATTAATTCGTTTTTTTAATTTTTTTTTTTCGTTGTCGCAATTTTACTAATCTTTTCGCTATGTTTTTATGCAATAAAATGAGATACAAAAATAAACAAAAAATAACAATTTATGCTATTAAATAAGTTATTTACATTTTTTATATTTATTAATGATAATAAAAGATTATTTTTGGTAATGAGACTAAGAGATTTCTTTTTAATTAGTCACTTTTTTTTTTTGTTTTTGTGGATTTTTTATGTATTTTTTCGTTTTCGTTTTCATTTTCATTTCTTTGCCTTTGCTTAAGTTAATAAAAAAAAAAAAATATTGTGATCGTTAAGCATAAAAACAGATTTATAATTAAATTAATTAACGTTTCTTTTTCTTTTTTTTTTCTATTTATTAAATTTAATTATGTGTTTAAGAAATATTAATTTTTATTATTATTATTATTATTGTGTTTATGAAATTAATACGTAATAATCAGAATAATTATAATAATGAAAAGGCAATAATTTTTGTGTGAGTATGTGGGTGTTAAAACACTAGAATCTATTTATGTTATTACTTGATGATGAGTCAATAATAATGTCACGGAGATGTTATGAAAATTTTATTTGAAAACAAATTTAGTAAATAGTTTACAACCCGGAAAATATGAGCAAATGAGCAAAAAATTGAATTTCGGTATAATTCATCAGTTTTTTAATGAAACTTCCGTACTAGCATGATTAGAAATTGCCTTACTAACTTCAATACCAACATACTAAGAAACTTCCTTATTAACTTTCATAGTAATTGGCGTAATAAATTACTTTACCAGCTAAATTGTGTTTAGCGTCCAACTAATTACTTGTTTTAAGCTATAAATGAATCTTTTGTGACCTGTGCACCGTTCGTTTAAACAGAAAACCGAGAGCAGCTCCTTGTTCTATCTACTGCAAAATTATTCGCTATTAAAATTCTCTATCCAGGATTAACTATTTAACTATAAAACCAAATTACCTTTACCGCAACAATTCTTTATGAAACTTCTGTAGAAGTTTACGGTATTAGCTCGTTAATAAAATTCAAATTAATTATTAACATACATGAAAGTCAGTTGATAAAATAGTGAAAAATAATTTTTTGAACAAAAACCTGAAATCCGAAACCTATGAAAATTTGATTAAGAAAATTCGGTTGTTATAAATTTTTGATTAAGAATTTTTTTCTGTTTTTTTTTTTGTTTGAAGTAAGAAAACTTTCCTAAACACTATTTAATAAATTATCCAATTGAAATCCATTTATAAAAATCTTATTAAAAAATTAAACAACTTTCTTTTTTTGGCTTTCTTTTGATAAATTTACCTGAGGAATTTTCGTTGTTGTTGTTTAACGTTTTCAACCTAATTCTTATTTTAAATAATAGAAGAAAGAAGTTGAAACTTTATGTTTTTCGTTATATTTTTTTGTTTATCAACTTTATCATCATTTAAGGATAAAAGAAAACGGAAAAAAAGCTACATTTATGCAAAGTAGGAACCAAATTTTTTTTTTTAAGCGAAAACCATGGCAATGTGATGATATCACGCAAAATAATGTGTAAAAATGATGAGAAAAAATAAAATAAAATTGTGTAAACGACAAAATAAGGGAGACATGAACGGGAAAGCAAAAAAAAAAAAAAGAAAAAATGTTTTAAAAAGTATAAAAAAAAAAAAAGAAAAAAAAAATACTTTAAACCACCCCAAGAGATCACAAAATGAAACCGAAATGTAGCATAAAATAATAGCGATGAAAAAATAACAACGTAGTGACGGTGAGCGGTGCAGAAGAAACACATTACTGACGTTACCCCACTCAGCTCAACTCACTTAACACAATTACTAACCACCTAACCATTTTATACCACCTACTCCTTTGGGAATTTTCGTTTTGTTGCTTCGTTTGTTTTTTTTTCTACCACATCAAAAAAAAAAAAAAAATAAATAAATAAAAATAATTTTTTCTTTTATAACAAGAGATGATGGTTTTTTTTTTTCCTTTGTTGCTGTTGATTTGCTTTCTGCGGTTTATTTTAATTTTTTTTTTTGGTGTATAATAAACGATATGCTAATTTGGTTTTAATTTTTTATTTTTTGATGTTGTTTAAACAAGAGAAAAGTATTATTTTTGGATGGATTTGTTTGCATTAGAGCGTCTTTTGTGTTATCCTTAGTTTTGATTTTTTTACTTTATTTCAATCTCTTTGCCGGTTATAGCCCGTTGTTCCATTAATAAATCTTTAACTAGGAGGCCCCATGAAGCCTTCAAATCGACACACAATTTACGTTTATCATTTATAATCATAAATTCATTAAAACAACGTAAATTAATAATATTTCGTTTAATAAAAACAACCCCCCGCCTAATAAAAAAAACGGCATCTAAAGTGCATTTCATTTCATTACATTTAATTTAAGAATCTAATTGCAACAACATCTAATAAAGTAAACAAACAACGAAATACCCCTAAAAACCTGAATCACAGAAGAGTCAAAAAAGGGAAAGGAAAAATCGAACAGCATCACAGCGTATACAACAGAAAACTAGAAAAGATCGTTAACATTAAATATTCAAGAGTCTCACGCGTGTAGATTGTGAAATGAATTTTTAATAAAACAGCAAAAATAAAAAAAAAATATATATATGAAAATACTGACTACTGGGTGATGGTTGTTGGTTGTTGGTTTGTCGGTTATGGTGGTTTTTATTTATTATTTATATTTCGCAATATTTTTTTCTACAACATTTTTTTTTTTTTTAATATATATATATATAAATATATTTTATTTTATGTATAAATTTGTTACTAACGGATTTTAATAAGTTTTCCATTACTTACAACAAATACCAGCAGCAACACCAACAGCCCTGATGAAAAATAGAGTGTTGCCATACTGCAAAATAATTTTTTTTTTTTTTTTTACGATTGGTTACAAAACCCCCAAACACTCACGCAATATTATTGCCAATAAATAAACAACGAAACACAAAAAAAAAAGCTTATTTAATATTAAAAAAAAAAAAATTCATAAGCAACAATAACCACATCGACTCTATAATATGTAAAAGCTTAAAGCATAACAAAAATCTGATGATCATGTCAATTTATTTTAAACGTGATCTGGTAAATTTGATGAAACGACGAAGATGTGAGAGACCGGATGGTTTTATCTTTAAACAAACCACAAAACAAAATCAACACAATTCAACCGCTAATTTTAAACGGGCACAAAACACCATGGACAATTATTACTGCATGCTATCTCGTTAGTCAGCATTAACAGCGTAATAAAAAAAAAACTACACGACCACCCAGCACAATTTTACAAACCAACAGACAGTAGTAGAGCGGCAGTGGCAACAACGAAAGCTCACCCTTAAAAATAAAAAGTTCAAAAAAAAAAAGTTATTACCCCGCACCAAAATAATGTTTTTAACTTCAAATTCCGTTTTTTTTTTGTGTGGTCGGTTAGAATCAGAATTAAAATTACCAACCGCAATAAACAAGCTTGCAAAGTTGTAGTGAAAAGAATCATCAAGCTATGCTGCTGTTACTGCTGGTAGTGCCGCTCTTATTGTGGTGGATTGCTGTTAAAGAATGGAACGAATAATTAAAATAAACATAATTATCAACAGGGTGGTTCGGTTTATGTTTTAGGAATTTGTGATTTTGTGTCTTGCATAGGGATTTTGAGGAAATTCACCTTGTTGTCAGATTTTTTAGACTACGTTTCCGAAGAAATAACCGTCGGTAAAGCATTATATTAAATGGTCTGAGATAATTCTTATCTACATTTTCTTTTAATTTTTTTAACTTGCTCAACTCTGACTTTTTATGCTTTACACTCTTAAATAAAATGCACTGCGTCGCTTCCGGTTTAATCAAACACAATTAATACAACGAATAATCAAATAATTAATAAAAAAAATATTCTAGCAAATTAACAACAATTTATGGAAAAAAAATAACAAAAGAAAAACAAACAGACAGACAAACAAATGGAATCTGATTACCAAAATAAAATTATAAATAAAAAATGGAATTTTATCATAATTTAAAATATTTTTTTTTTTTTTTATTTAAATTGCTTTTCTTCG
The DNA here is from genome assembly GCA_961205885.1 of Ptychoptera albimana. Lineage (NCBI taxonomy): Eukaryota > Metazoa > Arthropoda > Insecta > Diptera > Ptychopteridae > Ptychoptera > Ptychoptera albimana. Next base: position 19,192,205 of record OY540805.1, on the reverse strand, counting down.
TATTAGATACTATAGCCGTTTAATAGGGTCGACGAAAAACAAAGAAAAAAAAATAAAAGAAAATTCCATTTGCCTGCATGCATGGTGTCTTTGTTTATAATGGCATAAAGGGGTAATTTATCTACAATAACCACCTTATATCTTCATTACATAAAATTTATAACAATAATAAAACAAATATCATTTAAAAGGATAATTTCCTATAAAAGATCCTATTTAATAATTTCTTCTTATTCATCTTTTTCATCTGCTTCTATTTTTGTTTATATATCTCACATACGTTCTTTTTTTGTTTTTTTTTTTTTGATTTCCCTTATTTTGTTAGTTGAATCCAGTAAATGGGGATTTTACATTAGAACATTTAAGCTAAAATAACATTTTGTAACTGTGTAGTGGTTGTTTTAACAGCATTAACAATATCCCCCCAACACACACACATCATTATTTTATCGTTAGATTTTGAAATGTGAAATGGAGAAATAAAGCATATAAGAGAAATTAAAATGTGTGAGAGGCATTGCAATTTAAAATTATAACAAAAAAAAAAAAAAGAACGGAAAGGAAAACAAAAAAAAAAAAACAAACAAAACGGAAAGAAAAACAAAAAAAAAAAGTAAAAGAAATGAAATAAAATCTAAAAACAATTTCCCCTTGTTCCGATTGGTTGGGTATATGGGCGTGTCATTTCTATATGTGAATTTTCCGGTATTTACCCCCGTAAATCTAGATGGAATTTTATTTTTATTTTATTTTTTTTTTTGTTATTATTTATATTATTGTTGTTTAAGGATGTCTAGTCCTGTTACAGTTGTTGTATGTAGTTTCGACACAGCGTAAAACCATTAAATTTTTTTTCTTAATATAATATTTAATACCAACACAACCATATAAGTGCAATTATAATAACAATACGAATTTAATGTGTCGCGGGTATGAGTGGAAATTATGATCACGTTTAAAAAGCATAAGAGCACTAAAAACACCCAAACCATCATCAACTTGTATATCAAACATTAAACATTATACGCCGGGTGGTGAGGAAAATATTTAAATTTTTTATAATTTAAGAATTTTGGGGTATTGTGTGTCAGACATTTAACAATTTTATTACACTGAGAATTAGTTAAGTAACACCCTGGCCGCCCATTTTATTATAACCCATACACCTATACACACGTGTAACAAATTTTCATAACAATCTTGATGCAATTAACAATGTGTAATTTGTTCTTAAGGATTATGGTAGTGTGAACATCCCATTGCGGTTATTAATGATGATGATGATACTCCAAAAAAAAAAAAAAAACATTAAATATTTTATGTTTATCTTCGTTGGCGTTTTTTTTTTAATTTTTCTTTTCCTGAGTGAATAAAATAGTTTTATGAAAGGAAAAAAAAAATAATTTCGAAGCATTCATAATGACTAATTTAATTATTTATCCGCATTCTAATATTTACTATTTATGAGATTTCTTGAGATTATAAACAAGACGGTTGTTTATGATTATAAGAATCCTGGCACTGAACGTATTTATTTAATTTTTTTAATTTTTTTTTTTTGGTTACGTTTAACGATTTCATAAATATTTATTTAATTTTGTCTGCAATAACAGTGAAAATGTTGATGAGAAAATAAACAAACAAACAATGTCGCCAATTACTTTAATGTTACATTTATAGTCGAACGTCCTTACTCCTAATTACATAACATAAATTTAGAAAGTGTAATTTGGTCCTCAAACCGAAATTTCACCGAAATCACTTGCCAACCCACCCACATTTATTATAGCTGAAGGAACAAAAAAAAAAAAAGAATAAATTTCCTTTTTTGTTATTCATGTTTTTTAATGTTTATTTGATATGCTAATGTTTAATGCATTTATGAAAATTTGCGATAGAACTTAATATGAGTACTAAATGGCGGCAGTAACATTGGTGACGATAGATAATAATTCAGAGTGTGTATATAGTAGGGTGGATAAAGATGGAAAGCTTTGATGCTTTGCTTTTCCTCCTTTTTATTTGTATAAACAAATTGCTGTCTCATTTTGCCGTACAACTAACTATACTAAGGATAATTGAGTATACTCAATTTCGTAGCAACCACAAAATAGTAGTTTAATATTAACAAGTGCCACCACCACGTCTAATAAATTAAATATCTATATATCCTGAAAAAAAAAACCCCTATCAAAGCGTAATGCTAGGAGAATTGTATAATCGCAATGACACAACGAAGACAATATGTACGTAAATGAAAAATAAATGAATAAAAAAACAAATTCCGGGCGGAGTTTAAACAGAATATTCTTTAACATCCAATCGTAGATAGTTATAGGCGTTTCTTAAAAAATATCCAACCTTATATCCCACCATAAAATCATTCAATTTCACTAAAAACACTTAATGCTTACCAACATATTTATTAGCTAGTAACAAGCAACAGCTAAGTAGTAGATGTTTAGGATGTTTAATTTTTTAATGTTAGGATCTGATTTGTTGTTTTCCTGTTGTTGGTATTTGTTGAAAAATAAAAAATAAAATCACGCAACAAATGTATTTACAAACACGAGAGCATCTCCGTCATATGTTAGACGGATTGTTAGGAGGAAATTTTTTTATTTTATTTTATTTTTCCTAAACGGCGACAATCACAAAATAAGAAATATATGTGTTGGGTTGGAAAAATAGAAAAACAAGAACAACAACAACTAGGCGAAGAAGAAGAAGAAGACGCAGAGAAATTCAAACAAACAAACGATCAGACAATTTAGTCAGTCAGTCAGTCGTTAAATTCATTGCGTTGCGGATAGTTCGTTAATTTAATATTTCAGCATCCTAAGTTCTTTCTTTTTCTCTTTTATTTCTGAGTTTTAATGTTTTGTTTGTTTTTGTTTTTATGTTTTTTTTTTCTGCTAATAAAGATAAAAATAAAACTAAAAATAAAATTTTTTTTTTTTTTTTTTTGCAAAGTTACGTCAGTTAATTAAAAAAAATCTAAAAAGTGTGTTAAGCGAGTAATTAATGTGATTTTTGGTTTAGTTAAATAAAAAAAAAAATTAGTTAAATGAATTAAGTGTTAATAAAAGATTAAATAATTAAGGATTAAAAATGTGTACAATGTGTTGGTGAAATAAAAAAATTTTATCCTTAAAAAACTAAAGAATTTAAACTTTCGTTTCATTTTGTTTTTTTTTTGGTTATTGTGCTTTGTAATAATGGTCAGAATGCAATCACCAAATTCTGATACAGGTCCACAAGTAACAAGTCCATTACCAAGTCCAACATCACCAAAATATAATAAATTAAATGGAATAACAAGTGGATTAATTGAGACAAATTATAATAATAGTGCACCGACGGATATTAAATTTGTTAATTATGAACAAATGCGTATAGATGGACGTCAACAAAATATCACTAATAATAATAATAATGGGAATGGAAATGTATTACGATATCATCATGATAATGAAAATAATAATAATATTAAGAATTTAGACATTAAAGGAAAATTCTCAATTATAACAAATAATAATAATAATAATAATAATATAAATATAAATAATTTAAATTCTAGTGTTAATATAAAAGATAATAATAGTTTAATACAACGTTCCTTAGATAATACAAATAATTTTTATATAAAAGACAATTTATCTAATAATACAATTATTGATATTGATACAAATGGTAAATTTTCAATAGAAAAATTAAAACAATTAACTGATCATAGTATAAGCAGATTAAGTCCATCTGATTCACAAACAGAAAGTAATAATTCGTTAAGTAAATATTCAATTGAACATACAACGACAACGACACCACCAATAATCGGATTATTATCAACAACAACAACAGCAACAGTGGCAGGTTCTACAACAATAACAACAACAACAACAACATATTCATCCTCATCATCATCAACACCACCATCAACAACAACAACAAAATTATTAACAAGTGATATTGAAACAATTAGTTCGCATTTACATCGATCACCAACTGCTATAACAGCATTAACAACAAGTCATCATCATCATCAACCGCAACAGCATCATCATCATAATCATCACCATCACCAGCATCCATTTTCAATGAAATATTCAGCGTTACAGCATCAACATCAGCAACAACAATGTACCGATATTGATGTTGAACGTTTAAAATTAGCACGAATGACAGCGGCAGCGGCCGCAGCTGTTGCCACCACAGCGATGTCATCTAGTAAAGAGTTATCAGACTTTGGTTTTAGAATACAATTAGGTGGGCTAGCAACAAATTATGCCCGTAGTGATACCAGCGAAGAACTTATTGTTGATGGTAATGAGGATAGCTCATCCCAAGACGTTGGCACGGTAATTATTGAGAATTTTCGTCTTCTATTTTTTGAATTTCACTAACTTTTCTCTACTTTTTCCATGTTTAGGTGTGTCCGGTTGATTTAACACGTTCTATTGATAGTAAATCAGTTGTGGAAACAAATAATAAAGAAACAAGTCCACGAAAGTTAGCATTCTCTGTTGAAAATATATTAGATCCGAATAAGTTTACTGGGAAAATCGGTGATAAAGTTCCAAATAATTTTAATGTGAACAGTAGTAGGCCCTGGTTGAATGGTTTCGATCGGGATGATGATTGCAGGGATAAAATGGATGATGATCAAAGTGAATCACAATCAGGTATGTTTCAAATTTTTTTTTTCTTTCTTTTTTACGCTAAAATCTCTCTAATCTCAAAAAATTATTTTACGTTTTACGATAAATTTATTCTGTTATTGTGTGAACATAACAATGAACGAGACAGTACGCCCGACACAGATTTCATTTTTTTTTTTTTACCCCACTGAATTAATTCAGTTAGTCCGTTTAGTCCAATTAGAATTCGTTAATACAATTCAGGTGAATTAAAATTGTGTCTGGTGTAGTAAAAAAAAAAAAAAAATTATTTTTTTGTTGGTTCCAATTTGTACGATTCGATTTTTATCAATAATTTTTACGTTTCAATGTTGATTTTTCTGTACAAACGTTTACGTTAAAGGATTTTCATTATGCTTTATTTATTTTTTTTTTTCTCTATTGAAATTGATATATGGGAATTTTTATTTTTTTTTTTTTGCGCGTGTTACTTTTATCAGCCCATCCACCTTTGAAATGAAAATAAAAAAAAAAAAAAAAAAAAACAAAATTGTATTGCTAACGGGTTGTTTTCTGTCTAACTCAGTCTAGTTTCCATAAATGTTTTTGGCGGTTGTTTGTTTTTGTTGTGAATTCGAAAACATCAAAATAATTCCATTGTCGCATTATTGCAAACGTTTAACATGGAAAACACTGGCTTAATGATATTTAATCATTTTTATTTATTGATTTATAACAGAGATGGAAACTAGGTAGGAGTTTTTAATGTTTATTTTGATTAAAAAATTATCAGTCCTTGGGTTACGACGGTATCTTGAGTTGTTACCACAGTTTTTACTGTGGGATGGTTGAAATGACTTTTTATTATCTGAAACTGAACTGTTTAATTGCAGCATTTTATACACTATTCTGGTTATGCATTTATCCCTTTATTGCATTAGGTGTGATTACACAGCGCTGTAGTTAAATCTTCCTTCCATTAACATTAACATAGAGTCGCGAAGTATTACGAGTTGCGAGTTATTACAAGAAGTATATCGGTGTAACTTTTAAACGATTAAAAATTCTTTCTCATTACTGTGGTTTACAACCGTGGTTATTATTATTTTATTTTTTTTTATTCTTGTTCATCAATTTAATGAAAAAATAATATTATTTATAGAAAAATAATTATAGATGCGATACCACACAAATAAAGGAGTTAAAAAAATAAATTCAAACCAAAAAAAAAAATAAAATAATAATTTAAATTAAACTGAAAAGAAAACACAGAAACACCAAAAAAAAAAAAATTAAAATTAATTGGAAAAAAGCAGCATTTTAAAAGCTTCTTTTTTGTTTAAAAAAAAAAATAAATATTTTTGCTGCAAGTTTACTTTGCATTGATTGAATAATAACATTGGAAAAAAAAAATTTTTATTATTTTTTTCAATCAAATTTATTTAATTTTATTTTATTGATGAAGCTTTTATTTATTTATAATTTGTACATTTCTGAAGCTTAAAGGGGTGTTTTTTTTTTTTTTTTATATTTTTAAATGGATTAAGTTATTGTTATGGGGCCATTGTCGGTATATTCTGTTTTCTGATGATTATTAGAATTGTTCTGATTTCTATTGAAGCAGTCCAGCATGCCAGTAAGCATTTTATCGGTATTACTGATCCCAATCATTTCACAAAACACTGGTAACTAATTTCTTTAAGTATCCCAACTAGAACAGTGTTAATATGTTCTAAAATCGAATTTATATCCCGAAATACTGATATTTCGTAAAAAAAAAATCAATAATCCAGCAATTTTGTAAACCCCAAGAAAACTACCCCAAAAATACGAATTAAATTATTTTTTAAAATTTATGTAGTACCAATTACTGAGTATAAATAATTAATTAATGTCTTACATGGACTCTAACAAACTTTATCAAACTTAAGCTTAAAAAACTTCAATAATAAGAAAAAAAAAAAAAATTAATGTGATTTGTGTGAAATAAGATATAAAATCTTAACCGACGGTTAAAAATAAAAATGAATATAAAGCACACATCGTACACTGGGTGTTAATTTGTTGCATTAAGAAAAAACAACCCTTATTGTCTCGCGATCTTTTGTAGTCACGTTAAAATAATAATAATATTATATTACAAAATCCCTACGAATTATTAGCAAGCTAGTTAATTACCACAATTTAATATTTTATTGTTTTAAAAAAAAAAATAAAGTTGTAAATAAAATTACTAATTAAATGTTGAATGATGTAGTAGTAGTGACGGTGGTTGTAGAGGTGGTAATAGTAGATTTTTGATAATAATGTTTTTTTCTATTTTTTTTTTTTTATAATTATTATTATGATATCATTACATTAATGAGATACAAGAGAAGAACAGGAGAAATTATAACCGTACATAACAATTGTTAACGAAAAAAGAAAAAAGCTCCAGTTAATGTAACCATAACATAACCGTAACATAACCGTAACTAAGTAATTATAATATCGTTGTCTCACTATTTTCTATATAGATTAATATATATATTTTTTTTTTATATAATTATTATGCAAAAAAAGAAGAAAATTCTACGATAGAGAAGAGAAGACATGGGAAAACAAAATATCATCAGCATTTTATTTTATATTAGACAATTTATCCGCCCTATTTTATGTTATTATAAATGAATTATTAAACCGCGCAAGCGTTCTTTTTTTCATCACTTTTTTTTTTTTTTTTCACCATTAATGGAAATTCCCCACCAGAATCCTCTTTGGTAAATTACTACAAACGTATTATTTTCTATAATAATTCTCACAAATTACGTATCGACATAGACGATTTAATGTAGTGGTTGGTTATAGTAAAATATAAATGGTTTTTAAGCCACCCAATTTAATGAAATTATAATAACAAAAAAAGAACCGTCATATCATGTATGTATGTATATTAAAAAAAAAAAAAAAATTATAATAACCATAATAAGGGTTGGTTTCATATTTATAATAATTATAACCACGTTTATAGCTATTTTGTGGTTTACATATTAAAACTAATAAACCGCTATAACCAAGTTATGTTTATTTTTTTTTTTTTTTAAACTACCCCATCAACATCCAAACAAACCCTTATTATTTAATTATTTATTGACAAAAAAAAAAAAGAAGAAATTTCCGTTCAACAATTTCGTTGAATTGCTAAAATGCAATTAAAAGTTTTTTAATAAGCAACAAAAAAAATTATTTGTTATTAATTTATGTATTTATGTATTATTAACAAAATGGTGTGTTATCTATTTAATTAATTGTCACCAATTTATTGGTGAATATCCTCTAGCTGCTATCTAGTATTTTTTTTTTGTAAATAATTTATCGTAGGATATATAAATCAACAAATAGAAAGAAAGATGTAAAAAAGAAAAAAAAAATAATGTCAAATCTCTACTTGATTGATAAATTGTTTTTTAATATAAATTTTTTCTTTTTATTTTGTTATTTAGGGGTTGATCAGTGTATATAACTAGCCAAAAATAGATTTAATTTCAGGCGTTTTATTTTTCGTCCCTTTATTTCACATTACATTGCAGGTCGCTTATGGTCATTTGTAATTGATTTTCTATTTAATTTGTTATTTATTTATCCAAACCCCCTGGAAAAATAAAATAATAATTGAATAACAAACAAAAACAAAAGAAAATTTGTACAAAATTAAATTCACGCACAAAGTAGCATTCAAAACATGTTTTCAATAATTATTAACGTAATTAAATAAATAAAAAAAAAAATCACACTGAAGACACTCCAACAGGTTAAATGGATTTATTTTTTATTTTTATTTTATTGGTTTTGTATGCTGGGATTGTCAGGTTGTTATAGCAAATTGAAATACGTTTAGAAACTGTCTCTATTATATCCCCCTGTGTATTAAGAATAATAAAAATAACAACATCGAAAACTACATAAACCTGACGAAAGTACAGTGGAAATAGCAACGCAAAACCAAAACCAAAAAAAAAAAAAAAAAAAAAACAATCCACTGACAAAAACAATTTAACGACACAAAACCAGCAAAATAATAATAAAATAGCAAAAAAAAAAGAGGATTTTTAGGGAAAAATCATGTAATATCAAAATAGCAAGGGTGTAAAGCTTTACAAAACCCTGTAAGAAAACCAAAAAAAAAAAAAAAAAAAAATCCTATAAATGTATTTCTTTAAAGTGTTCCCAATGTACTAAAGGGCTGGTAAGGTCTTACCGGATTTTTAATATTCATAACATGAAAAAAAAAAGAAAAAAATGTTCTTGGCCACAAATGATTATTTCTTTAATCCTTTTAAGTAATTCCCTGTGATTTAGTTATATTTAAAAGCTTATTATGTGAAAAGGGTATAATTACATTTATTTAACCGTTAAATATTCTAAATTTTATTCTTTCTTCCACTTTTATAAATTTAATATTCACGAAAATTAGCTTTATGTTAAAGGTGAAAGGACTCCCCTTTTCTGTGAAGCTTTTCCGTTTTTTTTTTTCAATTTAATATTTAAGAAAAGAAAAAGGGATTTTCAAAAACCCTTCACTTAGCAACACTTAATAAGAATTACATCGAAAATCTCTGATTTAATTTTTTTCTTTTTTACTACTAATGAAATTAATTATAATTAAATGACACAAAAATTAATTATGTGCAAATAATAACAAAATTCGGTTTTTCTATGAGAATAATTAGTGTGCATGTACAACCCTAATCACTTTATTTATATGTAATTTTTGTTGGTGTCAAACCGCTGACAAGTGTCCATTACACAATCTCTATGCTATACGCTATCTGTATTAAATTTTAGTTAAAGTGTAGATTTGTTGATCCCTTTCGATTGATTTTATTGATATCATTAGAACATATTATTATGTTATGTTTAAAATCGTTATCGTCTAGGGAGAATGATGAGTTCCTCTATTATTCATTTGATTTTCGTTTCGTTTTTTTTTTGTTTTTTTTATAGTATTATTTCTGTATGATAAATTTTACTAACGAAATGAGAAAATTAACATCATTTTCAACATAAATCAAATTGAAAATTACACCACTCACATATGTACGTTCGTTTTTGTGGTTGTTTCTACATAGAGAAAATTGACCGAAAATCCATTGCATTTAAATGAATTTCTTCTTCTACTTCGTTTAATTTTTGTTTTATTATTTTGCGGAAATTAGAAACGAAATTGTTTGTGATTTATAAATAAAGTGTTAAAATTTTCAACCCTTTCACCTCTACACATTTATTTATTTATAATCTTTTGATTATTTAATGATTAAAAAAAATAAAAAATAATAAAAACTAGTGGAGGCGCCCGGTTTTTTATTCGAAATTTTAATTTAAATTTGTTTAACAAAATTACACTGATTAGGATTAAATTAATAAGAATAAAATTATTTCTAGCACTTGATATGAATGACATGGATCAAGATGATATTTGTGATGATACAATGGGCAGTGATATTGATGATAGAACAAGTGAATCAGATTCAAAAAAAGGTGGCTCACGATCAAGGAATACTGATGGTAAATCACAGGGCAATAGTTCAAAACCGAGAAGGTAAATTTTTTTATTTTTTTTTTTGTTATGTGGATAATAAACAAAATTCTGGTATTTTTTCTGGTTAATAGAGCGAGAACGGCATTTACGTACGAGCAATTAGTGTCATTGGAGAACAAATTCAAAACGACACGCTATTTATCGGTGTGCGAACGTTTAAATCTTGCATTAAGCCTAAGTTTAACTGAAACACAGGTAAAATAATAATAATTTTCCTTAAAAATTGCAATTAAACTAATAAAAAAAAAAATCAATTCTTTTATTTAAAAAAAGGTAAAAATTTGGTTTCAAAATCGTCGCACAAAATGGAAAAAACAAAATCCTGGTATGGATGTTAATAGTCCTACAGTACCACCACCATCATCTGGCGGTTCATTTGGCCCTGGAGCATACGCTAGCGGCCTTCTTTATCCACATGGAGTACCATATCCACCATACGGACCATATTTTCATCCCTTAGGCGGTCATCATTTGGGACATTCACATACATAAAATTTTTTACAATCTTTATCGTTAGTTACTCCTTAAGCGCCATCCTTGTTACTGAATTTTTTTTTTTTTGTTTTCTATTTATATATTTGTGATTTATCGAACCAAAAAAAAATATATTTATATTTAATTTCTACCCTCTTAGATGATGAAATAAAGGGACGGAGAAATCTTTACTAAAAAAAAAAAAAATAAAATAAAAAACAAAAATTAAAAGAAAATTTAATTGAATTATAATTAAAATATCGAGATATTATTAATTAAATCATCAAATTAAATTAAAAAAATAATAAAAGCACACATCCAGGTGTGTAATAATTTAATCAAAAATAATTTTAAAAAGTAATTAAAAAAAAAATTGTGTAAATTATGTAAAAAAAAAAAAAATTAAGAAGAAAGATGAATAAACTAAAAATATTTATTTAGTAATTATCATTATGTAATATAAGTAAAAAAAAAAAATTAATTTTAATTAATATTAAAGAAAACATAAAATTAAAAAAAAAAAACTTTTTGTTTCGTTTGTGTGTTTCAGTGATGTTTCAGTGATATTTCATTTGTGTAAGTAGCACACAGAAATATGTGACTTAGTTTTTATTGTAGCAAAGATTAATTAGTGGAAAAGTGTTTAGTGGATGTATCCACGGAATTCAACAGACTGAATACGCGGAGTGATTACAAGAAGTTTGTACCTTAATTCGGGATAGTCGAGGAGCTTTATTTCATTAGTGAAAGCGTTTTGTAAGACGAAATTTCTATTAAACGCTCACTGACTTTTAAATACTATTGAATAAAGTAGATTTGGGAGTAGCAACATTTCCTTATTCTTGTAATAAAAACGCGTCGGTATACATTCTATTGGGATCATTTATAAACTCTTCTCAAAAATCATCTTTAAAAACATTTTTGTTTTTTTTTTCAATTACACATCAAAAGCATGTCATAAAGTAATTAATTTCTTAAATTATTATAACGAAACAAAACTAAAAGTAATAAATAAAAATTAAAAACATAAAAATCTGTCGCAACGTTAATTAACTCTAAGCATTTAATCTCGAAACACATAAAATTATTAAAATGTTTGTATGCGGCTGCATCAGTTAAACGGAACAAACTAATCCTGTACTGGGTGTTGTATAGTAATTAGAACAACAAATCAGTAAACAACATCAGTAAATGCCTGGCTAAAATAATAAAATCGTAAAAAAAAAATGTTTTTTTTTTTTCAATAAATAATTCGAAAAAATATCAAAAAATTAGATTAAACATTCTTGGAACACCCAATCACAATCACATATTAAATTGCTTAATGACTGAAATAATAAATAAAAAAAAAAAAAAATTGATCAACACAAGAACAAACAACAAGCAGACAAAATACGTTTAATACAAAGTTAATAAAGAGAAAATTGACAGAAAAATTAAATTACTTAACTCTTTTATTAACATTAAATTATTAAAAATAAATTCAAAATCAACACATCGTCAAACATTCCACAATTTTTTGTTGTTTTTTTAATTAAAGAAAAAAAATTTTTTAAATCATATTTCAAAAAAAAAAACTTCTGTGAGTCTTTCGGAAATTTAAATAAAACCAAACAAAACAAAAAAATGTTTTCTTAAGAATTATTTATCCTTTTGCTAAAGTAATTTCATGGATTATAGCATCAATAATTGTTTAGAGTTTAATTAAATTGCAATAATTTGGCGGTTTGATTACATTCTGTATTGGCTTTGTGTTTGTAGTGGGATTTTTAATAACCGGCTTAATATTTTGAAGAAAGATGCTAAAGTAGTAGAGGAAAATTAATTTTTTATTAATAATTCTCATCAAAGATGTGATTCTAACGGAATTACGGTTTTGTGGATTTAATAGAAGGCAAGAGACTCCTAAAACATTCTCGATTCTGAACAACTAAAAACTGGAATATCATACAGTGTTTTGACTTCCTGAAATACTTTATTTCCGGGTTCTTTCCATAATTAACGTTTTTCCCAATAATAAATATTACCACAAACTGTCAAACTGCAAATCACAAGCAACGTCATTCCACAAAAGTGTCACATCAACCAGACACCGACAACCGCTCTGGAAAATTAAGTAATAATTTATCAAAAAAAAAAAAAAAAAAAAAAATATATATATTAATTTTTTAATCTTTTATTAAAAATAATAAATAAATAAAATAAATCCATTTAGATATTTAAATGAATTAAAAAAACAGAAAAAAAAAAAATCATTAAGCTGGTGACATTAAAATAATGTCCACCAGCGACGACTATGTGTTAGAAGCACACGATTTCGATGAAAACAGTTTAATGTGATTTAATAAAAAAAATTCAAGAAAAGATAGAAAAAAAAAACTAAAACGAGATATTAATGGGTTTTTTTTTTCTTTCTTAAGTGAGGGAAAAAAAAAAAATACTGAACAAACATCAAACGAAAACAACAAGAAAAATGGAATAAAATTTTTTTTTTGGAAATTTATTTGTAAAACACATCTCAGGATATAGCACTCAACTCTTTTCAAGAACATTAATATTGATATATATATATATACAGACGTAGATTATAAATAAAAATAATTTATTTATTTCATATTTGTATATAAACATTTTTGCTAATTATTCGTAAAGACCTTTTTTATGTTATACAATTATATTTTCATTTAAAATTATTAAAAAAAAAGAAAAAAAATTATTCTAAATAAAATCCCAATAAATATAAAAATAAATGACATGGAGAATGGATTTGAGATGATGGAAAAAGAAAAAAAAAAAATTCTATTTGACAAATTAATGATCTTGTTTTTTTTTTTTTTTTCATAATTCCTGAGGGGATTTGAAGAGTTTGTTTAGCTACGCTTTTCGTTCTTGCACAGTAATAAGCCTACTGCTAGTAGCAGCTACTGTTGAAAGTCTGTTTTGATTGTGATTGAAATTTATTTTTATATCTTGACCTTAACAGCGAACAGCTTAATTTCATGAATTTTAATAACTTTTTAATAGAAAGTTTTATAGAAAATGCTAATTTGTAATTTTTTATTATTATTATTCGTGTGATTTACTTCTTAATAACATGCCGTTTCTTGTCTGTAAATGTGGCAGATAATTAACACTTGTTATTAAAAAGAATTGGCTACAAACAAACTGCAGACTGATGTTCTTTTATAATAAAATTATGTGAAATTATCCATTAAAAATTATATAAAACAGTGAAAGTTCTCTGAATAGTTTCTCAAAACGAAAGAAAATATTTTCTTGTATATGACGATAAATTGAGAAGCGAAATTTGTAGAATTAATTTGCTAAAATAAATATAATATTTACAAACACAGTTACCTCCCAATGGAAATAATAGTTTTCAAGAGAAACTTTTATTAATTTTGTAGAAGAAAATATAAGAAGAAGATTTCGCTGAAAATTCGGCAATTTCGTTACTTATGCAAAGAATTCCGACGTTTAATATCTACTGGAAAAATAGTGCTAAAAAAATTAAATCTAGTCTGTTACTTGCTGTGTAAAAATGTGTACCGTCTACTACTGTTGATATGTTTGGGTAGGATAGGATATTACTTACTTCTGTAACAACCTATTCTAAACGCACAAAACTTCTATAAAAAAACGTAAAAAAAAATGGGAAAACGCGAGTACTCATACTTTTGTGATACTTCTGTGTAAGAACATTTACCAGGAATAAACCTTCTGCATAAACTTATTTAATTCAACTTAGAAAATACTTCTGAAATCTAACTAAAAACCCCAACCACAACTCTAATAACTCAGTTAAGCATCATTAAATTTATTTTATTTGTATTTTATGTGTTAGTTTCGTATAGAAAAATATTTATTTTTTATCGTGTTTATCTATTTTTAATTTATAGAAATTTTTTTTTTTTTTCTGTTTATTTCTAAATACATTTATATGATTTGGTTTAGCACCTCAGTCATAATAGTAATGTTATTTTATATAAAATTTATTTAACATATTTATGATAATAAATTTCATTTTATTTATAAATAAATAAATTTTTAATAACAAAATTAAAAAGAAAGAAAAACTCTGATTATGTCAAGGAAATATTTAACTTTGATCCAGTAAAGTGGAAATTTTTTTTTTTTTTTTTTAAGCTAATGCATTTATCAATTGGTAATTTGTTGTATTTTATTTTATTTTTTATTTTTTTTTTGGTGACTTAAGTAAAACGACAGAATTTATTAGGATAAACATTTGCTGAATTAATTTGTTTACATTAGTGACGTTAATAAGGCTGAAAAATAAATACTTAATCATCATTAAAATCACCTTGACCGTCTGAATTTTTACCGTAAATTATTAACGTTTTTAAGTGGTTTGTACAGTAGAAACGATTCATAGAGGTCATGTACTTGTTGTTGAATTTTAATGTGCGTTTAACTGGCAAACAAGTGACGTAAATTATAATAAATCATAATCGTTCTATTGATAGCAGATAATAATAATTATGCAATCAACCGTAAGGTAAAATACAATAGAATAGTTGCATAATGAACAACGAAACTACTTAAAATCATGCTGAGCTAAATAATAATAAAAAAAATTTCGTCATTATCTTGTAGCAACTGTAAAAAAAAAAAAAAAAAAAAAAAAAAAGACTAATCAAGGTACACCTGCGTGTAATTAAAACCCTAATCCAGCAGCATCATTAAAAGCAAAAAAAAAAATTAAAAATTTCCTTCATACCGCTAACGACACAGTTTTTTCCCTTTTTTTTTTTTTTTTTTTTTATTATTATTTTTCGCAATTTCAAGTCAAATTAATTTCGTGTTTTTTTCTCCCCCGATTTATAATGAAACTTTTTTTCTACTTTTTCAACATTTTTTTTTTTTTTTTGTATTAATTTGGTCTAACAAAATGGTTAAAAATAATTGAAAATTCATTTGGTTACGTTTCGTTAGATAATTTTACTTAGTTTTGTTGGTTTAGTTAGTTAGTTAGTTAGTTCGTTACCATAAAATCCCATATGCGGTATAATCAAAAGGCTGTTTATTGTGGGCGCGGTCGGTTGTCTTTTATTTTATTTGTTTTATCTCCCGTTAATATTTTTTGTTTTTTTTTTTTTTTTTTTTACTAATAATAAATATTAAAAGAGTTGATAATTAGCAAGCCGCCTTAATTGCTCTTAAACGGCTCATTACTTTGTTTTAGATGCTGATGATGATGATGATGTTGTTAGAAAGGCAAGAAGAAAGTTTTATTAAAAAAAAAAAAAATACATTTGCGGCTCTACACACAACAATATTGTAAATTTCACAAAAAATTCTTTTTTTGAACGAAGACAAAAAGGGTTTAATAAGCAAAGATTTTGTAAGAAGTTTCACTAAAACAACAAGCAACAGTCTCGTGTTTATTTAATTTTTGTATGCTTAAAACAGAGAAAAAAAAAAAAAAAAAAAAAAAAAAAAAACTCCACCAGATGTGTTTAGAAATAGAAACCGAAATTAGTTTCAGGGACAATCATCTTAAGTTAATTTTCACTTCTTTATGTTTTTTGTTATAACTATAAGAAGCATAAAGTTTGAAAGAAAAAGAAAAACTTTTCTCTTGATTATCTAATTTTATACATTTCTACCCAAAAATGTCTTGCTTATTTTTACCCACAACATAATATTTACACCTAATACGAATTTTTTTTTGCTTTTTTTTTTTTGTCGAATAATTTATTTATTTATTTATTTAAAATGTGGAGGCAAAGAAGAATTTTTTAATTAAGTGACTAACTAAGGGTAAAGCAGGATTTATATATTAGGGTGGCTTTTCTCATAATTGAGTGCAATTTAACTTTGTTAAGACGTTACAAATTGATCAAATGTTTCTACTTGTAGAAGAAAAATCACAATCATAGTTAAAATTAAATGGCAAGACAAAACACCTGACATTTGCCACTTTGCTAAAACATTATATAAAAAAAAAAAAAAAATAATGTTTTCTTCCATTGAGGGTTTGAAAATATATAAATAAAATGTTATGTTGTTCAGTCAGCAGGGCGCATATATGAAAAATTGGCCAATTATATATTTACAGTGGCTGCGTTTTCACGTTGAATTTGATTGATCCTTTTTTACTTTTTTTCCTTCTAGTTTGTTTGTTTGTTAGTTTTTTTTTTGTTATCATTTCTCTTCCTTTTACTGTGCGTATTCGTTGGTTTTTCTTTTACTTTTATTGCGTATTGGAATAGTAAAACTTTATAGACAGATAGAAAGAAAGAAAGAAATTTTAACTATATTAAATTGACGTGGAAATATTATTATTATTATATGTATCCCTTAGCACATCCCTTTTTTTATTATGTTATTTTCTTATTTATCAAACATTATCATTTTATTGTGTGGAATCGAAATGTAGTTGAATAATATTTGGTTGAATAATGTTAAAATAACCGAAAAATAATTTTTGAGGATTATTAAAATAAAAGATGAAGAATATTAACAAAGATAATAATAATAATAAAGTATGGATAATAATCGATTAATAATTTGTTGTGTGATATTACAAAAACTTATCTAATTTTATTCAAAATTTACAATAAAAAAAAAAAAAACATTAAAACTGGTTGTAAAAAAATCAACAAAACATTCTAACAAACATTCCTTCTATTATTTAATTTGAAAAATGATGAGCAAAATATATATATATAACAAACAACCCCCTTTTTAGTATGTTTATAATATCAATTGTTGTTTGTATCGGATCATCTGGTGATTATTTTCATCAATTTTTTATTTTTTTAAACTAAAATTTAATGCATTAACAAGGATCTAGGAGAATTATTCAGAGTTTTAAAACAATTTTTTGGATTTTTGGTTCGTTTTGTGTTTACTGTTGTGAGCTGCGCTTTTCAAGTTCTTTGGTTATTCGCGTGTTTTTTTTTTTTGCCTTTTCTGGTCTGCTCACTATCTCACTTTTCACTATTGACTGGAATAAAATCACCAAATTTGTTTGATTCCTGGGTTCTCAATTGATAATCGAATAAAGATTTGCGACTACAGCATAACCACCATAAATACAATAATGTTAACAATCCCTGTATTTAAACTATAACAAAATTTGTCGCAATCAATTGATAAATCGAACATTCAACCTAAACTAGTTAGAAATAATTTTTTGTTTTGCGTTGTGCATTTTTTTTTTTTTTTTTTATTATTTCGCTACATACAAAATATTTTTTTCTTTTTTATCAAATAAACTAGGGTTAAACAAAAAAAACATGTTTTAACTATATGTATTAATATATAAATAATAAACTAACACATAATAATAATAATAATAATAAAAAAGCTAAGGTTTTACCCATAATAATATTTTCGTTGTGTTATGTTGTGTCGTTTTAATAGGAGTTAAAACTGCAAAGATGTATAACCAAATAAATTACTGTGTATCGTTTATTATACAGTATCACTATTATTATATATTTATAGTAAAATCTTATATAATATTGTATATATCGGTCGTTGACTGGTAATTTACTAAAACGATATAAAAGAGCAGGAATACACTTGTAAAAAAACAACAACTGTAATAATATTAATAATAATAAAATTCAAGATGAACAATTTTATTAAATGTATAAAATAATCATATAAACACGTATCGTTATTATATATCTATATTATAACCACCACTGTACGGTTAATAATCGTTGTCAAGTAATATGAAATTCAATATATATACACAGATGTCATCGTTATATAACTCATTCTACATAAAAATTTTATTTTCTTTTTGAGTCCTTTTAACATCTATTTACTCTCTAATACTGAATTTTTTTTTCTGAGATTATGGGGAAAATTATTAAAAGAGGATAACAGAAATCTATCTAAAAACCAAATAATACAGTAAGAGTGTTCCCACTCTCCAATTATAACCAACTTCATTTCTATACACCATGAGAGGACCCAAGGGATCTTATTTATGTCACCGTTTTGATTTTCGAAACGTTTTTCAACAAGATATTTCTCTAAATCGAAAATTGACACACGGAAATTCATTGCTTACTTACAAAAAAAAAAAAAATAATAAATAAATAAAAAATTCAAAGCAATTTGATAGCCTTTAACCCACCCTCATAAACCCACTTTGTCTTTATTTTTTTTACGAATAAAAAAAACCTTAATTTCTTCTTGTGATTTTTATTATTATTTTTTTTTTTTAACAATCTTATACGATGTCGTCATAATATTTATTTCCTTTCTTTTTATTATGTTTTGATAATAAAATGTTTGTTGTTGCCTTTTTAACACATGTTCAATATGATTATTAACCAAAAAAAAATCATTTATATTAATAACAACAAAACAGACAATTAAGTGTTATTTAGACACAAACAATTATACTTCAATGTGTTTGTTAAACATTTTTTTTCCGATTATTATTCGTGTTTTGTAAATAAAAACAAATTGATACACAATTACCCTTCTACCTATGTACCATTATTATTATTATTATTATTATAATAACTATAACCATTTATTTAATAATATTATTATTTTATTTTTATTTTTGAATGTTAAATTAAAACCAAACAACCCTTACCCCATTTAAATTTGAAAAAAAAAAAATAAAATAAATTATTTCATTTTAAATTTAATTTATTATAAATTTTTTTTTATTCTTTTTTGTTAAATGATATAAATTAATTTTATTAACACATCGTTGAGTTTTTTTTTTTTTTTTTTGTTGCTTTAATAATATTTAAATTATTTTCAATGTGATTTTACTTGTTGTTGTTTTGTATAGTTTTTATTTATTGTATTTAAATTTGATAATAAATTGCTTAAACAAAACTGTCAATTATGGAGAAAAAAAAATTGTTTGTTTATCATTTTTTACTGTTTAGAAGGGTTTAATATTTTTTAACCCATTTTGTTTATTGGTTAATTAAAAATATTGTTCAAGACTAGTAAGAACGTTCGTACTGTTAAATCCACTGTCAAAAGGCAACAAAAAACAAGATTTGTAGACTAATTCAGGTTGTCCATGTTAAAACAGTATTCTTGCCTCACTTTACTACATTTCCGTAGTAATAAAATCCTGTAAGACACTCAAAAACTTAAAATAAAAGACATTTTTCCTAAGAAATAATAGAAATTCCCATAAAAATGTCATGCCTTAAACTAAAATTTCCCACTATCTACCCAATTTAATATAAAAATTAAAATTCTATAATTTCCACCATGAACAGTTTAGCTGGTGAACATTCAAAACAGAATAACAACAAATCAATCCCTATTTCTAACGAGAATAAAAATAAAATAAAATAAGAAATTAATTTTAAAGGTACGTCAGACAACTACAATAGTAGTTTACTGCTAGACACGTCTCTATAATACAAAAAAGGTCCTATTTATATATAAATATAAATTTATTAATCCGATTAAAAATTCGTTTCACATAATTGAATGTTTTTCTTTTCTTTTTTTTTTTTGTTGACAAAGTGTGTGGCTAAATTTAAAATTTTACACTTGACTTAGTTTTACCAAAACTTTAATATTAAAATTTATGTATTTTATACAGTTTTGTGTCCTTAAAAAATACTGGTGAATACATGATATAAACAACAACAATAAACTGGAATAATGAAACTATAATAGTGTCATGTCCTTTGCAAACATATTTCAAGGATCTTTCACATATTTTCACAAACACAAATTTTTCAACAATACAAAAAAGAAAAAAAATATTTTAATTATTCAAGAAATTCATTCAAATTTATTTTTAATTTTTTTTTTTCTATTTCATTTATAAGGGTAATTTGTTCAAGTAATTTAACAAAAATTGAATAATTACTGAAGAGTGACAAACCGATAAAGCAATTAATCAATTTAGTGAGTAATTTTACATGCAGTAAAACTTTAAAATCCATAACGAATTCGAAATAAAATGTTTTTTTTTTTTTATATAAATTAGATATGACTGGCTGGTATTAGTGGAAATTCAAAATTATAACAAAAAAAAAAAAAGGAGAAAAATTAATAACAATAAGATGGATAATGGGATTAGGATGCACTGGCAAAATATAATCGTATCAAAATATCACCATTTAAATTCAAATTAATGACACACTTTATGTCGCGTGGCAAATAATTGTATTTTTTTTTTTTTTTCTTAATTTTGTTTAATAAAATCACAAACAAATTAAGTGATGTGTTAATAAAAATTTGATTAAGACGAGTAATGTGGATTTTTCTTCTTTCTTTTTTTATTTTTTTTTTCCGGTGTAAGCTTTAAATTTAAATCCTTTAATGTAGTTTTACTGATTTTTTGTTTTTTATAAATATTTTATTTTATTTAGAAATGTTTTATTTATTTGTGAAAATAAAATTAAAAAAAAAAAAAAAAAAAAAATTCCGGAACTTAGTACATATCATTAATGATTTATATTTAATTCCTTGTATTCACTGTGTTTTTGAAAATAATTTATATATATATATGTATGTATATCAGTGTAACACTTGTAATGTCATATGGGGGGTGTTAATGTTTAACGTTAATGTTGGAGGTTGGTTGCTCTCTATAATTTATGCTTTTTTAGAATATTAATGATTAATTCACTCGTTTTCCATTTATTTGATATTTTTTCTCACTATTTTGTTATTTTATTTTATTTAAATTTATTTAAATTTATACGTTTGATAGATATGCAACGTTTTTTATTTTTTTTATTTGTATAGCGCAACAACGATGATTTTGTTTAATTAACAGGGATGTAGAACGTTATTTATAACGTAACACTGTAGTAAAATAACGTTACTGAGCGAAATTTGTTTACGTCACCTTTAAATTGGATAATAATAACAAAAAACATAAGGAAAAAAATTGGCAAAAAATAGTGTTTTGTTTAGTAATCGATTAAATCCCTTACTAAAAACCCTTTTCCGAATATCATTTTCAAGTTACAGTGATCTTCGTAACGTATTATTACTACGTTTTAACGAAACGAATAACGTTATAACGAAAAGAATAATTACCACGTTATACGAAACGAAAAATAATTAACACAATTTCACTGACCTGTTAACTTATACAAAAAAAAAAAAAAAATTATTTACAAATAAAATAAATTTAAATCCATGGTGTAATATTGAAAAATTAAAAAATTAAAATTTATAGAAAATGTTTTCATCAATTTTTTTTTTTACATTTTTGATGCTGTGTTCTTGTTAATACCCACCAACACCATTATTAACATCTAGCATCTAACCCCTTTTAGCTTATATTGGAAAATTTAATACAAATAATATGGGGATGTTATAAAATGACATATATGATGAGAGGAATTTAAGTTTGTTTGCTAAAACCCGACAATTGTACCTTGAGAAACTGCACAGCATTCCCTCGATAGAGGTTAAAATTTTGTGAAAATAAAAATTTATAGAAAAGAATGTATATAGAGAATAGGTGGATTGAAAGTATTATAGAATTGTCTGTTGTATATAGGAAAAAAGGATTGTGGTCATCTCGTTTCACACATTTTCTGATGCTTTTCTATGTATAAAACCTCTAGGTATGACAACAATATAGAAAAACGTAATATAGAGTAAAGAGCACTTAAGTATCTAGAGCTACAGTAAGCATTTGAAAGGAATACACAGGGAGCATTTTGTTATATTTGGTAAAAAGGAAATCAAATCACATTATCTACTTAAAAATAAAGATGAGAAAAACCAAATGTATTAAAACCGCCTTACGGGGATTTGTTATATATTTTTTTTTTTATTATTTTATTTATTTTTGATAACACTTTTCAAACTAATTTACCAATTTTATACGAATTAAATTTTATTTCCTTCACATCTGTCCGTACAAAACAAAAAATTGATTTTTCTCTATAGATTTGTATTTTTATTTTTTTTTTCTAAAATTAAATCAATTAATTTGTGCGGTCAATTTAATGCCATAACCGCCCATTGTCGTCCCTTTTTATTATTTGAAAAAATTTGCAATAATGATCACCACCATATGTCAAATAATTTTATTTTTATTATCAAAATCGTTATAATAATTTAATTTGTTATAAATAATAATTATCATAATCACATTACATGATATAAAAAAAATTAACGATTAATAATGTTGGTAGGGTGCTTGTGTACACATCGAGGAATATTTATTACCGAATCAAAACTATAAAAAATTATTTTTTTTTATTTTTTTTTTTTTTGGTATTATCATGTTGATTTTTATTACGTTACCCGGTAATTTGAAACTTTTAAATAATTAGTTCAGGTTATGTAATTAAAAAAAGTGTTGATTGATGACATAATTATGAAAAAAAAAAAAAAAAAATTTATTATTTTGTTTGATAATATGAAACTTTTAATATTAATTATGATCCGTAGGTAGAAAGTCTCATGTGATTAAAAATTATTATTTTTTAATTTTTTTAATTGCGTGACTTAATTAAGAGAATTTAGTTTAATGCACTTTATAGGGGATGTTTTTTGATTTATTCAGTGAGCGGATAATTTTTTTTTTTTTGGTTTATTCGCATTAGACGAAATAATGATTAATCCATCTCACTTACATAAACTTGATTCAGTTTTAAAAGAAAAGTATTCAAAATCATCCCCCAATTGTCAATAAGTTTTCAATTATTGCTTTATATAATTTTTACAAAAAAAAAAAAACATAGTGGACAGGACATAATATGAAAAAAAATAAAACTAATTTGTTCACACTTTAACCGTGTGTTGTGTATTTTAATCCTTAAAAAGGAAAGGAAAAGGAAATGAAAAAAAATATATATATTAGGGTTGAGTTTTTTTTTTTTTTTGTTAATTCTACTTTGCTATCGAAATTGAAAATAGTTAATATTAAGTAGTAAAAAAAAAGTGGCAATGGATATAAGTAGATAAATAAAAAAAAAAAAAAAATAAAAAGAAAATAAATAAATTAAATACTTAAAACCAAGGAGGAATGGCATAGATTTTAAAATGCGATGGATAAAAGTAGAGAAGTTTATATGTGTGTGTGTGTGTATTTTGGGTGTTAGTAAGTAAGTACCCATCAATTTATTTGTTTCACTTTAATACTTTCTGGTAACAGCGATTCCTCATCTCATCGTTGCTGTTTTCATCTTGATGGTGGCGTTTTTTTTTTTTTTTCTCTGGTTTCTTTTTATCCCATTTCCCAGCATTAATACAACAAAAAGAATTGCAAATGTTAATGCTTTAAAGTGTACAGAGTCACTTCTTTCTTTCTTTTTTTTTTTCCTGTTATGTGAATTTGATCAGATGGTTTTTTTTTTTTCGTTTTTTTTGTGTGTGTTTTGTCTTTGGTGTTTTATTCTCGTGAAGATTTCATGTGTACTTTTATGATTTGTATTATAGCGAAATAAGTAGACACCAAAAAGTGAATTACAATTCTAATACGATAAGAAATGGAAGAGAGAAAATCAATTTTGTATAAATAATTTAAATTATTTATATGAATTGAAGAGAAAACGAAAAAAAAAGCAAAAGATTTTCGCTGTATGATTTTCAATTAAATTTATTTTTTGTTTATTGTTTTAACGAAATTGATTTACGTTTAGCATTTCCTATGAATAAAAAATTTTATTTTATATTTTCGGTGTATTTTGATCATGATCTGTACACACTTTTGGTTTAGACATTTAAACATTTTCGAAGAACAATCTACTTAGACACTCAAGACGATCTAGAAGACGAAGGTGAGAGTGTAAAATATTGCATTGTTTTCAAATATTTATTGTGAAGAAAAAAATAAAGAAAATTGGGAAAATTTTTATCACAATTTATTAATTAGACTATCGTTTATGTAATTCATTTTTTTTTTTCGCAGATTTTTATCTTAATTATTATTTTTATATGGATATTCCTAAAAGCTTATGTAATGGAATTTTTTATTGAGACACACGGATTTTTGCTACAGTTTTTCAATATCTTTCCTATCGCCTTGAGTTTGTAAGTAGGTTTGACCTCAATTTTTCACATTAATTACCAACTAAAACGAACGCTTAAAAGCACATTAATTAATTAATTAAAAAAAAAAATTAGAATAATAGAACCAAAAATTCCGTATACAAAATTAAAACCAAAAAAGTTTTGTAAAGTCTTCCCCAGAGAATTGTTATACTAAATGGATATGTACATAGTGGTGATACACCTTATTATTCTTAAGTCTGGCAGAAATAGATGAGTATTTATTTTTTTCCTATATAGCATTTAATATATAAGCAATAACTAAACAGAGAAAAACACTGAGAAACCATATATAGGAGATAAAAAAAAAATTTTTTTTACTAAAACCAAAGACAATATTCATTATTCTCTACAATTTTCTTTAATACGAAATTTATTTTGTGTTAGCAACAATATATTTGTAGAAAATCTTATAAATGTTTAGCATTTTATATTCATTTAAATAAATAAAAAGCAAAAGAGAAAAGAAAATAAAAAAAAAAATCGGGTAACAATAGAGCAAACAACAAATACAAATTATATAGGTAAGGGATGAAATTATTTTATTACTCCTTATATAAACATGAGAAAAATATATTTTTTTTTTTTTTTTGCCTTGAATAAAAGTTCTGCTTTTAAGCTTAATTTAAAAAAAAAAACAGAAGAAACACAACAACACTGTAGGCATATTAAATAGTTATAATAAGAGAAACCCTTTTCTATATACATATGTAATTAGTGTAATTAAGTTTTTAACCAAATATATTATTTGCAATTTAAACAAAATATAATAATAATAATAATAATAATTGTGAAAGAAATAAAAATTTCACTAAGCAAAAGGTTGTCGCTATTAAAAATTTAACTCCTAATATAAAAACAAGGCAAAAAAAAAAATGTTTTTTGTTACCTTTTTTTCGAAGATTTTTATTTAAATCATTAATTAAAACATCAAAAATAAAGCATAAACATTACTTTTATAAAATTAAGTCATTTATTTTAATGACTTAAGTATGGTTTTTAAATTAGAATTTTTATATTCATTATATGTTTATATTTTCAGGTTTCTTTTATGGTAGAAATGGTTAAAACTAGACAATGTTTACCGAATAAATTTATCAATTTAATTATGTTGTTTGTCATCATTTGTTAAAATGAAAGTTAGCGAATTAGTTTCTTTGTTTGTCTAGTGTTCTATTGTTTTGTATATTTATAGAGGAAAAATTGGTTTTTGTTACCTTTTTCTATTGTTGTTCTTGTGAATTTCAAAGAATTTCATTCATTTTAATATGTAATTGAAGAGTATTTACTATTATTAATCAAATTATAAATTAAATGATTAATCAACATTGAGATTTTTGTTTAGATTTAATGATGATTTAACTTGAAAACACAAGTTCATCGTGCTATCTAAAATAGTTTGATAAATCAAATGTTTTTATGTAATCAAAACTCATTTATTCGGATAAAAAAAAATTAAATTACAAACGACTTCGTTGGTCTAGATCAGGTGTGCCAAACTGAAAAAGTTTAGTGGGCCACCGAAAAAATATTAACTGAGCTTAGGTGGGATACACAAATTCGATTACGCATTTAAGCTCTATGCTTGATTGTAGTTCTATTAGCTTTATTTGTAAATTTAGAGGCGCTGATTCCACCTACACATGGAGTTAAGAATATTTTGAACATTTCCTCATACTTATTCATATCTTGACACCAATCTGGTATCGAATAATATCGTTTAGAATAATTAAAAAACTCTTGTCTTATAAAACTACGGACACTTGTAAAATCATTAAATAATGGAAAAAGAAATGGGCCGCAAAAAGTTTTTAATAAAGCCGCGGGTTGGCCATGCCTGGTCTACATAAAAGCTATAAAAAAAATGTTTTCATTTACTTTCACTCGCTTTTAAAATTTAATATGAATAATTCGTCTTCAGGCTTCATTTTAATTAAATTACTTTTATTAATCGTATCTAATTAATAAAAAAAAAAAAGAGAGAGAAGAAATATGTTAGGTAAACAACTAATTAGTGAAATTAAATGAAAAACATTTTATTTTTATTTATTTTTTTCTAATCTGTCAGTAATTTATTATAAAAGTCACAATAAAACAATTCATAAAATTAATCTATTTATATAACAGATATAAGTCTTATTAAACTAATTAATACATTAAAACCATCAAGAATTACCCAAATTAAACACACAATTAATAACAAACAAAAAAAAGAAAACTCCCAGTAAAAACCATAAATAATAAAATCATAATAAACATGCAAAAAAATTAAATTAAATTTTTTTTGTTTAACAATTAATATTTAATTACAACTAAAAACCAAAAAATAATGAAAATATTAAATAATCTCTCAACAATGTTTTAAAGTAAACGAAATAAAAAATCCACATAAAACATAATTAAAATTAAAAATAAACAATAAATAGCAATTGTCGTGTGCCAACAAACATTTAAAAAATCATTACAACACCTAAAAATAAATATTTATGAAATTTTAATTTTATTTCTCTATTCATTTATTATAAAAATGTTTAAACAAACATCCGAAATATTATTAGTTTTCGTTTCTAACTAATAATAATAATAATAATAATAATAATAATACGTATAACGAGAAAATAATAAGAAACAAAAAAAAGAAAAGAAATTAGTTTTTAAATAGAAACATTTTTCATATAAATATTTCAACTCATTGAAAAATAATTTATTTTATTTTTTTTTTCCTGTTTTCTGTTTTCGGTGGATATGATGATGAAAAAGGAGACAAGTCATAAAGGAGAAACTAAAAATCGTTCATATGTTTGTCATAACAAATTGTCAAATAATAATATTATATCACTCGTCACATTCGATGATGATTTTATTAGAAAAAGATATATGAATACAGTAGGGGTGTGTTAATGTGATCTTAATTTTTTTTTTGTTACTAATTAATTATGTAGACACAGCGTTAAATATGTTCTACTGCTAAGTTATTGACTATTCTCTTAAGAATACAATTTTTTTTTTTTGGTTATGGTCCTGAAACATTGAATACTGATTGTGCTAATGCGAAAAAGGTTTAAATCATAACAAGCTTTTCATTTTCTTCTTTTTTTTTACTTAGAAAACCAACAAGAATTATATAATATAATTAAATTAGCAAAGAAAAAGTAGCAGAAAGAAAATTAAATAATAAAATTGGTTGTTAATGTTAAAATAATTTTTCACATATTTAGATAATTTGTCATTAAAACTGCTTTTTTTTTATTTTTTTTTGAATATTTATGATCCTAGAATTTAAGAAGAAGAAGAAGAAGAAATTATCATCATCAAAAAAAAAAAATATATGATGATGTTGACGACGACAACAACGTTTAGCTTCATTTTATTTTTTTACTGTTTGTTCTAAAGTGATAAAAATTCATTCATTCATTTCAAAATTATTATTTTCTTGTTATGGATAGGAGAGACGAGATGAGTTTTCTTTTAATTTTTGCTATACATTAACATGTAAATATATATATATATATATATGATGCAAAAAAAAAATATATATATATAAATTTTATTTAATAATTTCCCCCTTGTGACACATAAGTTTAATAAAACAACGTAAAGTATTTTATTAGATGTTAAAAGTGTATTGTAGATTTAATGAAATCATAATTTAATGACATTTTTATGTTCTCTCTATGTTTAATATTATTATTTATATTATTAACAGAGAAAAAATAATAATTTTTCTTTTTTTTTTTTTTTTTTTTTTTGAAATAAATTCATTCATTCATCCTACTCTTAATTTTCTTGTTATTATTTTCTACGCTACAGAAAAGTCTCAAAATTACTACAAAAAAAATTCGTAAAGAAAAAATCAAAAGGTTTAGTGAGATATTTTTAGCTGGTATATACTTGTTTGATTTGTATGTTTCTAATGAATATATTGAGGAAGTAAATAGCCTATGAAATCAGGAATTAAATCACCTATGTCTAAATAATGATAGGAACAAATAAAGATTAGAGTTACAAGTACTGAAGTTAGGTCCTTATCAGAATAATGAAACTGCACTGTAATTTAAATACTTTTAAATCAATTAAACGTTCAAAAATCTTTTTTGAAATCTGTTTCTGTTGTCACAATTGAGAACATTTCACCTGTCAATAGTGATATTATTATTGAGACATCTCTATAATTTCTATAAATTTATAGAAAGTATAGAAATAAAAATCCACAAAATTAACACAGTGGTAAAGCTTAAAAAATATAAATTAAACCGAAATTAATTAATTTAAAAAAAAAAAATTGTTTGCTTTTGATAAAAATACATAATACGACGATATTTTAATGATTTTGTTGTCGCCTAATTTTTTAATAACATAATATACATTCTATACATACAAACTGTACTTTTATATTTATATTTAATTAAATTCATTTAGCACCATTTAGCATTTAAAATAAAAAAAAAAAAAAAAATAATCAAATAAGAATTTTCATATTTAACGGAAATAATTTACGCGTCATTACAATTAAAATTGTGTTGTGACATCTTCACCAAAAAGTGACAAATATAATATAAAATAATTAATTTGCAGTAAAGAAAATAATTAAATGATTATAGTATAAATTCACACACACACACACATACAAAATAAAATTACATTTAATTGTTGTTAAAAGCTATCAAAACAGTGTGAAACACACAAAGATTTCTCCCGGCCATAAAATCCATGTTTCCGTTGTGGCCATTATTAAAGCATAAAACAGTCTACACGAAAACATAAAAAAAAAATCAATTATTTCACACAAACCAATGTAATATTATCTAGCAATTAATTTCTTTAATTAATAATACGATAAAATTTAATTATAAATAAAAGAAAGGACGACCCTACTTTCTAAACAATTATTCTACTTGAGATATTTTTTTTTTTTTTTTTTTTTTTTGAAGGAAATTAAACGACATTATTATTGCTTACAAAATACGAATAATTTTTTTTTTTTTTTTGTTAATTTATTTAATCCGTTTTTAGGCAAATATTTTAATTATCTATTTCTATAAAATAAAGACATCAATTAAAAAAATTTCCGTTATTATCAATTTTGTCTATGTTTGTTAAATAGTAAAAAATAAAAAAAAAAAAAGAAGAAAAAAACAAGGCGATTAAAACGTCTATGGATCTATTTCACCCGTCATCTATTAGTACAAAGTGGATTATTAAATCTAAATGAAGGCAAAAAGTTATGTAAAAACATTGAACTGATATCATAACAATAATAATTAAAACAACAACAACAACAACAAACTATAAATTAACAACGTCATCAAGTTTATAATAAAATTTTTTTTTTTATCTTTTGTTGGTTTATACTTGGTTTTTGCCAAGTAATTTTCATCTCAATTTCACGCGACATCACTTAGTTTTTGTTTTTGTTTTTTATTCTTGTCACCCCATAATTTTATAGCGAAAATCTACTCTTCTACTCTTCATCTTCTTCGTATTATATTTTAATATTAAACTTTAAAATAATATTAAATTATTATTATGATGGCATAGAATCCTCGTTTAATAAAATAACACGAGCAACAACAACAAACATCATCTTCTAATAACGCAAAAAAAAAAAAAATTTATTTAATTTTAATGAAATGAGGAAGTGAAAAAAACAAATTTTTTTTTTTCTCTCTTTTGTTTTTAATATGTCATCAGAAAATTTAACTAGAGATGTGAAAATTTGTGTGCAAGTATTAAAAGTAATTTCAACTGTTGTTGATACTATATAAACACAAATAGCTTATCGCGGGTGAACAGTTGCCCCGCCTCATAACATTGTTTGTGGTTGTCATAGATACCCACCCATTGTAAAAGAAAAAAAAAAAAACAAAAAAAACGACCCAACCACCCCAAAAATATATTTTATATCATACGCGATATACTATAGATAGATCCTTTACTTTGGCTCGTGTACTCATATTACATTTTAACCTAACTACCTACACCTAAATTATATAGATTTATATAACGACTATACACAAGTTTTTTTGGGTAAGCAAAACAAACAAGCGAACAACCAAAGCTGCAGGAAAAGGAAAACGGAAAATGAAAAGAAAGAAAAAAAAAATATTTTATTCAACCCTCAAATATTGCTGTCATCTCTTTAGAGCGACGATATAACTTTAAGTTGATTTGTGCAAATAGATCAACAACAAACAATTATTTTATATACATCAGCGATATTTTACACACACACACATTTATTAATCATATTAATTAATTTAAATAATAAAATTCTAATTATTTGATAAATTTTTTTATGTTTTTCTTGTTATTTTTTTATCTAATCTTTTAATAACCAAAATAATATATGTATGTAATTTCAAAAATGTAATAATAATAATTATAATTATGATAATTTTTATTAAATTAATTTTTAATTAATATATAATATATAAATAAATAAATAAATATGTTTATATTAACAAAATTTTGTGTTAAAATGTTATTTTATTATTCAGAAGCATTTGAAATTGGCTGCTAGATTATTTATAAATCGTCATTCAACCGTATATCGCCTTCGATTAGTTGCTCGAGTTACCAAATTAACCAGATTGGTAGCCACGGTAGCAGTTTATATTATATTTATTATGCCTTTTTACTATACATTTATTATATATAATGTATATAAGTAATCTGTATTTATGTACATATTATGTATATACTTTTATTTTTCTTTACTTTTGTGAAACAGTGTTAGAAACCGTAAGGTATTATGTACCGGCAATAGTAGTTCAAATTATCTAAAGTTATTGATGTTTTCTGAATTAAGTACGGAAATTATTACACAGGTTTAAAACCGAAAGCTGCACACGGATACAACAATAGATAAAACGTTGACAATAGATAAGATACACGCCGCAAAATACCAAAAAGACTTTTTCAATAGAATCGCGATAAAATGCCTTACCATCGGTCATCATTCCCTCAAAATACAATTTGCAATCCTTTTAAACCAATGTCCAAACTTTAAGTAATAAAGACTAAACTTGTCCATTTTTCGCCATACAAAAAGCTAAGTAACGTTTGGTTAGGCTTTCAAGCTGCATAACTGTCGAAAGCTTTCTAATTCATACGTAACACAATGATAGATGACGTAAACGGTTTTCACTTATACCCAAACATAACAGATTACCGGTTCGCAACCCTGTTTCAAATCATCTCACATGCGTTTATATATTGTTAATATTAACATTTACGATTTATATTATCACAAGTGGGTGGATGGGTTTAGGTCTGAGGCCACATAAAAAATAATTTTCCTTATTTATTTATTTTCTCATTCTTCTTCTTTTTTTTCCAGCTTTATTTCGTTTATATTTTGATTAAATATTGAATTTGCTCTACTTGTTTTTTGTTATTTAATTTAATAAAAATAAAAAAAAAAGAAGAAAAAACAAAGAGTAAATGAGATAATAATCATTATCATCAACATCAATGTATGTGTAAATATAAATTACGTATATTAAACAACAAAATAGAACCTAGAATTTATGTTAAATATATAATTTTCATTTATATTTATATTATATTTTAAATTTGATATAGGATAAAATAGGTAATTTGTGTTAAAAGGTAAATTTTATTATAGCTGGTATTTATTTTATTTATTTATTATATTTTTCTTTCGTTTTTTTTTTTTGCACGTCCAATTTCTAACATGAATTATTTATTAGATTTAATTATATGTTATCGTGTGGATTTCTATGATTAAACCTTCTGAAAACTTAATTATTTATTTGCAATGATTTGGGGATTTTAGTAATTTATAATTAGAAATAAAAAAAAAAAAATCTTTTCTTCCTTTCTCATATTCAGGAGATAAACTTGGTAAAAGAGTTTATCGGTTATAGGTGGTTAGACTAATTAAATAATTTATTCTATTCGATAATTGATACAAATTATTGTCATTATTATAGTTTTAATTGAATAAATGATTATTGTTGTATGAATTATTGACATTTTTTAGCAGCAATACGCAACAGTCAACCCTCTAATCAAAAGTGTATAAATAAGCCAGTTTCAGGGTGGCATAAATGATCAATGAAAAAAAAAAAACATTTTAAACGAAAAAGCGTTACAAAAACAAATCCATTTATACACACTAATTAAGATTTAACTTAACTTAAGCCTAATTAACCTTACTATAGAAAAATTCTTTATGAAAATCTAACAAAAATCCGATTTATCATTAATTTATAATTTAACGTCACAGTCAAATATTAATGCAAAACAGAAAAGAAAAGAAAAGTAAAGAAAATTCAAAGGAACAAAATACCGACAAAAAATATATAATCGCAACACATCATTAATTTAATTAACTACACGTTGAATTGTTTCATAAAAATAAACATAACCACCCGCGGTATATGTTTGTTTTATTTTTTAGGTTGTTAAAGTAACAGAAAAAAAAAAAAAGATCAGTTTTATCGCTTTCTAAAACGACAACAGATTTTTCACTTTCTTCCTTTTGTGGTCCTCGTTAAATATATAGAAAATATTATATAACAAATTAGTTCCGTTTTTCTTAAATTAATTCTTTATAATTTTTCACATCTCTCTTATCGCTTTCGGTATTCTATTGTCTTTAAAACTATCATCACACAGAAAGCAACAATTTTTTATTTTAACTTTCATTACTTATTTCCGTAACATGTTCCGTTTTATGTTTTATTTTTTTTTTTTTTTTCGTTCTTACATTTTTCACGCCTTTATAATTAGTGCAGAAAGCATAAATTTTCCTCTCTTTCTTGAATCAACAATCAACTCTATTTATGTCACAAACAGATGATAAATATAATTCTATCTGTGTTCCTTCATGCCGTTTTTCACGTTTTCACTAAAAAATAAATAAAAAAAAAGAAACAGAGAAATATCAAATAATAGCCGTGATTGTCTTCACATTTTTTAATAGTAACTTAACAGAGTGGTAACAAAATCAAGTGTTACAAATTGTAATTGGGATGAATAAAGAAAAACAAACAAATAAACAGGATATTAAGCGCCTACAGCAATGTATTTTTCATTTATGATTGACTAATGATGAAAAAAATTCTCATCTTTGTCGTCCTTTAGTGGAAAAAAAACACACACACAGACACACACAAATTGGCTATTAAATAATGGATACATTTCTTATATTAATATTTAAGCGTTAAGCATGGACATTAGAAAATTATGCAACAATAAATCACAATTCCCATGTCCTTAAAACAAATAAAATTAAAATGAATTTTTATAATTGGCTACATTTTTATGTTTATTCATTATGTATTATTAATTATTTATGCATATTAAATCTACTAAAACTGAAATTTTTGGTAGTTCCTTTGAAGATCAGAGTTTCTCTAGAAAACCAATGTTTTGTGTTTCTGATTTTTATTAATGGATAAAACTAAAGAGAATTATTTTTATGCACAGGTTAAAGTAGTAAAAATGAAAAAAAGTATTCTACGAAATAGTAGCCAGAAGTATTGTTATAATCCTTATGATTCAGGAGATAAATCTTGGATAACTTTTATGTTGTATTATGGCAGCTATTTTAAAAGTTTATTAATGCAATTATCAAGTCGTCTACAGTCATAAAAGACTACAAATATTTTTTTCTTTAAATTTATTAACACTTTCTTAAACACAGTTTACAAAACAAAGGGATTTTTTTAAAATTATTTTACTAAATAAACTCTAGTATCCAGCTGCTCTGTCCCTAACAACATGCCGAAACTAATTAACATTTTAAAAACCCATGTAAATCCGTAATACTTGAGGTGTTAGAAAAGGTTAAAAAAGAATTTTCCTAATATAAAATTTAATTTAATAAAAATTAAAAAAAAAAAAATTCATCGTAATAACTCTTTTAACAATTAATTAAATTAATTAATCTCAGATAAAATAAAATTTACAAAAAATTAAATCTCCTATGTCCTATTATCCTTTAAAAGGGCTTAAACATTTTTTTTTTCTTCTAATTTCCTACTAATAAATAATAAACGAGACGAATATTATGGTTGAGCGACACACATAGAACATTTTACAAAAAATGGAAAAAAAGGAGAAAATCACAAGACAACAAATAGTGAAGAAGAAGATTTTTGAAGTTAATTGATTACCTACTGACTAACTATATCACTCCCTATATTTATGTCATTTTCTATAGCTACTGTTCCTATTTTGTTGAGAGTCCTAAATTGTTTCCTATATAATAAAAGTAAAAGAGTCTTGTAATGAGATTATATAGCAAAACTAATTACGTAATCGATACGTTACAGTGAAAGTTGGTCTTTTTATTTAATTCATCTCATCTAACCAACAAACGAATATAAATCTATCGTTAGATGAGTGTGAACAAAATACATATAACATGTTATTAACACAAAAGGATAAAAAAGGGGGAAAATTAGAAAAAGAATAAAAGAATAAAAAAAAAAAAAACGTATTTTGCATTATGACGGCTATAGTTAAGGGAGGCTATGCTGTTGGTTACAAATACAAAGGGTGGGCTAACCATTAATGAAAAACGTGTCACCAAAATGACGCCTTAATTTGGCATCAGGTTACATACACACAAACACAACAAAATTATTACAAGAAATAAAAAAAAAATTCAAATTACCTCAAAAAAAGAAAAAAAAACAAATTTTGTGGTTGTTCGAGCGGTTAAAACGCTAAAAAAAAAAATAAACAAGATATGGGCGGAATTTTATTTATTTTCTCATAATTTTTTATCTTTTTCTCTGTCATAATGCCGCTTTTTTTTTTGTGTCTCCCTAAATAAGATGAATTAGATTATTTGTTGTCACATAGTTCGGTTAAAATTTACAAGAAAATCAAGATGAGAAATTAATTTTTTAGTTAACTTGTGCCATCGACATAATTAGGTTTTTTTTTTTTTTAATTAGGTATTTTCGACGGATGTTTTAACATAATTTTAGTTTTTATTTATTGTTGTAAAATTCGTATAAATATTTTGATTAGGAAAACATTACTCATTACATCCGAAGCAAAGGTTTTCTACGTTGTTAATTCAAATGCAACAATCAAAATATGACAACGAATACAAAATTATTTATAAGATAAGTCGCGCTTTAACTCAGTTTTATTTTTGTGTGTTATAAAAGAAAATTAATTAATTAAAAGAGACAAAAAAAAAAAAAAACAACAACCAAAACATAAAAGAAAAATAAAATGAAAAACCACTTAACGAATCCATACAAAACTAATAAGCAATAAATTTAACTTAATTTAACCTCTGAACGAAAATAGAAAAATAGAAAAAAAAGAAAAAACTTAACCTAACTTGCAAGCAAACGGATAATAAAAATGTTAATTATCATTTTTCTTTTTTTGTATTTTAATTAAGTCATTTTGTTTAATTACAACCAGAGAAGAAGAAGAAATTAAATTAACCAAAAAAAATAAACATTAAAAGAACCACAACGAACGAATCCTTTTTTTTTTCTTTCTGTTAATTCTCTCTCTGTGTGTGTGTGTCTGTTAATAAATAAAAAAAAAAACTAACAGAAATTTTATGAAATTTATTTTTTTAAATAACAACGAACCGGAGTTGTTTCTATGTTTTATTTATAACGAACAAAAAATAAAAAATAAAAATAAAAATAAAAACAGACAAGCAACAACACCGTGCAACAATAAAAATTAGCGACTGATTAAGTTTTACGAGATGATTTTTTATTATTATATAAAATAAAAAATAATATTCAAAAGCAAAATAAAAACAAATAAAAAAAATTACAATTATTTTTTATGGTCCCATAACTATAATTTTTTGACGTGATGTTAATGATGTTTTTCTGCTTGTTTTGTTTGTGTACACACTTTCCACATATGATAACTGTGATGCTGCGATATATATTAATAATCAACAACAACAACAACAACAGTGTGAACAAAAAAAAAAATAAAAAAATCAACCAATGCCTTGTATAAATGTAATCTGAAATGTATTGCTAAAAACAAAAAAAAAAAATGTTTTTTTATATATTTTGTAAACAAAACAAATAGCCAATCTGAATGCCAATCCATCTTCATTATTGACATTGTGGTACTGAGTAATAATTTTTTTTTTTTTTTTTTTTTTTATATTTTACGCAATATTTTTTTTAGTTTGATGATATGAATTTTTATATGTTGCTAGAAATGTGGATAAAAAAAAAAAAATTGTATTTTGCAATCCTCTTACTACTAAATTAAAACATTTTTTTTTATCGCTAACGAAATAGCATAAAATGCAACAAATAAATTTTGCTTTTTTCTTTTTTAAACATATTTTCTCGTTATGGTTTATTATTATTTTGTTGGTGTTATGAAAAAAAAACGAAGAATTTTTTGGCGTTATTTTGTTCAAAATTAATTTTAATTGGTAATCAGGTCAAGAGATAAATATAAATTAGAATGAAATCAGTTTTTTTTTTTTTTTATGTTTTTGATAGTAATGAATGGGACTCAGGTATTGGACTCTGGTATATAGACACACAATAGAACTTTAAATTAATTAAAAATTAAAGAAAATGTTGGTAAAGATAATCGACTTTCTGATAATTATTATACGGAGTGAATTTTTGGTTTCTATGCCAATCAATTTCGTTTCTTGAAAAAAAAACAGAAATAATTTCTCGAATTAAATTTTTATTATTGGTATTTAGTTTTTATTTCTTAGTTTACGAATTTTTTTAAATAGAAAATAAGAAATATTTCTCTTGTAACTAGAAGCATTAAAAATTTCTTGATTCAATTCATTATATCATTGGATAATTCTTTCCGTGTAGTATTAAAGTAGGTTCCGTAAAGATTTCTACAGTTTTTTTTTTTTGCACCTGATGCACGTTGTTAATCAAACCTCAGCTTTACGTAGTACAATTTTTATAAATTGTTTTAGTAATATTCCTGAAAATACTTTAGTAAAATCCAAAAAAAAAATACTAAAACACTGATAAACGTTATTGATCCCAACATAAGAAGTTTGAAGTCTGTATTATGTAACTCGATTACCTTTAACGAGAATAATGCCAAAAAAAAAAAAAA
Organism: Ptychoptera albimana; assembly: GCA_961205885.1. NCBI lineage: Eukaryota > Metazoa > Arthropoda > Insecta > Diptera > Ptychopteridae > Ptychoptera > Ptychoptera albimana. The sequence continues at coordinate 19,154,444 of OY540805.1, read as the reverse complement.
ACAAGAGAGCTGATTTCAGTATCATTCATTTGTACTCACACAGCCATCTTAATTAAACCACAAAATATAAGTTTTCACTTCCAAAGCTTTTATCTTATTCATTTAGCATCATTCTAATAGACATAAAGAATAAAAACATGAGAAATAAACGCAAAAAAAAAAAGAAAAAGAAAAAAGCAAATCAAACAACATAATGCCTGTTGCATTTCACACATAATGATATTTTAATATAAATTTGCTTTTTTATTTTTAATTTTTATTTCCTACAAGATGTTAAACATCCCCTAAACACAAAAAAAAAAAAAAAAACACATGAAATGCTACATTGACAGGCAATGATCAGTTTTTTTTTTTTTCTTTTATTTTTCAACAACAGATTGCAATGTATATAAGCGACAAAAATAAGTAAATAAGATGATGACGATAAATATATATATATATATATATATATATATATATATATATATATATATATATATAAAACTAAAACATGAAGATATTTTTCTTTTTATATTCATGTTAAGACTCGTATAATGACTTTTTTATTACAATTTTCGATAGCAAAAAAAAAAAAAAAACGAATCCTCGCAAATGGAATAAACAGCAGAGGAGAATTTTTTTTTTTTTTTTTTTTACTGAATTATTAATGAATGATTCTTATAACGCTAGTATATACGGGGTGGTGTGATAATATTCTAAGAGGGTGGTTGTTACCCAATTTGTGTTAATAAATAAATAAATAAAAATAAAAATTTATTTATCCTTGTTTGTTGTAACAGCAAAACATCCAGCCATAAGGACAATTGTGTATGGAACAAACGTACAGTATTGTGTTCTGTAATGAATATTAGCCATACCTCACACACATTTTCTGTATCTCATTTTACTTTTTATTAATTGCATTGCAACGGACGACAAAAAAAAAAGAAAAAGAAAAAAAAAATTCGGTTACAAAGCAACAAAATTAATCACATAAATTTTAATCATGAAATTTACACCAAATTTTTTTTTTTTAATTTTTTCTGCAAAAAAAAATTTTTAATTCAAAATAATAATTAAAGAAAAAAATTCTAGTATATGTGGTGGTGATGGTGGAGGTGGTGGTGGTGGTTAGTTGATATAATAATAAATTAATTTATTTTTTTTTCTTTAAATAAATAGAAAAAAAAAAATATTAAATTACATAAGGAAAAAAACAAATTTTTTTTTTTTAATTTTTCCCTACTTGCAATTTGTTTTTTTTTTTTTTTTTGTCTTTGTCTTTTGTCATGATAACAATTTAGATTCATATTACATAATTATATGTTTTCAGTAATATTTTATCATGCTCAAGTTGACACTGTTTCTTGTTTTTCTTTCTGTTATTTTTCGTTAATTTTTTTAATCAAAAAATCCGTATGTCTTAGGAGAAGAAAGAAGAAATTTTTTTTTTTTTTTTTATGAATTATGAAATACAACAAATAACGCCCAATGACAACTCCTTTTTAAACACTGACGGTACTTTCATCGGTTGATTGGCAGTAAAATGTAATTTTCTGCATCATTGGTTTAATTTTTTTGAGAAAAATTCGATATTTTGTTGGTAAAATTTAATTAATTTTATGTTTAGAAAATATTTCTATTGAAATAATAATTGTATTAATGCAAGTTTTAAGATATTTGTTTTGTGCTTAATGGAATACTCCTTATATAAGTTGTATGTTCACATACAATAAGCTAACTTAATATTCTTATAATCAAAGTAATATTTCTTTATACGATAAAGACAATAAAGTTTTTGCTATCAATTACACATAATTGCAAATCAATAATTTCAAAGTTTTATTTTGCTACTAAGTTTACTTAAAATTTTTGTTAGATGTTGCAATTTTGGAAAATCTTTTGTTATTTCTAGTGAATTAAGAATCATTTAAATGCACCTGGTATTTGTGAAAGGAACTTTTTAATTAAAGTAAAGACTATAAACGATAAACACACGAAAATGCCTTAATGTTTTATTCCTTAAATTTTTTGTTAATAAAAATCTCCTAATATGTTTAAATAATTTAAATCCGTGTCATAAGTCCAATGCAATTCAACAAACTATGTTGTAGTCAATTCCTGAATTTAAATTTCAAAATCATTTTTATTTGTAGATATCTTCAAAAGAATTCTTAAGCTAAAATTTCAGGAATATTAATAAAAATTGATTTTACAGTCACTAACCCTTAAAAATGCTACAGAAAAAAAATTTCTTCAAACCATTTTTATGCCAAATAAATGTTATTTAAACTCATTTTCAGGAGTTTCATTTAAAAAAAAAAAAAAAAAACTCCTTCCACAAAACATGTATAATCTTATAAATTTCAAAATATTCAAGATTATTATTTTATTTTCCATATGAACCTTTAACATTATTTTATGCAATGAGAAATACAATAAAAAAAAAAGAAAAAAATTTATTGTAAAAATATTTAAATTAAATTTTCGTTTTTTTTTTTTTTTTTTCAAAACAAAAATTTGGTTGGTTTGTTTGTTTGTTCGTTGCTTTCTTTTATTTATTTTATATATTACTATCATCATCATCAACATCATGTGTGTGTTTATTTCTTTATTAATAATTTAGTAGTAAATACGAGTTGAATAGAATAAATGTTGTATATAGTGTATATAGCAAATGGCAATGATATGAGAGTATAAAGTCACAAATATATAAAAAAAAAACATTCATTTCTCTGTGGAAATATTTTCTCTACACCTGCTGCAAAAATTTTTTTTTTTTTTTTGTTTTTATATTATTTTATATATTTCTTATATTTAAGAATTGTTATGGTGAACACAAAAAAAAAAAAAAAATGTAAAATAAATAAAAGGAAAATATACTAGCAAAGCTCAAAAAGAAAAAAAAAAAATACATTTTTTTCTATTAAATTATTTCTCTGATCTACACTTTTATGACTTAAAACCTCAATTTTATTTTTAACAATTACACATAGAGCAAAGACAAATAACGACAGATAAATATACAGAACCAAAAAAAAAAAAATAATAATAATAATAATAAATAAAACGATTTAATATTGCAGAAATAAAAAGAAGGCAAAAAAAATAAATACTATTTTAAACCCCACCGGACTTAGGGTGTTTTTTTTTTTTTGTTTTGTTTATTCTTTTATTCTGTTTTCACTACTAAACATGCAATTACGATATATTTATAAATGTATATAATATGTGTAATAATATGTTCTTTTGTCATTTTGTAATTGCATAAAATGTTCAAAATTAATACATTTGGGAATTTCCAGAAGAAGAGCAGAATATTAAAAAAATAAAAAAAATAAAACATTTTCTTCTATGGGGTTATTCAAAGTTATTTATCCGATTGGTTGTTTATAGTTTTTTTCTGATGTTATTAAACGGTTTTCTGTACTTGTCATAGTCATACAAAATTGTTAATACATTTTTTTCTCCTGAAAATCATTAACTTTCCATCACTTTCAAACTGATTTTAGGTTTTCAAAAATATTTAAAAAAAAATCTTCGACGATATTAACAAAACTAAAAACCACCCAAACGAAAATTGTATTGTGATATTACGTCGAAAATAGTATACAACCCCATTTGGAATAGATTTTTTAAATGACAAATAAAATTGCACCATATGTACGTGAAAATACTACGATTTAATTGTCTATTAAACAAGCTAGGAACATCAATAATAATAATAAAAAGCACAAAGAAACGTTTTTTTTTTATCACAATTAACAAACACCTAACCCTAAACACATGTTATAACAAGGAGAACAACAAGGGACAACTCATAATGCCTGATTTAATAATAATAAATTTATTTAACAAATAAACAAAAATGATAAGAAATTCTTTTTTCTTTTGCTTTTTTAAACATAAAAACATTAATGTTTAAAATACCCTTAATTTTCATATTTATACTTATTATTATGATCCCTTTGATTACATGGTAAATAAGGGTGTTGATATTAATTTAATGTTTTTTTAATTATTTTTGTATTATCTAAATAAGAGCACATTAAAATTTTGCTATAGAAATAGAACTAGCTGATATTATCGCAAATAACAAATAAAAAACGAAGAAAAACTTTTGGTTAAAAAACCTAACTAACCGCGAAGACAACAAAACAGACACGAAAAAAAAAAAAAAAAAAGAAACTCTTATCCCTTTCGATACACTTGAGTATGTTTACATTGGTATCAATTTTGAAATAGGCTCATGGTTAAATTGACATAATTTTTCTTTTAAAAGGACTTGCAAAAAGAAAAAAAAAAAAATCACTCACGTCTTGACCGTAACTTTACAAAAATAAACGATAGACGAGGATTTATATCGTGATGGCAAATAAATCAACAATAGTTAAATACATTTTATGGTTTTTCCTTTTTTTTTTCTTTTTTTCTGTGTTGATAATCCAATCTTATTTTATTACTTTAAAGTGGTTTCTCAAACAGTACCATATGAGGCCTAATCGAATCTTGAAAACATATCGAAAAATATACTAGTTGATAGATAATTTCACTTAGTAAACAAATTTTCTATAATTTACTTTACTTTACTTTACATAAATCATTTGAAATTTGTATTAAAAGGACATTTGACAGTGATTTCGTAATTTTAAATAAACAATTTTTCTTATTGCAACGTTATTGCAAAAAAAAAAAAAAAAAAACCTGAACATTTCTATATTTGTATTACATTTTGACTATTGATCAAATTATACTTTTAAGCAAATACTTGATTTAAATTCATGGTAAAATCTAAAAGAAAAATATAGGATAAACTAGAATTTAAAAAATTCATCACACTAAAGTATATTTATTTAGTTTATTACAAAAATTTCAAATAAAAATATCTTCAGATCTAATATCTACATAAAATAACATACGGAATAAGGTTGCAAACCGGACAGTTTTGTATTTGAAGCAATAAATGATTGATTACGCACGGTTTACAACACTGACACAAATATTATTAAATCATTATCCAAAATCAAATATTCGTAAATTTCCTAGATGATTTGTTATGCAAAAAAAAAAAAAAAGGAAAAATTTCTTCTAACCATCTCGTCTCGTCGTATTTATTGATTTTTTTCTTTTTTTTCTTGTTTTTCTAATTAATATTTATCAGGAAAATTATTTACTCTTTGATTATAATTTTATTTTCCACATAACATATTTTATATTATGTATTATTAAAAAAAATAAATTGGTATAATGTTTACCGCATATGATAAAAATAAATAAAAAAAAATTTATGATTGATTCTGTTTTCTCGGTATTTTCCTTTAAAAATCAAACCAAAAAAAAAAAAGAAAACTGAAACAAATTTTTTCTTTTTTTTTTTTTTTTTGTATTAATAGAATATGAATACAATTTTTTTTTTTTTTGTATTAATTTAAAATAAACAATAATACAAGGATTGACTTAAATCAATTAAAAAAAAAAAAAAAAAATCGTCTACAAAGGAACTTAAATACGATTCGTAACCACAAGAGAAATCCAATTTATAAGAAAGGAAAAAATTTATTCAGCAAACAGAAATGTTAAATTAAAAAAAAAAACGCAAATAACGAATATAAGTTAAAACACATATAAAAAATTTATAATTAAATTAAGGGTGCAAAAATTACGTAAAAGATTCCTTGTTGTTGCTATTTTTATTTTTTTTTTATTTTAAACAAATAATTTCACCCAATTTAGATTAATAAAAATTGGTTTGGATAAAGAATATAAATTTTTTTTTTTTTTAATTTTCAATCATTACACACAAGAACAACAAGAAAAAACCCTTATTTTATGAAATATAAATATATTTTGTTTAATATTTGCTTCTTTATAAACGTTATAGAACAACAACAACAACAACAACAACAAAAAAAAAAAAACAGCAGAATTCCAAGCAACCACCCCAATCGTCTTTAGTAAATTTTTTTTTTATTATTATTATTATTTCTGACTTCTCGAAAAACGTTGGTTTGCTCTGTAAATACCCGCAACCGTACCATGTATATTACATGTGGTCGATTATAATATGGTATGTAAGGGTGGTGGCACATATATAGTCGCGTCATATAAAACCCAAATGTACATAATTTTATTTGTATGTTTGTTCATGAAATTAGTTTCAGATTGATGTAAATAAAAAAAAAAAATATATAATAAAAATAAATAACGTGCGCGGACGTTAAATTTATTTATTTTTATTTTTTTCTCTATATTACGTAGAAAACTGTTTGTTTGTTTGTTTGTGTGTGTGTGTGAAATAAGGGTTATTTTTATACTTTTGATAATGCCTCAGCATCCCACAAATGTTTATATGTAATCGTTGATTACTTTTTTTTTTTTGTATTTTATTTAATTTAATTTAATTTAATTTAATGAATAAACAATAAATTTTTGGGTTTTTATTTTAATGTAAAATCCTTTACAAACGAATTTTTTCTTCTTTATTTTTTATCGTTTGATTTAAAAATTGAAAAATAATTTCAAAAAAAAATTAAAAAAAAAATATTATTCAAATTATTTAAAAACGTGAAATCTCTACAAAATAAATAATCTAGGACCAGGTAAACAGATACATAGATGCATCCCTTATACTAATCACTTAATTTTCATTTACAAACCAATGATACAGTAATATAGCTTAAAACAAAATAGTAATAAAAATAAAATCAATGAGGTAGATTTAAGTAAATAACCTGATAACATCCCTTAGTTTTTTTTTTTTTTTTTTTTTTTTTTTGCTGAGTAAATAAACGGCAAACGAAAATTAAAACAAAATAAAACTCATCGCAATGACATTAAAGTCATCAAATTAAATAAAACATATAATAGATAAACGAATAATTGAAACTCATATTTCACCCTAATATAAAACTACCAAAAAAAAAAAAAAAACGTTATAACCAACCAACCATCCCCTATTTATATAAATAAGTTTCAATCACTTTTTATTATTATTATTATTATTTGATTATTATTTTCCTTTATATTTCGATTCTTTGAACAATAAACATATATATATATATCGACAAAAATTACTTAGCAAACAATCATTTATGTTTACTGAAGTCAAACCACTTAAATTAAATAATAATAAAAATTACAAATATTTGCAAACCTGTTGTTATATTTTCGTTTTATAATTCTATTATCAGTTTTATAAAAAAAAATCAAATTAAATTAATAAACAGAGACATAAAGAGTAAATAAATAAGATTTAAATTTTTGTCATCCCTTTAACACAATTTATTAATCACCCTTGTCACCGTTTTTTATAATTAAAAAAGAAAAATATTTTTTTTAAATATTATTTTACATAATCAAAAAAAAAAAACAAAAAAATTAATACACAGCTGAGCATACAAATGCAAATAAATTAATTAAATTTAAAGGGAATAATAAATAAAAAAAAAAAATGAAAAGAAGCAAATCTATTGAAAAAGGATCAAAATAATCCTATAGCATATCACTTAAAAGGCAACCACACTTAATTTCGAGCAACATTTTAAATATTATTATTTAGATAAAGAAAAATACAAAATTTTTGGTTTTATGTGACAAAGGTTTTGTGGTATTAAGAAGCGCGTGTGGTTAACACAGCGTATCTAATCTAAATTGCTCTCACTTGCCTTGTTGCATTTACATTAAATACTTTTTTAGCGCGACTTAATACAGACGTGACGTAGATCGTTGCTGTTAGATTTACCCACAAGCAAGATACAAAACCGATTTGTTACCAAACTTTTAAGAAAGCTTTAGTCAGTTTTTAAAAGTTTACAATTAAGCCCCGGTGATACACTGTTAATAATGTTGTCTGGAATCTTTTTGCCCTTTTTTCTATTACGGAAATTTAGTTAAAATTCCTTTCAGTAACATATTGCTATTTTCCATAATTTATTTCCTGTAAATCACATAAATACAAAGACACATCTGTTACTAATGTCACAGAGTTTTGTTTGGTTTTACTTAATCAGTAATAATTTTATCATTATTTCAACAACTATTCACCTCTGGTTTTATTAAATATTTTTAAAGTAAAATAACAGCAAACAAGAAAAAAAACGTTTTAAAGTTAATAAATCAATTAATTTACAATTTTCTTATCATATTACCACTAAACGTACATTCCTACAAACAAAAACAATAAAACCGAAAAACTAATCCATCATACGTCTATATAAAATTCAAACAACACAATTTTCCCATAACTTATTACAAATTAATATCTTTGAACTTTTATGCTATAAACCCTACCGGAATAAATGTTCCACATAGATTTTTTTTTGCCAATGTACATATAAAATAAATATTGTAACCGAAAAACTATGGTAAAAAATTTGATAAACATAATTTGTTATTAATTTACAGTCACGTGTCATAAGAAAAACATATTTATGCTTAATAATAATACATAATAGTGGTGTATATAAATGGTTCATTGTTAAATAATGATAAGATATTTAATATTATTATAATAAAAACGACGTCATATGGTTATTGCATTGTTAATATAATTATTATTATGATTTAAAATAATATAAAAAAAAAAAATGTATGCATTATGCTTTCATTCTTAATTGAAAATTAATTTCATTTCATTTTTTTTTTTTTTTTTTTGTTGTTAACAAAACAGTTTTTGTTTGTTTACTTTTTTTTGTTAATAATATTAATTGTTTTTTTATTTATTTTTTTTTTTTTTGTTACGTTTATTTGCTTATATGTTTTGAAATGTTGTTTTTATATATATTTATTTTAATTCGACATGATACCATGTTTATAAACATAACGTAAGACTTGAGCATAAACATAATATTTTTGTGTATTTTACTATTAGAATTTGAATTAGTTTTGTGAGAATGGTAAGGGAGTTTAAAGATTAGTTGACTGGTTAAATAACATCACGATATTATATTTTTGTTTATTAATTAAAAAATAATTAATAAAATGTTTTTTATTATTTTATGATTGTACCCTGAATAATATTTGATATTTAAATGAATCCGGTAGAAAATTCCATTATAAACAAGATTTGTCAGCAATCAAAAAAAAAAAAAAAAGCTTTGACAATCCTGAAAACAAAACTCAACACAAACTTTTCAATGTAAAATAATATTTAGCATGACTAGAAATTATATTTTCTAACCTGAATGTAACTGAGTTAATGAATCGATGTAATTAACACTAAGGTAACAAATAATATGTGTCTTAAAATTAATATTAAACCACAATTTAATTGAACAGAAACACATAGTAATTCGTGTACATGTTAATCAATCCTTAATAGCCAAAACAACAACAAAACGACCATTTACTTTATGTAAATATAAATAAAAAAAAAAAAAAGGATATGTTTAGTACAGAAAATTAAACAGAAATTTTATTTTTAGTAAAATAAATTATATTTTATGCATATGGGACTTTTTTTCTTTTTTTTTTTGTTATTTAATTAAGTAAAATAAATCTGATTAATCATGATAAAAGAAATCAATTTCAAGGGCATTTAATTTTGTGAATCCATGAATAGAGTGATTTTTCCTTATTTCTGTAGCAATTTTTATTTTTTTTTTTTTTAAATTAAATTTTGTCGATTATAGATGAAATTCGTTTAGAAACTAGTTAGTTAGTCACACTTTCCCCTTGTTGTCTGTTTTTTTTTGTATGTTAGAAATATAAATAAAAATATTAAAAAGTCTAAAGCATGTAACAATGTGGAAGATGGTAGGGTCATACAATAGGGATAACACAATTTTTAATGCAATTTTATATATATATATATAAATAGAGCACTCGCTCACGCACCCAGAAATAATTTGTGAACCCTATATATACGATTTAAAAAAAAAAAAAAAGGAAGAGTAAAGGCGAATGTATTTAAAAAATGCTTAAATAACGACTTATTTACTGAACTTAACTTGGGTAATAATAATAATAATAATTTCCTCTTCTGCTTTTTTTTTTTATTATCATGTTTATGTTTAGTTTTAAGTGTTACAGGCATTAAAATGTTAAACCAAATGCAAAAGATTATGTTGATTTGTTATATACTGTGTTTAACATCCAAATAATTGAGTTTTTATTAGTTTATTAAAAATTATTTAATGGAATTTCATGTGCATTTCAAAGGTGAAAACTTTATTTACAGAAGATTGTCGTAAAGGAATTTGTTATTGTGTCGTTAACCTAGGGATAACTGTCAAAAACATTGCACATTATGATTGTTTAGTGTTAAAATTTTATTCTATTCATATTCTTATCAGTAATTTTAATAACCGGCTACACGCAACACAAGTAATTTTTTAATTGAGACTTTTATTTAAGTATTTCTTGTATGAGACAATAACAGCTGCAACTAATTGCTTTCTATATAATGCCTCCACCTATTACTAAAATATTTCTAAATACTTAATCGTACTACCGTCCCTCTCCCCCAAAAACTTTAATCAAATAAGTAAACAACAAATCAATTAACTTTTAATTTATTTACAATAAAAGACAAATTATAATGAAAATGACATCGTTGAAGAAACACGATAATAAAAAGAAGAAGAAGAAGAGAAAAAAACAATCGGAAAACACTTTTTTATTACGTGAAAACTAATTAAAAAAAAAAAAAAAAGTTTTATTAATTAATTAATTAATTAAATATGTTTGTCACATCCGGCTAAAACAGTTTATAGATTTTTTTTTTTTTTGGTTTTTATTTCCTTTGTTAATCGCTGTATTAATTTAATAACAACAAAAAAAAAAAGAAAAGAAAAAGCACAGTGGGGTTAATCCTTACAACAATCTTTGCATACAACTCAAAACGACTAAATAAAATAATAAAAATAGGTGGGAGATAACGAATCAACGTATTTCAAAAAATAAACGAAAAAAAAAAAAAATCTATATAGGATTTCGATTTAGATAGTCTTTAAATCTGATTCAGATTATAGCCCTCAACTTCGGGGTTTTTTATTATTTTTATCTACATAACAACTAAAACCATATTATAGAATATTTTTTTTTTTTTTTCTTTTACTTTAGCTATTTGTTAAAGGCGTTACGTTTATTTTATACAATCATTGTGATTGGGTTTGGTGTGTGTATGGTTGAAAGTATTTTCACAATTTTTATTTTTATTATTTTTTTTTTTGTCCCTTATAAATGGTGCTTAGTCAATTTGTTTGGAGATACTGGATGTTTAGCTGCAAACTTTTATATACAAAGGATTTTTTTTCTTTTTTATTATTTTATTCTCTACTTCTGCTTTAGATGTTGTTAGTCGCGCCTTAGACTTAACCATTACCAAAATCAAAGCAAAAAAAAAAAAAAATTCAGTATGTAGTATTGAAAGTGTGAGGTTAATTTTCCGGTCGACTTATTCTTAAAATGTTCAACGACTATTTTCTGATTGTTAACAGTAGTAGTAGTAGTAGTAGTAGCCGTAGTAGTAATTGTAGTAGTATTAGTGCATTTTTTCTTATAATAAAACATTGTCTCATACCCTTTAATAGAGCTTTAATAGACAAGAGGATGATAGCGATGGCTATTATACAAATAAAAATCTTTAATATAGTTAACGTACTGAATTATTCACCCATCCACCCATCCACCCTCTATTTAAAAATATAATAAAAAATTTAGTAGACAAGAAAACGAAAAGAGTCGTAACCTTAATTCCAATAATATTAAAAAAAAAAAAAAAAAAAAAAAAATCTGCATTTGCTACATATAATACAAATAAAAAAAAAAAAGGATAAAAGAGAGGACATGCTTAAAGTGAGGCTTCGATAGGCACCGTTGAATATTTTTATCTTAATCTGTTATTGTTCTTCTACCAAGTTCTTTTAGAGTTAAAAAAAAAAATAATTTATCAAGACAAAACAAAAAATCCTGATCATGGATAATTGCATTTTAAGAACTTGCAGAGACGAACAAACAAAAAAAAAATCCGTTAAATTATCAACGTTGAATATCCATCCATTCAACATAATATTGAATAATAAATATTTCGATTATAATATCCTTTTTCTGTATCTTATTCACGGTAATGGACCCTGTAAAATCTCAAATCGTTTCACTATTTATTACCGAATATATTTTCTTGTTTTTTTTTTTTCTTTTTTGCTTTAAATTCTAACGAAAAATAAAAGCTTTATGGTCAACTGAGCATTACTGTTTTTACTTTTATTTAATATACATATTATCCCATTTTTATCGTGCTTTTTATTTATTTTTTTACAACATAATAAGCAATAAAATTGATTTGAAAAGCAAGTGTCTGAGACTATCTCTTGTCATTGATATTTTCATGCTTGATTAAATGTTAATGATTTTATTTGGTCTTTTATAATGTAAAACCGTGATATCTATTTGTGCTACTTTTATATTTTTATGGTAATTCACATAAATTAAAAAAAAAAAAAACCTGATTATAACAGTATTTCATTATCGAAAGTAACACGTTTAAATTAAATAATAAATTGATTTGCAAATAAGAATTAAAATAAAAATAAAAATAAAAACCACAGATGTATAGAAGAAAATTAGAGAAATTTTTTTTTTCTCTAGTTTATCATGTTCAATTTAAGTTTATTTGCGTTTTCTTTTTCATCATCTTTTCATCCTTTCTTATTCTTATTTTCGTTTTACTTCCATTTTTTGGTGGCTAAGAAGGCGTGTAATTGAACATTCAGAAAAAGCAGCAATAATAAAAAAATCCCATCACCTCACTATTATTATTGTTGTTAGATTTAAAAGATGAAATAAGAAAAAAAAGAAACCACCCTAACAGTCAAACACTTATGGAAAAATTTGTATTTTTTTATTTTGTTTTGCTTCAATATACAGCAGCCACCATCGCCTTAGAAAACGATTAGTCGTCCAATTCAGAAAACAACAACAACAAACTGAATAATAATAAAAAAAAAAAAAAAAAACTACACAAAAGAATGAAAATTGGATAAATAGGGTAAATGGATGTTAGATTAGTTTATTTATTTTTATCTTCTTAGCTTTCTATTTATCCATTTTTTAACTAAAGGAATTTTTTTTTTTTATTTTTCTTAATTAGATTTCTTTGTGTATTTTATTCTAATATTAAAAAATAATAATAAAAAGAAAAACGAAAAACGAAAGCTCATGGAATCAAAAGCTAATCATTTAAGAAAATAAAATTTATAAAAAAAATTAAAGCGGCAATAAAATCCCAAGTGCAGCTATAATCGTGTAAACAAAATAGACCGAAAAAAAAAAACAGAAAAAAAAATGCAAAAGACAAGAGAACGATATCGAGGAAGATCGACATTAAAAATGAAAAAAAAAAAATGTATCCAAAGTATTAACAAAAAAAAAAAGTTCTTTCTTAAGACTTTTAAGAATAAATTTTTATTTTTATAACCCGAATAAAGTTATTGTGGGGGGTTTGCTGAAAATTGTCGTCTTTTAACAATGCTCAAGGAATAATAAAAGAAAACAGAAAGAAAAAAAAAACGTCACGGAACAATTTAAAATATCTTATGCTATTACAGTGACGTTTAGCCATTTTATTTCCGTTTCCATTTCGCTTTAACTTGCTACCATTTCCTGCTGTTTATAATTATTTTCTATTTACACCTAACACGGATATTGTGTATGAAAGCAAATCAATTTCTAAAACGGTTACTAAAATTAAAAACTTTTAAACTAAAGCTACCACTGTATAAAAACACAAAAAAAAAAAAAAAACAAAACAAAACAAAAAGAAAAAAAATATTTTCGATCCGTTTAATAGCAAACCAACGAACCACCCAGTACTTTTAAGTGGGACATCGAAATTGAAGAAAAATTAAACGAAATAAATGCAAAATGCTAAATTCTTTAAGCGATATATTTATAAGAAGGAATAAAGAAAAGCAAAAGAAAAAATAAACTTTTTATTTTTTTGTTATTCACATACACAGCCAAGATTTGATCATTTGTTCCCATTCTAAGCTTTTCAGATATATGCAAACGCGATTATTGTTGTTGTTTGCTGTTGATGTCATTGTCGTCATACTCGCTTTATCATTATTGTCGTCATTATTGTCATCACAATTGATGGGTTCGTTCGTTCATGTGTTTCTTCTTTCTTTTTATAATTTTAAGAAGGAAATCAGAAACACCGAATTAAAGAAGAGGAAAAAAAAGAAGAAGTAGTTAAAGAAAAATTGCTCGGATAAAATTTTTTACACATTTTCCATTCTCATGGTCGTTTTAATATTTTTTTTTGTTTTTCTTCTTCTCTATTTAAACGGATTAAGATTGCATTTCTTCTTAAAAAAAAAAAAATAACGAACCATTGCTGGGATATATATTTTTCATCTCATTTCATCATCTGTGATTGTGGGACATCATCATCAGCATTTTTTTTTCTGTTAAGCGTACTATAAAATGTATATAACTTTCTGTTTAAAAAAAAAAAAACCTCCCCATTCTATTTTTATTAATGGTAATGGGTGTGGATGGGTGTTAAGAAGTTTTATCCTTATTCGTTTTGGTGTGAATAAAAAAAAAAAAAATTTATTGGTATGCACTCTTAATAGAATAATAAAAAACATAGACGACTAAATTGATAGCAAAGCTCCACCAATTTGTAACGGGATGGGGCAATTTTATAGGACGACTATTCATGGAATGAGTTTAAAATGTTTTTTAAAAAAAAATCCGAATTGTAATTAAAAAGCAAAGAAAAAAAAAAACTCTGCAAAAACTTTCCGATAAAAGAACAATTAAATAATTAAAATAATAATTAAAAAGCAGCAAAAAAAATAAAAAAATAGAAACGAAAAAGTTAAATGATTTTCATTACTTAAGGAGCAAAAATTTCCAACTTTGTTCTACTTATTGTAATTTTGATGATTTATCTTTTTTAATTTTATTCTAATTGCTTATTTCTTTAACAGATTTTGTGTTTTATTATCAGAGCCAGTTGTTTCGTTTCGTTTCGTATGGTTTTCTGTGTGCCAAAATAAAATTACATGAGAATATTAAGTGATTAGAATTTTCCTAAATAATTATTTGATTTAATTTTATTTATGTTAATACTATTTGTATATGTTTGGCTGAAATTTTGCAGAGGTACTCCTTAGGCGATACTGGATCGGATCTTACATTGTCTGTAACTCGATAGTTTATTTTTACTTTGCAGGAAAACTCTTTGGACAAACAAGATCGACTTTGTTCTACTGGTTTTGCCGAAAAAAAAATTTATTTCTCGAGTTATTATCACTGAAACTTTCAAAAATTTTGAGAAATAAAATTTCAATACCTGTAACACGACAAAATAAATAATTTTTCATTGAGCTGAAATTGTTTCTCGAATTGTGGAATTCTCGAATTGAAAAGAAAACAAAGGAAATATTTGCTAATTACAATTTTTTTTTTATTAGTTTTTAATTATATTTAATATTGTTTGCTAATAATTTTTACATCGACACCAATCGAATAATATTTTGTATGATAACAAATGATAACGAATAATTGTGCTAAAACTAATAACAAATATAAATTTAACAATAATTTAATTTTATTATTTTTATTTTCATATTATTTGCGCTAAAAAATTAATTATTTAACATTGGAATGATTAATTTATACTCGATTTTCGTTATCATTTTTATTGAATAAATGGAATACTTTTCTTTATTTTATAAACTAATTATTATTACGTAGTTACATTCAATGCTAAAGAAATTATTACAGTTTTTATTAAATTATTAACAAAAAAAAAAAAAAAATGAAAATACTGACTGTATGTATGAGGGTAATAGAGCTTTAATTATTAAATAATTAATTGTGCTAAAAAAAAAAATTTATATATATATTATAATAATTATTTTTTGTTTATATATAAGGCTATATGTTTAGAGTTAAGACTTAAAGCACAAGACAATATTAATTTTAATTACTATGATTACTACTTCTTTTTTTATTTTTTAAATAATTTTCTATAATTATTACTACACCACAGGAGGAGACATAAGAAATTATTTACGTGTCTCGTAAATATTAATAAAATAAATAAAAATAATTTAAATAAATGTAATCAAATAAAATTACATGTGTTTTGTTTAAAGATTCAGCTCGTTAAATCTTTAATTAATTAATTGTTTTTTTTTTTCTTTATTTTGTTTAATAAAACTTTTTGTTTTTTTTTTCAATATAATTGACTTTGGTACTAGGTTTTAATTTACTTTAATTTTATAATACTTTATTATAGTCATAAGTGCAATTAATAATTAATAATTTTTTTTTTTTAATTTAAATTTTAAATAAGCCGATAATTAAATCACGTTATTTATTTTTTTTTTATTTTTTTTTTTCAATTACTTTTTAATTTTAATTTTAATTTAAAAATGTGCTAATAAATATTTAATGAAGGAAAATGATTAAACAAATAATAATAAAATATAATTTTAAAAATAAATTAAGCGATTATACAGAATTTTATTATAAACCTAGACAATAGTTATAATTTTTAATAACAACACGTAACGTAACAAATACAATATATATATTATATAAATAAATAAATTTCCTAATTAATTATAATTAATTAAAATAGAAAGAGTAAATAAATATTTCTGGAAATATTAAAAATAAAAACAAAAAAATTAAAAAATGTGAGACATAAGGTGATTTCGTTGTTATTTAAATTTAAATAAATCATCGGTCATAAGATTGGAGTTGTTTCTTTATCAGATTATATTTCTGCTTTTATAATTATATTGAAATACATTTTGTAGTAAATATTTGTTCCTTGTTGTTTTGATCATTAAAATTTCAAAAGCTTTAATTATTTATATTTGTTTTATTTAATTTTTTTTTAAAAGGCTAGTCTGTATTTTGTCGGTTGGAATAATTTTTTTTTTTTTTTACAATAAACTCACAAAGCAAATTATAACTTTTAAATTAAAATAAAAATAAATCACAAAGTTATAAAAATTGTTATTAATTTAAAAAGTATTTAAGCTTAATCAAACATAAATTTATCACATAATTAGAATTAAAATATTTGTCTTATCGGTGTACAGAGATAAAATAAATATAAATTTACATAAATAGCGATATACTCCTTGTATAAATAGGAATTAACGACATTAATTAACAAAGCGTTGATTTATAATTATCATTACTCTATATTAAAACGGTTTTTCTAAATTTTTAATTCTTTTTTTTTTATTTCTATTAAATGCGTAGAACTTTTCACTAATTAATTAATTATATATTGCTTATTGACTTGTCTCTAATTAACTATCAAACAAATTTATAAAGCAATTAATTTTGTACGACATTTATTTTCCTCCCATAACTCTTGTAATTTTTGACATTCGACGGCCGATGGAAAAGTTTCTACTGGACGAGGAACTATACCCGTCTGGTAAAAAAAAAAAAAAAAACATTTTTATTAAAGAAGCGAATAAAAACAAATGATTAACGAACCTTTGATGCTATTTTTCTGGGATCCAAATTCATACCAAAATTTTGCATACCCTTGGCAAGCTTCGACAATGGACTAGTTAACGTTTTTAATTGTTTTAATGCGTTTTCACTTTGAGACCCAGTTAAATTTAATGTCAAATCTCTTTCGGATATTGATCTTTAAAATAAAAATAATTTTGATTAAAAATATAATCACCAATCTGAATTATTTTTTTTCTTAATTACCTCGTTGCAGATGGTATCCTGACTTCATTACTACTCTGACTTAATTTTTGTTGTCCATCATTTTTTAATGACAAATTAGAAGTTGATGACGATGCACCACCTCCTGTATTCGAGCTGGCAACGACCCCACCACTTGCATCAATACGAATCTCAGGCGTTGGACAACGTCCATGAATTGGACTACAGCCATCTAGCATACCAGCGGGCATAACAACATTATCAGTAACAGAGGATATCGACATAGTGCACACATCCGAAGAATTTTTAGCCATATTATCTTTGTTTTCTAATAACTGTGGTTGATCGGTATTTGTATTTCCACTAGACATAACAATTCCAACACTTGGTAAAAATGAGTTCTCATTATATAATGGATTTTCTTGGACTAAATCATTGTTATCTGGTTCATATATGCTACAATCATTATCATCCGAATCGGAACTATATTCTTTATCTTTATTCTCCTTACCAACTGTAAATGTTGCTTTGCCGTCTGGTGTATTTTTATCTAAATAGCTTGTTGTTGATGGATTATACACAACATGTGGATTACTATTGTTTCGATTATTCTTATTATTTCGATTCTTTGTTGGATTTAAACTTTGACCCAGTTTTGAAAACTGTCCAGCAACATTACTTAATGCTTTTGTGCCAATTTGTAATAATTGTGATTCGGATAAATTTCTTGGTATACCTCTTGGAATATCCAATAAAGGGGTTTTACTTTTTCTACGCTGTAATGTACCACCACATAAAAATTGTACATCATGTTTACCACGATTTTCTAATGCAATGCGAAAAAATTCAACAATCGCAGTTAATGATTCAGAAATTTCTTCTTGGGTTTTTATAATAACAGCCACATTATTAAAGAAACGTATATTTGCCGAACGAAACATATGAAAATATCCATCAACACCATCGACTGTATAATTTAAACGGATACATAAATATGTTGGTGCGGATCCTTGAAACATTTTAGATGTTTGTTGAAACATTCCCAATTCGATCATTGTAATATTTATTAATGGTACTTTTTCAAAACGTGTAATTTTATCTAAATGCGAATCATATTCAGCAACTAAATAACAATCATCTGTTAATAATAATATACTATCGACTTCTGTTTCTGTGGGATCGCCAGTACTATTAAAACCGAAATAAATTATGTACACTAATTATATTTTGAAATTAAAATAAAAAATAAATAAATACCTTGGATCAGCATCAATTAATCCCCAGGAACCAATTGGATATTGTACCGTGCCTAATAATAAACGACGACAATCTTCAACCAATAAACGTGCATGTTCAGCTCCTTCAAGAGCATCATTTTCATCTACAAACTGTCCTCCAAGGGAATTTAAAGATTCAGTGGATACTTGATTACCTAAAATAATAATTTAATAATGAATTCTAGTAACAAAAAAAAATTATAGCCAACCATACCTGACATTAAATCAATTGTTGCCTGCCTATAAGTATCTTTAAATCTTGCTAAATAGTATCTAAAAGAAAAATTAAAAAGTATTTTATTAAATAAATAATTTCACTTGCACTTTTTATAAAAAAAAAAATTAAATTAAATAAAAAACAATAATAAAAAAAACCAAAAAAAAATAATAATAATTTTCATTTCGCGGACCTTGCGAAATTGAAAAGATCATCAGCCAAATGTAATTCAGGGCCAAGTACACCAGTATATACAATTTCTTTAGGTATATTCGTTGCAGGTATAATTGTTTGTGCAACATTAATTATTGTATCAATTGTATCATCTTCAATTACATCATTTACATTTCCTATATTTCCATGCAATAAATTAATTACACTTTGACGAAATGTATCAGCAAAATGTTGTATGAAGTAACTAGGGTTGCATTTATATTTTTATTTATTTTTTTGTTTTTAATTTGGTTTTATAAAAGAATATAAATATGTAAATCCAATTATGTTCAAGAGAAGCAATTAAGTAAATGAATAAATAATTTTATTATTACCGATTAGCTGAATTCATTCCGTCTTTCATTATTCCACTAATTTTTCTTTCACCTGTTCTTGTATAATCACCCTAGAAAATAAATTATTTATTTAATAAGAAATGAAAACGAAAAACCAAAAAAAAATATTATCAAAAGAAACCTTTAATGCATTTGTGCCAGCATACTGTCTACTTATAACATCACCATTATTTGCCCATAATAGCATAAATGGTATTTTCATAGGTTCTGGTATTGGTGAATATGGTGGTGCTAATCCCAATTTAACTAGTTGCGATTCTAATACAGCTTTTCCTAGTGCTGTTTGTACAACATTTGTACGATCCAAACAATCCATGCAATTAACACGAAATATTGATTTTTGATTACATATAGAGCCATTCGAATCTTTCCACTGAAAACCCATTGCACCAAGTTCCGGTGCTAATGCTTCCACCAAAGCAGATACATTTTCAAAACGCATACCACGGCTAAAGAATTTTAGAACAGTCAAATATTTTGTGTGTTTATACATTAATTGATTAATTAAATAATTACCAATAGTCATGAAAGTCAAAGGATACATAAATTAATTTGTCATTATTATATTTAATTATATGATTAGCATATGCGTCAAAAATGATTTTCTCCTTTCCTGTTTGCTCAACTAAATTAACAACACAAACAGATTTATATAATTCTAATTCGTTATTAAAATGTTTTTCAAAAGCGACTTGTGTTTCGTTTTCATCTAAAAATAAAAATAAAAAAATAAAAGATTTTTAATAGCAATAAATAATTAAATAGAGAGAATCTACCTCTATCAAGTCTGGGTGGTGGTCTATATTTATAACCAGGCTGACTCCAATAGACCGGTACTGACCCCCTTATTTGTGTGAATGACATTTGATGTTGTCGGAATGATAATATTTGTTCTGTTTCCACATAGTTAGCACAATTACCTTCGTCGTCGACACCTCGTCTTTTATACCTAAATATAAATTTTAATTGTTTATTTTATTTTGCTTGTTATTTTGTTTTTTTCTATAAATATTTGAAAATAATTATTAATTTACCTAGTTCCAGCACGATGCCTTGATCGGCGTGATACTAATGACAATGTAAAACATTCATTAGCTATCACGCATTGTTCAACTTGGACAAAACCTTGAATTATTGGTAAAACCCAGTGATTATCCTTAAATATAAAATTAATATTTTTTATAGAATAATTAAAATAAATTACGTTTTAATTACATTTAATGCTATGATATCTTTTAATAAATATTTATTCCAAAAAAATCGATCATCGACGATACCATTGTAGCTTCTTTGTATATTATTTGTTAAATCGCCTTCGTTACAATAATAAAAACTATCCGTATCATCGAATATTTTGTGTAATTCTTCGGTAATTTTCTTTTCAATGCGTGTTGGATCCTTAATACCAACTGTTGATTTAACTTGATTTGAAGCGATAGCAGCTGCCTGCTGTGTTGTAGATTTTATCGTACTACCAGCACTTTTCATTGCTCCCCATGTTTTATTAACCAATAAAGAACTTTCAAACAACCGAGTTTTCGTTGGTGGACTATTATTTATCCGTCCACTAAGAGTAAAAAGCATTCAATTAATTTGGGTAAAAGTTTAATATTAATAATAATTACCTTGCGGAAGTTGAATGTCTTGGACATGGTAATAATATTGTATCTGGTTCATCGTTACTTAGGATCCCAATGCTCTTAATTCGATAAACGAGATTCGGTGGGTATAATACTCCAATTGGATTTGATTCTTTAATAACAATCAAATGCGGATCATATACACCTGGCAATGAGACAACACCCACTATTCCATGAACAAGTCCTAAACATTCAATATCTCCAACTGATGACAAATCCCACCCTACAATTAGTAACATAAAAGATTAAAAAATATAAATATGTTATCATTAAGCCTCTAAATCAAATGTTAGTCATTTCAAACAAAAGTGAACAAAGAAAAACTACTATGCATTGATTTATCAGTATTTTTTTTATTTTTTTTCCTTGAATTAATCTTACCACATTTAACAACAAATTCTGAAGTTGTACGATTCCACCATAAACTCTTTTCTTTTTTCACAAATATATAATAACGTTCTGTTTGGAACACTTCCATTATTTTCTTAAATTAAATCACTTTGTTTACTTTCTTTTAAATTATTATTGATAAAATAACATACTCCCCTTTTACAACATATTTACTATTTGTGCAAGTATTTTATTATTTTATTTTTTTCGCAATTTATGTTTTGTAACAACAACAAAATATTGTAAACTGACATCTGTAGTTTATTGTAAAGTAGTTTTTACTTAATTTCCATAAGTTAACATAGCACAACTATATGTAACTAAAAATATGCTTTTTTCTCACTTCAATCATATTATTTATGTTTATTAAATTATAATATTTATGTTATATATTGTGTGTCACTATTTTATGAAATGATCAATTAATCTGATAATTATTTCCTTTTATATTAAAATATTTTTATAATAAATAAATAATTGTTTTTATTTTTCTTTATTTTTGAAAAATAAAACATTTATTTAGATTCCACACTTGCACTGAACTTTAATCATATACCCTGCAAGAAAACACCAAAAACCGAAAATTACTATAACAGAATATCTTGCAGAAATATATAAAATTTGGTTTTGGGTTTGACTCTTTGCAAAGAAGCGGTGTGTCTGTCAAAAAAGGTGAAAATCTTTTTTTTTTTTTGTTCATTGTTCTAACACATTTTGAAAATTTTTTATTTAACAAAAAAAGAATTATAACTATAAATTGATTACATATAATGATTTTCGTATAAATAAAAAGTTTAGTTTAAGAATTAAAATTGTATCAAGCGAAAGGGAAAATAATAATTTATATATAAAAAAAAAAAAAAAAAAAATGTCAAATACAACCAAAAATACAAATCGTGGTGGTGTTTCACGAGTCTTATCAAAATTGGAAAGTGCTATAGACGGTGGAAATTACTATGAGGCTCATCAAATGTACAGAACTTTGTATTTCCGTTATATGTCGAAACAGAAATACACAGAATTATTAGATTTATTGTATAAGGGTGCAACACAATTGTTAAATCATGCACAATATACGAGTGGCGCTGATTTGGGTATGTTGTTAGTCGATGTACTGGAAAAAGCAAAACTTCCTAATAATGATATGTGGATACAGCGGTTGGGAGTTCTTTTTACTAAAATAGGACCTAATGTACTAGAACGTGAAAGTTTTCTGGTTGGTTTCTCATTAACGTTACTATTGATGATAAGAAATTACTAATAATTTAACTAATTTTAGGTAAAATCTATTAAATGGAGTTGTCAAATAACAAATAATAAATATGGAAGTTCAACATTACATAAATTATATGCACAAATAATGTGGTCAGAGGGTAATTTCGAACAAGCCAGACATCATTTTCTGTTATCAAAAGATGGACCAAGTTGTGGCCACTTTTTGATAC
This sequence comes from Ptychoptera albimana, assembly GCA_961205885.1. Lineage (NCBI taxonomy): Eukaryota > Metazoa > Arthropoda > Insecta > Diptera > Ptychopteridae > Ptychoptera > Ptychoptera albimana. Next base: position 19,131,266 of record OY540805.1, on the reverse strand, counting down.
AACTTAGCTTACTTAAAGGTTTTACAAATGAAACCGATTTATTTGTAGCGCAAATTGTTTTACAGCAATTGTCTTTAAAAGAAAAAAAGGCCGCTCTAGAAACATTTGAAACATATACAAAATATCATCCAAAAGTAGCAACCACTGAACCCCCATTTTTTACACCATTATTAAATTTTATATATTTTTTATTAAAAATAATTGATATTGGTGAATTATCAATGTTTACATCATTGTGCTATTTGTACGAGAAATCACTTAAACGAGATTCATCATATGATAATTATTTAAAAAAGATTGGGGTACTATTTTTTGGTGTTCCGCCACAACAACAAACACCATCTGGTGGTTTGTTTGGTGATATGTTAAATCAACTATTCCAAGATTTTGATGATGACGCACCAAGGGTCTCTAATACAAATAATCCAGCTGAACAAACTGAATTGGATTAAATTATTTTTTTAATAAGAAAATAAATTATTATTTTACCAATAAATAATTTTATTTATTTATTAAATAATTTTTGAATAATTAAATAATATTAAAAATAAATAATAATTAAAAAATGACTAAAATAATTTGTTGTAATCAAAGCACCTTACATGTAATAAGTAAAAAAAAAAAGAATTGCCGTAAATTATTCAAAAAAAAAAAATTTATTATTATTTTTAATTAATGATTTGTTATTTTTTTATATAAATATTTTTCTTTAATTTTAATTTAAAATATTGCATGTAATATGACGAAAAAATAAACATAAATAATTATTTAATCTAAATACATAATTATAAATATATATTTGTTTCCATTAATCTGTTTTAAAAGAATTGTTTAAAGACCAATCGTAGTAATTTCGAGAAGTATTTTTGACAAATGCAAAAATATTTCCCTATATTTATTGTAAAGGGAACTTTTCTTTACTAAAATTCATAGAATTTTTTATATATTTTTTTTTTATTATTGCGTTTTCCCATTGAAAATTGCATAATAATAATAAATTGTCCATAATTTTTATTTTGCATCAACAGTTCGTTGAGCAATAATTTTCTTATAATAATGTCAAAAAAAAAATTAAAATTCAAAGTAGTCATTCAATTTTCTGATAATAATCAGTAAAGATAATAATTTATTTTATTTTTGTTTTTATTTTATTATTTAAAAATATATTATATTAATATATATAATATTAAATATTAAAAAAAAAAATATATTACATTATAAAACACAATACAAAAAAATATATATATATACCGTATGTCACAAATTTCTCAATGATTACGATAACATAACCTCAAAAATACAAATAAATATAAATAAAATAGTAATTGGAAAGAAGTAATATAGATTTGTTTTTAAAATGTCTGATGCTAGTTCAACTACTAGTGACTCAACGCATTCAGTAGGACAATGTGGAACGAATCGAGCACATGCTGACGAAGAAGGAAAGTATTGTTGGGTTTGTTTTGCCACAGATGAGGATGACGAATTAGCCTTATGGGTACAACCATGTAAATGTAGAGGAACAACAAAATGGGTATTATTGTTTATTTATAATAATAATTACGTGTAATTAATAGTAAATTAAATAAATTAGGTACATCAATCTTGTTTGCAAAGGTGGGTTGATGAAAAACAGAAAGGAAACTCTTTTAGTCGAGTAAGCTGTCCTCAATGTCAAACCGAATATATAATATTATTTCCAAAAATGGGAAAATTTGTATGCCTTTTGGAAGCCATTGACAGTGTGATAAAGAAGCTAAGTCCATTTTTAGCAGCCGGTGTTATAGTAGGATCAATATATTGGACAGCCGTTACATATGGCGCAATAACAATATTACAAGTTGTCGGTCATAAGGAAGGTTTAGCATTAATGGAAAAAACCGATCCTTTATTATTATTAATTGGTTTGCCAGCAATTCCTGTTGGTCTTGTATTAGGTAGAATGTTTCGTTGGGAGGATATGATTTTAAGATTTTTACATAGTAAAAGAAGTACTGCCAGAAAATTTCCATTACTTAGTTTAATACTTCCTGTTGTGTAAGATATTTAAGAATTTTTATTTTTAATTTAAAAAAAGAAAATCTATTCTAAAGAATATGTATTTTTAATTAAAGTGACGATGAAGAACAAATACATCAAAGTCCAAGCACGCCTGTTTTATCGGATCCTATATCAGCTACACGTGTTTTATGTGGCGCATTATTATTACCAACAATATCAACAATTGTTGGTCGTATTTTTCTAGATTCTGTACCAAATAATTTTCATCGTGCATTATTGGGTGGATTAACATTTGTTGTGGTGAAAGGAGTGTTAAAAATTTATCATAAACATCAAAAATTTGTGCGAAAACAAGAAAGAAAAATTCTTGATTATACACCAGATAATATTAAAAAATATGCCAACGTAAAAGAGGTGATTAAACATCAGATAAGACATCAAAATGTTGTGGCTGTTGGTGGTATTATTGGTGGGGGTGGTGGTGGTGATGTGATACGTCCTGCCGCAGCACCAGATGCTGGTGTAGCAAACGGTGCTGCCGACGATGCCAATTTATACAATCCTTATTAAAATATAGTTTTTTTTTTTAAATATTGTTCCTGACAAATACGCATATTTGTTGAATTTTTATTACACTCTCGATTTTAACAATTTAATTGAATTAAAAAAACATTAGTTAAACTAATTAATTGTAGTTTAAAACAACTTATCAAATAAGTGTTATTATAATTACGTAATTTTTATGAAAAAAATTGCACATTTTTTTTTTTTATACATAGTACAGACTGTTTCATAATTGTTTCTGTTTTAAATGTATAACGGAATCAGGAATTTAATTATTTAATTTTTTAAACTTTTAATTTATTTTTAGAATTGTGAAATCATTTGAGCCCCGAAAATATTTGGAATTTTTTATTTAAACGAAAAACAAGACAAGAAAAAAAAAATTATTTTTCTTCTTTTCAATTTTTTTTTTGTTTGTTTTCTATTCTATACTAAAAAAAAAAAAAAGGATTAAAGTTTTACAGTTGAAAACGAATTAAAATACTGGATGTGTGCATACATTGTGTTGCATACAGTTAATTATTTATTTATTATAACAATGAAGAAAAAAATTATAAAAAAAAAGAAAACAAATTGATGACTAAAACTGGTTAATTACAAAAATATTAATAAATAATAAACAGAAATTAAAAAAAAAATAAAATAATTTTTATAAAAAAAAAGAAATAATAATTCAAATAAAAAATAAAACTTTGTAAATTTGTTATTAATTAATTAATTAATTTTATTATGATAATTTTTTTTTTCTATTTAATACAAAGTAAAATAGATTTGTTTTCAATTATGAAGAATTGTTCATAAATTTAACAAATCAAAATTTTTTTTTGTTTTTTATTCTTTGTGTATTTGTGATAAATTTTTATTTTGTCTTGTTTATTTTTTTTTTTGGAATAAAAATAAAAGATAATAAAAATGTGCAAAACGAAAATATTGTATTTATATATATATATATATAATGTATATAAATAATAATTTTATTTTAATAAATAATAACGTTTATATTTCGGTTAATTGCAAAAAAAAAAAAAAAAAAAATTATAAATTACCTGATAATATAACATGATAGAAAGAAAACGTAAATACATATATAAATAATAAATTTATCTTTTTTATTATTATTATTATTATTATTATTTGTAATGAAAATTTAATAAGTTTTCTTATTATTATTTAATAATAAAAATTTCGAAAACAGACAGTGGCAGTCTTTAGTTTTAATACATACAAAATTTTGTGATTAAATAGAAATTTTACTGTAATTGATTAATTAGTTAAATTGCCTAATGTTTTTGTTTGGTTGTTAAATGCATTAACATTTTATTTCCAGAGTTGATTAGGTTAGTCATAAATATTGCACTAAAAACAAAGATTTCAATTGGATTTATTATAGGAATGAAAAAAAAAAAACACTTTTTGCAGAATTATTATTTAAAGTATAAATATGAATAGCCTAAGCATCCATGTCAATTAAAATAAAATTGGATTTTAAGTATCTATGGATTTAAAGGATTCCACGTCAAATTTTGAGTTTTAGAATTTTAATTGTTTTCAGTATTGAAAAGTAAGTTTCTTATTGGTCTTCCATTCAGGATTCTCATTATAAATAAAAACATCAAACAACCAATGTATATCCTATATATTGCATCAGAATCCTCTCCATCTTTACATAATCCTTACTAAAGTTTATATTGTACATTCCCCTAAAATATCTTGTTACTAAGTAACTTATCATCAGCTAAATCATATCATTTATACCAAAGAATCGAAAACGATATAATAATGCAAATAAAAACACTATCAAAGCACAACGTGATAGATAAAAGTAACAAACGAAAAAAAAAAAAACCTTTAGCCATATGCTAAGTGTAATAATATTTAAAAACAAATTACACAAACACATCACCTGTAATTTAATTTATTTAATATAGGAGTAAAGAAGCGTAACACACCACTGTAGATAATTTTTACCTTTTTTTTTTTTTATTTTAAGAAATAATAATAACAATAATGTTTGATTATTAATATACAATTGGCAGTTGTTAAAAGTTTGTTAAATTAGTGAAATGTTTTTTTAATTATAATTTAGTTGGACAATTAATTTAAAAAAAAAAAAAAATAGATTTTTGATCAAAATAATTTTAAATAAAAATTATGTTTTAGAAATAAAGCAAGATAAATAAAATAAAATAAAATACAATAATTAAATAGAAAAATGGCTGGAAATCAATTTAAATATTTAAATATAGAATGCATTGATAATCAAAATGATAATAATAAATGGATAAATGATAATGATTTAATAACAAAATTAGGTGATAATAATCGTAGAAAAGTTGCCGTATCTAGATCTGGTAGATATAAAGCAAAAAATAAATATCGTGAAACAATAAATACAGATTTATTTCAACAGGAAATAATTAAAGATGATAAGGTGATTTTTTTTTTTTTTGTTTTAATATAAATATAATTAGATTAGCAGAGTGCATTAATTGTTGTGTAATTTAAAGAAAGTTATTCATTACAAAATAATAATAATTATAAAAAAAGCCTCATTCAAAGTAGTTTTAACGACAAAAGAAATGCTTATCGGTTGTACTTAAAACTTAAACGTTTTTTTTTTTTTGTTTTTTTCAAGTGTTGTAAACAAAGTACTAATCAATTTACTTTTATTCATTTAATTGTTTATTTTATTTTAATTGTAAAATTATAAATAAATAAACATTTCATATCATATTTTGATTAATTGTTTTTATTTTTTTTTTATTTATTTTACTTATATTTCACCCTATATATATGCATATTGTTATTAAATAAATTAAAAAAAAAATAAATAAAAATTTTCTTTTTCTATTTAAGTCTATAATCTTAAATGATAAGAAAATTCAACAATCAGATACTGACAAAACAACAATAACATCAACATCAAAAAATATAATTAATTATCAAATAGATGATCAACAGCAACAACAACAACAACAACAGCAAACACATGGTAACTTATGTATTAAGCGACATTCAAAGACATCAGAACATTTTGAAATAAAAATTTAAATGTTTAAAACCTTGAATTATATTTTAATCATCTTATATTATTATTATTAATCGTTTCTCGTTGTTATTATTATTATTTTTTTTTTTTATATTATAAATCAAAAGATAAAACAACGTGTAAAATTAATATAAATCTGTTGCCATACATTATCAATTAAGATTAATACCTATTAAATATAATGTTAATGAATTGCATAAATTTACAATGCTGATAAAGCAAACTAATTTAATAATATTTTTGATTTTTAAAGTACTTCGGTTATATAAAAATAAAATAAAAATAAAAAAAAATCATTAATTACTTTAGTTTAGTTATTATTATAACAATAATTTGTTAAACAAATAAAAAATAAAAAAAATATTAATTAATAAAACCATTTGGTTAAAAAAATGAAATTTATTTCATTTAATTAAAACAAAAAATATTCATTTTGAAGGCTATTTTATGAAAACCATTAAATTAAATAATAATAATAATTAATATATTATTATTATTATTTATATAAAAAAAAAGAGTAAAAGAAAGAAGAATTATTATTATACAGACAAAATAAAACAAATTGATAACAAAAAAAAATATATATATATTTAATAGAAAGTTATAAATTTGATAAGATAAATTAATTGTGTATGAAAAACCTATCTATCTATCTATATATATATATTAATGTACAAATGCGAAATTAAATAACATTATTTCTGTTTAGTATTAGAAAATATTATTAATTCAATTATTTTAAGTAAATTTTTTTTTATATATATAACATATATTATATTTAATAAAGAGAAAAACATTATATAATTATTATTATTTATGTATAAAATTTTTATTAATTATTTAATTTTATATACATTTATTTTTTTTAAAATTATAAATAAGAAATTAAAAGAAAAACTATAATATTGTGCATTTAATTTATTATTTCAATAATGTGATAAGTAATTGACAACTATATATATATACATACACCTATAACATATAGGAAACTAACTATAATAACCATAAATAATAACTTATGAACTTATAATAAATTTAAATGTTTTATGCAATCGTAGCATTTTTGGTTTTCAATTTTCTTGTAATCAAATGAAATAATAATTTTTATAGAAAACACAACCATTTTAATCAAAAAAGAAAAAAAAAAAAAAACTTCGATTTTGATCATAAATAAATCAAAGAAATTAATTACGTCAATAATATAATAATAAATGTTTGTTTATAAGTTAAACGATATGTAATTATGAAATGTAGTTACACTCTTTCAACATAGCACACATCCAATATACAAAAATTAGAGCGACACATTGGACATGCACATTTTTGTTGGAGCCACTTATCTTTTTCGAATTCTTTTTGACGTGATGCAAACCATTTAGCCATACATTCGATACACCACATTGGGCGACAATAACAATTATGACAATTATCTTCATCCGATAATTCTGGATTATCATTACAATTCTTATTTAATTTTACATTTGGTATAGCAGCCATACATGCAAAACATGTTTCGACAGTCTTAAATAAAAATTAATAAAAACAATTTATTTTATATTTATAAAATAAATTCAGAAATAAAAACTAAAAATAATCTTTTACTTGTTCGATTTGATATTTTGGATTTAATAGTACTTGCTGCTTAAATACATCAATAAATTTATCAATAATTGTTTCATGGAATTTAACACTTGATAAAATTGTGATTGGTCGACTAATTCTGTCTTGTAAATCACGAAAATCTAATGAATTAATTCTAATTGAAAAATCGGTTGCACTAGCTCTGGTAGGTTTTACTTGAATATTTAAAAATTGTACAGAATCTGTTGTTAACGGATTTATACTGTGAGTATCACTCTAAAAATTAAAAACGTAAGAAAAATAATCAGTTAAATTGTGTTCTCTAATTAATTAACATCATAGCCGCTCTACCTTATCAATTATTAATGCAGTATCACTTTGGTGAGCAAAGTATACTGTATACGGACTGGTTTTTATAATCCAATTTTCCGTTGCTATTACTTTAGTTATCGCATTCATTCTTATAACAAGTTTATCGTGTCTGAAAAAAATAAAATTAATTTTATAAAAAGACATAATTAAAAATGCAAATATCCTAACCTTCTATATTCATTGTTAATGTCAGAGGCGATCTCTTGCCAATTTCTATTCTGTGAAAATTTCATTAAATTTTTACATAATGGATGTTTCTCCCAACGTCCCCAAGACCAAAATGTTATTGTTACTAATGTACATATTGGCAGTAAATAGGAAAAATATGTAAAATATTCCCATAAAAATTGTCTAAACAAGGAACTATCATTGTTATCAAAATTGTTATTTAATATATCTGATATTGTATATATCATAACATAAATTAATGGTAATAATGAATGTACAAATAATGTTACTGTTGTCTTTTTTAAATGATAATGTACAAATATCAATAATTCTGATCCTAAAAATGTATCAAATAAATTATCGATTGTTAAACCAGCAGCAATAAATTCTGCTGGTGGATAAAATATACAAAATGTTATTAATAAATAAAATATATTAAAAATTATTTCAGATTCATTCATTTTTTTAAATAAATTAATTTTTAACTACTTAAAAACGTAAACTTATCACGAAAATATTTATTTATTTAACTTTTGGAAAAATGAAAACTTAATTTTTTTAAAGAACCGAATATTTTGTTATGTTGGATTTTTGACATTCAAAAAAAGAAAAAAAAATACACATTTAGGTTCCACAGGTATTCCACAAACTTGACATTACAAAATTTTATTTAAAAATTAAATAAATACAAACAAACACGTGAAATAGAAATAAACAATGTGAATTAAATAAGTAACATAAATAATGAATAATATCAATGAAGCGGATTCACCGGCATTAATAAATAATATCAAAACACCAAATTTAATAAAACGAAAACGACTTGGATTAACAAGAAGCACAACAAAAATTCAATATACTCCAACTGTATCTAATAATTCCAATGAGGTTTTTAAATCATTTATCATTTTTCTTTTTATTTATACAATAATATAAAATCTTTACAGATTATCACTCCAGATAATACAAACAACAAATTATTGGACAAATTTATTAACACAAATCCAGAAATTAATGTATCTACACCATTGATACAAAAAAATTTACCATTAAGTTTAAGGAAGAGAAGAATAAATAAATTACATAATAACATTACAAAAAAGAAATTAAATTTTTGTTTAAATACTTCACAATACATACCGGTCGCAGTACAAGAATATTCTGCTTCATCAATTCCAGAGAAAATAGATAAGCCGTCACAACCAGAAGTAAACCAAAACGAATCGTTAGAAAAGTTAATTGATATTTACACTGATAAATCATGTGAAGAAATTAGTTTAGAAATTTCTCGGTTAAAAGAAGAAAACTTAAAAAAAAAAGTTGAATTGGAAAAAAATGCAGCTAATCATGAAGCACAAATAAATGATTTAAAAGAAGCAACGGATATGTGGAGAGATGGATTTAACAGATCATTAGAATTATTAGCAAATAAAATGGAAATTGAAGATCATAATACAATATTAAATCATTTAAATATCCCATTAGATACTGTACAATAGATTTATTCAACTATTTATTAAATACACTAAGAAAATAACTAAAATATTATTTTCGTTTCTTAATATTTATGTGGTCTGACTGGTCTCTCTGGATCAAATAGACTTGGATCATGTAGAAAATCTGTATTTTTATGATAAACAGGCATATATCCGGCAGTTTGTGATCTAGAAATCTCTAATTCTACTTGTTCTTGTTTTTTTTTACACAATCCTGTTATATGTTGTCCATAAATTCTTCCTGTATACGGACTTTGAAATTGTGACAATAATTTAACATTCTTATAATCTGGCACAATATTCATTTTACATAATATACATTTTGCTTTTTCCTTTTCAAATGGATTTTTAATATCTATTGGTTCATCATTATTTTTTATTTCGATTTTAGTGCACAATTTTCTCTCCAATGAGAAAAATGATGTATAACCTAAAAGAAATTTAATTTTAACATTAAAATAAAAACCGTATAAACAACTTATTTATAAAAGTATTACATTTTCTTAATTGCGTTGCACCGACTAATTTTAATAATGACATTTTCTATAATTAATTATCACTGCAACATTAATTTTAAACCATTAAAAAATTATAATTTTATCAAAAACAAATAGATTTCAATAAATTCCACAATCACTACAGAATTAAATTTTTTTTTATCATTTATGTTATAGCGTGAAGTTGGGTACAATTGTTTCATTGAAAATTCTTTTGTCAAATTAAATTCATTTAAAATTATTTAATGACGTTAATCAAATTAATTAATTAATTAATAAGAAAAATATTGTTTGTTTTTTTTTTTTTTTTGTAATTATATTTATTAATGATTTAAACTATAATTTGTAATTTTATTTATGAAATTTTAAAACATTATTTTTATTAAAATGTATTCCGCATACACAAACACTATTTATATCTAATTTAACTAAACATGTACGACATATTAAATGTTTACAAGTTCTTATTTGATATAAATTTTCTTTGAATTTGCATTTAAAACATAATATTTCATCATTTAAATAACAATTTATAGATTCCTTATTTTTATATGAAAATCTGGTGACATTTTTTAATGCATTCTCAATTGCTGAATCCAATGTTGCTATAGTAGAAGTTGTGGAAATAGTCGATAATGATCCCGATGTAATAGTTGATGAAGGCTTATTTAGAGTTGAGTAATTTGCTTTTAATAATTTAGTCGTATGTTTTGAATCGTAATGTTTATTCGATAAACAAAATTCATTCGAAGACATTTGATATTTTCTTTTCGTACCTACAGTTCTTGGCGTATTTTTGACATAAATATTGTCTGAGTATTTTAATAAAAATCTATCTATATTCGCTTTCAATGCCGTATCAAGCATCGGTTTTCTATTTTCTGTATATAATTGTCCTGTAAACGGATCAGATGGTTGTCGACCCCAGCATTCTTCAATATGATTATGCTTTTCTAATGTGGTTAAGTCTATAATATTGCCGGACGGTAACACCATCGGCAATGACATTATATGATATGTAAGGCCATCTAAATACTCATCCGGTATTATCAGTGTACTATCATTAAGATCTAAATTTGCTATTTTATCTTCTTTATTTATGAATTCAGACTTATCTCTTTCCTCTAAACAAATTAATTTATTTTCAGCTTTATTATGATTCCGCCATAGATGCTCAATTTCATGTTTTATTTCTTTCGGCACTGCTTTTGCTGGTTTACCCCATATCTCAATTTTCTTTAAAACTGGTACACATTTTAATGTTTTCTTAATAGAAACTTTAATACAGGATGTTTCTTTGCACAATATTCTTGTTTTACTATTTATAAAAAATGATTGAATACTGAAATTATCAATGTTTGTTTGTTTGCTTAGCATTTCCTTTGAAATAAAATCACTACGATAAAAAATAACCCCATTGTGATTTGTTAATATTTCACACTTTGTTAATTTAATAAAATCATTATTAATATTATTTTTTAAATATAAATCAATTTCGGTTGTTTTTAAAGATCCATTTGTGGTCCAGATTTTAATATAAAATAAATTTATATTATATTTTAAATTAAATATTAAGTCAACTGGTGGTTTTGTTATATTGTAACCCATAAAACCTAATTGTAATTTTTTATTATCATCTGATATTAAATTTTCTGGATGGTAATAATCATCACATACAGATGAATATTTTATTTTCGGTTTTAAATTAGAACATAAAAAATTTATCATTTTTGATAAATTAAATATTTGTTGAATTTAATTATAAAATAAAAGAAACAATATGAACACAATTTTATGCACTGCTTTGTTACATTTGACAGATGCCATAGAAATTATAATTTATATAGAAAATGTAAACAACAAAGTGGATTCCATTCTTATACTGACAGATAAATTTTGTGTATTCTGATAGATTTATTAAAATTATTACTAAAATGAGTTTAAATTTTAAATATTATATTAATCGTAATGTAAGGAGTTATCAAAAATATATTCCAGAGCTAACAAAACCAGTACTTCGTGTATTACTACAAAGTGAGTAATAAATATCTTTAACAAGTATCCTTGCCGTAATATTCTATTACAATTTCAGTTTGTGTCCACTGTATTGAAAACAATAAATATCCTGAGGAAATAGTCGAGAAAGCAATCAATAAATTAAATAATTCAACAAATGAAGCTCCAGAGCATTTTACAGAATTATTATCAGCAATATTGCAAATTTTTCAAATCTATATGCGATTACCAAAAGGTTCAATAAAGGAGGATGAACTCAAAGAATCATTGAAAGAATTAAAGTAAAAATTTTAAATAATTGATTAGAATTTTTAATTAATTTATTTTTTAAAGGTTTACAGATGATTGTATCGAAGATATTTCTAAAGTATTAGCTAATCATGGTAAAGCATTATCGGTAACTTATCACGATACAAGTTTATTACGACCAACAATTAAAAAGATTCATTGGCGAATAAATTTATCATTGATTGATAGGTAATCGATTGTTATAAATTAATTAATAAAATAAATAAATATTATTTATCTTTTAGTGAATTAACAAATGTTAAACATCCGACAATTATATTAAATATTCTTTTAACTGATGGCAAAGTGGAAACATTTGAATTATCAATGCAAATGTTTCACAGTTTACGGTACAACATTGCAAAATTACTGAAAGAATTACAAAGAGTCGAGGATCGTCAAATAATGAAAATTTAATGTTAAACATAGTAATCATACAAAATAAATAATTATAATATATATATATATATATATAAATACCTACTTTTGTTTTATTAATTATCCTCATTCTTTTTTTTTATACAATATTTGTTTTCCAATTTTTATTTAAATAAAAATAAAAAACGATATTATGTCAAATTTACATCAATTAAGTTTTTATGAACTTTGGAAACGAATTGATTACGAAAATCAAAATGCAAATGAGAAAAATAATTTGAATATTAATTTTTATTTATTAAATAAGGATAAAAGGATAAACAATAATAGAAATAGATTAATAAAATTAAATAATAATTATAATATATTAAAAATGCAAAATGAATTAAATCAATGGGGTGGAAATGTTTTTGGTGTACCTATTATGAAACGGATTACATTAAATGATGTAATTAATAGAAAATTTATTATTAAAATACTTAATTAATTACATATATAATATAAATGTATTAATATTTTATTTAAAAATAAAATAAATAAATAGGTAAACAATCTGGACCATACAACAAAATATGCACAAATAATGGCAACATTAGTTCCAGATGAAATACTAAGAAAAGAAAGCATTTTAAATAAAGAGAATAATAATTTAACAGGTGTATTAATGTTTTGTGATATACTAGGTAAATAATTATTAAAACAAAAATATTCATATTTATTGACTGACTATAATTGTGTTACTATAATTAGGTTTAACAAAATTAACGGAAAAATGTAAAAATAAAGGTAAAGGTGATACGTACAAATTAACAAAAATTTTAAATAAATTTTATTGTCTTTTAATTGAGATAATTTACTGTAATGGTGGTGATATATTAAAATTTGACGGTAATACCTTTATTTCTATAATATTTAGTGATTACCTAAAATACTATTTCTATATTTAAGGTAAGTCTTTTCTATCTATATGGAAGGTTGATAATATTGAATTTATAGTAAATGCAATACATGATGCAATTAAAACTAGTTTGATATTACATGAAAATTTAGGGGATTTTAAAACAGATTTAAAAATTCCAATTAATAGTTAGTTTGAATAAAAAATTTATTTTTTTTTATTATATTTTTCTATTCTAAATATTAATTACCACAATTTTTTTTTATTTTAAAGTGAAAATTGGTATTGCTTGTGGTAAAATAAATTTATATATAATTGGTAATGAATTTGGTTATAATTTTTTATTAACTGGTAATCCGGTTAGTGATGCGAATATCGCTAAAAATATGTGTTTAAATGGTGATACAATAGTATCACCAAAAACATGGGAATTTTGTATTTCAACAAATTATAAATATATTTTAATAAAAAATGATTTTGTTAAGGTTTGTTTATGATTATTTACAAACATTTAATAATAATTTTTTTTTTTTTAAATTAATTTTTTGTTTATTCTTTTAATTAAAGATTATTAATATAATTAACAATGTTAAATATATTGGAAAACAAATAAACAGTCATAAAACGATTTTTACAAGTAATTAATTATAAATCCTTTAATAAAATAATTAAATTTAAAATCAAATAATTTTCTAGAAATTGGTCGAAACAAGTTGATTGATAATTTTTCAATATTATTTGATGGAGATAAGAGTGGTGCTGTTTTAAATGAATACAAAAATATTATTGCTGGTAATTTTTGGCATTTTCTTTCTTCTTCTTCTTTTTTTTTTTTAAATTTAATTTAATAATATTTTTTACGGTTTTAATAACTTTTAGTTAGACCGATAATAAATGATGAGCAAATTATTCATAATACATTTCGTTTACGTCCGTTTATTATGAAGCAAATATTACAAAAAGTTTGTTTGTTTTCAATGAATTCGTGTTGCTTATTAATTTTTTTATTAAATTTTTTGTTTATTTACATAACACACAGATAGATATGGAACAATCTTTAGAATATATAACAGATATGAAACAAATAACAAATATTAATATAAATATTGTTATTGCTAATAATAAATCAATTGAATTAATGATAATTATTGATTTAATTTATAAAAAATTAAATAGGTAAAAAAAAATGGTAAAATTTTTTTTTTCCATCTGTTTGTGTTTTTTTTTATAAATTTATTTTTAATGAATTTAATTTTTTTTTTTTTAAGGCTTATTAATAAAACAAGCGCCTCCATATATAATGTGGGATTAGTTGATATAACATTTAGTTGTTTAATTATATTTGGATTAAATGATGATGTACAGGGAAATGATATTAATCAAGCATTAAATTGTGCTTATATCATTAAAAATGAATTAACAAAAATTATTGTAAATTTCGAATTAAAAAATCAAAAATTGAATGTTTTAGAATTTCTGTTTCATATTTTAGCAAATTCAAACAATAACAATCGGTTTAACAACGGATTTAGTATATTGTGGAGTTGTTGGTCATCCGTTAAGACGTGAATTTATTGTTATTGGACAATCAGTTAATAAATCGAAAAAAATTGCGAGAACTAATATGAATAAAGTTAAAAGAGATAAATTTTTTTTTACTATAAAAAATTAATTCTCTCACTTTCTCTCTATTTTTATAGATAATTTGTTGTCAATTAACAGAAAATTTATATAAAATTTATGATAAAAATTTTGCATTAAAAATAATAAATTTATTTGATAATAATGATAAATTCTATGAATATATTAATTTAAATACATTAAATAAAAATTCAAATAAAGATATCCCATTGTTATTACCATTAATTGGTCGTAATGATGAAATCTCTTTATTTTTAAATTTATTAACAAAACATGATTTACGTACACGTAATATACCACCGGAATATACTGGCTTAATTATTTATGGTTAAAATCGTATCTAAAAATTATATAAATCAATTTTTTTAGTAAAACTTATTTAAAAATCTTTTAGGTGAAACATGTATTGGAAAATCACGTTTATTAGATCAATGTATAGCGGAAGCAAAACGTAAAGATTTTTATATATGTTCAATATTATTAAATGAGGAAGATTGCTATAAACCTTATTTTACAATAAAGAAAATTTTTGAAAATGTATCTCTCTATCTCTCTGCTGCACTTAAATGTTATTAATTAATTAATTAATTTATTTATTTATTAATTTTCAGTTGTTAAATTTACCAGAAAATTCAAATGAAATTAAATTAAAATCAGCATTAATGAATAAATTAAAAGGTGTAATTGATACCGATGACTATTGCTATTTAAATGATATTTTTAATGTAATTGGAATATCATCACTCTTATTTAATTATTAAATTAATAAATGTTTAATTATATTTTAAGATTAAATTTAAAATGAATAAACGAATTTATAATGAAAGTATTAGTTTAAGGGAAACACATAAATTAAGAATATTTCAAATATTAATGGATTTAGTTAATAAAAAATTATTTTTATAACTAATAATAACTATTAATATTATTTTTTGTATTTTAGTTGGCAAAAAATGTATTTATTGCAATTGATAATGGTGAATATATCGATCAGTTATCATGTAAATTATTAGAAACAATATTAAATTCTGATTTAACATTTATTATAATTGCATTATATCGTGATGATTTATCTGTTATACAAACCTGGATATATGAATTAATGATATTTAGTTAATATTAATTAAAAAATTTTATTTATTTATTATTTTATTATATTTTTAATTTTATTAAATTAGGAAAAATTAAAAAAATGTGCTTATATGGTATTAAGAATGAATTTATAACAATATTTGCATGTCAATTATTAAATGTTAAAGGTATACCACATACACTAGATAATAATATAAAAAAATATTGTAATGGTAATCCAGGATGGATATATAATTATATAAGAAATTTATTAAATACAAATATTTTAAAAGTAATTATTTATATTTTATAATAAATTAAGTTTTTATGATGTTAGGTTATGATGTGGTGATTAATTTATATCTACTTATAATTTAAAGATTTTTGATGTGGATTACATGAATTATAAAAAGGAAATTTTAATAAATAATTTATCAACAATTGATGATAATTATTTAAAGAAAATCTCATTATATTCAGTGCAACAACATATGATTGATAATTTAGAAACAACTGTAAGTACTTTTAAATTTTCTTTTTTTTTATTCATAGTTTTATAATTATCATAATTTCTAAGGGTGGAAATCGTTTTAAAATATGTAAACTAATTCATATTATAGATAATAATTTACATAATGAAAATACAATAAAAAATATAATATTAACAAATTATAATTTATTAAATAATTATGAAAAGAAATTAATACAAATTGCATCGGTTATTGGTTTAAAGTTTACAAAGAAAATGTTAATGGATATAAATCCAATTGATACTGAAGAGAATCTAGCTAATGGTATAATAAAAAAAAAATAAATAAAAATTATTACACCATTGCTTTATTTATAAAAATTTAATTACTTATTATTTAGCAATAATGAATATGTTTAATTTAAATTTAATTGAATGTGATACAGATCCAATGACATCAATGAATAATAATTTATCTAGTGTTCGATCATTTTTTTCTAATGTTACATTAAATATAATATGCTATTGTCCGGATAATGGTTTGTAAATAATTAAATTATTTAACTTATTTTTAAACTCATCAGTGTGTAATTAGTTTTGTAAATGTTATAATAATAATAATAATTATTATTATTAATTAATTAATATGTATTCCCAAAATAGTCATTGTTCTTGGTTTAAGTTTGTTACTTTTTATTTCCTTTTTTATCCAATTAGATGTTGAAGTACAAAAAAATAATATACAACGCTATGGTTATTGTAATAATATAAAATTTAAACATAAAACAATAAAAATGTTTATATATAATTTAATAAATAGTGATGATAAAATAATATTACATGAGGAAATAATAACATTATATAAGCATTATGTTAAAAATTATATTAATTGTGATTGTGGATTAATAAAACGTAGTAATAGTAATATAAAAAATAAAAATGATGATAATAAAAATGATAATGATTATAATTATAATAATACAAGTATAATAATAGATGAAAATAGTTATGATGGTTTATTAAATAATAGTGAAAAATTATTGAATAAAATTAATTATAATGAAAGTAATACAATAATTGCACCAACCCCAACAACAAGTGCTGTTAGTTGGATAGTTAATAATAATAATAATAATAATAATAATATTAATAATAATAATAATAATAATAATAATAATAATAATAATAATAATAATAATAATAATAATAATAATAATAATAATAATAATAATAATAATAATAATAATAATAATAATAAAATATTATCAATTAATAATAAAACATTTAATAAAACTGAAAATACTGATAATAAAATTAATGCAAAATGTATGAGGAATTTAAATAAAATTGCATCAAATGATATTGATTTTTGGCCACCAAATTTTTTTATGCGTAATATGCATATTGTTAATGATGAAAGTATTAAAAGGTATTTTTATTACCTTTATTATTTAGTTATTAGTGTGGATAAATTTTTTTATTTTCATTTTTGTTTTTATTATAAAAGCTTCACACAGGTATTGGAAGAAAAAATGAATTATCCAACACCTGATAGTTCTGCACAAAGCTCTAAACCAGATAATGCTACAGATGCATTACTTATAACACATGATAATAATAATAATATTAATATTAATAATATTAATGCTAATAATAATAATAATAATAATAATAATAATAATAATAATAATAATTTTACAAAAAATGAAACATTAAATTATGATGCAACATTTAGTGGTATGATTAGTTCAGAAAATTCAAATATATTAAAAATTCATGATAATAATAAAACGATCGATAATAATTCATGTATAACACATATAAAAAAGAAGAAAACCTCCTTTTTAACAAATATTATGAAAAATATAAATAATATTAATTTAAAATCATGTAATTGTAATATTATAATAAAAACATATTATGAAAAGATATTATTTCATTTAAATAAGACAAAAGATTATAAAGAATATTATATATATTTAATAAAATTAATTGATATTAATTTATATTTAAATAATAATTTATTAAGTATAAATTTATTAAAAAAAATTGATATATTAATTTATGATAAAAAGATAACAAATAAATATTATAATAAAGTATTATATTATTATGGTACAAATAAAAATTATAATAAAATTTATTATTATTATGGTTTGGCATATATGCAATTAGGTTTTATAAAGGAGGCAAAATATTTTATACAATTATCGTTAAAAAGTTTTGAAAGAAATTATCGTATATGTATGTGTAAAATATAATTAAAACGAATTTTTTATTAATTAATTAATTAATTAATTTATATTATATTATTTTCTAGTAAAATTAACAAAATATAATTCATGGATGTTACAAAAACAAATACATAAATTTACAAGAATATATCCAAAATATTTTAAATTAACAAAAAAAAAAGATGAAATTATTGTTATAAGTATTGTTGAATGTTTATTAGTTTTAACAAAAATGTAAATATTTTTTTTTTTTTTTATTAATATTAAAATTAATTATAATTGATAATTAATTAATTTTTAATTTTTTTTTAAAGTTATTTATTAGAAGAAAATTGGAAACAAGCAAAAATAACCGCATTACGTTCATTAAATATAATTAAATGTACAAATATAAAAAAGAATATTTCTTTATTATGTAAAAATTATGAATTATTAATTAAATTATGTTATATATGTGGTTATTATAAATTTAGTAAATTAATTGAATTAATTATTAGTTATGATATACAATATAATTATAAAATAAAAAATTATAAACAATTATTAAATATAGGTAGATTATTTAAAATTATATTTAAAATACGTAAATTATCATATAATAATAATATAACAAATACAATACGTGTTGGTTTTAAAACATTAGAAATATATGAGAAAATTTATGATATTAAAAATATGATAAAAATTATACCAAAATTAGTTGAATTATTAATAATAACAAAACGTATTGTTGAAGCGGTTGATTTAATAAAAATATTAAAATATATAAATAAAGAGAATAATGATACATATTCAATATTATGGTATTATATATTATGTTTAGAAATATTAATAAATTGTGGTATTACAATTGAATATTATTATAATATATATAATTTTTCAAAAAAATATTTTACAAATAATTCATATTATATACGTAATATACGTAATAATAATGATAATGATAATGATTTTAATTATTTATTATATAATAATGTTATTGAAGAACGTTTAATTATGAATATAATTATATTTAATCAAAGAAAGTAAGTGTTTGTGTTAATAAAACAATATTTATTATTTATATTAATTTAAATTAATATATATTAATTAATAATAGTCATAACTGGTTTGAAGCAGATAAATGGTTTAGTTTATTAAAACCATGGGATTTGATTAAATTAAATAAAATAAAAAAACAAAAAAATTTTAATAAATTTTTATTTAATAAAATAAAATTAATTGAAATATTAAATTTATATTTAATACAACAAGTTCAGAATGTTAGGTAATAAAATTTTTTAATTAGCATTCTTTTTTTATAATCCTTTATTTAATCTCTTTTTGTTTTTTTTTGCTTTTAGTAAAACAATATTTAATAATGATATTAATATAAAATTAACAATAGAAAAATTAATAAAATTTTTAGAAAAAAATCGTAAATATTTTATTAATTATTTACCTAGATATTTACATATGAAAAGTTATTATTATTTAATTATACAATTAAATGGTAAAAGTAAAAAAATAATAAATAATGCATTAATTATTGCGAATCAACAAAATAATTGTTTAGAAGAATCATGGATTTATCGTAATCGTGATGTAAAGTCTAGATAGCTGGCTAAATTTTTCTTTTAGTAATTAATTACGATTTTCTTTTTTTTCTTTTTAACAGTTATGGACTGATACGATTACATTAAATGATAATAAATTTTGGGAAGAGCATAGCGGTGCTGATTATTTAATAAATTCAAATTTTTCATTTATTGACTGGCATGATTCATCGAATATTGTAAAAGATGAGAATTGGTCTAATATTATGTATGGTTTAAAATTACCAAAATTATAAATAAAAAAATAAAATAAAACGAAACGAAATGAAAATTGGTTTATAAAAGAGATTCACTATAATGTATTTTCCCATTTATATTCCGTAATTTTTCAGCTGCCTGTTCGGCTGTCAAATCTCTTTGGGTTTGACACAATAACTCAAAGCCAACCATAAATTTACGTATTGTCGATGAACGTAATAGTGGTGGATAATAAGATGCATGTAATGTCCAGTGTGATGTATCATCAACATTCATTAAACTACCGGTTGGAGCACCTAGAAAATATGATATTTGAAATATTTATTAGATATTGGAAACAGATATTGTTATTAACTAATAATTACCGTGCCAACCCATTGAATAAGGGAATGAACATTTAAATAAATTATCATATTTGGTTGTTAATTCTTTAATAACCATTGATAGATTATTGATTTGTTGCATCGTTAAATCGTTTATACGTTTATTTGAGTTGCGTGATATTAGCATCGTTTCAAATGGCCAGCTGGCCCAATATGGCACAACCACTAACCAATCTGGATTATTTATGACAATTCTTTCTTTTTTTATTAATTCTTTTTCCACATAATCATCAAGCAATGGTTTATTATATTTTTGATAATAATCCAATAAATATTGATTCTTGATTCTTGGTTCATTCGGTAGAAACGAACATGCCCATATTTGACAATGAGGATGGGCATTAGAACAGCCCATTGCAGCACCTTTATTTTCAAAAATCTGTACCCACTCATATTTTTTTGATAATTCAGAAAATTCCTTAATCCAACTACAAAATTAATTTATTAAAATTTGTTTTCATTTATTATTTTTTTAATTAATATTTACGTGTCAATAACGGTTCGTATTTCTTTTGGGCACATTATTGGTAATGTTTTGTTGGACTTTGGATGAAAACACATAACTTTGCACGTTCCACGGGCTTCCCCTAATTGAAATAAAGGATCATCAGATTTTGGTGGTGAGGGAATATCTTCTAAAAGTGCTGGAAAATCATTTGTAAAAACAAATGTTGTAGCATATTTTGGATTAACCTGTGAAATTTTTAATGATTTAAATTAAAAAAAAAAAATTGTTTTAAACCAAATAACGTTACCTCTCCATTTGGTCTTTGTACGCCTGGACACAATGGATTTGTTGGATCAAATTCTGGCAAAATATTTTTTGGTGGTGTTTCTTCTTGTCCAGACCACGGGCGTAACATGCGGTGTGGAGACACTAAAATCCATTGTCCATTCAACGGATTATATCTCGTATGTTGATGCTCTGTGATTTGATAATAAAAATCATTTTTCTTAAATTCATTTTATATAATTAAATGCTTACCAGTTGGTATAAATGACATATCAGAAATATATATATATGTTTTTTTTTTTGATAGATTTATTAATTAAATATAATTAAAAACTTTTATTCGTACTTATAAAATGCAATTGAATCCACACTCTAGAAAGGTCACTTTCTGAATAAAATATTTATATAAAAACTATTATCAGTTATTTGTTAATAATTAATCTTTATAAAGAATATTGTGAACAATATTTTTGCAAATATAATTCATTTAATAATATAAATATAAAGGCGATTAATAATCATTTATTTATATGAATTGTTAATGTGGTTGTAAACTTGCTATCTATAAACGATAAAGTTTCTTTTTTTTATTTATTTTTATTTTTGAAGTGCATACTTACAAAGTTTAATTATGTAATTATTGTAGTTTAGACATAAACCGCTGTTTTTTTATTTTTAATTAAATTATTGTAGCAAAGATACAATTTTCTAAAATTCAGTTTATTCAACTATTTGTTCATCTTTTCTAAGTGCAAATTAAGTAAAAATTAATAAATAATAAATTAATAGCAAACTAGGACACAACACAATTGAACCAGCTGTTTACATTGTTAAATTTATTTACATTTGAATAAATTATAAAAAAAAAAAATTATATAACAAAATAACAAAAAAATTATTCAAGGAAATGAAAAGTTAGCGAAAAAAAAAGTTAATTTATTAAGAAATATGATAATAACTACTATGTGTTAATTATTTAACAAATCTTTTAAATGCCCTTCAAAAGAGCATTTTAATAGAAAAATTTAAAAATTAATTGAAATCACTACATCAAACCAAAATAAATGTCTTAGCAAAGTTATAAACCCATTCGCATTATACTGATTTTTTTAAATACGTCAATTAAAATACTTTTTTTTTTTTTTTTTATACTAATTTAAAATTAATTAATTAATTAAAAGACACAAGAAAAATAACGTAATTACGTGATACGTTTATTAAATTAAAATAACTAAGAAAGAAACATTTTTTTTTTTGTTTTATTAATTTTAATTTATTATCTGAATCAAAACTTAATGCATGAACGAACTTTTAAAGACGTTTTTATACCAAAAAAAAAACATTTTTTTTTTCGATATTTAATTTTTTTTTTTGTTTAACTTTCACCTGAAATTAATTGAATTTTCTATTATTTTATTTTTATATATATTTATATTTATATAAATAAAAAGGTAAATAAAGTAAAATAAATTTGTTTACATAAATGAAACAACATAATAAGTAGTGTTTTATATGTATAGCAAAATATATTCATATTTTTTTTATTAATTTTTTTTTTTTCATTAAAATTTAATTAAAATTTATTTACAAAAAACCTTATTTAAGTGGATTTTTTATATAATTTTTTATTTTTTTTTTTTTTGTACATATGGAATATAATACAATAAGTTTTTAATAATAAATGGCTAAGTACAATAGTTTTTTTTAATTTTTTATTTTCAAAAGGATATAAAACATCAACATAAATAAAATAAAATAAAATTAAAAGAAAAAAAAAAACGATTTTATAATCTACCATCACCAATTATTTAATTAATTATTTATAAACAAATAATTAATGGTAAATATTATGCAGATCATGTATTGATTATTAAAATATTAAAAAAAAAAAAAAAGAAAAACAAAAAAGTTTAATTTTAATTTTTTTTTTTTTTAATAAAAATTATTATCAAAATAAATAATAATTAAATGTGAGTAGAGTAAAAAATGTCTTTTATTGTTATTAATTAAAAAATTGTGGTAAGACAACAGTTGCACATAAAACAGCACTGTGCATACAAGCGCAAAATGGAATTTATTAATTTTTACAAGAAAAATATATTTTTATAAATGTCCATTTAGTGATTCTTCGGTTGCTTTTAAGTATATCGGACTTGTTAATGTTTTCCCATGGACTAACGATTTTATACCTTCACCAGCATATGATAATAGTGGTGAGATTTCACATTCTTCACCACCTTCAACAATACCACCAGCATTTTCAATATATTTTTTATGTAATTGATATATATCGTTACGTGCGGTTGATGGACAATCTTTTCCGGCACTGTCCGCATTCTTTAATGCGCTAAATTCCTCGTCACGCTTCACTTCGACGGTAACAAATTTCTGTGCAAACTCAAACACATCAAATACGAACTTTTCTATTTTAATACCATTCGGTATGTCTGGTGTTAATCTTTTACCAGAATTATCAATATAAGGAATTTTTTTGTTTGCCACATGTAATTTTAATTGTTTTTCAAATGTGGCTGCGATTTGACATAAAAATTCCGTACTAAAATAGTGATTGCATATATTTCCAGCATTAAATGTTAAACGTCCATCGGAATTTCTCATTTCTGCTGTTTTTGATGTTATTTCACTGTATTCAACTACTTGGTATTTACCATCCACAATACAAACAACACCAACAGCTTCATTGGGATGCGATTTTTCGACAACTTTAGCCGCACAATCAGAATTTTGTATAACACAGTAACCAATAAATATGGGGTCAGCCACTTTTATTAAAATATTGTCAACACTATGAGCATGAAGATACATAACACCTCTTCGTTGCATATCATCCAAAATTTTATTTACACTTAATGCTCTGTATATTCCTCCATTGCCATCTGGTGCTTTTGATATGGAATGTTTTTCATCCAAAATAATTTTTCCATCGAAATTGTAACACGGCAAACTACCTTGTTCAAACATAACAATATCAGATTCACATAATCCAAAATAATTGTTTTGGGCAAAATATTCTTTTGTTGGATTCATCGTATGTTCACTTGTCATAATGTACCACGTAATTTTTCCATGTTTTCCAGTAAAATCTTCTGCTAACCTTTGTAAAGTTTTGATCCGTTCACCTTGAATTTTAAATAAGCTTTTACGTGATGGCAAGCCAACATCGTACATTCCTTTTGGATGAGCAAACCCGAGGCGTGTTCCTTGGCCACCAGCCATTAATAAAACGCCTACATGTCCTTCAGATACCTGTCGAAGTCCTTCCTCCTCATAAATACGTAACTGATCCTTACTAGTTCTACTAGTTGACATATATTGACTTTCTGGTATCGGTTTTAATCTATCATCCAATTTGGCTCCATTTTCGGTGACACTTGCTGTAGCACGTTGAAAAAAACTCTTCACTTCTTCTAAATTCAATTCATTTATATCTTCTTGTAATTTTCTACGTTCATCATTATTTAATTCATCCCAAAATTGCAACAAATGTTCTTGTCCATATTTTGTTAATTTTTGTTTTAATTCATCGAATACGGTCATAATTGGTTCCGTTTGTTATTATTTTTCTAGTAACACAGAAATATTAAAAAAATTTATTTAACTAAACACAAAATAACTTCTATCCAATAACAAGTGAAAGTATTAACTGATATTCATTTTATATTTTAAATATATTTTTTTTTAATATCAAATACATCAGCAGCCGCTAATTTTTAGTTCATAATGTATTTATTTTTTTTCATTTAATTTTATCTGTCAAATTGGATTCCTTCCACGTTTGACATTAGCCAATGAACTTAACTGAATAGTGAAGCAATCAACTAAAAATACAATAAGGTGGGGATATATTGTAATAGTGTTCGTGAACGTTTATTTTAAAAATCGTGTAACGCGCTATAGTCACGTATTTTTTTTTATAAAGCTTTTATACATAAAATACGTTATAGCGGTAAAACATTATTCATACAAACATATTTGTTATTTGACATTTAAAATCTAAATTAAATAATAAAAATGTTACAACGTCTATACATTTGCAAGCTTTTCATATAGGTATAGGTTTATAAGGAAATGAAGTAAACCGTTTACATTCAAATTAACATAGTTTTCAAATAAAAAATTAAGATAAAAATGAAATCGAAAGTAGTTATAAAAAACAAATTCGTTTATGACCTCGAAAATACTGTAAACTAGTTGTTACTAAAATGTATAAAAGTTTTAAAAAAAAGCTTGATAAAAATGTTTATTTATAAATAACACTAGCAAACTAAAAAAAAAAGTGTTTTAGTATTTGATTATAATATAACAATTGGTATCCAAGAGGCAGCGTGGCCGAGCGGTCTAAGGCGCTGGTTTTAGGCACCAGTCAGTAATGGCGCGGGTTCGAATCCCGCCGCTGTCAATTCTTTTTTGTGTATTAAAAAAAAAGTCCAAATTTTTTTTTCTTTTTACTTCGTTAATACAAAAATTTCGTTTTTAAGTTTGATAACTGACGGTAGTATCAGAATTGTGAAAGTGAATAAACTGGTAAAGAAAAAGGTGAACAACATTCACATTTGAATACACGTTTTATACAAAAAAATTATGTAATCAACATACAAATTACCTTTTTTTGTTGTAATAAATGAACTTTAAATTAAGCTTTGTCTACATTTAAAAAAAATGTAAAATCAATACAGAAAAGTAAATTGCAACTTCCAAGGCAAGGAATGACACACAAAACATGCATTATTGATGTGAAATCGATTAATTAAAATTTTAAATTATATCACCTACCCTTATCAGCAATTAATTATAATCGAATTATTTTATTATCTTTATTCTAATTAAATTGTATAAATATTGAAACAATATCTAATCAATAATTAAATAAAATCTTAATAAGAATAATTAAATAAAAGTTTTATCATTTGATAACGGATATGAACAATAATAAAAGAAATGAAACTTATTTTGTACCTGGTAAAGTACTTTTTTTTATTATTATTCAAGTTTAATTATAGAAATTATGTTATTTTAATTACGTTACATTGTTTATCATGTTTTTCTATAATTTAGGTAATTAAATAATTAAACAAACATGAACTCGATAACAAAAATAAATGATAAAGCTTTAGCAAAATTGTGTGGAAACGACAATTGTTTCACCTATAATTTCCGTTATAGTTTACAATATATCAATTTTATTTCCTTTAAAACAATTAGGTTTTCGATAATTATTGTATTTTTTCTTTATATAAATGATAACCACAATGAACATTTATAATATAATCATGATATTGATATTGAATATTCTTATCGCTACGTTAAAAATTTTTATTGTGGATTCTCATACATACTAATTATCTACTTTAAACTTATAAATAAATGGTTGATAAATGGTTTTTATTATGTTTACAAACAAAAAATTACGGTTTTTTGTTTTATTAATCTCTTTTACCACTTTCTTTGTTTACTTTATTCAATTAATTCGTGATTAGAAAAGCGCGTGGCGCGTTGGTGATTTTTTGACTCTTGACTCACCGTACAAGCTTTTATAGCGTGATGAAATCGGTAAAATGTTTGTTTAATCTAATTAACAAATGGCTCATGCACTCATGCAGATAATTAAAGGTGTTAAATGGAATTACGAGATGTTTCCTAACTGGTATACTCACTTTCTCTATGAACTATACATCCGCCATTTTAAATGATGATTTGTTTGAGGACTGAGGATCCGTACTGGGTTTACGTTAATGCATTTCTACTTTATTAAAAGCAAAATCATTTCTTGCATATTTTCATAAATAATAATTATTTAATTATGTTTAACAATCAAGAGCTTTAATGCTGCGTTTTGTTGTTTTCTTTTTTATAATAATAATAAAAAATAAATGTTTAAAGAAACAATAAATCAAGCAGTAATTGGCAAATTTCGTATTTATATAGATTAAGGAATGTAAATAAAAAAAACATTTTATTTACGTTCAACAAAGAAAATTTCTTTAATTTTAATTTTATTCGAATAGGTGTGGCAATTTAAGTTTTTTTTTTTTTTTTTTTATAATAAAAATAAAAATCCAGTTTTATGCAATACAGAAATAAACTAAAAAAAAAAAAAAATTTTTTTTTCGACGGTTTCCTATAGCTTTTAAACTAGATTTGAATTTCGTTGTTTTTTTTTACTTTTACTTATTGTTTTAAATTTTAAGTTTTATTTTTACTGCTTAAGACACGTTTATACGTTTTTACGTAATTAAGAAATTCTTATTTCAACAGAGATATTAAATGTTTTACCATTTGCATGAGCATTATTTACTGCCTACGACATCGTTGATTCCAAAACCGTCTTAATTCCTTATTTATACTTTTATTTTGAATGTTAAACCAAAGTTAATTAAGGTAAAATTACCTGTTTGGTTATAAATAAATAAAAACCACGCAAACACGTAAATCTAGACAGGAATTGGTATAGGAAATAAACGGCTTAGCGGCACAGTAAACTCTGTCTTGCGGAAAATAATTAAAAAATAATCCTTGAAGTAACCAGAAACTTCTTTTCTTTAATTTACCTGGAGTAAAGTGAATAAAAAATGTAAAATCAGCGTAAACGGAAACCGCATTACATGAAACCAAAAAATTTAATAAAAAATCGATCGAATTGCATTTTTCGTAATTTAAATTAATTAATTCTATTTGCACACAGGAAGGGCATATTAAAATAATTAATTAATTATAATTAGACTTGCAAACAGTTGTTGTTATTTTACTAATATTTCGCAGCAATATTTTTATCAATTTTTTTTTTAATTATTAATCTTTATGTCAATTTTGTTATTGTTTTTTTTTTTTTTTTATATAAAATATATTTGATAAGATAAAAATAAAAAATAAATATTTACATGCACAACTAACACGTTGAGGGGAAAAATATCAGGGAAAATTAATTAAATTAAATTCATTTAAAAAATAAAATCGATTTATTTGGAAATACAAATTTATATATAAAAAAAAAAAAAAAAAAAAAAAAACACAAAACATTAAACATTTTTATATATTAAATTTAATTAGTGTTTTTTTGTAATTAGGCCTTGTTTTTTTAATTGTCTCAGAGCACATTTTGCCGCTGTACACTTTGCAATACGATAATTTCTGCCGATACCGCGGAATGTACCTTTGCCAAACACCTCTACTGTTACACGTACACGCCTGCCATCCGCTAATTTTTCAGGTTTTCTGTTAATAAAATAAAAAAATAAATTATTAATAAGAACAAAAGAAAATTAAATAAATTATCAAAAATTAATGGTTCCATCCAGGATCGAACTGGAGACCTTCTGCGTGTAAAGCAGACGTGATAACCGCTACACTATGGAACCCATGTTAAATACTCAAACACGTAAAGCAATTGATATATTTTTAGTACGATCATTATATTTTCTTACATTGACCACTCAACTTACATATATTTAGATAAAGTGACCATATAAAAAAACTAAATAAATAAAACCAACAAAAACATACCCAAATTTAGCAGTTTCAGGTTCCAATTCTAATAATTCTCGTATTGGTGATTTAGGAACGGAATTACTAAACTGCTCAATTTCTGGACGCATCATGTTACTATAAACTTTCCAAACCGTGTCCAATGACATATTTGAGTCTAAAAAGATTGCACCCGCAACCGATTCAAATACATCACCCAATGCTTTAGGAACTTCAACATCTTCTGCTTCATCACACTCTTCTTCTGAAATTAAATAATACTCCTCGCTAATACTATGACCATTCTCGTGTTGGATGCGTACAAAACGTTCTATCACTTCATTTAACCCAGGCGATAAATGTCGGAAATATTTATGAAAATTATGACGTACAGCTAATGAGGCAAATATTGTGTTATTGACTAATGCGGAACGCAAATCTGTCAATGCACCTGGTGAATGCTGACGTGGATCTTCATATAGATGACGAGTTATTAAATAATCTAATACAGCATCGCCTAGAAATTCTAGTCTTTGATAACAATCTGTCAAACGATTTGGCGAATAAGATGCATGGGTCATTGCTTGCAATAAATAGGATCTATCATTAAAATGATAACCAATTGCATTTTCAAAATCTGTGTATCCATCTAGTAATAATTCTAATGTTTCATGTGGGTTTGGTACAAAACATAATAGAGGTGATTTTGGTGGAACCAGCTTTCCATAAACGATTTGCTTATCTTGGTCTTTTTTACTTATAATACTACCAGGTATTCTTGGTGTATTCGTTTCAAATGGCATTTCTATTACTGGTAATACACGGATTCCTAACCATGCCATAAACAATAATGCTCCTCTTGGTCCACATTCGATAAGGTATGCGCCAATTAATGCCTCTACACAATCAGCCACTGATTTATCTTTAAAACAAATGTGAAAATATTTATTTATTTTAAACATTCTATACATAGAGAATAAAAAAAAAAATACCTGGAATACTATGTTGAGTTACTAAATTGTATGGTATAAAAAATGGGAAATTATCAAAATTCGTTGTTTCATTTTTATTAACCAATTTTTTATCCTCGTCATTATCCGCACCATCTATATCGTCTAATACCCCCAATACCACAGCACGCCTTTTTACTAATTTACATATTTCATCACTTGATAAATCTTTTAAATTTGGCATATCAGATAAATCCCAGTGGCATGCAGGTATTTTCGCTTCAATTAGAGCTTGTTCTAATTCTCTAGGCACGTAATAGCATGGTGGTAACCAATTATCATGGGGTTCAAATTTCGTTGCAATCATACTTTCACCTAAAATCTTTCTTCTTCCCAAACGGTATAAATTCAAATTTGAAACTTGCTTTGAACGCAAATGACTTAACTTTCCTTCATGCACATTCTCATACGTACAATATAGATATGTAGTTATAGCATATTTTAAAAAGGAATCACCAATTGTTTCTAAACGTTCCAAGTTAATACCATCATTAGCATTGGACATTGTTAAAGCTTGCAATATAATGCTAGGACTAGGCCCTGGATGATCCACTAAATTTGGTTGATAATCAAAATTAAAAACTTCATTTGACGTTACTTCATTCAGATGCTCCTCATATAATTTATCTTCATTATTCGTATCATTTCTTTTATTTAAATTTTTTATTTGCAAATCTTTTGAAAAATCTATTGTTATATCTTTGTAATCAGTTATTAATTTATCATTAAAATTATCAAAGATATTTCCGCTACCTTCGATTGTAAACTTTTCAATACCATGTTGACTAGAGTAAATTTTATTTATTTCATATAAATCCTCTAAACTGATTGATGTTACATCATCTTTAAAACTATCATTATATGGTATTAATTCCTTCAATAAATTCTTATTGGTAGTCTTTTCTAATCTTTTGATTTCTTTACTTTTGACAATTTTTAAACTTTCATCGTACTTCACCAAAACGTTGGATGTTCGTATATCGTTTTCAAATTTCTCTGTTGATTTTAAAAATTCATTTTCATGCCATTTTACATTATTGAAATTGTCTTCAATAAAATCATTACTCGTTGAATTCGATATTGTATCAAATCCAACGCATATATTTTTTGTATTTTGATAAATTATCTCATTTGCATTTGTATTATTAATTATATCCATTTGTTTCTTTCTTTTAAGAATTTCCTCCTCTGTTTCAATTGCTTCAGCTAAATTATCTGATTTAAATTCAATATGTAATTTAAAGTTTTGTTCATCATTGCTTGCCACACTTGTATTATCATAATCTTCATCAGATTGAAATGATGTATCAGAGTCAGAATAATATGGATCAATTGGATTTACGTTATTGGTACCATAATCCCAAGATGTTGGCGAACCATAACGTATTTGTGCTGAAAATAAATAAAACAAAAACAAATATGCAAAACTATTTCCTTAAGAAATTTATTATAATCTTACATCCAGAGCACATATTGACATTCGGTGGTAGCAACCCCCAATCATCTTCATTTAAATCATCATTCATTGAAATATTATCAGCCATTTCATTGGACCAGGTACCTATTTCCATAGTGCATTCGTTCTAATTGAGTTCAAGTAATTATTTAGAAATTAAATGATTAATAAAATATTTGTTTCTTACTTTAATCTTCCGATCAACTTCTTCCAAAATTTCATTTGCAGTTTTTTCATTTACTTCCTCGATAGGACTTTCATTATCGGCGACTTTTTCTTTATTCGTATGTTTTTCTTCTCGTTTTTTTGTTTGCGGCGTATCATTTAATTCTTCCTCTACATCCTCTATAATCAATTGTTTAGATTCCCTCGATTTTTTTAAAACATCCGCTAGGCTCCAACCAAAATCAAGTGATGGCCACTCATACAAATTATCAATTATATCTATTTTTCCTAAACCTAAATCATTCGATACTTTTTTTCTAATTTCATCAGCTAACAATAGTGCATTTATTCTATATAATATGCATGGCAGACATACGGCAGCTCGCCATAAGGAAGCAGTAAATGGATGTATTGTACATAATTCCGGCACTAAAATTTGTTTTTGCTCTAAATTTTCTCTTTTGGCACGTTTCGTTTCTTCAGAACTAGTTGGCAATGCGACTCCCTTCCGATTTACATAACGGGGGGTTAAAAAATTTAATCTTGCACTCGTATGATCAACATCTAATAATGGTTGCTTTCGATTTTGTATTTCAATTGAATATTTACGATAATAGTATTCTTGAAATGTTGTATAATTTTCTCCAGGAAATGAACTCTCCGGTGATAAATGATAACATATTTCAGCAACGTAGAAGTATTGTGGTTGATCTTGATTTCGGTACCATGGCATGACAACAGCATCTTTAAATATATTTGCATCAAATCCTTGTACTTTCCGATCATCTTCAGACACTGGTTGTGGTGTTTTATCGGAATTATTTGTTATTAAGTCTAAGAAATCCCAATCAACTTCAATAGTTTCATTTTTAATTGTAGGCACAATAAAGAAACAATTTTCTGTTGCATCTGGATCAAACAACATCAAATACTTTTGCAGACGTAACACATTTGTGAATGTGTAATTAATAAATGTATAAACTTTTAATAGTTGGCTTTCTTCTAGTAAAACATCATCTTTAACTAACTCTAATGAAACCTTTACTTCTCCAGATCGCGTAAATATAGGAAAAGCACTAATTTTTGGTATTTTCTTCAGAGTTAATATTCCAAAATGTTGGCGTGCATCTTCTGGTGGGTATATTTTACGACCTCGTGTATTTTGTTCTTCTGGTATTGGACATTGTAAAACCATACTTATATGATATAGATAAGCTTTTTCACCAACTTTAGGACGACAATTTGAAAATGCTGATGCAATCTAAAATTAAAAAAGAGTTTATTTCCTGTGTTCTTTTATTTCATTAAAACTTTAAATAATTTTACTCGTTTATAATAATATTGTCGACGTTTTGTAGTGCCAGGTCTAGGTTCACTATTATCATTAACTATCAATTCATCATTTTTTTCTAATTCAAAATTTTCCCAATCTGATTCTGATGCTCTAAAACCTTCCTTGCCAATTGGCTGCAAATTATCATCTAATTCACCACTTTTATGTAAAATTTTTGACGCAATTAGAGCAGCAACACGTCTAGCTAAAATACGTGTTGGCATTGGTAAACCCTTAAAAAATATTATTTTTCATTAAATTAAATTAGAAAATCAAAACAATCATTCAACATACCACAATATCTTCTTTGAGAGGAGAATTGATTGGCAATCTCAATGTACATTGAAACATTTCTATATTATTACGCAATGTTTTAGCATAACGCCATAATGGTGTTAGTTTAGTAAAGGTATCACTTGGTAATTTGGCACAATATTTATTAACTAAAGCCACAGCCGTTGATAAGTTTACTGATGCACCATCAGATACCTTCATTAATGGTTTGTATGGTAAAATACATGGTGTAAATTGATCTGCATAGAGTAAATCATATTCCAATGGTTCGATATTTTCACATTTTCTTAATAACATCTGTAAATATTATTTTAAAATAATTAATGTTTGTAAAACAAGTCAATAAAATAAAATATTTATTTTACCTTCTCAATTTCAATATATTGTGCTAATCGTGTAATAACTTTTTCAGTGCATACATTCATGTTATCCAATAATTTATCATAATAATTCTCATCAACAACATACTCATCGCTACTGATATATTCTCTATCTGCACAACATGATTTTAGTGATTCTGTATCATTTTCACTAGAATCATCACTTGATTCTTCATCACTCGAGTCAAAATATTTATTTTTAATAGCTTCTTGCTCTATGGATAGTTCAGTGTTAACATGATCAGTTATACCATTTGGACAATTACCTACAATTACATCTTTGACTTCAACCTTATCATCAACCTTTTTTGCAATTGTTTCTTCTATTTTATCCTCGACACCATTTGTAATAATTTCATCTATCTTATCCTCAACACCATTTGTAATAATTTCTTCTATCTTGTCCTCAACACCATTTGTAATAATTTCTTCTATCTTATCATTACTATTAATAATATTATTCTCTGCTACTATTTTTTTGTTCTCATATTTTATTAAAGCTTCACAGGGAATAAATTTATTTGAACAACCTTTAAACAAGGAATTTTTCATTTTAATTTTTTTATAATTATTTTTTATTACTCCAGGATGACATGCAAATTTATGATTTTTATTTGTTAAGATTTCACAATCATCATTGTAACGACTGTTATTAACCATAGTTGGCGCTACCATTATTATATAGTATGCTTGTGGAGCTCTGGCACGACCTTTACATTGTACGTAACTTCGATAAGTAATAGGTGGATCCCAACGTATAACTAAATTACATTTGGGCAAATCAATACCTTCTTCTAATACAGAAGTGCCAATTAGTAAATTACATTCATGCATACGAAATTTTTTTAATACTTCTTCTTGCTTTTTATGTTCGGTTTCAGCCTCTTTAATTTCAGTTTGTGGATTAGCTACCTTATCAACAGTATATTGAACATTTAAATAATTTAAATCAGTATCATTTCTAGACATTTCATGGAATAAACTAAATAAAATTTTCGCCATAAAACGAGAATTACAGAATATTATGCCACATAGTAATTCACTATCATTTGCATTATTATAATTATTTCGGTTATTTCTTGTGTGTTGTCCATATTTTTTCCGGTGTCTATAATGACGCGGTTCATATTTATTTGATGTTACCAAAGATCTTTTATTTAATAAACTATTACTTTGAATATTTATTGGATGCTTAATAACTTCCACAGCATCTTTAATTTTACCTTTTTTATTTTCAATAATTTCTTGCACCATTTCTTTAGATTCTTCATTTTTGAGATTGAATTCTGGTTTCGTTATATTATCTAATTTTTCTTTAATTTTATCAAATTGCGTTGATTTTTCATTTTCTATCTTATTTTTAATTTCTTCACTTTTTTTTTTTAAACCTTTAAAATTTAAATTCTCAATTTCTTTGATTACTTTATTAATATTGTCATCGTTACTCGTTAGTTTTTTACTTTCATTATCATAATTATTTTTTTTATATTTTGTATTTTCATCTTTATTTGAATTTGGTTTGTATAGTCTTAATATTTCTAAAATTCGTAATACTTTTGGCGTTGAATATTGTTCAACGCGTTCTTTTTCGTTTAATAATTTTTGAAAGACATAAGAGCAGTGGGCCCGTATTTCTATTAATGTTGTAGTAATTAAACATAAAAGTAAATAATGCCTTTCATATGGTGTTTTAATTTTTTGTTTTTCTAATTGAAGTAGTAATAAAAATGAAGCTCGGTCTGCACACCATGGACCCAAATCAGTTAACACTAATAAAAAATCATCTAAATATTGTAATGGATCTATTTTTGGATCTGGAATGCCTAAAAATTTATACAAAAAAAAAAATTTTAAATTAAGAAAAATTATTTATTGTTGTCATAAAAGTATTCAGTGACGACCTTTAAGTTCTTCTAAAAATTCATCACTATAAATTTCAGAGGGATCAAATCGATGATCGTTTAAAAAAGCTTTCTTTGTTAAAACTAAATTATAGATAAATTCTGTTAATTCATTCATTCGTGGTGGTGCACATTGCAGAATAATTTCAATAGGCTTGGAACAATATCTAAAATTGAAATTAATTATATTAAAAGTCAAATAAAAACTGTATTTAGTAAGAATTTAATTTGTTTACCGAAGAACAGTAACAATATCACTAGCTGTTTCTGCTCGACAGTGAATAGCTTTTTCTAAATGTTCTAATTCAGCTCCTAATCGGCCCGGCGGACAGCCTGCACTATGCAGAGGACCAGCTAGACCAAGTACTTTTGGTTTGTTTGTACATTGAACATAATAATTATTAAATATTTCACTTAAATAATTGTTTTCGCCTTCAGCTTTCCTATGACAGTCTTCAATTATAATTAAATTAACCTCATCAAGTGTCACGTATCCACAAATTAAAATGTTTAAAAAACTTTCAGGATTTAGAATTATTACATGATATTTTTCAAAGTCTGTTTCATAATCAAAATTGTGTTCGCTTTTCAGATTTATTATTTTTAAATCAGTTAAATGATAAATTAAATTATAAGCCGAATCTCCATTATTATTTGATAAATAAAAAGTTATCTTTTTATCATTATTCCGGCGCAATTCATGTCCTAATTCATGTATTAATTTTAATGCAATAAATTCTTTGGAGGAATTATGTCCCAGACATATTATTATATTTTGTTCCCTTGCACATGCCAATAATTCAACTTGATAATCTCGCGGTGAAAAGGCAGTTGTATGCACATTATCAGACCAATGATGTGCCATTATAAGAGCATTGTATAATTCAATTATTTTCTATATTTGTTGTTATTTATTTTAATCACAGATAATTTAGTTGTTTTGGATTCACTTTGTTATATTAATATAAGCATTTACTACATAACCTAAATTTAATCTAAACAGTCTAAGTAAGTATCAAAGTATACAAATTATAATATTTAGTAAACAAATTTGTATTAAAACATTTTTAAATACATTTCAATTCTTTATTAAAATTAATTATAAAGTTTTGTTATAAAAAATAAAAAAAAAATTATTGCTTCTGCCAGACTTATTTGACACATTTAATGACAGATTCTTATTAGTGCAACTTATAATGCACAAATTATATAAATAGAGATAAACTCCAATAAGAGTGCGTTCACAGAAAATATATGTTAGCAATAACAATTCGATCAAATAAATATATCGATCAAACAACAAGTGAAATTATTTTTAAAAACAATTTATAAAATGAAATTGAAAAAAATATATTTACGTTACTATCCCCCAGGTAAGTTTAATATATATTAACATAAAATTAATTATATAATTATGGTTTAATTACCAGGTGTCGGTTTATGTTATACAAAAAATTCATCGGAATATACTAAAATTATTGATATATTGGAGTTAAAATCAAAGTAAAAATAAAAAAAAATTTAATTTCTTTCCAATATTTCTAAAATTAAAATTAATTTTCAGCTCAAATATTAATAACTTAGGTAAAAAGTTGTCGCAAAATGAACCGTTAATAACGAATGATATTTATCCAGAATTTTTAGAAATATTAACTAAGTTGCAAAACAAATTAAAAGAACCAATTAAAAAAAAATTCTATTTATATAAAACCTTACAAAAGCATATTTTACCATTGACAAATGTTTGTTTTGATAAAAATGGAAAACGGTTTGTTTAATTAAATTAAAGAATAAATTTTTCTCAAATTATTATTTATTTCTTTTTGAAGATTTCTTACTGGAAGCTACGATCGTACTTGTTGCATTTGGGATGTTGATAAAGGAGACGAAGATACAATTCTTCGTGGTCACGATAATGTTGTCTTTTCGGTATCTTATAATTTTCCAAAATGGTAATCAATCAAACTATTAACATTTATTATTTAAATAAGAAATCATATATAAACAAATTACAGTGATCGCATAATCACCGGATCTTTTGATAAAACTGCAAAAATATGGTCACCAAATGGAAATTGTTTGTGTACGTTTTATGGACACTCTGCAGAAGTTGTAGCTGCCGAATTTAATCCGTGTAGTTTGGATACAGTTGCAACTGCATCAATGGACAGTACAGCTAGAATATTTCACGTAGAAACTGGTCAAGAAACATTATTACTTTCTGGTCATCAAGCTGAAGTTATTTCAGCGCATTTTAGTCAAGATGGAAATCTTTTATTAACTGGCTCTTTTGATGAAACTGCTATTGTTTGGGATTTAAGATTAAAAGAGTAACATTGAAATATATAATAATATTTTTTTTTTATATATATTTATTGTGTCTGGAATAGGCAAGCGATGACATTTCGTGGACATACAGCTGAGTTAAGCAATTGTATATGGAATTTTGGATGTTCTGTTGTTGCAACTGGATCTTTGGATAAAACAGCTCGTTGTTGGGATATGAAAAATCCGAGTAATGCACAGGGTGTTGCTATTCATCGTGACGAAGTATTGGATATTGCATTTGACTATACTGGCACTAAATTAGCAACAGCAAGTAGTGATTGTACAGCAAAAATATGGGATTTGTCATCAAATTTTGATTTATTAACTATTTTGTCTGGTCATACTGATGAAGTTTCAAAGGTTTTTCTTTTTATATAAAGTATCCCATTAAAATGTAATATAAATGTGTATACTGTATTTTTAGTTAACATTTAATCCAGCTGGTTCTCATTTACTAACTGCATCGGCTGATCGAACAGCAAGATTATGGAATATTGAAAGTGGTTTGTGTAATCAAGTATTAGCTGGTCATGATTCCGATGTGTTTTCATGTGCTTTTAACTACGCGGGTGATGCTATTTTGACAGCATCTAAGGATAATACTTGTAAAATATGGAGATGATATGAATGGTTTGCTGTAAAGCTAAAAGTATCTTAGTTATTTAAAGTTATTTTTAAATTAAAAAAATGTACCTTCACAATAAAATTACAAAATATTTAAAAAGAAAGCTTTTTTGAAATAATATAAAATACTAGAATCCTGATAAAATAATTTTCGGAGTTTATTTTTAGTTCAGCGGTTTGTTTATATTTTGTTACGAAATGTCAAAAGTAGAAATATGATTAAAGTGTCAAATTGCGCTTTTTAATTTACATGTGAAATGTGTTTTGAAATTATAAAATTTGAATTTAATACATTTTAGGTGGAATTTTGCGTTTTCATTTTATTAATTAAGTTAATGTGTTATTTAAAATAGTTATGATGGAGAGAGATAAAGTAAATATTTCTGCTGCTTCCTCCAAATTAAGTCATAATAACACTGATAATACATCCAATGCAGATATTAGTGATTTTTGTGATAAAGATATTCTTGAATTGTTAGACCAACCATTCGATTTATTAATTGATAATTCAAAATTAAGAAATGATGAAAATTATAATGGTTTCGATAATAATACTGGTGATTCATGGATTTATCCTACAAATTATCCTGTCAGACAATATCAATTTAACATAAGTCGCATATCACTGTTTAGAAATACTTTAGTTGTATTACCAACCGGGTTGGGAAAAACATTTATCGCTGCTGTTGTAATGTATAATATTTATCGGTGGTATCCGACAGGGAAAGTAATATTTATGGCACCAACACGACCTTTGGTAGCTCAACAAATTGAGGCTTGTTACAAAATTATGGGAATTTCGCCGAAGGATACTATAGAAATGACAGGTGTTTTTTCGACAAAATTTTAATAAAAATTAATATTTGTCAGTAATGCTAAATGTTTTTTTTTTTTTTTAATAAGGTAAACAAACGCCTTCTTCGAGAGCTAAAATGTGGAAAGATTATCGAGTATTTTTTGTTACACCACAAGTCGTCCAATCTGATATTAATTCTCCTGATCAAATTTTCCCTATAAACGATATAAGATTAATTGTGGTTGATGAAGCGCATAGGGCTAAAGGAAAGTATGCGTATACTGAAGTTATTCAAGCGATTGCATCAAGAAACAAAATGTTCAGAGTTTTAGCATTGTCAGCAACTCCTGGACGAAGAATTGAAGATGTTGCCGAGGTAACAAAAATAAAATAAATTTATTTCTTTACGCATTGATTATAATAGATTATAAAATATTATATTAAAGGTTGTGAAAAATCTTTTAATATCACATATTGAAGTAAGATGGGAGAACTCAATCGATGTTTTGCCGTATACATATAAAAAAAATATAAAAACAGTTGTTGTCCCATTGGATAATAGAATTAAAAAGATTCGGAATGAGTTGATTGAAATATTAGATCCTTATGTTCGTTTTCTTCTCGATAATAACGTAATATCAGGTAAAATACGATAAAATAAAATAATTCATACGGATTTAAAATTTTTGTTTTATACTTTAGGGTCTGTAACATCATTGAATAGAGGATGGTTGATTATGGAACAAAAACGTTTTCGTGAAATGTCACTACACCAGAGACACCCACAACAAACAACTGTTGCAACAAATTTTAGCACTTGCATTAGTATGTATCATGCATTAGAATTACTAGATCAGCACGGCATAAACGTTTTTCTAAACTTTTTCGATAACGACAATAAATCAACCGAAGAAAAATATTTTGTTTCAAAAGATGTTCGTTTAAAACAGTTGTTGGATAATGTAAGAAGTGAGACTGGCATCAATCCGTTTACAGTGTGTGACGAAACATTACCGAATGGTGTAGTACCAGAGATTCCTGATGATTTAGATTTTGGTCATCCAAAATATTATATTTTACAAAAACATTTGATTGAATTTTTTGAGAAAGAAGCAACCTCAAAAGCTATTATATTCTGTGAGTTCCGTGAATCTGTTTTCTTGGTTCATCAATTGTTGTTAAAGAATCGTCCATTAATTCGTCCGAAAAAATTTGTTGGCCAAGGTAGTTCAATTGGTATTCGTGGAGTCACACAGAAACAACAAATCGCGACAATGAAAGATTTTCGAGAAGGTGTTTGTAATGTACTAATAGCAACCTGTGTTGCTGAAGAAGGTATCGATGTCGGTGAAGTTGATTTAATTGTGTGTTTCGATACAAATACAAAAAATCCAACACGTTTAGTGCAAAGAATTGGAAGAACTGGTCGAAAACGACAAGGTAAAGTAATAATGCTTGTAACTGAAGGAAGAGAACATGATGTATTGAAAGATGTGTTAGCATCAAAAGACAAAACAAATCAAAAGTTATCTAAAAGTCATGAAATAAAACACCTTTTGTATAAGCATTCACCACTTATGGTGCCACCTGAGTTCAATCCAAAATGTATTGAAACGTTTATAAAACTTGAGGAAGAAAAGATTGAAGAAACGAAAACTGGGAAAAAATCTGAGGTAAATTTTAATTAATTTAGTAGGAATAGTAAATAAGAAAATAAAAATTAAATTATTTTTTCAGCTTAATAAAAAAGAAACCAGAAAAAGTAAAAGAATCAAAGCATATAATAATCTGCTTGATAATTCTTCACAAGATGTTAGGCAATTTTTCAAAAAACTTCCCCCCGAATTAGATAAGGATGAAAAAAATGTTTTTTGCACACCAAAAAAAATTGAAAAAAGTATCGATTTGCCTGAAGACATTATACCAAATGATATATCTGATAAAGTAGATAATAGAATTGTAACAATCGAAGAAAACGATTCTAATACATTTATAAATTCTGTTAAATCTATTCGTAAATTTTTATTAAATAAATCATCAGAATGTAAAAGTAAAAAAAATGCGAAACAACCAACAATACGCGATATATTATTAGATGAAGATTGTCCTAATTTTATAAAAAAAATTTCATTAGATGCGAATCCTAAATATCTGGAAGACGCATTAAAAACATTTGCAGAGATGAAGAACGATAAAAAGAAAAAAGAAGATTCAAATGATTTATTAAATAAGGAAATGAATGTAATCGAAACAATTTTCGGTGGAGTTGACAATATAAAAAAATCGATATTATTTAATAAAAGAAAATTGGAACAAATAAATTCAAAAGAACAAAAATATTGGTCAATCAATAAAGATAATAATGTTATTAAGCTTTGCGATGTAAAACAAGAAAAGTTTCTCGATTTAGAAACTTTAGAGAAATTGAATACTGTTGACGAATCAATAATAATAAATAATAACTATGGAACTGTATCGAATATTTTCAGTGAAGCAACACAATTAACTTGTCCCCAATTTATCGAAAACGAATCAAAATATAGAAATAATGATGATGAGCCAGAAATAAATTATGATGATACTCCAATTAAAATAAATCAAAAAATAAATAACTTAAAATCTACATCAATAAATAAATTAATAACGAGTTCTAAGCATATTAACAGTCCATTAATGCGTGCCTTTGAAAATTCATGTAAAAAAAATTCAAATTCCGATTATTTTTCACCTTTAACAGTGCAAAATGTTAAATTAAAAGATAGAATGACTTTAGAATATTTTGGTTTAACTAATTATGATGAATTATTTTGCGATAATAATAATAATAATGAAACGTCTGCTTTACCCGTAGTTGATAAGAAAAGTTTTCCTCGAAAATTGTTTAATTTAAATGATAACAGTGACGATGAAGTTTTTTGCGATAAAATTATAAAATCTGTTGACTTGGATAATATAACTGAAAATTGCGATGATGATAAAAGCAAAATTATTAATAGCAGCCAAAATGATAATGAGATAATAAATGAAAGTGAGATGATGAGTTGTAAAAATGAAGTAATTAATACAGTGAACCCAGAAATAATCAAATCAAAAGATGAAACAATTTATACAATGACACAAATTATAAATCATGTCAATGAAATAGAAAAAAAATTAAAACTAGAACCAAGTAAAAAATCATCACCATCAAATACGACGTTAGATGATGAGAAAATAAAATCACCAGAAATAATATTATCAAACAAAAGTAAAACTACAAAAATTGATTTAGGTAATTTGGAAGATATATTCGGTTCCAGTGATGATGATATAATTGAAGATAGTCAAAAAGAGAATAAATCTAATTCAATAAACAAAGAAGAATTTTTCAAACAGTCAAATGATTTGTTTGATGAAATTTTATTCCATGACATTAATGAGAAAATAATGTTAAACCATAATAAATCACCAATTGTTAATAAATTTGTACACCAAGACATAAAATCACCTTCACTAATGTCTAAAAAACCTAATATATCTCGTCTGCGTTTGTTACAAGCAAAAAATCTACAAAGCTCATTCAACCAAAGCAAAGAATCGACTAGTGATGACTCAAAGTCACAATTTTTTCTTACTTGTCGTTCAACATCAAGTAATATAAATAATGAAAAAAATAATAAAATTAAACCAATTGAAGAAAATGATAAATCTTTAATGGAGCCCAGTCAAATTACTGGTGGCAGTTTAAAAAATAAACGGATCATCGAAAGTAGTCAATCAGATGCGGACAGTGATGTTTTTGAAACTTGCCAATCGGTTAGAAAACGCTTAAATAAATTTGCTTATTTATTTATTTACTTAATTTTAATTTTATTTGTAGGCAGTGCCGATGAAATCAGTTAGAGACATATCAATAATTTTAAAAAATAAACAAAAAAAAATTCAGAAAATGAAAAGAAGAAATATGTTCATAGACTGTGAAGCAGCTGTATCTGGTGATGAAACCACCGATGAGAATGAAGAAGGAGAATCGCGTTATCTAATCGATTCAATGTTTATT
This sequence comes from Ptychoptera albimana, assembly GCA_961205885.1. Lineage (NCBI taxonomy): Eukaryota > Metazoa > Arthropoda > Insecta > Diptera > Ptychopteridae > Ptychoptera > Ptychoptera albimana. Next base: position 19,087,826 of record OY540805.1, on the reverse strand, counting down.
AATGAAGAGGATGTTGATGAAGAAGATGAAGAAGTAGATAATGTTGACATTCATGCAAAATATTTACAATCAATAAGAAGTCCTTTAAGAAGACACGGAGCTTTTAAAATTCCCGACCCTAGTAAATATATAAATATGGAAAATATATTTTCCCAAGCAATTATTGAAGAGGATTCATCAATTTATAAAGAAAACTCTTTTGTTGTTGAAGAAGATGAAGTCATTGATGACTCTGAAGAAGAATTATGTCCTCTTGAAAAAGCCGAAGCAATTTTAAGAGAACGCCGAAAGCAGCGTAAACAAATTACAAATAACGATGTTAAATGTAAAAAACGTAAAAAAATTTTAACAATCCATAGTTCAGATAGTTCCGATGATGAAATGGCTTCATTTCGTAAAAAAATTAAATCAAATCCAGAGTTTTAGGATAAAAAAAGTGAGTGCGTACCTGAAATGTTATTTATTAAAAATTGAATTCAATTGAATAGAAATAAATTTATAACGAAATTATGTCTGGGTTTTCTTTTTTCTTTTTTTTTTTTTTAATATAAAAATTAACAATTTTCAACTGTCATGTTAGGCTATGGCGGGCTATTATCCGATTTTTCTTTCCTTTCCTTTTTTTTTGTGTGCGTATGCTGAGACTAAACAATTTATAACAAATTAAATTGCTTACTAAAAATAACAATAATATTGATAAACTGAATTTAAGGATAAAAGAGGTAACGATAACGCATATTAAATAAACTCAATTTAAAATAAATATTGATGTATTTTTGAAACTGGTACATGATGCCACTTTTTATTCGACATTTTTAATATTTGTTTATTTCTCTTCGTACATTTAGTCGTTCCTTCTGTCTATTTTATTTATTTCATTTAAACAAATAAGCTAATATAAAAACAAGAATTACGGATTCATATCACGAATTTTTTTTTTTTTTTCTTTCTATATAAAATAAAAATGTTTATTTGCTGTTATCACGAATTTCCTTTCATTGAGATCATTTTAAGTACAAAATGTTAAATACAAAAAAAATAATAAATAAAATACACGACAATAAAATAAATAAATAAATAGAACAGTATAAAAACTGTTTTTCTATTTTTGCTACCACAATAAAATAGGAAATAAAAATAAAAAAAAATGCCAAGAAATGTGTGTGTATATATAGAAAAAACAAAAATTCTTTTAATAGGGTTGAAATGATGATGATGATGAAGAAGAAGAAGAATAAAAATGTATAAACAAATTGTTATCAATAAATTTAATGTAATGTGACAGTTTAAACTTAACTAAGTTAAGAAAATAAAACAACAGCAGCAGCAGCAGCAACAGCAAACAGCAAAGAAACTTAATATTATCGAACAAAAAAAAAAAAAAATCGTGAAATGCATATAAACGTAAAGATTCTCTCTTTAAATTATAATAATCTATTATTAGATAAGTTTTTATACATTTTTTATGCTATATTTTTTTTTACGATTTTTTATATTATTTATTTAATAAACTTTTCAATTTATCAATCCTACGTAAAAAAAAAAATAGTTACAATGGAGCCGCCTGGTATTTCCACCATATTCATACCATGCAAAACAAAAATAAAATAAAAATTGTTTAATAAAACTTTTAATACAAACAAACTTTTTTAACAAATTTTAAAGAAAAAACAAAATTTTTTTACAAATATATTAAAGTCATATTTAAAATGCATAATTTGTAACAAAAAAAAAAATTAAAATAACGCAAATTACCATGCTTGAAAGGTTTATTATAAAAAAATTTTATTTTTTTTTTTTATTTGCTGCTTTTATTATGAAATATTTTTGGTAAAACCGGAAACAAAGAAAACATTATTTATGACTTTAAATTAAAATAAAAAAAAAAATTATTTATTTGTTTAAAACACTTTATTTTAAATTATAAAAATGTTATAGAGAAAGGCTTATAAAAAAAAAAGAAGTAAATTTTGTTCTGAGCATTTTTGTGAACATTTGCGACATGAAACGTAAAATATAACAAACAATTTTTTTTTTTAACAAACATTAATGCATAATATGTAATAATTTATAACTGAAATGAACGTTCTGATAAAGATTTAAATAAAAAGCTTTCAATTTTTTCTATTTTATTTTATTCGGTTTTGTTGGGAATTAATCACTGTGATGCGTTTCAAGAAAGTATTTAGTTTTTGGTCCAATTATAGTTTGAAGTGTATTTGTGTTATTCCCTTAATTAGTTTGTAATACTGTTTAAACACTATTAAATCTTTTAAAACTCTATCAAAACTTTCACCGATTACAAAAGACTAAATAAATAATTTATCTGAATTTACGTTTTTTTTTACATGGATAATACGAAAAGTATTCTGTATTTAAGGTTTTGTAATTCATTTTACACACTTAATGTAATCCAGTATTCAGGTCAATGGCATAACAGTATTATGTAGTAAAACATATAACCGTTTTTTATATGTTTATAATAAACCAAAAGTCTTTAAAGAGTAAATTGAATAGAAATCTGGAATTTTTTTTTTTTTATTTAATAATTCATTTCACGTTAGAAAAATATTAATCTTTTACAAAATTAAATAATAAATAATTTTACAAGTAACACAAGCAATTAAATATAATTATAAATAACAAACCAACGTTAATTAAATTCTCATCTTAATGCAGAGTGAAATAAAAAATAAATGTTTGTAAGCCAAAAGCCAGCCCCAACGAATACTGAATAAAAGGTTAAAATGATTAAAATTTATATAATGGAAGGATGTAGGATGAAGGAAATTTTTTTTTTAAAACAAAAACATTGACCTAGATTTGTCTTGGGGACATGACGTTAATAATTTTCCTTTTTTTATTTTACTTCTGGAAAATATTCTCCTTAAAAAGAAGTTAAAAAGAAAAATGAAAAAATAGTTTTTTTTTTTTTCAGTGGAACACACATTTTAATGTGAGGAATTATATATTCAGCAGATAATAACAGAAACTAATGAACATTTTATTGTACTTTTAACGAGATTTTATTGTTGGTTATTTTATACAAAAAAAAAAAAAAAAACTATAAAAATATTAGGGTGAAGCTTGCATTAAAAGTATTTTTTTTTTTTTTTTTTTATTTAGTAGTTGAAATCCGATCTTAATAATTTTATTTTTTAACACAAAATTTATTATAAGAAAACTCTACATCCGCTTTTTTTACGAAAAGAAAATAACACACTGGGCACATTAACGTTATTCGGGGGGGTTTTTTTTTTTTTTTTGTGTATTAATTAGATATTTTAGCCAGGTGGTTTATTTCTAATTGGAATAAAATTAACATTAAATAATTTATACAATGAGAAACAAAGAAAAACTGCCGACCGCATGACATTCTCGGAAACTCGCATGTAACGTGACATTGATATCAGCCACCAGCGATCTATTTTACGACTTTATAATATTCGTACTAAATAAAGTTAGAAACTCTTTGACAAGGGTCAAAAATGTTTGTTGTGATTTGTCACACAGTTAGTCGTCGTCCCTCATTTGTGACCAATACAAAATTTAAATATCAAAACGCATGCATGGATTTTGTCTGCCCTAATCTCTGGTACTATCAATCTAAAAATTGAATTAATTTGGAAATTTTACCAACGAAAAAGATTGACGAACGTTTGGTTCAATAATTTTGCTACGAGTAAATATTGTTTTGTGTACGCCAAACATACAAAGCAGCAAAACAGCAAAACAGCATAATTAAATAAAACTCTCTGAGGTCATTAAATACTTCGTTGCCTTGCCCCCCCGTCCAAGCAAACATCGAACTCCGTTGACTTTAATTAAAAGCGACAATTTTTTATTGCTATATTTGCGGAAACTTAGGCATTGCCGCTGCTTCGCTATTTGTTTTATTAATATTCTACTTGTTAACAATTTTTATAGCGCATTCCGCTACCCCTATACCAACAACATAGTTTTTATGTTCGCTGCTGAACAAATTCAGCTTCCAGCGCTGAAACAAGCATTAATAAAAATCTCAATAATAGTAAATGTCATGCTAGGGATGGCTTTGAAGCGGCAGCTCACTCTCAACCTTGTTGCCAACGTTTAACATTTATGTATTTTTAGCACATCAGGAGTATAGCGTGGTATCGTCGAGAGACTTTATTAGCGCCAACTAAATAGCCACACCAGAGTCGTTCAACTATGAAACCTAATTGAAAGCTTTGCTAAATAAACCCAAAAATATCTTCCACAGCTAATAAAGCACATATCGGTTACGTAATTTAGAGACACACGGCATGTCTGTGTGCTGTGTCCCCGTATTAGGATGAAATATTTATTCGCTGTGATGTCGCCTAGCTGAGGAAAAGGTTTTGGTTTCTAAATTTATCACTTTGATGTTTAATGAATTGACAATAATAACTTAATCTAAAAATAATCAATAGCTGCTCACGTGTATGAGGTGGATGGACTGCCTTGTTGAATGGTGGTGGTGGTGGTGGTGGTGGTGGTGGTTGTGGGTGGCCATTTGGTATTGTTTATGCGATAATCGTTAGTCGGAGTCGGGTACCTTCATCATTTATTCAAACGTTTACTCGATTGAACTCATTTGCCTAATATTTTTATTAACCAATTTAACGTGTGTGTGTAACAGAATTTTGGTGGTTTGCTTTGCCGTCGTAAAGTAAACGACAAATCGCTTGGTTGGATAACATCCATAAATAAAAACAATGGAAAAGCAAAAGTGATAACAAAAAGAAACACAAATTTCCTTTATTTATATATAATCCGTTTACCATAAAATCAAAAATATAATTTTTAAGGCTTTACAAAACAACGACAACGAATAATCAGAAGAAACATTTCGTTGAAATTCAGCCAGTCAAGCAAATTGTTAAAACACGAAAAATTTGAAACAGAACAAAAAAAAGAATTGACAGCGGCGGGATTCGAACCCGCGCCATTACTGACTGGTGCCTAAAACCAGCGCCTTAGACCGCTCGGCCACGCTGCCTCTTGAATGGATTTCGCCATATTATATTTTTGAATGTTAATCAGTTTTTTTGTTTTTATATCCCGCAACGCCTAACTGTTGTTTTCCAAAGAATTTTTATTTTTATATCACAAGTCCATTCTGCAAAAGCTTATTTTGAAATCTATATTCTATATTGTCTGCTTCATAAGTTTTCCATTATTTAAAGTTTAACCAAGCGAAAAACTAAGAGTTTTACTTTTATTATAAATTGAATAAAATGAAAACATCAATAAAAAAGAAAAAGGGCAATTTAAAAAGAATTTTTATCTCTAGTATCCACTTCTACTTTTTTTATAGTTAAAAATGAAAATTATTTTTGTTCTTCATTATTAAGATTTAATTGAAAAGTTAATAAACAATTTTATTTTTAATTTTCTTGTTTTATCTAAAATCAATCAACAAAAAGAATTTCCTTTGCACTTCAATTCATAATAAAGTGTTGACTGCACTGTTTGTGTTTGCCTTTAAATTTTTTTTTTAAATTATGTAAATTCAAAGAGACAAGTGTAATAAAGGTAAAAAAAAAAATTAAATTAATTAAAAGACAAGAGTAATTAATATTTAATTACAGTCTAGCTTTTATGAATTTTACATAATTTCTGTTATGATAAAAGTTTCTGTTGCACTAGAAAATCAGCGAGATTTAACAAACAAACCGACAAAAGTTTGTTTACAAAATTCACTAAAACAAAGCCAAACTTAACTAAATGATAATGAATTTTGGTTATGATGCGGAATAATTTTCTTGATTTTAAATTTCCGTGAGTCTTTTGCTCTATCGTTTCGCTAATTCGATTTAATTTAATGGGTATTGTGTTAGCGGAGCTTCGAAATGATTTAAAGGATTCACAACAAAAGTAATTGAGTAATTTGAGTTATTATGAATTAATAAACAACAAACAGCAGAATGAACGTGATTGGCATAATTAAAGGAGTAAAAGCACTTCTTCGAGCATCTCGTAAACAATCTATTCATTGTTCAAACACCGCCTTCCTTTACCTCCATTGCCTGATGCCAGAATGAGTCTTGTTTTGCTTTGTTTGAACTTATCATTGCCATTAGCTTGTGCTTGCAGATTATTAATTTATTTAAGGATGAAATACAAAAGTTCTCTGCATTGTGTTACGCTTTATGAGTTGTCGTTGTTGCAGTCGACTTTGCGACGGTGTCTACAGTTTATTCTATTTCATTTAATTGCACTTTAAAAGTTTTCGCAAGGGGGTTGAGTCCCACGCATTCATGATTCTGGTTTAATTCACCTACAAGTGGAGAATGAAAAAGAAAAATCTTTAAAGGTCAGCAAAGTTCCAACAAAATGACTGCAGACAAATGTGATGGGTGTACAGCAGAATCGTGAGATGTGCGATTCATTTTATTACTTATTTTCCATTGCAATAAATTCAATTAAATCACAATCGCCGTTATTGCTCGTTAAGCTCACTTAAATTATTCATCGCGTTTTTTCTATTGTTTAGCGTTTATTGTTCATCATTTCGCATTAGTTCTTTTCAATTCGAATTTATTAAATTCAATTGTGAGTGGGTTGTAGCAGCAGTGACCATGTGTGAATATTGCGTGGCACATCTGTACGCCAGTACGTACATTTGAATGGCGATTTTTTATTTTATTGCGGCCAACATAAAACTTGTGTAAACAATTTATATTCTAATTCCCATTCGTAGTGATTTTTTGTTTGATTATTTAATTTGGAGTTGAGATTTTATTCTGTAGTGTCCCTCTGGCGTAACTATCATTGTTTGCACAAACACCTTTAATGAAATAGGCTTGAGCTGAGCCTCTAACCAAATTTGGTTCTTTTGGCAAGTTGAATACTTAGTTAGCCAGTAGCATATTGATTGGCAAACATTCTGAATCTTGTAAATTGTCTCATCAATTGACATCAGATTGTCTTTCATTTATTTTTCCATTCTCCATAAAGTCGTCGAGGACGGGCAATCATTTGAAAATATGTTAGATCGATGCTGCCTTTTGCGTGCCATTTATCCAGCCTTATTCCACACCAATAAAAAACTTCACATTGACCCCGCAATCTGTAGAATGAAAATATAAACAAACAAATGCATTGAGTGACTGGCAAAGCGAGGCTTCGATTTAATTGATTTGCTTTGTTTTGCTTCTATTTGCTGTTTGTTCAGAGGTTTGTGGATTATTTTTAATTAGAATTGAATGCTGGGAGCCTGTCTGTGGTGATGGCAGCAATCACCATCAAATTGTTTTATTGATTTTCAACCAACCCATCGTGTTTATAGTTTTTTTTTATCTTTTCTTTTTTAGTAATCAATCAAATATTTGTGTTTAAATCACACGACAACAATTTCATTAATTAAATTTAATCAATCAGCATATTCGGTCAGCTGATGTATCAAAAGCTTTAAATAAATAATATCTGGAGCCCAGATCAAATTAACGCATCAGTTGAATCTGCGATTTATAAGAAAACTAATTACGGAAGGAAAAGTCGAATGGCAACGGTTTTTAATTAGGACTCGAGGGACACTGACTCTGCTTAGAAGTAGTTGCGACTCGTACAGCATTAAAGATGCGAGAGTTCACTGTCGCAATTTATTTTATTTTCAATTTCTTTTTTCCAACCCACCCAAAACTCTTTAACTGATTCGCTTAATTATTTTTCACGTGACTTTTAATGAACAGCAACCCGTAATGTGCTGAAAATTTACATTTTGTTTGCTTACAGAATAATTAAAAGAGATGAGGTGTCACGGCGTTTCGAGCGAAGTGTTAATAATTAAATTCCTGTATGATAATTAGATTAAAGGATTGCGTAGGTCGCGCAGATATAGATTTTACTTCAATCAACGTTTCTTCACTTTAATCAGCCAATGCATTAAACATGAGGTGGTTGCTTAATGCAAATAATGCAATTAGAATATAAATGCAAAATATGGATCGACGTTTCTAGAGTCGACGTTTTTAATATGTGGTATAATCTGGTGGTTGCACAGCGTAGCACAGATGTTAATACACAGATTACACCAATTAAGCACACTAATCACGTTGAATTTTTAATAAAAATAGAGAGAAAAAAAAACTGAATTTGTGTTGGAGTAATGAAGAATGATTGCTTCTGGGATGGAATATTAAAAGGATTGAAAAAGCTTTGAAAAGATCAACAAGAAAAGTTCTCTTGTCCCTTTTATTTTATTTTCTCAATAAAATGGTTTCATGTCGCTATAACATTTATGGGCTCTTTTTTATAAGCCATGACCATCGTCTTTCCCAACATCACGCTTCAGTTATTAAGCGAAGCGACAGTCAAATTTTTATTTTTATTATCTATAAAAGTACGAATGGGATAGTAGATCATCAAATAAAAATCGTGAACGTCTTCAGAAAATGTACCCTTTGAAAAGCAAAAATACCAATACGGGAAATAATGGTTTTCTAATAAAGTTTACTAATTCAATGTTATAAGTAGAAATCACAAAATCACAGCTAGGTTAATTCAATGAATTTATAAATTCTCTATGGGTTATTTACATTATTTTCTGCTCATTGTCAATAAACCATCGTAAAACTGTTTGTTTACTTTATGTGTTAGCCCCCCCTATTTTTTTATTTATTTTTTAGAAAATATTTAATAAATTCAAAGTGTGTCTTACTTAGCGATACCATAGCTACACACAAAAATACAAACATCTAGATTCAAATTAAAAAAAAAAAAAAGAAAAAGGTCCAACAAGTAAAAAGTTTAAGAAATTCTTTGCATCACAAACACCCGTAAATGTTGAACAAGTTGTTATTTTATTATTTATTCAAAAAAAAAACTTTTTCATTTTTGACTTGTAAAACAAATACCGATGGCAATGAAAAAAGAAAAAAAAAAAAAGAAAGCAAATCCAAATCACTCGTTTATTTAAATTAATAAGATTAGCAGTTCCGGTATTACGACGTTGATGTTTTACAACGCTTAAAGGTAAAATTGATTTACGTTTACCTGTTGGGCATGACAATGATTGTTTGTTTAAAATAAAAAAATCTTATAATAGCATTAACACTTTATAACTTTGTAACTTTTGTAATTCACTTACCCTAATCCACTGTGTTTTACATTTTTTACAATTTTTCTTGCTTTTCAATCACTTTATTGAAAAAATATTATCAGAAATATGAAATTAAATTTTAAGGAATGTTTTTTATAAAGACACGTTGAGTGGCGGCTCTTATATATTTAAATGTCTGGAAAATATTCGGAATTGAATTTATTTTTGTATAAAGCCAACTTGAATTGTCTTAAAATAAAACAGAATATTGCGTCTAAAAAATTAACTTAATTCAAGCTTTTCAAAATGTATTATCAAAATTAAAATTTGTTTAACCATTGATACAAGACTCAACCCACTATACACATTTTCCATTTCATTTGATTAACACGATCAATAATCTCCATATAAATTATTTTAATTTTGTTTATTCAAAATTTCAGTTTATATGACGAATATTTTCCATCTTAAAACTTTTAGTTTGATTTAGTTGTAAGCGGAAAAATCAAAAACATTTTTGGTTTCTTACAAATTTATCGTTTTAGATAAATAAATAAATAAAAAATTCAATAAAATCAATTTGAAGTAAAAAAAAAAAAATAAACAGGAAAATACTAAAAGCACGAGAAAAAAAAAATACAAAGCAGGAAAATGGGATTGGTAGGCTAAAAACAGGCAGTATTCATGGGAAGAATAGCAAAAAATCGTATTTTCCACTTTGAAATGATGGGATGGTGACAAAGAATAAACAACGAAATGATGATGAAGATGCTGTAGAAGAAATATGATAAACAAACGAACACACGCCAGCACGCACTTTCAGTTTATTTAACGCGTTTTTTTTTTTGGTTTATTTTCTAATTTATTTAAAGAATGAGGGCGTCATAATGTTTTGCTTTGCCCCATTACTTTTCTTAACCCGAACTAAGGCTTTATTTGCCATCATATGCTCTAATAAAACCGAAAATCGATTATTTAAAATAGGTAATAAAAAAAAAAAATTAAATTAAATTAAATTATTAGAATGACTGAGTCAAACAAAAATCTCTTGGCGAGTAGTGTAATTTAAATAAAAACGTTAATGTACTCTCAAATGACAATCCAATTTGCTAAAATATAAATTGGAGGCGTTAAGTTTACTAATCAGATACACAAGGTTAGTCTTTTTAAAATTTTCCAACTTAAAAAGCTTTAATCATTTACGCATTAATCAAAATGTGAACGATGAAAACGCACAAAGGTATTTGGATTCTCCAATTTTTTTTTTTATTAAATTTAAATTATTTTTACCTTAAACAAAACGACCAAACGTATTGGAATATGAACAAAGTCGATAAGTACCTTCCTAATTATATTCCAGGACAGTTTCAGCCTATTTGATGCATCTTTTTCAGATTTTTCGCAAAAAAAAAAAAAAGAAGAGATTTTTATATGAGCTGAAATTTTGCACAAACATTCATTGAATGATAATGCAATTGAATTTGTTCTACGGTGTTAATTAAATAGAGAGATTAAATCTAGTTTGTAGCATAGAATAACTATTCTGGCAACATTGTAAACCTAGATAAAAAATAAATAAAAATATTTTTCGGTCAGAACTTGTGGTTTGATTATTTTTTCCAAACTAACCCATTTACGTTTTTAATAAAAAAAAAAAAAAAAAAAAATTTGATCAACCATAAAAACCAACAATTAAATACACAAATTTCAACTAAAATTTTAATTATTATTAATAAACAAAAAAAAAAAAAAAACTATTTATCAGGTGGTGGTATTTTTGGGGGGTTAATTTCTGTTTATTATTCTAGACGACGATTCTTTTTTCACTTTATTTATTTGGTTGAATAAATATTTTAGAAAATAAGTGTTAAAAAAAAAAAATTATTTGTTGTTACCATGTGCTTTGACCCCTAAGAAAGAATTACATTAGTTAAGTTCAAGGGCATCGATGGCTTCTAATATCATGACTATTTCATTATCAGCATCTTTATCGTTGTAATTATTTATCGATTTAGTGAAAATGGCAGGAAATCAATAACAACAAAAAAAATAAATAGAAAATAGAAAATAAAACTAATATATAACCCGCATTACATCTGGTTCTAGATTTTTTTATTTATTTATTTATCACATATTGATTTAGATTCGTAATCGCTTATTCACCATTTGATTATTCACACTCCTACATTATTTGTTAAAGTATATCCGACTAAATTAATACTTTAATCCGTTCACATTTAAATATATTTTAACTGGTGTCGCTTTAATTTGTTTATATATAATTTTCATATAATAATAATAACAACGAATTATTAATGAATTTTCATACAGAACATTTTTTTTTTTCTTTTTTACAATAAATAACTAAAGCTCTTGATTATCATATCATATGGTAAAAAAATATATAAAGCGAACACAAGATTATCTTTAATAAATTAAAGTCAAAAAAATTGTTACTTTGTACGATATGAAATTTTATATGAATAAAAAAGATTTAATCTGTTAGAGGATGGAAAATTTCTTAAAGAAAAATTTAAAATGTAAAAGAAGTAAAGTCATTTGGTTAACCAGAGCCTGTGTAACGTATATCAAAAAGTGAAAAGCTTAACGAGAAATTAAATAAAAATCTTATTAATTTAGTAGTCAAGTAGGCTATTATAGTAGAAAAAATGAAAGCTTAAGAAAGCTTCTTTGAATAAAAAAAAAAACATTTTTTTTTTGTGCACATGCGTTAAAATTTTAGCGGGAAAATGAACAAGTAGATAGGGATGCCTATTCACACGTTTATTTTTCAGCAATGTTCTTTGATGTACTTTTATCAGTATTGTTATTGGCATCTGGAAAATCTACGGTGGAGAACTTCGCTATAGAAAGCTAATAACAATGCTTACGATGACAATGAAAAAACATAAAATAGATTGTTGATGACATAAAAAAATTTTGAAAGAAAAATTATTTATTATCATATTCGGTTATATACTTAAAATGTTTGTTTCCTTTCTTATCCTTTTTTTCATTTTTTTTTTTATTTTCTTCCTTTCTTTTTGTTAATAAACGACGCGCGTGTACTCAATTTTGTGTACATTCATTTCTCCCCTTCATTTCCATATAGGAAATGTAATTAATTATCATTTTTATAATGATTTTTTTTCTTTTTCTGTTCATTTCTTGGGTGTGTGAAAACATCGTTTTGCTTGTGTTTTGTGTAGCCGTTATTGCGGTTGTTCTTTTTATTGTCATTTGAAACAGTTCAAGTTGAACTAATAATTGAACCAAAATTTAGTAAATTTAATAACAAAATAGTCAAGAAGCTATTTATGGTAGCCATGCTAAATGGTTCTTGTTTAATATTAATTAAAAATGTATGGCATGTGATTGTTATATTTTATAAAAAAAAAAAAAAATTAATTCAAAATGTGGTAAGTGACTTGTTTATATATCTTAATATTATAACAACAGCAATAATAATAATAATAATAATAATAATAATAATAATAATAATAATAATATTCTAAGTGCTGGTCTACAATATTTCAATATTTCTAATGGTTAAGCCCGATTATAACGCATAATTACATAACAACTTATTACAGAAATATTAATTAATTTAATAAAAGTTTTGGTCTTATTACAATAATTATGTTTTACCAAGAAATTCTAACGATTTCACCATCAACTGACAATGTCTGTAATTAGTTTGTATTTCTCATGACTGTACTTGTGTTTGTCAGTGGTGGAAAATAACCGATTTCTTAGGATACTTAAATTTTGTTGTAATATACTCGGATTTTCGTTTCATTAATAATTTAACCCATCCTGACTGTACTTGTCTTTGCCAGTGGTTGTCTTTCAATTGGTTACAATATACTCGGAATTTTTTTTTCTCATTAATAATTAATTCGATCCACCACTGATTTTTCCCTGACAACAAATTATTCCAAATCATACTTGTCTCACAAGACGTCACTTATGATTTTGTTATCATTATTTCGCCCACAATTGTTTACATACTTTGCGTTACAGTTTTTATTGATTTTTCTTGTTGAAATAATATTTTCAAATGTCTAAGAACTCTGATGACGTTAAATGAATTAAAAAAAAAAAAAAAAAAAAAAAGGTGGGGGCGTACACATAAATAATTCAATTTGCCAACAGCAAGAAAAAATTTTCTGCATTTTTCTTTAAAAAACAAAAAAAAAAAAAAAATTAATTAAGAACTTGTTAATGAAAATGAAAATCTGACGCGAGAATAATATTTGTTTGTTATAAGCAAAACACATATAAAAAATAAAAAAAATATAATAAAAAAAGTAAAAACAGAATGATGATGAAAAATGTGGCTTTGATAAGGATTAGTAGATGATAATGTGATTAATGTTTTTTGTTTTGTTTTATTTTATGAAAAAAAAAACCAAATTGCTTTCATTACTTGTTTGTTTTTGGTGCTTAAAAGCTAAAAATGTTGGCTGCATTTTAACAGTGGAATGGTGTTAATAACATTAAAAGCCTTAAATAGGGAAAAGTAATGCAATTAGCATAAATTATGGTGTGGAGAAGAAAAGAAGAAAATGAGAGAACAAAAAAAAAAAAAAAAAAAAAACAGAAATTAACTTTGTACTATTCGTTTGACCTCTCGTTGTTCTTCACCAGATATACAATTTTATGATAAGCACTGGGCGGTTACTGGTTCTTTATTTTATCTAATTTTTGGGATCTACTCTTTTATTGTTTTTAACCCCATACATCCTAGACATTAGGGAGACAGAAAGAACAGTATTTATATTTTGTTTTGTTTGTTTCTGTAATCATTATTCAACAATTTTATCAAAAGGTTAACAAAGAATTTTTTTTTTTATCACTGGTTTTCGATTATTTTATTTTAATTATTTATTAGAAATATTACATTATTCTTCTAATTGAAATTGAGTTAATTGAAGAATTTACATTATAGTTAACATTTTCATTATTATTATTATTTTAATAACATTTTGGCTGAATGGCATAAATTAAACTTTATTGTGTGGGTGGCGTTCCGCATCGTATGACATATAGATCTTGTTTGAGTTGATTGTTAAATATATGAACAGAGGGTTACCAGTCTTAATCAGAGCATCTGGTGATTTTTAACTAAAATCTGATTAGAGTAAGAACTGATACCACATGGTTTAAGCTTACTTAACTCATCTTATAGCTTATTGAAACGCATTTTTCTTAGGTTATTCAAAAAATTCAGGACAAACTTCTGGTAGTCATCAGATTTTACAACAAATCTCACCAATTATAATGACGCCACTGTTTTCTGCAACCCATATATGTAAGTATATATAATTAACAAAAACATTTTTTTTACTATAAACATTAACACGAGGGGGTGGCGTAAATTTTAATTATAGCAATTTATTGTTTTTAATTACATTTTTAGTAGAGAAATTTATAACAAAGTTGTTTTTATGTATTATGTTTTATTATTATTATTATTATTATTATGATTATTAATTAAAAAATGCTTTCTTTTTTGCATAAAACATATTTTTTATATTATTAATAAAAAAAAATTTCACATTTTATTCATCTTCTTATATTTTTTTTTTTTTTGCTTACTTATTTATTAACTTTACACCAAAATATGATTTTTTTATTTTTTTTTTCATTTTTTAAAGTAAAATAAACATAAATTAAATAATTTTTTCTCTCTTTTATTTAAAAAAAATAAAAAAAAATTTTATTGAGAGGTAAACGTGTATAACTTTTCACATTTTATGGGCTCCCTTTTTCTGGTTATTTCATTTTATTTCAACTTCTGGTTACAAATTAATAAGGATAAAAAAATAAAAAAGAAAACTCCATAAATAAATTAAGTTAATAAAAAGCTTTTAGAACTAAACAATATCGGGGGTATAAAGGGTTTTTTTTTTGTAACTTTGTGTTACTATTATAGATTTTGTTGTTGCTATTATTGTTGTGCTTTTTATGTATTATAGAACTTTTTTTTTTTATATCTTTACAATACATTTTTGCTACATTCTTTGTTTCTTCGATTTTTATTTTTCTTTTTTCTTTTTTTTTTTAATCAACAACAAAGGATACTTGAAATGAACAAAAAAAAAAAAAAAAAAAAAAACAGAAATCTTGATTATAACGATGTTTAATTACGATAACGTTGGTATGTTATGTATCGAATTGGTTTAATTAACGAATTAAATATAACAAAAAAAAAAAAAAAAAAAAAAATGGGAGAAGGATAACAAAAAAAAAACTATTTTTGTCCAACAAAAGATTTTCGGGCTTTTTTTATTAGTAAATAAAAGAAATAGAAAGTGATCAAAAAAAAATTGATTAACTTCTATCCACGGAAAAGCTTTTATAAATTTTTTTTTAAAGTATTTTTAAACAATAAACTTTGCTTTAACCATCAGACATATACAACGATTTTTGTTATAATTAAATTTATTCAAATCAATAAAAGTTAATAACCTAAAGCAAATTATATTTATTTTACCATCACCATTCCCCTGTTTTGTCAATTTATATACAACAACTGTGTCTACTTGAGGCTTTTATCGTTGCGATATTATATTTTGTCGTAAAAATTTATTGATAGAAATTATTTATTATTTTTATTTTTATTGTTTTACTGCATTTTTGTTAAAATTATAATTAATTTTATGTGGATTAAATATTGATTGAAGCTTTTTTTTTTGGTTATATTAAAATTTAAAGTCATGCTTGCTCGTGAAAAGCAGTTATAAAAGCGCTACAAGGGCTGGAACAGATGCTCTCAGCCGAACTGTGACAATAAATAAAACTACATTTTTAAAAGAACCGCGATAAAATGGAACGCCTTCACATCCAATGTCCACAAATACCTAAAAATCTCATCCTTTTGATTAAAATTCCAATTGAATTTGAAAAATATTTTTTTTTATTTTATTATTAAAGCCACACAAGCTGAGATTTAATTTTGATAAATTTATTTTTTTGTATAATTTAACAAAACATTTTGTGCTTTAATCGGAAAGCTAAAATTGTTAGGGTGGTTTTTATAAATAAATCAATCATTTTATCGCATAGCAGCGGTGGTGAAATAGCATTTATTATTATTATTATTATATTTTTTTTTTATTACTTACCGAATCAAAGAAATGATGCGTCATGTGAGCTTTTTATTTATTTTATTTTTTCATTATTTTTTTTAGTCAGAAATAATTATTAAATTTTTTTTTTTGAAACGAATAATAATAATAATAATGAATGAAATAATGAAATTTGTTTGTCATCAAAATAATAATTTTTTTTTTTTATTTCGTTTAAATTCTTTTAACGCTGCTTTTCTCTTTTTTGAAGATATTAAATATTCCCCCTTTTAAGCAATTTTATGCTACTTATATTAATTTTGTACATGAAATAAATAATTTTTTTTTTTTATTCCGAAACATAACTTTAGTCCATTTTACGTTTTTTTTCTTTTTTTTTAATTTTGTCTTCACCAATCAATCTCTATAAAAAAAGGTAAAAAAAAAAAAAAAAAATGCGATGTAGTCAAATTTGATCTTGATTGATGTGAATAGGGAAGAATTTATTTTGTAACATTGCATGTTTCTGTATCAGCACCATCGTTCCAAAAAAAAAAAAAAAATTAAATAAATTTTTACAAGAAACCTGTAAACACAATTGTAATTTAGCACAAAAATAAATAACGATTTGTTATTTAAGGAAACAATTTTGTTACAATTCGAAAAAGCATAGAAAAACATTTTTTTTTTTGGTTTTGTTTGGTTGGGTTTGTCTGTTAAAACTTGTTGATGCTTTTCACATATATTTTGCATGGCAAGTAAATTTTTATAAAAGTACTTACTACAGTCCATTTGTGATAAATTTTGTTATATTTATTATGCTACCTAAAACTTGTTATCGTTAATATTCTTTCGAAACTTTCATAGAAAAATATTATTACGTGGGAGTGTTGAGAAAAGTTTTTTTTCTATTTTTTTTTTGTTACTTCTTCCTTTGGATTATATATTAAATTACAAAAAAGTTTTTTTTTTTTTTCTTGTTAAACTTTTAAATCATGTTGATAGATTATGTGTAAAGTAAACACTCAATAAAAATTATTTGATTACAATTAATTACATTTTATCGGTAATGATTGAAATCAAATTGATTTATTAAATGCGACATATATATATATATATTCGCGTGCTAATTAATTAAATTATTATTATTTCTTTTTTATTTATTTAATTAAATTTTATTAGTAATTAAAAAGTTTTATCTAATAAATTAATTTGAAATTAAATTCAATTATGAACTCGAGGGGAAGCAATAAAATAACAATGTAATACACACATAAAATATTTAATTTGTAAACACAAATTGTCAATAAAAGTAAAAGTTTTAAACTTTATTGTGGGCATCAATTCAATTAAATTAAATATTTTTTTACATAGATATTACAAAACCAATCTGTAAATAACGTAAAAGTGAAAAATTATTTGTATGAATAAAGAAATAATAAAATATTTTTATCAAGAAAGGAGAAAAACGATATAAAATGCTGATCAGGCGTTTTATAGTATTTTTACGTAACAAATTTATTAAGAAAAATTTTCTAATAAGAACTGAAAATACCATGTGGTAAGATGATATCGTTTTTATTCGACTGTTTTTATGCCTATATTGCATCCAAAAAGAAATAAAATGTTTCTCAAAAGGACAGGAATAAAAAGACTGGCAGTGTAGGAAAGAATGAAAGAATAAATGAATGAATGAATGAAGGAAACTGCTATTAAGCAAATCATTACATCTAAATTGGTAATAAGAAAGTAACATAAAAAAAAAAAATTAAGTGAAGTGTGGCGTTAACAATTCTTATCAAATATCAATCTTTAAATATAAAACACTACATGCAAGTAGTTACTAATCTTTATGTATTAAAAAAAAAAAATCATCAGAATTTTTACTAAGTTGTTGTCGCTGTTAAAAGCACCGATGTCTCAGCACGAAAACTTTTATAAATACAACATACAGGTATCCTTTAATTAGAATAAATTATTTATGTTAATTGAAAACAAGAACTTGTTTAATTCAACTATTATTAAATACACTTAATTCAATTTGACATGAATTTATGCCCATTTTTAATGATTAATTTATTCATTAAACTACTTTGCTTGAAAATATATTTTCTCTATGATTATGAGTTAAAAATCGTTTAATTTTCATGACACAGCTACAAACGCAACGATATATTTTTCATTATTTTAAGTGGAATTATTTTTATTTTTTTTTTTTGATAGTGATCCGATCCTTATATATTACAAGATTGTACGATTACAAAAATTGATGTCAATTAATTTAAATGGATATGGATATATATATAGAGTTGATTACAGATTTTATAAAGCTTATATAAGACTTAGTAAACAAGATAGAAGATAATTAATCTATTTTATAATTTTATAAAATCATCTTTTTTAAAGATATTTTAATTAAAAACAAAGTTTTGCGCTATGCTATTTTTGTTATCAGCATAATAATAATAATAATAATAATAATAAAGAAAATAAATAAAAAAAAATTTGTTGGATAAAAATAAGATAGAATTACGATAGTTAGACAATTAATTAAGGAAATTAAATTGTGAAAACATGAAGATATTTGGGTCGAATTGATAAATTATTATATTTTCATTATCGTTGTATGGATTTCTGTTTTGCGTTGTTTTCATTCGTTACGATACCCTGAACAGAACTGATTACGGTTTCCAGTATCGATATTTCGATATTATCTCATAAGAATACCGATACTCTCGATACTAACTATACTGGAATTCCTACTACTGATTCAAATCTGTTTTCTAGATGGATTTTTTTAATTTTTAATAATAATACAAACATAACAATAAAATAATTTTCGCTATAAATAAGTTTTTAATTTATTAATAAATATGTTTTTTTTATTTTTGTCCGGAAATAATAAAAGAATTAATTGTTCTTCTTGTATTCTCTACAAACATTGTGTAAACACAATAAATTTGTATAAAACATAAACAAAATAAAATTTCAATTAAAAATCATAAAAAAAAAAAAAAAAAATCTTTTATGAGATAATTAAATTTAAAATACCAAGTAAAATACCGTCTTAAAATAATTTTTTTATATGCAAATAAAAGTACAAAAATGCAAATAAAAAATACAAAAAGAAAAAAAAAAAAAATCTCGAAAAAACAATTCTTATCGTATCGTCGTCACTTTGTTGTGTTGAGAAATTTTTTTTTGTTTTATTTTACAAATGTGAAAATGATGAATGTTCGTTTTTTTTTTTTTTATTATTCATTTTTATGTTTAAACAATTTTATGATGTACGACTATCTGTGTTACCTGGCTTCGTGCTGTATTTAATTTTTGTTGTATAAATTGTAAAGTTGAAACCCTGATACACTTACACTGGTATGGATTTTTTTTTTCTAGGTAAAACGATGTTGGCGTGCAAGCCAAACGCATGCCGATAAATTAGCAACGGCATAAGGGCGCCAAATTTATTTTTGAAAATTTTAAATTATGGGAAATTTAAATAATTTTTTTTTACCACAGATCCACAGAAGTTCATGTTTCGGGTTCATGGTTTACAAAATATGGTTTAGTTTACGAGTTTATATCGTGTAAAACTGGGTAACACGGTAACACTAGTATACATAAATTTTGTCTTGATGCTAACTCTACATAAAGAATAATAAGGTGGTATCTTGTTTATAGTTTACAAAAAAACATATAAAACTATGAAAATAAATAATAAAATTTTAACTGAAATATTTATTTTAGTATTTTTTATAAAAAGACAATAAAATTTGAAGAGGACATTTCGTCTTTATTGGTGTTGTGTATGTATTCTCGATGGAACATTGATTTAATTTTATTACTTACATCAACTATGTTGCCTCATAAAAAGTTTAAAGTTTAACCAAATAATCAACATTGCAAGTGGATTCGTCGTGAAACAAGAAAAAAAAAATTAGAATGAAGAAGATCAAACCCCAATCAAATTATCTATCAATTAGTCTAATAACTAATTTTAACTTTTAAAAAAGTCAACTAAAACCCACTATTTTAATGTTCAAAGTTTTCGCATCTTATAACATCTAATTGTCAATCTGATAAACTGAATCCCGAGAAATATTTAACCAAAATTGTGACAACATCGATAACGAAGACTCATCTCGAAAGGTTATTTTAATTTTATTACAAATTAGAAACTTTAAACTAAAAAAAAAAAAAAAAAAAACTCGATTGCAGAAAAGGTTTTTCGTTTGGTGTGCAGAGTTGAATCTTTATCTTTAAATTTTTGAAATGAAAATTTTCATAAAATCTTCAGACATTAAACAATTTATTTTACGGTAACGACATGTAATAATAATGGAAGAGATCATCAAGCAAACACTCAACCTCGTTGAGTTTGTCTTCTCTTTAATGTGAAAAACGCAAAAATTTACGAATTTCCATAAAACAAAACCGAAAATTACGATCATCATTATGCGAAAGAATAAAAAAATTATTAAAATATCGAATGTGTGGATGATTAGGTTGTGGCAGAACACACCACCATCGCACGGCATAACTGTGCAGGTAACTACGGCTGTGAAGGAGCAACCAAACAATATGAGTTGTGTGCTTTTATGTTTTATTGCAATTTACACAAATTTTCCATATTGTTTCATCGCCTGCCGTCATCTTTGATAATTTTATGTTCCTTCACCAAGGAAAAATTATTCATTTTGTTCCTTTTATTTATTACTTTGCATTATTTTTATTTTATTTTTCTGTGTGTTTATCATCTATCTCTTTATCATCATACGTGATAAAATCCGCTTTACTTGTCGCCTTAGTTCGGGGTAAACTGAGATTAATTTCTTTTGAGTTTTGTAAGCAGCTTTGATCAGTTTTATTTAATTTTATTACCACCCATGAGAAAATAAACATTTTCATAATCATAATCATAATCCAAACAATGCTGATTGTTATTTAAAAACAATTTTTTTTTTGTGTGTTTGAAGTATGATTTATCGATATTCAGCTGCTTCAAATGTTGCTTTTATTGAAATTGTTTGTTGTTTCCTTTCAAATATTTCAATCATTTATCAAACTCCATGGCATATGTGTGCTTGTGTATCTAATTTTACATGTTCCTCAATTTTTCAAGTTTGTTTATTTACATATCACCCTCCTTTGTAATTTTCTAGTAAATATGAATCCAAATCAATAAATCTAAGTGTTAAAAGCTTTCAGTGTAAGTTAAAATGAAATTTGAGTTAAAGCTAAAGACTTGAAATGTTCAATCATTAAGTGTTCCAGGATTATTGTATATTTTCATCTAACCATTTTCCGTTTGTATTTATTGAAATTTACCTTATGAATTTTTTTTTTCATCATACATCCATATACTTGATTTTAAGTGTAAATAATAGGATTATGTAGTGATGAAGGTTTTTTTTTTTTTATTTCGACAGAATTTGTTTTGTCTCAACTATATCATATTTGTTCTTATTCGAATTTCAAAGGGCTTATCATATTTGTAACCTTTAAGTAAGTTAAATGCTATTCGATAGCATCTCGTTTGAACTTTAATCGATGTTTAAAGAGGGGTGAGAAACATTACGTAACTTATGACGGACATAGTCAATGCAATAGAACAGCAATTCGAGTTAATTGATGTGATTTTAACACATTTTCGAGACAGAGAAAGAATTTGTTATTATTATTAACCCTTAACTCTTAATCTGTTTATTTATTATTTGTTGTTAATGATTCATAATTTAAAATTAAAGTCTTTCATATTAATTTTAATATTTCATGTTAATCCGTTTTTTTTTTTTTTTGTAAATTAGTTTATATGGTATACACGCGTGTATGAAAATAAATAATGACAAATCCTTCGTAAACAGCTAAACTTATTATTATTCATTTATTCATAGGATATTTTCAATTGTATTTTAGTTTTACTTAAATGTATCCGTTGAGAAATAAGAAAACACACGATAAACTTTAAAGATTTTCAACATCCTGTAGATAGTCGTTTAAATTATTAAAAGACATTTTCAGGAACAATGAACATTGAAGACACATTTGTTCCAATAATACATGAATATAATTACACAAGAGGAAATTAAATGTTTTATAAAATATAAACAATGGGAATAAAATTGAAAAACTATAAAGTAAACACAGCAGATGGTCGTTTTTTCTTTTTTTTTTTTGTATCCTTTTTCGTATTTTTATTACTTGTATTTTGTAACGCTTCTATTACATTGTAAACAATGGAAAGGAAATTATAGAAAGATATAAATGTATATTAAACACATACATACATATCATAATAATGATAACAATTATGGGATAATGATAAAGTCAAACAACTGCTCGTTAATGGGGGAGGTAGTTAATATTCTACGCTTATCTGAGCTGTCGTGTGCAGTATTCACTTATAGACATAATTATTCGTAAAACTGTGGCAACAAACACAAAAATCTATATTCTTCTATAATAAGGTAGGCAATAAGGCAAAAAAGGTTTTTTTTTTTAAATGCAATCTAAGATGTTTAGTCAGCTCATTTATTTTCGTTATTTACATGAAAAAAACTATTTAACAGAGGAGTAATGTAGAAACTATGAATTCAAATTTTACTTTATCAATACGTTAAAACAATGATTGAATACCAATTAGGGTCTCCAGTATCGTAGTATTTTGGTAGTATCGATATATCGATACTAACTCATAATACTACTATCGATACTGTGTTTTGTCTCTACATTCCTATTGCCCTACTAATTCATTAATTAATTTTTTATTTTCTAAACAAACTAGTAATTATGTATTAAAATGATTATATGAAAGTATCGAGTATTTTAATTTTGAAATATCGAAATATCGATACTATCGATACTGGAAAGCTACCAACGATTGTATTATCTTTTTAGTTGCAGGTATTTTAAAATTCCCTTTAAACTAACCAAACTACACAAGAATTTTTATTTTTTTCAAAAGAATTTTAATTTCACTTTAATTCTCCGGATTACCTAATAAAATATTTAATTTTACAAAAACACCACTGTTTTACATTAAATAAAAAAATGATAAACATTATTTGTAAAATTTCTGTATAAATTATTTTAAGTAAATGTATGTTTAGCGAAAATAAACTTATGTGGTATATTCGTCATATAATAACAAATAATATTATATAATAATAAATTTGTTGAAAATCATTCAATTGAATCATAACAATATAAAAATAAAATTCACTCTTATTACATAAGTAAATTTGATTGCCATTCATAAAATTTAATATATTCGTTAACACATTTATTCGTACAAATATAAAAATTCTTTTTTTTTTTTTTTTATTAACGATTCTTTAAATTAAATCTGGGTTAAAAGGATACCAAATGTAAAAAAAAAAGGATTTTTGGCTTCGTTACAAAATTATCTTTTCATTGAAAAAAAAAAATTAAATCTTCCGAATTCAATCTGGTGCGTTATTTAAGTTTATAATAATAGTAAATGAAAAAAAAAAAAATTATCACGGACAATGGTCAATCGATTTCTGTTGAAATCACCAAATGTCCAATATCAAATACGTTTATGAGACACTTGTGTGCTTTCAAGTTTTTTTTTTTTTTCATATTTATTTGTATAAAGGTTGGTTTTTTTATATATATATACAAACTGAAATGAATTCTGAAGTGTGTAAGGAAGAAATGTTGAATGGATCACAAAAACGAAGTTAACGGAAGACCATAGCCTTTTTTTTATTATTACTTCTTGCTTATGTTACCTTATGAATTCTACCTTTTGTTATATTTTTATTGAAGATTATTATTATATTTTTGCTGTTGTTTTGTGACTAGTTAAAAAAAAAAAAAACTTTTATTTCTACGTTGAAAAATAATTGATTTTTTTTTTTTTTTGCTTCTAAACGTCGTCAGTTGTTGTGATTCTTGCCATAATCAAAACAATAATAAAGAAAAAAAAAATAAAAATGGCTATGAGGCCCTTTTAAATAATTTTTTTTTTCTTTTATACTTTAAAAATAAAAAATAAATTTATGGTTGCGCTCTTATAGCGAGTTTTTTACTTTTATTTACGTTAAAATTTTTTTTTTATTTTTTATTATAAGCAATCTTCATAAATCTGTTAGATGTAATAAAGAAAAAAATAAGCGAAAATATATGTTTTTGGGTTTATTAAATTTATGCCGATAATCAATAATATAATTATTTACTTATATTTCATGATGAGATTATTAATGTTGAGGACTTTTGTTGCATCTAAAGAAAAAAAAAACAATTTTTTTTGTTTGTGGTCATCAATCAAAAAAGGCGTCTAGACCAATGATGATTAATTTCGAGACGTCACAATAGTCTGTGTACGTAAAAGCTTTAAAAGCATACGTATCAATAATGTTATTGTGAAAATTTATTGTTTTTATATATCACTTGCAGAAAACTCCATTTCTTGATGATTCAACAGAAACGCTTCTTGAATGTAATTAAATAGAGGAAAAAAAAGGGTGGATCGTAGAAACGTAAATTATTGTAGCAAGGATAATGTTATTAAGGTTAGTGAAACCGTAACTAAAAAGGCTACGAGCTTTCGTTAATCAAGGTTATACGGTCACCTAAATCAATTAAAATTTTTGGCATAGTTGGCAAGAACTGACAGAAATGGTTAGTGTAATGAATCGGTGGTAATGTCGCCAGGAAATTACATTCCGAAACTTAGTTAAATATTTTCTAGATCTAGGTCTCGGTCATTTTGTGACTTACCATAGCATAAATGTCGCATAATTCGTATAACAATTATTTATTTTATTTTTTTTGGTAGCCATACTCTGAAGGGCAAACCGACCCGTAATGTACTCCGGTTTCTGTATTTATTTCATTTAATATTAAATCGGTAAATCAATTGGATTGAACAGAGTGTGGCGTCATAGATAGAAATACAAATGGAACTTATTTATTATCGTTAGAGAACCCTCTTGAACTAGATCGTTGGAGTCCTTTTTCATTTTACTCACCACAATTCAAGGACGACAAAATATAATAAATCTGTTCTTTGCTGCCTCATCTAAACGAGATTATTTATTAAAAAAAAAATTATTTTTTCTTTTCCTTTTCCATCAAGATTTTTTTTTTTTTAAGGGAAATCACGTTCTATGTTGGCGCTTCGTTATTGAGAATTATTTTTCACTTGTTCTAAGAAATGTAAAGTCACTTCGACAGAAATTAGAAACGAAAAATTAAAGCCTCATTGTTTTGATTTCCGTTTAAAATTAAATTTTATTGGCAGTCACATTTATTTTGTTGTTTGTGATTATTAATAATTCGCAGTAATTCGAGAAAGTAGAAGCCAAGCAAATAAATTTAAATGAAGAAAGAGTTGAGTTGAGTTGAGTCGAATCGAGTCAATTTCGTAGCAATAGGAAACGGGATCAAATCAGTCGTCACTAATGCAAAACAATTTAAGCGATATACGAAAATATAAAACACAAAAAAATGGAAAATGGTTTTTCCGCTATTGTGGTTCGTTTTGTTTGTTATTTTCCCTTAATTCAACCCCCGCTCCCCTATTCAACATCCATCTTCCGATTGATTTTGTATAATATTTGAAAAATAAAAAACATTTTCTCGAATTAAATTAGTTTCCAGCAAAATTGTTTGTTTTCTCGTCTTAATTCTTGTAAAATAACATTGGGGCAAAATTTTGTTCATTCTTGTGTTTTACCAAAATTTTGTTGAAATCGTTGGACATGCCACGACCTTTTCTGTTTATTTACTGTGGCTTGAATTTCTATTTTGCATTCTTTTTACATTTTAATTTCATTCATTCCCATGGGTGAGTTTTTAAACATACTAAATGAAGAACATTATTTTTTTCTTGTTTCGCTTTAAAATTAGAAATGCAAGGAATTTTTTGCCTATTTGTCTCAAGGTGAATTTTCTCATTTGAAAACGGTAACTCTGACAATAGAACCTTTGTTTTTTGTTTATTATTTTTAATGAAGAGAAAACGACGATTAAATTGTTTTTTATTATTATTATTATTATTATTATTATAGAACATATACATTTAATAAATTTATTCTTCAAAAAAAATACTAAACATAGTTCGTTAAAACAATCAAAACTAGAACGAACAAAGCTTAGTGCACTAATTTTTTTTGGACGAATTAGATAGATTAGTTTTAAAGAGCTCAACAGTGCTCAGCTTAAATCGAAAATAAATAAATAATTTTATTAATGATTTTTCTTTTAAATATAATAAAAGCTTTTCGTTATTTAAACCTCAAAGCATTGTCTGACTAAGTCTGGTTAGAGTTTTAAGTTTTTTGAATTGAATGTTTTACTGAAATGATAATCTATATTATAAGCTTTTAGATCAAAAGAACTGAAGTTGGTTGTCCTTTCCATTATTTGTATCCAGTTTTTCTACTTTTTTTTCTATATTTATAGAGTTTTTAATATACCTAAGTAGAAGGAACATTAAAGAAAAACTTTTGATGAGAGAAACTTTTAAATCTATAGCGAATAAGTATTACAAAGTTTTATTTACTATTAAAATAAAAAATAAACCACAGGTAATCCGTAAATAATCAATAAATAAATAATCTTCTTGTATTGGTTAGAGTGAAATTTTAATTTAAAACGACAAAGGTGTGATTAATAGTAATTATTTTAGTCACAAATGACTGAAAAAGTTGTAAAATAATAAATTCGTTCACTATGGACATTCAATTAATAAAGAAATCAATTTAAATATCAATTAATTTCCCTCAATATTAATTAAATAATACGAAAAGTTTGGTGGTATCACAACAAATCACTACCATCTGTTAGTAATATAAAAAATATTTATAATTTGTTTATCGATGATTTAAAAGCAGAAAACTACTTAAAAAGCGAGTTTATCCGATTATAGAAAGGAAATGTTTTTTGAGAAATTAAAGCGAAATAAATTGACAAAACAAGCTGCACTGATTTGATCAAAAATATTTGTGTTGGGCCCTTGTTACAATTTCCTTAATTCATTTTGACTTTTTGCAAAGCTTCCAAAGTAACTTCCTTCTTGGTCAAATTATTCAAAAATTCTAAAACAAAAGTTTCTTTCTTCTTGAACATTTTGTTCAATTTGTTTGCTAGAGTTATTTCCTTGGCTTTGTGTTTAGCCCTTGTCATCATTCAAATAGTCTGCATCAATCCGTGTTAGAAAATATTTACGAGACAATTGTGATGAGGATAATTGGTGGTGATTTGTTTTTTCTTTTATATTATTAAAACTTTTTTTGTCGCATCCATAAAAGTTATGTCACAACGTCCATAAACTTCCATAGTTGGGTAATAAATTAACATTGCTGCGTGTCAACGGCATATTAACACGCAATTGCGTTAATTTAATTGAATTAGAGAAGAAAGCTGAACTTTCACATTTCTGCTTGCTGAGTGACAGTAATGATTTCTTCCAAGTGTGCACATTGGTTGGATAAAACGTTAGGGAAGGTACACTGATGACAGCTACAGTAATGTCGTATTTTCATTGTATTTGATGGAATCTTATTAATTTTATTTGAATTAATTGAATATTGCACTCAGTATATACTGAATTCATGTATTCACGAAGATACAAATTTGTGTGACACATTGTTGAGAAATGAAATCTGCCATATTTTACATCGCCTATGCTATAAGTATCACAAGAATTCGATTATCACGAGTCTATTAATTAATGATCTGCTTCAGGATTCCTAGCTAGCAAGAAACAGTGACTCACGTAGTCGATCGAATTAATTCTGAATAAATATTCGTCGTAAATTAGGTTCAACAAGTTAATCCCTTCTAGATTTATATTTTAATTGTGTTTTGTGTTTTTAATGGGGAAAAGCAATTCAATTAACTGTTTGTAGATGCGTTTATACAAGCTTTCAATAGAGGGTTGATGGGTTGGATGGTGCCAAGTATAAGTAGCAGAAGCACAACAGAATTTCCATATTATTTAATATTCACATAAGATTCACACTCTTTTAATACGTCGCCCAACTTTACTTAGAAAGACACATTTTTCCTCTGGCTCCCGGCAACGTTTCCGAATATGACACTTTCTGTTTGAACATTAGCATATCTTGTGCACATCTACGCCATATAAATCATCGATAAAATGTAAGAAAAATTCTTCTGTTTTTTCTGCTGACATAGGGTTACAAGTTGGCTGAGTTCGTTGTTCATCTTCATCGGTTCTTATTTCAATTTTGAGCTTTACGTTGACAGAAATTGAATATTCCTGACAAAAACTAATTGAAATGGAAATCGATCTAATTTACATCAAGAAAAGTACGAACTATGCGAAGCATAAGTTCTAACTGAATTTGAATTAGCATATTGGCAACAAATCGATAAAAATTCAATCGATGAATTAATGAGCGAAAAAACAACCGGGAGATAGTTCATTGCAGTGGAATTTGTTTTGAAATTAATTGTTTCTCGCTGGTGGATTAGGAAATAGAAATTGAAAATATGCCAGCTGTTTCAAATTAGCGACTAAACCGACTAAAACGTTTTCATCTCCCAGCAGGAACTGATTAATAAATCGATTTCCATGCAATTTCAAATGCTTGTGCAATGCGAAAAAACTTTAATTCAGTTCTGTTGCGAATCAGATGACTTAATTCAAATTTGATTATACAGAAAACGAAACAGAAAGTCAGCATCCTGCCACCTCCGACTAAGTTATGCGAAGTAATAAAGAAACCACACAGACAGTTTTTCGCTTCGAAGCAGTCATTTTCTTTTGTTACCATTTTGCGGGCCAGAAGAAGGTGGAAGATAAATCATTAAATTCGATAAATAAACACGTCGTGCATGTCACATGGCACAGAAAATATTAAAGGAATAAAATATTGAAATTGATACTGTTCGCGGTGGTTATCAAATTTATAGAAATTATTTTTTAGTGTAATAAAAATTATGTTTTATGAGTGTGGCGTGCGCTATGAGCTAGTGGCAAACGAAGAAGGAGAATGAGAAGAAGATACAGAACAATGAAATAAATCAAACAGCGAACAAAAGATAAAATTTACTGCACGAAACCATAAACCAACCCGCCAATCAGAACTTAAAAAAAAAAAACTTTCGAATTGAAACAAAAAGAAGCTTGGCGGATACTAACGAGTTACCGATTGCTAATACATTGATCTATACGCAGAGGAACATAATTCGACTGTGATGATGATTATGACGTGAAGCGAACTAAACTGAGTAAATCATATCGATCCTTGTCTACGTGACCCTTATAAATATTGTTATAAACGGTTAATGCGGATTTAAAGAAACTAAACGAAAAGTAAAAAGCGGTCGTTACATTGCAATGGAGTTGCTTTGATAAATTGTAATTTATCTCGTAAGACGTCGAGTCAAATGGTAAGAAGGAGTGATAAATCGAATAAAGTGATAATAAATGGGCAGCCCATTAAGCGTAGTGATTCTTCATTGTACGAAAACTATTATTAAGCAATGGAACCAATTCCCGTTCATTGACATGATAATAATGGTGATGGCGGCATTCTCCACTCAATTTCGGTTAGAAATCATTATGTGGTGAAAGCATATTAATTATTCACTCAGTTCTGATGCTTACTCCGCCATAATTAACACAAAATCGGGTGTGACGATACCTCACAGTAGAAGTAGAAACATGCAAACAGCGAATTAGTTTAATAAAATTCAGAATCGCACAGAGCGTGGGCTTGACTAACACATGATAGAAAAATTTGAATAATAATTTTCCTTTGTGTTTTATCATTTATTATGCGGTGGTAAACGGCTGGACACATTTCACATTCGGTTTTATTAATTAAACAAAAAATAAAAAATTGTAATCTGAATCGAAATTGTTTTTGCTGTTGCTCTAGCGACAGACCAGATAACGCTACAGACAAGTGTCATCTGAATAATACTTCAATGAACATAAATTTCGTCCCTTTATCATAATTAGCTCGTGTGTTTAGATTTTGTTTCACACATTTCTTAGCAATAATTCAGACGAAGTTCTTTTTCGAATGCGCAATTATCTAAGAAATCTAATTAAATATTACTTCCGATTTCTTCCCATTCCTGTCTGCCATAGTCATAGATAATGAATACTCTGGGTCACGTTTTGAATGATATTTTCTATTTGAATTGCATAAACGTGATCGTTAAACTGAAGGAAGAATCAAATGCGGCTGCTTTGTATTATTTATAACTCGATGAGCAGATTTGATACATGCGAGGTTTATGATCGGAATCCACCTGACTTTATTACGTCGCATAAATGGTAATAGGAAAACGCGAAATCCATCATCTTTAATTACAAATGTATCCCAAAATTGATTCTTTCATTAATTCGAGTCATTCTTTGTTATTTTATGATTGCGTAGCATGGGACAGAGGATTTTCCGTATCCTTTTATGATGATTTGTATTTTGGCTGTTAAAATTCTTCAGTCGCTTTGTAACTAGCGCTTATGAAGGCTTCTAAAAATAATTAAATCGCCCGGTCAGAGTTCTTTTTCAAATACAGGAAATTGTGTATATCCTTCCCTTCAATTGTGTACACGTCATCCTGTTGAACATTCCAAAATCAATTCTATATTATGAAGGTCAGTCTATTTTACGGTCATGCTTATGCTCTGTGCAATTACGGTTCGATGGTTCAGGTTAAAGACGTCCACATATAGATTTTTAAACTCCATTTACTTAGTTCACGTACAATAATACCACAAATGTTGGTTATTCGGATGCCTAGTGGCTTAGTTTTATTAGTGTTGGGAGTGGTTTTATGGTCCCCCATCGGTCGTTAGTCTGAATATAATACTGAATGTATATCCGATGTACACCTTAATAGCGTTCTCTTGTAACTTTATATGTTTTCCGGTTTTTATTTGCTATTGATTACCTTGCTCTTAGTTTTTGTATTTAAAATGGTTCTTTCTGTGGATTATTGAAACGAATTTGTTTCAAATGAAAACATTTGATTAACTTTTGTACCGAATCTTATTGAAAATAAAAAATAACTCGAAACAAGAAAATATATTTAAAAATATTTTAACATTAAAATTCTCAATTAATTGAGTTTTATTCTTTCGCATTTGAAATAGTTTTCTGAAATGCCCTATTCTGCATTTTATTTAAATTTGTGTAAATTTTCAAAGGACTATTAATTGTTATTTTAATATAAAGAAGAAAACTCACCTTCCATGCCAGTATAAATGAAAGAAAATTAAAGAACAAAAAAATGAAGGGATATAAGCAACACAATGTTGCTCGAAATTCAAAAGCCAGTTTATGAAAATTCAACAATTTATTAACTGAATTGCAGAATGTTGTAAACAAAACGTATAATTTCCACATAATTTCTTTGTAAATGTTTATGCGGCATTTAAAATGTATGCTTGCAGATTGTGTTTTTTTTTTTTTTTGTATACTAATTTACCTTGTCGGCATTCCCAATGTCCCTAATGCATAAATTATTTATATGTTTTGTGGATTCTGTAAAGAAGATGAAAAATTTCTCCTATTTTATTATTTCTATTGTTGTTTTTGTTGTTTTTCATCTACTTTTTCTTCATTTTCTTCTGAAAAATAAATTTAATTATTGTGTAGTCATATTTTGTATTCATGCTCAGTCATAGAAACTAATTTCAGGATAGAGTAATAAAGTGAGGAATTTTCTTATTATAAAAGGCAATGCAGACGAAATCATTAAATGGTACTAAATTAACGTTGTCTTAATTGTGTGGTAAAAGTTAATTTTTTTGGTAATTTTACATGTAATCAACTATGTGATTAAAATAATGATCAAAGTGTCAAAAGTGCGAAAGAATGTCGTTAAATCGTTGCTACGCATTTAACACCATACCGTAGCAAACAAAAAAAAAAAAAAAACTATTTTTTTTCTTCTTTATTTTTGTATTTGAATTAGAAAGCACATACGTAGCGTAAATAAATTAAATACGATTACGAGTGTCAAGATTAAAATCATCTGCACGTTGTTACTTTTTGTTATCGACATTCATTGTGTTTGCAAATGACATACTTCCTTGGTGTTTATCTATAAGGTATGGTAGCGATAGTAAAAGATAAACGTGTGTTTAAATAATGTTGAAAATGTACGAAAAGTTATAGTCACATATGGACGACAAGTGTTACTATAAGAAAAACTAGGAGACAATGTCAGGCATAAATAAAAAGATTATATTTTCACTTTTACAGAGCATTTAATAGAAAAGTCATGAGACACAATTTTTATACAATTTGTTGAAAACAAGACACAACCGTTTTACAAATCGTTACACAAAGATTCTTCGATGAATATTGAGTGTGGCACACTTAACGATAAATTTATTTTAT
The DNA here is from genome assembly GCA_961205885.1 of Ptychoptera albimana. Lineage (NCBI taxonomy): Eukaryota > Metazoa > Arthropoda > Insecta > Diptera > Ptychopteridae > Ptychoptera > Ptychoptera albimana. The sequence continues at coordinate 19,055,349 of OY540805.1, read as the reverse complement.
ATATACTAACAGTGGTAATAGAAGGAGGTAAAACATCAGATAACAATAAGATAAGTAATGGGATTATCGGAAAGGTTTTTCATTGTTTTATTTAAATACATGTGACATGTGTTTTTTTTTTGGAATTTATTTCAATTTCTGGCGCAACACACACAAATTCAATAATGATTTATATAAAGAGCAATCAATTTCCGTAGCAACCGTATCATGTAAATTCACCTGTTCCACCTATAATCTTAAATTAATTAAATATCCCAGCAATTAATAATTAATTATGTTATATTGAATATAGATAAAGGACAACATATGGCTAATTGGACTACTTGTCTGGGAAAACCATAATATATGAATCAATAAAATTGAGAAACACCAGCCACAACGCTTATATATTAATATTGTGACAACACATAAATAGCTTCATAATCGTAATAAATATTCCCGTTTATGAAAAATTGTTTTATTTTGCCAATGACAACGAAATATGTTTTCTATTCAAACCCACTCCTAATGGGTGGTTAATGTGTGACAACATGAAATGTTTACCATGTAACACTGTAACACGAAAAGCAAAACATCATCAGGATTGTCCAAATCGTGTTATGATTGCTGTGCATATACTTGCTAATATTGTGTGTGTGGCACGATCGGGTGATAAAAAATGTTCAGCTAAATGAAAAACTAAATCTCTTCCGTTGTTTACTTTATTTCTGGCATTTAGTAATCATTTATGTTCTCGTTTGGAAAAAAAAAATCAAATGTGGGTAAAACACATATCTATCATATGTGCCCCTTGAGGCATGAACAATACCAAGTGAGAGTATACGAGACACGCACCGAGGTATTAAGTAATGCTCAGTACTATGTGCCACAAACCACAAATAATTCTCAGTTAATCTTTATAAAATATTGAATCTGCTAAATGTAGATCTCACCTCACCGCTTCTCCCTACAGGGACTGAATAAACGAAAGCGATAATCGATACCAACGTGTTAGAACCGATTTATTGGCTTTTGTCTGTTTTATTTTCGGCATTTATAATTTCATGTCTCGTGTGCTTTATTACTCTGTTTTAAGGGGGAGGCAAAAGTTCTGTTTCATGGGTTTGGCAATCATATTTCTCACCCAATATCTATTGTTTGCCGTTTACCAAAGGACGGAGACTGAACAATAATAGATTCACAAATGGATAATACACATTAGAGACAAATGATAAGTGGCGTCAACAAGACAAACATCTAGAATGAGGCAGAGCGTACAACAATCACTATTGAAACAAACCGATTGTTCAATTATTGTTAAATGCCAATTAAACAGTTCGTGTCATCGTTGTAACATTAATTTTAACAGAGACTAATAGATCGAAGGGTGGAGACGAGGATGTTCCCTTTTTGATGTTTACTTCGATAATTGCCTTCTAATACATGAAGATTAAGATTCAACATCGATTTTCGAAAATTACGATTTCTGTGAATGTATCTGGCGAATTTTACGAGCAAAGGCGCTACAATCGGTCACACTAACAATGTGTCAAATGAATTTTGACAGAAATCTCAAAACAGAAAATTTTATTGCTTGCTTCGAGGTTTTAATGGTCAGAAATTAACAAGTCGTTAAAATGTGGCTCAATCCCGACTGTGAAACACATCAAATGAAATTACATCGCCATCGCGGTCCGCCATGTCCCTAATAATTGTGATTTTGATATAACGAACTAATTCGATCTAAATGAAACATAATATCAGGGTGCCAGTAGAAAGAGTTTGATCCATCATAAATAAGACAATAAACAGAAAGCTAAAAGCTATTGTAATGCTCGTAATGATTTAGAGGAAAATACGAAACTGAAAGCGTCAATAAATATGAACAAATAACAAGAAAACAGAATAAATGGAAAGTTTTGGATTGGATGGCGCGCAGGAGGAGAGAGTTTGTTGTGTTAATGAACGTGACAACCATGGGTATGTTGTGCAGAAAAAGTTTTCGAATCAAAATTAAGATCCTTTACGTGTTTGACCCTAGCCATAAGATTTAATAAACAACAACAAATCCTTTAACCTTTTAACACTCTGCCACACACTTTTAAGCAAACAAATATTCTCGCGCATTTCGTATTTAGATTCTGGTGGAATGGAGCAGGATGGCTCGTTAAATTATGAATTTTTGATCCCATAAAAAGTTTATTTAACAGTCTTAAATCCGAGTAAAACTAAAGACGGTTTCTGCTTCTGTTTCTGGGCAATGAGCTTAAACGGAAAACCGTAAATCATTTGTCGACTGGAATAAGCGACTTGTTAAATAATTCACTTTTTATGAAGTTTCTAATTTTGGTTTTATTACTCCAAATATAACACATTTTATGGCAATTTGTAGTTTTTCGTGTCGACACTCTGCTGCGAAAAAACAACGAGCAACGGAATGCCATTAAAATGTCATGAAACCCAATCTCTTAGCTGAATTTGGTCAAACATATTATTATTGATACGATTTCATTAAACTATCGCTACGGCTTATTTAAAGATCCTTTCGCCCACGGACAATGTCACAAAGCATGATCATTTTCGATTTAATCCAGTGAAAGTGATTTTGAATTAATTCTTTATGAAGTTTATCGTGAGAATAGGGGAATGCGTTAATGACAACCTAGCAATAATTATTTTTACTTTTCTTTTTTATTTTAGGAAGCACAATTTCGATCAGCAATGAAATAATTATCCAAAACTCTGAGTAATTTTGGTGAATTTAAATTGAATTTTTTTTTTTTTTTTTATAAACCAGTTTTACAAATGATTCAACTGTCATCTTGCAATTGAAATTCTAAGATTGGTATTGTTGATTGCAGCAGGTCCTAAATGGTTAACATTTATTGAGTGTCCAATTTTGTGTTTGATTGATGAAGCAATAAGTATTGGTTGTGCCGAGAATTAAATGCATAAAACGGTGATGTCAGAAAAATTGGCTTCGAATATTTCATAGAATTTATCACAATTAATAAAGAAAAACGAAATTCAATCAGGGAATCCTGCTGCAGCACAGCGGAGATTGCATGAATGATGAGACGAATCGATCAATTTGGTTTAAATTTTATTCCTCATTTTTAAAGTTTTTTCTCTGTGCTAACGTGAAATATTCACAATCGTTTATCAGTAATTTGCAACTTTGTCTGGTTCTGTTATATCCGAATTTGCTTTATGACCTCTTTCGCTGACCTCGACTAGAATTTATTATTCGCCGACTAGACTGAATAGTGGATACAAGTTCAATAAAACGGACGCAGCCTTTTTTTGTCAACAATAAAACGTTGACACAAAGTCCAAGGGACCAATGGATCACCAAACTTTTCAATCAAGTTTTGCCTTGTCTGGAATATTTATAACTTTACTGTCTATACAAACATCCACTATCAAATTGATGGATAACAAAGTATTTAAATAGATAAATCTAACTTGATGAAATATATTCGAAATCATTAGCCAAAACAAATAGATTAATATAAATCTTGATGGTTTCGTGGTGCGCCAATAAAAAATACAATAATCGCCTCTTAAGTGTTCATTGGCTTCATTTAAATATTTAATACCAAAAAAGAATAGTAATTAATGGCAAGGACATTGGACGGAATGCTATAAACATAACACAATAAGCTTTCGCAGAGAATACGGTAAAATTAATTTTTGTGCGATACCATATAAGAATCGAAGCTTTAACTTGAGCTTTAAGATGGCAGAAACAGTTACAGAAATAAGGAATAAGCTGCATCGAATTGGTTTATTTTCTCATTTAATTTTAATGTTTGAACAGCGATTATTTTACCTCAATGTACACCTGCGAGCATAATTCAATTCAATAATTCAGAGGAGAATAATAATAATATTAATAACTAAAGTTCAATAAAAGAAAAACACAGAAATAAAAGCTGCTACAGCGAATAGACTCCCAATAGAATGAATACCAGACAGGAAATAATTACACTCTGGGGATTACAGTGGGCATCGAGCATAATGCTATAAAAATGTTTTCCTGTCGCTCTATGTTTATCGTTTGTCGTTATTTCGTTCGTAGAATTTCAGGCGGCTATGTAATATTCGTGGAGACAAATTCTATACCTATTTACAACGACATTTATGTTCTTCATCTCTTCTCTTTCTGGATAACAGCTCAAGATTAATTGATTAATAAAAACACGAAATCCTCAACACTTGTCCACTTCATTTTTCTAATGAGATTTAATAAATTTTCTTAATACTTACTTTGGGTATTGCTAATCCTAACGCCCGTTTTGGTTACACATGAACTGGCATCGCAACCTATCCGTATTATATTTCAGTGACAAATAATGGAAAACAAAAATGTATTAAAGATTAAAATCAATTAGCGACAGTTTAGTTAAAAAATGGTAAAACCAAAAGTTATCTTGGAAACGGTGTTGTGGATTATAGACACAAAACTACGTTTTAAATCCAATCAAAATTATTTAACGAATTGCAGCTTATGCTCCATTAAAAATTCATTAGCGTCACTAGGCTGGGCTTTCACCGAAGCTTTTAGTGTTTTCTTTAATTATCGATTATAATAAGCTAATGACACAAAACATGAATTTTATTAATGTCGTGCTCGCGTGTCGCGTTTATGAAATATGTCAGCGGACAACTATTTTCTATGTTTACTTAAATTCTATATAATTTACTAGCTTTTAACTAACCCCGTATTACGAATTTTAGTTTCTGCATTTTCTTCCGTAGATAAAATCACATTAAATAATAAAATTGTTTCGCGTAATTTATTTACAGTGGAATTTGAAAAACAAAAAACAGCTTTAATGGATTTCGCTATGAATTTAAAAGAAAAATTTAAATTAAACCCGTGTTTCCAACTTTATCTGATTTTGTATCTAAAAAAATGTTTAGATTTATGTGAAATTTTGTTGAAACTCTTTTGAACTATACTTGATTAAATTAAATTGTTCAGAAGAACTAGTTAACAGCACATGCAGTTGGAAGTGGGTGTGAAGGTTGACTGAAATATATGATTCATTTATCAATTTCATTTACCACCACGTTCGGGAAGTGGGCTGCGTTTCTATGCGATGTCGGAAAATAATGGCAAAACTGTTATTTCAGTAAAACGCACTTGACGCTTTATCAACTGTATGCGCTTTAATGGAATAACAGACTGATGGTAGCAACTCTTCCAGAATTTAATCGGAACCACAAAAAATGGGACAATTCATGCAAAACAATGAAGTTTGTTTCATAAATAAATCATCTTCTTGAATTTATAGTTTATTTACATCATTCGTGGGAACGCAAACAACAAGATGGGCTGCAATTTTATCCACTCCCACAACGGAGTAGATGAAAATATAAATTCAACAGCAAATGTTGTTTTGCACAACAAACTTTCAAAGGCAAAAACTTTGAAATGCAAAACATTAAAAGTGCTTCAGTTTCTCTAACCTAATTACTTCAAAACTAATTCCGCTTCTTATGTGTTTACACTAAAAGCAAATAGAGAAACCATTTCATAAACATATTATGGAGATTCTCATTCTACACATAAACATAAAGATAATACAGAGTGATATTAAGCTCAACAATCCTTATCTCATAACACAAGAAATACATTTTTTTTCGGGCAAACCCGTAGAACAAATTTTTTTTTGCCCCAAAGATTATTTCAAAGAATATCAGCTGTTTTTTTCAATTTCAGGGCTAGAAAAGAGATTTTGTATATCTTAAAGAGTATTCCTACAAAGTTTCAGATCATTTACTAGTTTTATGCGACTTTTACGAGTTTTGCATCCTTATATTTGTTAATCTTTCTTAATATGCCCACTTAACGAAAGAAACGATTAAAGTTAAACCATCACCTGAATCAAATGTCGTCGAATCTAGAATTTATTTTGCAGATGAGAAACATATGTTTTGTTCACACATTTCGTTTTTATAGAAATAATAAATCCGATAGGACAATTAACTGGTGAACATGTCCTAATAATTCAACGAGTCAATGTTATGAAGATTAAGAACGATTTTTCGATCTCAATACATAAGATGTGAGATTAGTATAAATCTTTTCGCAACTTCTGTATAGTGTAAATTGTTTTATCTTATTAAAAGTGTTCTCAGAAGCTTTCAATGTCATTAAGATAATAAAAAAAATGTCACATGTCATTCGCGAGGCAACGACATTGTATTTGTATTACGTTTCTCCGATAAATGAAATTCAATATTTTTTTTTTTTTTTATTCAGTTTTTTGGTTTGATAAATCCTATAAGAACTCCATAGTATCGTTTTCTCTTTGTTAAAGTTAACACGATTAGTTATTATTGGATTTTCATAAAATAAATAAAAACGTCGAATGAATGAATGAAAAACTGAATTCATGCCCATAAATATCTATTTCGATATTTCTTTTCTCTTTTTATATGAAAAACAACAAATTTATAAGAAAAATATTCTTTCTTCATTGGTCAATCCATCGATTACAATGGATAAAGATAACAAATCAGATTAGAAATAATAAAACTTAAAAAAAAATTATTTTTGTATTTTTTCGCTTTCTTTAAATTTTATTCCAACATTTGTCGTATTTCATCCGTGAAAGTATAACAAAAATCTATTCGAAATGGTTTGGTTTTACTCTTTCTAATTGGTGGCTTGACTAGAAATATGGCAAAAACTTTGAACAGTTAAGTAGTTCAAGAAAGGAAAAGTTTATTTTTGATTCTCTTTGTGTTTTAATATTTTGATTTTTTTTTTTTTTTTACGTTTATCGTTGTTGTTCTTGAATTAAACGTTGTCAACAGATTAATAAACATAAAACGCTTAATTGTGTTTATTTCCTATTCTATTCTATGGTTTAACAAAACATAATTAAATAATTTTTATCGTATTTTATTTGTTGAATGTTTATAATAAAATTAGCGAAATTATCACAAAACATCTGCTTTAATATGTTTTGTCTAAAAAAAAAAAAAAAAAAAACAATACAAAATAAGGGCGGAAAAAAATTATAAATAATTAATGTAAGGGATTGAAAATAATAATTATTATTAGATTAAAAAAAAAAAAATCTAAATCTGATTATATTATCCGTATTAATGTTTAAAGTATTAAAATCGTTTACGTTAATTACCTGTACGCAGTTTAACAGCACCTTAGAGAATAATACTTTTAATTAAAAAAAAAAAAGAAAAAAGAGAAGAAATGCGAAGAGAAATTTGTGCTTTTTTTTAACTATTGTGCTTTAATGTGAAATTATTTTGTTTAATGGTGGTTTGATTAGCATATATTGATGATGAGTTGGTTTGTGGTTTCGGGAAACTAATTACAGTCGTATAATTATTCTAAAATCATTGTTCTGGTGTTGTGTTGTTTAAATAATTGTAATCTACCATGAAGTTCGTCATTTTTCAGTAGATAATTAAAGTCGTTTTAAAAGCTTTTTAGTTATAATTCTATATTAAAGCCGGAACTGCATTTTAAAACGCTACTACGTTTCATTTATTGCCTAATAAAAGATATCCAGCTATTTTGCTAAGTAGATAATTATCAATTGTGATAAATCACAGCTATTACAGAAACTTTGCAAGTTTTAACAATAATCCAAAGGTAAACAAAAGTGACAAGACTTAAATTAAAGTAAAGTAAAGTAAAGCAATCAAAAATTAATAAAACCATTTAAATGTATTTATCCCATAATTCATAATGAATAAATTTAATTAAATTAAAAACCTTTTTTTTTTTTTTGGACAGAAAAGTTTGAACAGAATTAAAAATTACATTTCGTACCGTTTTCTAAAAACATAAAAAATTTAAGAAAACAAAAAAAAACTTTTTTCTTTTTTTTTTTGTCATATTTCAGAAGATTTATTTACATTGCGCAAAACTAAGAAGAGTAAAAAAAAAAGGTACAAACGGGGGAAAATAGTAGAATAAAAATGTAATCAACGTTAACTGCTTCTAATTTGCTAAAAAAAAAAATTAAAAAAAAAAAAAAAACGCGATAAAGTTAAATTAAAAATTATAACAAAAAAAAAAAAAAATGAAAAAAAAAAGAAAATTAAGACGAAGAGAAGATGAAGTTTAAAAAACATAAAAAATTAAATAAAATTATTAATGAGCAAACCTTAAATTTGATAATAAAAATAATATTTCAAGATTTCTATCAAAACTTTCTTTCATGTCTCAGCTCTATAGCCGTGTTATAGCCTCGCTATGTTTTATTATTTTCTTTTTTTTTTTTTTGCGCACTTTTTTTTTTTTATCTCACAATTAAACAAAAGTTTTATTTTTATTGTTTTTTTTTTGCTTTGATTTTCGCGTATTTTTTTTTAAACTTTTATTTTTATTGTAGAAATTAAACATGGAAAAAAGTTCGTCTGAGTAGAAGATACTTTAATTGGAATACATAAGTTTTAATTTTTTTTTTTCTTTACTGTTTACTTTGTTTTTTGTCCTTTAAGATTATTAATCAAGGGGAAACAATATGAGTTTAATTGCATAACATAATATTCCAAATGAAATCCTTTTGTTTTATTATATAAACACAGCAATGTTCACTAATTGTTTCAAATAAGAAAATCAATTGAACAAATTAATTTAATTATGTTTATTATGATTTCTGTTAAGGTCATTATTGTTTACGACAGGGATGGCTAACTGAATTTTAATACATTTTAATATTGTATTGTATTTAGATTGTAGTTCTATTAGCTTTATTTGTAATTTTGGAGGCACTGATTCTACCTACACGTTAAATGGAGTTAAGAACATTTCCTCATACTTATTTGGAATCAAATTCTTTTATTAATTTCGTTTCGAATATTCTAAACAATTCTTTACGTTCACTTGTAAAATCATTTAATCATTTAACAGTAATTGATTTTAATAAAGCTTAAATTTCTATTACAAAAGATTTATTATCTGGATAATATTCTGTATTCCGTTTATTTATATTATATATTATTATAATTGAGCCACAAAATGTTTTTTTTTTATTGGACCGTATACAGCCGCGGGTTGAACATACCTGGTCTACAAAACTAACTGAATTTTATTACAAGAAAAAAAATAAAATAATAATAATAATAATGTTATTTTAATTGCTCATTTAGCAAATATAATTATATAATATTATGAAAATTAATTAATCTTAACCTTTTGACATTATGTAATTAATTAAAATAATTTATGAGGTATTTTTATTGTTAATTTATATGGTGAATAACAGGTAAATAACAGGAAAATAACAGGGAAATATTTTCTTTATTTATTTATCGTTTTTAATACAAGACGTAATAATAATAATAAAAATATAATAGAAGCTAAGATAAATTATATTTGTGGTTTAAACATTATGCTTAATTATGATATATTATTATAATTATTGCAATTAAATTTAATTAAATCATTTCAACTAGGTATTTTGAAAAAGCGCTTTAATCGAAATTACGTTAAAATTAATATTTGTACGGTTATGTAAATAAAAATAAATACACCATAGACATATACTGATAATATATATTCGATATTTTATGTGGTTTAACAACTGATTATCAATTTAAAGCTAATTGTTAATTAATAATATCCGATCATATTGTGCCTCAGGTATCATTTATCATGCACAAATGTAGCCTGGTCTCATTTTGTTCGTTATCACATAAAACTGGTCAACATCACATGTAGTTAATTATTAATCAAAAATAATGACAATTTACCCCATCATTAATGAAAATAAATCGATGTTTAGCTTTAATTTTATTCTATATTTTTTCACTTTGAATTAAATTTTTTATAACTTGAAATCGATTTATTGCTTTGTTGCTGTTTAAAATAACAAAAAATAAAAAAAATGTAGATCAGTTTGGCAGACTATTGGCTAATAAACAAAAGCTCGTATTGAAAGTTAATAACATTCACCAGCTTGGAATATAAAGTAGCATCAATGTTAGTTCTGTTTTTTGTTTGTTTGTTTATTTATTTATTTATTAACAAACATTTACAAAGGGCAAACATATTGTTTATTCTCGTGAGACGTCTAAGCTAATGTTTTTTGTTTTATCCACTGCCAAAAACTAACGACGGCTGAAAGATGTTTTTATTTATCTACTAAGCATCAATAAATTTTATGCTTTAAAAATAATACTTTAAATTCAGAAAATTAAAGCATTAAATATGATAGTTTATGAAAAATAAAAATAAAAAAAATAATTGGGTGTTTTAATTGGAAATCCTTTGGAATTTGTATAATTAACTTGGGAATTTGTGTGGGCAGTTTATCACAATTTCGAAATCAATAATGTTGGCGCCTTTGAAGATTCTTCACTTAGACTTCTATTCGCAAGACACCAACTGCGAACTAGTATTGTAATCGTGCCACATAAAATATTCAATAACGAAATATTATAAATAAAATAGAAAAATTATTGTCGACGCTGATGTATTGTGAAATAAATGAAAATATGACGAAATTGAAATGAAATGAAATGAAGAAGAAATGGAAAAATGGAAATTCAGAATCTTATCTAAGATTTAAGATTCGTTCGGTAGAAAAAGCATAAGCAAAATATAAAATTATAATAAAAGAAAATAAAAATTTGCAATGTGGCAAAGGCGAATCAGCAAAATTGACAGAAATCACGCGAGTGCTGTTGAGTCTCTGCAGAATCGCAGTGTGGAATTGTAAATGACTTTGCTTAGCATAATATTACGGACGCTGAAAATAGAAACTTTGCTCAATGTTTTGCACTTAAACCCAGTTAACTCTGGCGCAAACTGACACAAAACTAACGATAAAAGATTTGGAAATCAAATAAAGTGCCGCCCGCCAAGGAGTCATGTATGAAAGTGATGAAACAAGCGCAAGGACATTCCTATTTAGTTCGTGCTGCTTCTATAAATCCTTTTTTGTTGTTTGCATTTTGCTAGGGAAGTTAAACTTCATGTAAGTATTTATGCAAATCATATGACATTTGCTTTAAGTGGTTACATTTAGCTTCTCATGTACCACTTGGGCCCTCATGTCTTCAAGTTTGGGGGATAATTATTGTTCTCTTCCTCATCTGCGACGTTGTTGTTTGCGTCTTTTTTTTTATTTACTTATTTTATTTATACAATAATACTAAGATCCCTTCATTTCATCGGGTTTTATATTTTTTTTATTTCATGTTATTTCGCCTTCGTAAAGTTTGTTTGTTTATCCCAAGAAGAATTAATTCAAGAAAAATTGTTTTTACATTTCCGCTTTAATTTTTCTCATTTTATCCTTGAAATTGGATATTATTTATTTGCTTGTGTTTCACACTGACAGGTTTTTCTGAAATTTCCATAACAATTTCGAAATGCTTTCGTATTTCTATCACTTTCGTGTTTTTAGTGCAGTTGCAGACGATTGAAGTAAACAACAAACTTCTCTAATAGCATTTGCTAATAATTACAAGTGACAACTGCTGGGAATTGCTCCTTTATTACACCAATTCATCCTCTTTATTACAAATAATTACATCGTAGTCACCAGAAATCACTTTCGCCACATACATTTTTCATTTAATTTATAGTTGGAAGAAATTTAATTCAAAACTGGTGCTGATATGAATATTTTATGGCGATTATACGAATTTTTGCATATTAAATGTGTAAAACGTGTGCCTCTATTGCCAAAATCTGTGATTGCCCACTCAACCCGAACGGCTTGACTCTCCATGCTTCATGTTCTATGTTCCGTACTGGTAAATGTAGCAGAAGCTCAGTCTAATTTATTTAAATGGAATTTCGGTCTAATAATCCAACTCAAAACTTTAAATCAATTTGAATGGATTTGTGGCCAGGTTTTGGTGGTGTGATGGCTGAGTTGAGACGCTGCAAGATTATTCTGCTGAAGTTGTTTTGCCAAACCGATTTAAATATTATTTATATTCAAATGTTTGCAATAAAATGCACGAGAAAATCGATAAAGATGTAAACAATGCTAGGTGCCGAATGCCCAGGGCATCGTTGCAACTGCGGTATGCTGCTCTTCGATGCAATTTTCTTCGTTTCATTTTTTATTCACAACCATCTAAAACAATTTTCCTGTTATTGCTTTTCATCAGTCAAGCACCCTCATAGTTGGTTTCGTTATTAGATGAGAAATGCATTGCTGAATTCTTGATGATCTCAATTTATCCCCGGTTAAACATCTTTTTATTATTATCCGGTGGCCAATGGAGACAAGAATGCAATCATTACATTTTTTTCAACTTTATTCTTTTGATTATTTCCAACTTCAATAATATTTTCAACGTAATCACATTATGAAGAATCATATTTTACATTGCATTTTCCTCCTTTTTTCTTTCTTTCGTTCTAATTTGTACCTGAATGGGGATTTTACAGAATTCAATTTCGATCATATGTGGCACGTGCAGTTCTTACTAAAATATGAAAACACATCGTACGCTGTCACATCGTCGAATTATTTAGTTTCTCCGTTAGTTTTGCTGTTTGCTTATTAAATATTCGGTCAAATTAAAGCTTAAACAAAACATAGGAATGGTGAAAAGTTTTAATAACATAGCAAAACGAATGAAATTTTATTTTATTAAACGAGGCAATATTGTCTGGACAAGAAAAATAATATTTATTTTTTTTTTGAAATTAGCTTTTCCAAATACAGTTAAGCTTTTTCATTCGTTTTGGTAGCAAACAACGAAGCAGACATTCCAAGTAAAAATTAAAATTAAAAATCACAAACAAAAAAAAATGAATTAACAATTTTAAGGAGTCCCTAGATTTTTTTACAGACATAATCTGAATGCACTCGAATTTATTTTGAAAAAACTAATCACACCAAGTAATAAAAATTAATTTTTGAAAAGCTTTGCTGGTATTTTAATTAATTGTGTAAATCGAAACACCAAAACAATAAATAAAATTTACTTCATAGATGCTGGAATAGCACTTTTATCGTCTCTAACGGAATTAACATGAAAATGAAGTGAAAATGAATTTAGTTACACCAACAATGTATGTATCGAGCATAGTAAACACCTTGGCTTTCAAGACAAATTGATATGAAATGGCAAACCGAATTCAATAAAAGGATAATCAGATAATAAAAATTTTGTTGACAATGTTACAATAAATGTATTTATCTAAAGAGTACATAGAATAGTTCCGTTCACAATATAACTATTGTAATAAAAAAAAATCGAAAAAATTCGTATCGCAGCATAATTAGTTTTTTTTTTCCTTGTTTTTATGCAATTTTTATCTATAGTGTTTTCTCAATATAGTTAAAGCAGACAATTGGAAGATATTATTTTAACGACATCGAAAAATAACGATAAAATCCTTAATCAACTGGAACTTAATGAAATTGATTACATAGAATAAATATTCGGGTCAATATCCCATGGCTATGTTCATCGATGTAAATAGAATTTTGTGCATTGAAATCGTTTCTTTGTTGCTTAATGTACACGGGGTTGTTGTTTTCGTTTCCATTTTGGCATCATTAAATATAAATATAAATCCTATGTTGCGATAACCCAGTTTCAAAAGTATATGAACCCTTAAATCCAACGTTTCGTAAAGCTTATAAGTAAGGAGAAAACTTATATCCAACGACTAGGAAATGATCTTAATTCGTTGGTAAGATTGCAGCTCTGTTAAATAAAGATAAATAAATAATGAATAAGCGACGGTAATAAATAACCAAAAAAATGTGAATTTCGGGTTTCACCTCGATTTCACAATGCATTTATTTCATAGTTCTAGTTGGCTTGAATGTTATGAATAAAATGAAATATCATGTTGTTACGAATCTTTTGATCTTTCTTATTCCTGCTATGTCACTCTGAAATAATTTACAGCAACAGGGTGAGGGGTGTGAGCTGTAAACATTTCATTGTTATTGAAGCAAGATGCGGAAATGTTTTCACATATTCCTCCTTATTAAATAAGAAAAAAAAAAAAAAGTTCAGTTAAAAACTTGTTACAGCCTGTCACTCGACAATCCGTTTATTTTTGCTTTATGTATCGCGATGACGAGCCAAAATGGCATAACAATGATGGTTATGTCTGTTTATTTTTTTTGCCATATCAAAATGTTTGTTCTTAGACGACTACAGGATTACGACATTATTTAAAGTAAATCTATGAATAAATTTAATTTCGCGAAGTATGTGGAAATAACTAAAATTTCAAAGCCACACATTGCATGTCAATTATTTTTTTTTTATTATTCCATGGTTCTATTTTTTTTTATGAAGTATCAGAGCTTTCAAACTGCTTATCTGTATTTTTCTCTATTGTTGATTTATTTTATATTATTTTATATTATTTTATACAAAAAAAAAAAAAAAAAACCTTCAAATTTGTATATATTTTTTTTTTTTATTATTGAAACCAACCAAACCAACCAGGGCATGGTTTTGTTGTCTGCAATTCGATTGTTCAAAGAAAGAAAAAAAAATTGTATGCTTTGTTTCGTTGTTAAACAAAAAATTGTTTTAGAAAGATTTTATTTTCCGCAGTAACCGAATAATAAATAAAAAAAAAACACACAGAGAGTAAAGCTCTATTTGGGATGTCTTATTGGCCAAGCCGCTTTGGTATTTTTTTTTTGTTGTTTTATCACAAAAAAACATTTTTCTTAGTGAATAAAATTTATTTTAGTGTATTCACTGTTTTTTTGCCAAGTATATTTTCGATTTCGGTTTTCTTTTGTATTTATAGAGGTGATGGAATTTTCAATATTTCGTTTCGTTTTTTATTTATTATTTTTTTTATTTTTTTTTTGTCACAATACAAAGCAAAATGTAATTTATTTCCCTTTATTGTTTCTTCTGCCAAAAAATGCTTCAAACAGAAAATTTCTAATACTTTTTTTTCTTCTCTTTTTCAAATTGCCAACGCGCGATGCTATGTCATTATTCTACTTTTATTTAACAACGCAGTTGTTACCGAATCTATTAAACTAAAGACAGAAATGATAGAAATAAGTATAATGCATTAAATTTGCATAATTTGTTGAACTTTTTGATAGCAGATAATTTTATTCCATCGCACAATGTTAGCATAAAGAAATACCAAAAAAAGTCTCGTTTAAATTCCATTCAGTTTTGACCCTCTATATAGTTTTACTTTGATTTCCGCCAACATCTTGTCGTTATTTATTAAAATTTAATATTATTATCCACATTGACCTACATTTATCGTACATAATATTTAATATTAAACATCCTTCCCGAATACATTATCCATATAATGTATAATCCACGACTGTTTGCGAAAGTTTCTTTGGAACAACTTTTTTCTTCACACACTGCAATAAAAATCAAATTTTCACTTAAACTTCATTTTAAACTTAAAACATATTATTTAATAAAGTATTTCCCGTAACATAAAACTTTTTAATTGACGAAAATTCTTCTTGTTGGTAAATTAATTAATTAATAAAGAAAAATTAAATAACAAAGAATTTTATGCATTAAAATACATGGAGAATATTTCAAATCTAAATTTATTTTGACTTTTAATAATAATTAAATTCTATTTTCACGTCAGATATAAATCAAAAAAAAAGTTTTCTTACAATTTTATTATCTAGAAAATTTATTATGGCAAAATTTATGAATTCCTCTGGTATATAAAAATAATGTGTTGAAATTATATCTGTGTCGGTACTGTTTTCTTATCTCAAATGTATTTATTAAAATTTTCTATAATTAATAAAGCGAAAATAAAGGATTCAAACCTTTTTTTCTTTGATGCATTTATTTTGAATATGCATAATTTTCGTAAAACAGATTATAATTTTGTATTTAGTTAGAAATGTCTTCGTAAATTATTATGTAACATTTGAACGTTATAAATGAATTAAATAAGATTTATCAGGGTGTTGTGATAAAAGTTCGTCTAAAGAGTTTTCTCTAACATAGAAAAATTAATTAAAAACTTATCTAGCTATCTACTAAAATTTTACTCTGTATATTCGTTTTTGTAAAGTTTTTTTTTTATATATATTCTCTAGAATAATAAGACTAAGACTAAGTTTTACCTGTTTGACTAAATATAATTTTTATGGCTTATATTGGCTTAAGTTAGTTGCCTCTTCGTTTGTTTATTGAATGAACAATAAAAAGAGAATAAACAGATAGAAAACAACGATGACATTATATTCTTATGTTACTTATCGCTTTTCTATGAACTTTTTGATTAACTTGTAAATTAATAAAGTTTTTGTCATATTTGTTCACAAAACTTATCAATGTGAATGCTTTTTTATATGTTTTACTTGCTTTAAATTTAACCCACATAAAACATTATTTTGGATTTTGTTTTTTTCTTTTTAGAATTTTATAGTCCTCTAGTAACCATCGGTTACCTAAATAATGTTGATGATTTTTTGAAGATTAGAAATTTTTTTTATGTTATTTATTAACAAACACCGTAATAAAAATTATATTTACCTGCTGTTTACCTTAGGTCGCGTTAGCATTATTGTTATTCTGGTCATTTACTGGATTTATTTTTTGTTTGTGATGTACAACAGCAGCTATATCCCTGCAACAAATAAATTTAAACCGAAAAAGACTTGTAGGTCATTAGCCAAGTTTTATATTGGATGCAAAATTGTGCTTTCACCATAAAAAATAAAGCTTCAAAGCACAACTAGAAGAAAACCATTAAATTTACTAGCAAATCACGATTTTTTTTTTTCGATTCCTATTAAATATAATTTAATTAAGTCATTAAAGCTTTTTTTATTCGCTATAAATACTTGATAATAGCAATTAAAAAAGTTAAACTTTGACGTGGCTTTCTCTTTAATGAATTATAATTTTTTTTTTAATTTTCCTACTCACTGAATTTTTGTTCTTCTTCTTCTACGTGAAGTTTTAATTAATCCCTCAATTAAAATTGATTAAATATTACCGGAAGTAATCGTATTATAATTATTATTATTATTTTAAAATTGTTGAAAAGTTTATTTAAATAAACAGACAAACCGATAATAATCCGTATTAAAAATTAAAAATAAAAAAAATAAAAAATCAAAAGAAAAACGAAATCAAATTTTCTTATAAATATAAATTATTTTTTATTCTGCTTTCCTTCTTACTTTCTTTTATTAATTATTTATTTATTATTATTATTTTTTTTTTTTTTTGTTATTTAATTAATTTCTTTATTATTATTATGTTAAATTTTCTTCTTCTTCTTTTTTTTTCATTTATATTTTACATTTTTAATTATTTTTTTTTTACTTATTAATTACATTTTGTCTAAAATTTATTTATTTATTTTTATTTACAATTAGAAAACAAATATTACACGATTATAGTTTAATTATAGTTAAATTTTGTTAAATTAATTAAATTTATTTATTTATAACATTATTTCATGAATAAATTAAAATGAAAACAAACAAAACATGTTTTTTTTTTTTTTTTTTGTTTAATTAAATATATTTTGTCTAACCTCACATAATTGCTTATTGTTTTACTTTAATTATTGATTAATTAATTAATTTTATTATTATTTTTTTTTTATAAATAGATACATAAGGGTTTTTACATTAAATAAAAGTTTTTTTTTAGGAATCATAATTTTAAATAATGATAGAAAGGAAGACAACGATGATTTTCAACCTTAAAGGTAATACAAAAAAAAAAAAAATTATTAATGAAAATTCCATTAAAAATATTTTTTATGGTGGGGAAAATATTTTGGTGGTTAGGAAACAACACATTTGTTAATATTTTGTCGTTTTTAGAAAAGTGAATTTAATTGCTGTGATGTGGAAAACGTTGTCGCTTTCAAAGGATTGAGAAATTAATGCGATTAACACGTAATGTGAGCCAAGAAATCAGATTTTTTTTTTTTTTTTATTACGACGATATTACCGCTCATACCTTGATTTATGACTTCGAGACAAAAAAAAAATTAATTTCACTATAAAAATCATTGATTTCTTCCTGATTATTATTTTAAACTTTAAGCAACAATTTAGATAAACGTTACGTTGTAACAAAAATGTCGTATATTGAGCAATCTAATATCAAGGTATCCTCGTATTCACTTATCCAATACACAATTTATCCAGCTAAGAGAAACTTTTAATTAATTTTATAATTAAATTTTCACAACAAAAGTTTTGTTTTTTAACTAAAGTTAAGCTTATCAAAGTTTACCGTTACAACAATAATAAAAAAAAATTCTGTTTTCCTTTATAGAATCCTTTCAAAGTAAAAATCGTTTTTACATTTTTAACAAATTTTCAATTAAATTCACGATTTTTTTTTTTTTTTTTTTTAGGACAAAATAGAAATGAATAATATTGCCAAAACACTGTGCCAAATGCTGCAATAATTATTCAACAAGTTGTTGTTAACTGATTTATCCAAACAAAATATTTTCCCTATTTTTGCCGGTAATTTAAATTTAATTTTTTTTTTTTTTTTTTTTACTTTAATTACTTTTAAGCGTATAAAAATATTTTATTATTTTTTTTTTTTTTGTTATATTTTTTAATAATTAATTTAATTAAATTTTATTTATAAAATATCTTTGCTTAAATTAAATTATATAAAAAAAAAAAAAAAATCAAAAAATTTTCTACGTTTTACAATTTATGTGCTTTTTCCACTGTACATTTTTTTTATCAATATCCTGTTAATAATTTTATTTATTTATTTATTAATCATTTTATTTTATATTATTTAATTAATTATTTATTATTACGTTATATAAATTATTAACAGAAAACATTTTAATTTTATTATTTGTTTATCAAAATTTGCTTTTCATCTTTTTGTGTTTTATCGTTTTGTTTATATATTTACACAAATTAATTATTTTATTATTTTTATTATATATTTATTTAATTAATAATACATTTATTGATTATTTATTTATTTCATGTTTTTTTTTTATGTTTTTAAACAACCCGATAATTTTTACTTATAGATCTAACTCAACATTAATAAAATTTTTTCATTTTTTTTTTATAAATTCTATTTACAAATTAATTTACATTATTTGAATAACACTAGTGAAGAGTTTATAAAATTAATTATGTTGTTTTTTTTTTTTCAACACATGTTATGCACTTAGAAAATATTTACTTTAATAATTAATTTATTTATTAATATCACATTAAAGGGTGTACAAAAAAAATACATTTTTTTTTTTCTTTGTTAATTTCACAATTATTTGGGTGATTAAATTGTTTTTTGTTTTTATGATTTTCTTAATTAGAATTTTATGTAGTTTTATTGAAGGATTTTTAAGTGTTAAATAAATTATTTAATTAAAATGAAACAACAAAAAGCTTTGTTTAAAAATAAAAAGAAAATCATATGCTAGTGGAGACGCAAGGTTTTCCTTAACAGAACAAAAAAAAATTTTTTTTTTTCTTTCAATAATAAAAAACATTTTTACTAGATAAATAAAAAATAAATGGAGAAATAATTCTATTTAATTCAAAGATAATATTTTAAAATCATAAAATATAATGCTAAAAGGTTAAATATAGCGAAATTATGTTATAAAAACATTGTGATAAAACTTGAACAAAGTATTTCTGTATTGACGGCAACATCACACGGTTTATATACAGATAAAAAAAGAAAAGAAGATTTGATTTAATTTTTATCTTTAACAGCAAGACAATAGGTTTTGTTTTTTTTTTTTCATAGTGTAATGAAAAATAAGGTGATAACAAGTGGACATAAAGTAAAACCGTGATGGTTTCCTTGTAAGTGTGCTCGGTAATAAAAATGTTAAAGATGGGAGACAAATTTTGAGGAAAGATTGAATTAAATAATGAAGGAAAATGTAACAAGAAGATGTCAAACAATTGTCAGAAAGATGATCTTAAGGTTTTATCATTTTTGTTCTTATTTTAAAAAATTTAATTTGTTTTAATTTTACAACTGAATTGTTTTTTTTTTTTTTTTTTTTTTTTTGTTATTTTATTTCATTTTCTATAAAACGTATAAAAGCTAATGGAGTTTCAGATAAACTTTATTAAAAAAAAGGGAAAACAAAAAGAAAATAGAAGCAAAGAAACGAATTAACGTAATAAGGAGAAACAGGAAATTATTTTCCTCCTTGTCGAAAATTGTTTTTCCAATTTTTATCTTTTCATTAATGTCGCTTAATAGCAATAAAATTATTTAAACGAAATAACCATGACGAAACATATATAAAGTGAATTAAAATATGGGATTGCATTTGGAGATATTATCAGGATAATAAAATTTTTGATATTATGGTCGGTTTTCACAATTTTCTTTTGTTAATAAGGAAAATATATATATTTTTTTTAAATTAGATTAAATCTACGTTCTCGAAATAATTTTTTGTCTCGTATAAATTTTGTGTTTTCTTAATGAGAATTTTTTAATCAATAATACGTATTGAAGATGTGTTACTACTATTTGAGCTTTGACTTTGACATGGCTGATGTGAATTAATATCATAATCAGTTTGTTGTTGTGGCTGATGATGATGCTGTACCACCGTATGTATACGTCTGCCACCATTTCCTGTACTTGTCACAACAATCGCTGATGATGGTGTACCGGATGCAGATGATGCTATTAAACTACTATTTGGTATTGTTGTGGTTGTTGTTGCAAATGTACACCGTTTATTTTGACGTACAGCTGGCCGCCTTGTATGTCTACTTGGATGATAATGATGATGATGATGATGACAATGATGATGGCATCCACTTGTTGTTGCCGCACCACCTGTTGTCACCGTTTGTGTACGATTATTATTACTAGTATTACCACCATTTACATTTCTATTATTATCACATGTTGTACAATTATTCAGTTGACGTCACATAATTGTACGATTACCTTCGAATTGATTAACGGATGAGTAACTGACTGAGGTTGATGCAGCGACCATTGCTGCCACATGACACTAGAATTAAAAGGAATAACAAATCTTTTTGTTTTATTATAAAATACAAGTAAGGGATAGAAAAAAATAACATTAAATAAAAGCAAGAAAATTATTTAATTAATTTTTGATTAAGACAAATGATTTATTTTGATTGTTGAAATGATTTAATGTGAACAACTTTAAAGGTCTCGTGCTATGATAATAATAATATTTATTAATTAATTTTATATACAGAAAACATAAAACATAAAACACTGTAACAAAATATATATATATATATATATATATATATTTACAATTAATTTACATATTTGTATGTACACACAACAAAAAATATCAAACATAAAGTCAATAAATTTATAATTAGATATATAACAAACAGACTATGTAACACACAAACATATTTTTTTATTTTAATTTTTTTTTTATGATTAATAAACAAGAAAATCGTTTGAACATTAATTTAACAAAAATATTGATTATGTATAATCGCTGGTATAGAGACAGATATAAATATCCGTTGTATATTGATGAATTATTAACTTTGAAAAGTTATTTAATCGATTTAATGAAACTAAAAACTTAATAAAAAAGAATTTTTTTACTATTTATAATATGGTAAAGAGAAACATTAATTTTAAGTTAATGAAGAGAAATAAATAAGCAAACATAATATCTTCTATCGTATTAACGATAAAATGTTTGATTTATATTAAAAAAAAAAAAAAATAATAAGAAAACTCATTTCTTAAATAAATGTAGTAAATGATGTGTAAGGATTAATATTTCTGGAACAATAAATATGAGGAAATTTATTTTATTATGGTAAAATATTAATGAATAATAAATGTGGTTAAAAGTAAATATTTTATGATTTATTTGTTATTATTTAATTATGCAAAAAAAAAATAAAAAATAATATTATTTATTTATATAATTGGATTAAATAATTAATAAATAAATTTTATTGAATCAGATAACGTCAGTTGTTGCTTTTTAAAGCTTTTTATTGAATGTTTATATTGGAATTGATACAATTTATGGCATAATTACTACCTGTGGTTGTTGTTATAGAATGTTGAGAGATTTTTTTCAACATTTGTTTTAAAGGGTTGAATATTTAATTTAAAAGGGAAAATAACCAATAAAAAAAAAATACAATAATTTAAAAAGCTCTGTTGTTAGCGATTGTTCTAGTCGTGGTTGTCATTCAGGACTTTTTTCAAAGCAAGATTGTGAAATGTTTAAAAGAAATTTTATCTGTGATTACCGAATCCAATACTATTTAATCCAGTTTCTCAAGCATAGCAACTGTATTGACAATATGCTAAATTTAAAAAAAACTCCAGCACCAATACTTAGTTTAGTAATAAAAGCGATTTAAACGCGCTAGAAACACAAATAACATTCCCGCGATATTAACTCCTATAATGAAGTGATTTTACTAAAACCGAATCCAATTCTTATAAAACTTAATTATAATTAACTGAAAATTTAGTAAAAACGTTATTAAAATTTATGTTTAGCAATTAATGCGCCGTTTCGTTTCTTTTTTTTTTTGTCGAAAGAAACTTTAAAAAAGTCTTTTTTTTTTTTTGTTGTTGCTTAATTGTTAGAGACTAGGAAAATATTTTTTTTTTTAAGGTTCACTCATTAATAATTTCTTTTTTTCTTTTATTTTTCTTTAAACTTTATCAAGGGTTCTGAATTTTTTGTAGCAAATTAGAAGCAGTTAAAGCTGATTACAGTAAAAAAAAAAAAATGGTTTTAATTCACAAAGATTTTTTTTTGTTGTCCTTCTTTTGAAGTGTAAATAAAAATTGTACAAAATACGGACAATTTTAAATAAAGATTTTAAGATAGGATAATCCGGATTATTATGTTGTTGCTGCTGTTGTTGTTGTTGTTATTGTTGATAAAAACTTTCGAAATTACATTTTATTTTATTTTTTGTCGTTTACAAAATTTTTTCTCTAAATATAATTTTCCATTTTCTACTTTTTTTGTTTTATTACTTTAATTACATTAATTGTTAAGCTTAGTTGTTGCTAGCTTTTATACAGTTAAAAAAAAAGGGGTGAAAAAAAAAAATAGTTCATTACAATCAATAATACAAGGAAGATTTTTTTGAGAGAATAAATAAACATTTCGAATTAATATTCAGAAGAAAACACAATTTGTGGGTTAGAATTTTTATGGTAAATTTTACCTTTCACCAGAATGTTACACAAAATACAAATAAACAAAAAAAAAAAGAAATATATATTTTTTGGATTCTTTAATTACAAAACCAACAACAAACAATGCAAACACACACACACACACACAAATAACACTCACACAATGCTTTTTTTTTTTTTAATCATTATTAAATAAATAAATAATTAAAAGAAAAATAAAGGACGAACAACATACGGGAACATAAACACACAATGATACAAATTTTGTTTGGTTTTCTCTTCGCATTTTCATTAGGTTATGACTGGTGGAATATTTTTCCCGTCTGAGCTTCTTTTAAAAAAGCATTATTATTTATGTAAGTGATAAATATAAATAAATTATTGTAAATGTGCTTGTTTATTACACGTCATTTGTTTATGTACACAGTAGGGGCGGGTGGTTTTTTTTAATTTTTGTTTTTAATTTTTTATTCATATTTAATGTTAATTATGGTGTAAAATTCATGGTGATACGTTGCTACTAGCTTTACCATTAAAATGCGTTTTTTTTTTTTAATATTTAAATTTTAATTTAAATGCAAAATATGCTTATTTAGTGTTATTAAAATAATATATTTTTTTTTTTTGTCATTTGCTGTGCTGTAATAAACATTTTCTATAAAAGCTTCTTGTATTTAGAAATTATTATTTTTTTTTTTTTTTGATTTTTTACCTGTTTTTGAATTGTTTGTTAATTGTTAATTAAAAACAAAAAAAAAAAGGTAGAAAAAAAAATGTGTATATAATTGAAGGTAGATGGTATTTATGCTTGATTTTAATTAATGACATTTAACATAATAAAAAGGTTTAATGCGTAAATAAATTACAGGGTGCACCCAAGGTCTCCAAAGGTTTTTTTATTTGTAATTTTATTTTTTTTTTTTTTTGGTACAAGCAGGATGGTACATACCTGTAAAAACTGAAGTTTTATTAATCATCTCAGTCTGTTGGTTTTTTAATTTTATTTTTATTATTATCTTTCTAATAAAAGTTAAATTAAATTTGTTTTATTTTCTGTTTTTTTTTTTTTTTTTTTTTATTGATAAAAGTGTTTTTCGCATTTTCTTTAAAATAGATATGATTGTTAGGTCAGCACCTTAAAATTTATATTATTATTATTATTAGAAATTATGTAAAAAAAAATTAAAAAAAAAAACATTTCAAATGGAAAACACCACTAACAGATGTTCAACCTAATAAGTTGAATAACACTTTTAATTGTTTATTTAAATTAATTGTTTATGTTTTAACCAAACAGCCAACAAACAAAAAAAAAAGTTAATTAAATAAAAAAAATATTTTAATTCAACTAAATGTATGTTTGTTCGCATGAATTTTGTCGTACTTGTTGTATACCATGTAATGAACATGTGGAATAACATCGACGTGATGCAAATCTCTGTAAGTAAAAGTAAAATTTTTTTTTTTTTAAATGTCTTTGTTGTAACATAAAATAATTAAAAATTATAAAATAAAATAAAGAAAGAATGGAAAGGTGTTGTTTCTGTAAATGGATAAAGATGGTTTGCGTGTGACAAGTCGTTCAATAAAATAAATATTAATAAAGCTTTTGATGTAATTACATAGTTAGTATCTCGTTAGTACTTTGAATTAATATCAACTGTCGATTAATAATAATAAAAAAAAGAAACCTGCCACTGGAACACTTATAAGAATAGAAATGATTAATGACCAGAAATGTAAACACATATGTTGTCTTACCACCTCGGAACAAAACTCCAACTTTAGCGACATTTAAAACAGAATAACAAGGGTCTTTCGACGATTTGAATCACGGTAAAACTATAATCATCGTTAAGCAAAAAAGGACTTAATGTAAAAGCAGATATGAATGCAGAAATTATTATATTAACCAAGTCGCAGATGTACTCCTGAATAAAAATCGCATCATCATTATATGAGAAAAGAATCCTTTACGTGGTATTTAGATAAGTAGAAGACGATCAACTCGAAACTACTTAATTTGCCACCACAAACAGGTAAAGATAGATGAGTTAAATATAAATCTACAAAGTCTGCGTTACCTGAATCCAATGTAATTCGATACACATTTTATTAGCTTGTTATTTCGGTGTGGAATGAGAAACTCCATAATGTGTTTATGAAATGTTCTCTATTTGCTTTTAGTGTAAAAACTTAGAAGAAGCGGAATTAGTTTTGAAGTAATTAGGTTAGAGAAACTGAAGCACTTTTAATATTTTGCATTTCAAAGTTTTTGCCTTTGAAAGTTTGTTGTGCAAAACAACATTTGATGTTGAATTTATATTTTCATCTACTCCGTTGTGGGAGTGGATAAAATTGCAGCCCATCTTGTTGTTTGCGTTCCCACGAATGATGTAAATAAACTATAAATTCAAGAAGATGATTTATTTATGAAACAAACTTCATTGTTTTGCATGAATTGTCCCATTTTTTGTGGTTCCTATTAAATTCTGGAAGAGTTGCTACCATCAGTCTGTTATTCCATTAAAGCGCATACAGTTGATAAAGCGTCAAGTGCGTTTTACTGAAATAACAGTTTTGTCATTATTTTCCGACATCGTATAGAAACGCAGCCCACTTCCCGAACGTGGTGGTAAATGAAATTGATAAATGAATCATATATTTCAGTCAACCTCCACATCCACTTCCAACTGCATGTGCTGTTAACTAGTTCTTCTGAACAATTTAATTTAATCAAGTATAGTTCAAAAGAGTTAACAAAATTTCACATAAATCTAAACATTTTTTAAATAACATAAAATTCCGGTTAAATTCGAATCTTAAAATGCTTGACAAAATGAGTTGAAATTTTTCAAAATTATTCTTTTAGACTGTACTGTTTCAACATTGTTTTAAGTGTTTTACTTAAAAGCTAGTAAATTATATAGAATTTCAGTAAACATAGAAAATAGTTGTCCGCTGACATATTTCATAAACGCGACACGCAAACACGAAGTTAATAAAATTCATGTTTTGTGTCATTAGCTTATTATAATCGATAATTAAAGAAAAAAACTAAAAGCTTCAGTGACAACTCAGGGTAGTGTCGCTAATGAATATTTAATGGATCATAATCTGCAATACGTAAATTTATTTTGATTTTAATAAAAACGGCATAAAATTTAAAATAAAAAGGACATGAACAAATTTTCATATACGTCCTCTGAGGGTAATTATTTCCTTCTACTATCTGTTTTATTGGAAGTCCATTCGCTGATAAATAAATAAAAGTATCTAGCAGCTTCCATTTCTATGATTTTCTTTTATTGAACTTTAGTTATTAATATTATTATTATTCTCCACTGAATTATTGAATTGAATTATGCTCGCAGGTGTACATTGAGGTAAAATAATCGCTGTTCAAACATTAAAATTGAATGAGAAAATAAACCAATTCGATGCGGCTTATTCCTGTAACTGTTTCTGCCACCTTAAAGCTCAAGTTAAAGCTTCGATTCTTATATGGTATCGCACAAAAATTAATTTTACCGTTTTCTCTGCGAAAGCTTATTGTGTTATGTTTATAGCTTTCCGTCCATTGGCCTTGTTATAAGCTCAAATTATTTTTTTGTATTAAATATTTCAATGAAGCGAATTTTTATTTTTACATTTCCTGAGTTGCAAAGGTTGTTTTCCAATGTTTCACTTTTGCACGTTGATTGATTTGTCTTATCAGTCGTGCAATCTTCTTCGTGTTGTAGCTGAATTTTCTGATTGAATTTCCTTTCTTTTCATTAATTGTGATAAATTTGACATCGCTGCTTTTTGTATTTAATTCTGGGCACAACTGAATTGCAAAATGACAGTTGGAATCGTTTGTAAAACTGTTTTATAAAATTGAATTTCAATCGAAATCCTTCACAAATGCTTAGAGTTTTGGATAATTAATTCATTGTTTAGAATTTTAGAGTAGCATACATTGAGCAGATTAGGGTGATGAGGATGATGGCAATGCTGATGAAATGTTGATTTATATAATTAAATTTAGTTTCCATAGTTTATTTGTTAAAGGTGAGTTGGGATTGGTATTGGCATTGGGAGGGGATTGCAGCTTGAATTACATTAAATAAAATTAATTATTAAAACAATTTTAATGCACGACTTGTGAATCTGTGAAGTGTTATGCTTTGTGTTCTGTGTGTTTCAGTTTAATTCCTTTGTGGCTTCTAGAATTCTACTTATGCATATAGTTAAACAATTTGAGTTAATTATATGCAACTGCACACTGCCAATTCCCCACACCTCACTTTGTTATAATTTGAAGTTTAACTCGCCGGGTAATCCTTATTCATATTTAAATTAATTCGATGCACAGCAATGAAATTAGCAAACGAAATAAAACTAATTAGAAAATTTTCTATTGTCCTTACCTGTGACGCCTTTGAGCGCATTGTGGGTTGATATTTTCTTCGAATTTTCCTTGGACAGCAGACACACAGTATCCGCACGAACGCTCTGAAAATAAAAAAGAAAAAATTATTGCTGGGCTGTCATTATCATATTCCCTAATCTCACGATAAACTTCATAAGGAATTAATTCAAAATCACTTTCACTGGATTAAATCGAAAATGATCATGCTTTGTGACATTGTCCGTGGGCGAAAGGATCTTTAAATAAGCCGTAGCGATAGTTTAATGAAATCGTATCAATAATAATATGTTTGACCAAATTCAGCTAAGAGATTGGGTTTCATGACATTTTAATGGCATTCCGTTGCTCGTTGTTTCTTCGCAGCAGAGTGTCGACACGAAAAACTACAAATTGCCATAAAATGTGTTATATTCGGAGTAATAAAACCAAAATTAGAAACTTCATAAAAAGTGAATTATTTAACAAGTCGCTTATTCCAGTCGACAAATGATTTACGGTTTTCCGTTTAAGCTCATTGCCCAGAAACAGAAGCAGAAACCGTCTTTAGTTTTACTCGGATTTAAGACTGTTAAATAAACTTTTTATGGGATCAAAAATTCATAATTTAACGAGCCATCCTGCTCCATTCCACCAGAATCTAAATACGAAATGCGCGAGAATATTTGTTTGCTTAAAAGTGTGTGGCAGAGTGTTAAAAGGTTAAAGGATTTGTTGTTGTTTATTAAATCTTATGGCTAGGGTCAAACACGTAAAGGATCTTAATTTTGATTCGAAAACTTTTTCTGCACAACATACCCATGGTTGTCACGTTCATTAACACAACAATCTCTCTCCTCCTGCGCGCCGTCCAATCCAAAACTTTCCATTTATTCTGTTTTCTTGTTATTTGTTCATATTTATTGACGCTTTCAGTTTCGTATTTTCCTCTAAATCATTACGAGCATTACAATAGCTTTTAGCTTTCTGTTTATTGTCTTATTTATGATGGATCAAACTCTTTCTACTGGCACCCTGATATTATGTTTCATTTAGATCGAATTAGTTCGTTATATCAAAATCACAAAATCACAATTATTAGGGACATGGCGGACCGCGATGGCGATGTAATTTCATTTGATGTGTTTCACAGTCGGGATTGAGCCACATTTTAACGACTTGTTAATTTCTGACCATAAAAACCTCGAAGCAAGCAATAAAATTTTCTGTTTTGAGATTTCTGTCAAAATTCATTTGACACATTGTTAGTGTGACCGATTGTAGCGCCTTTGCTCGTAAAATTCGCCAGATACATTCACAGAAATCGTAATTTTCGAAAATCGATGTTGAATCTTAATCTTCATGTATTAGAAGGCAATTATCGAAGTAAACATCAAAAAGGGAACATCCTCGTCTCCACCCTTCGATCTATTAGTCTCTGTAAAAATTAATGTTACAACGATGACACGAACTGTTTAATTGGCATTTAACAATAATTGAACAATCGGTTTGTTTCAATAGTGATTGTTGTACGCTCTGCCTCATTCTAGATGTTTGTCTTGTTGACGCCACTTATCATTTGTCTCTAATGTGTATTATCCATTTGTGAATCTATTATTGTTCAGTCTCCGTCCTTTGGTAAACGGCAAACAATAGATATTGGGTGAGAAATATGATTGCCAAACCCATGAAACAGAACTTTTGCCTCCCCCTTAGAACAGAGTAATAAAGCACACGAGACATGAAATTATAAATGCCGAAAATAAAACAGACAAAAGCCAATAAATCGGTTCTAACACGTTGGTATCGATTATCGCTTTCGTTTATTCAGTCCCTGTAGGGAGAAGCGGTGAGGTGAGATCTACATTTAGCAGATTCAATATTTTATAAAGATTAACTGAGAATTATTTGTGGTTTGTGGCACATAGTACTGAGCATTACTTAATACCTCGGTGCGTGTCTCGTATACTCTCACTTGGTATTGTTCATGCCTCAGGGGGCACATATGATAGATATGTGTTTTACCCACATTTGATTTTTTTTTCCAAACGAGAACATAAATGATTACTAAATGCCAGAAATAAAGTAAACAACGGAAGAGATTTAGTTTTTCATTTAGCTGAACATTTTTTATCACCCGATCGTGCCACACACACAATATGAGCAAGCAAAGGCACAGCAATCATAACACGACTTGGACAATCCTGATGATGTTTTGCTTTTCGTGTTACAGTTTTACATGGTAAACATTTCATGTTGTCACACATTAACCACCCATTAGGAGTGGGTTTGAATAGAAAACATATTTCGTTGTCATTGGCAAAATAAAACAATTTTTCATAAACGGGAATATTTATTACGATTATGAAGCTATTTATGTGTTGTCACAATATTAATATATGCGTTGTGGTTTTTGTAGCTGGAGACAATGAACAGTCTGCATTCAAACACAAACTGAGTGAAAACATTTACATATCAGGTGTTTATTATTGCGATGGTTCAGTACGAGGCAAAAAACCGATTCAAATAATAAATAAATTTATGATTTAACATACACTCTGCTCATTTAGCCCCATATGTTGTCCTTGTTTTCTTTATCCATATTATTATTTATTTTATTAAAAAATTTATTGCGAATAACTATGAGAATGAAATAATTTAAATACATTGCAGCAAGGTCACTGAAATCTTAAACGAGATCTTGTTCACTGATATCCATTACAAAAGTAATGA
The DNA here is from genome assembly GCA_961205885.1 of Ptychoptera albimana. Taxonomy (NCBI): domain Eukaryota; kingdom Metazoa; phylum Arthropoda; class Insecta; order Diptera; family Ptychopteridae; genus Ptychoptera; species Ptychoptera albimana. The sequence goes on along the minus strand of OY540805.1, from coordinate 19,025,138 downwards.
CGCTTTTGTTGCAGAGATTTGCAATCTAATATTTTCGTTTAACTAAATGATAAATTTTAATATTTCTGTTATATTATGACCTTAGAGAAACTTTTAGCAACGATAAAACGATGTGAGTTAAGATAGAAAATTTATAAATCATTTTTCTTATATAATCCAGTGTTTAGCTTTTGTGTGCAAGTTGTGAATCCAACTATTTCTATCATTTGCACGCATTAACATTTTCTAATAATAATTGTGTCACGTTTTTTTTCCTTTTTGCTATTTTATCATCATTTTAACGTTTAGCCAATCCGCTTAACGAATTTACAAACATAATAAAAATTGGATAATCAAGATAAATAACTTTTAAATGTATTTTTATTATAAATTCAATTCCATAACTATGTAATACTGTCATTTTTAATCATCAATTTTAATTGCAAACAAAAATTAATTATTTTACCATAAAAAATTAAAAACATAACTAATGGGTACGTCTGCGTCATTCTATGTAATAAGGAAATTCCACATTTTATTACATTATTCAAAACTAAAATTTTGCAATGACTGAGCATGAATACAAAATAAAAATGAAAATAAAAAAAGCCTACACATAGCAATTAAAGTTTCACTTTAATATTCGAGTAATGCGTGTAACCCCAAAAAAAATAAAAAAAATAGAAAATTTAATTATTTTACGGTATAAAAGAATTTTTCTTTCAATTAAAATTATTTTCCCTCTATTTTATGTGGTAAATAATTTATAATATTGGTTACCATATAGATAAACATTACAGGTGTAAATGAATATAAACAGATACTGAAGGTAATGCTACTTGTGTTCTCCTCTATGCTGAAATAGAAAAGTCAAGCTTTATTTTGGAATTATTGTAGAAATTCCGATTTACTTAATAAATCGCAGAGGTTACTGAATAAATAAATGGCATAACTTCTATTGGAGAATTCTATACAATAAAACACTTTCTGTTGTGTTGAGTTCACAGCGTGGATAATTTTCTTGTTTTTTTTTTTTTCTTTCTCTTACTTATATATGAAATTCAATTGTTTCGCATTTGCATTTTTATACAACACTCGAACAGAGCGGATAAATTTTGCTACAAAAATGACAAAAAAAAACACGACGAGAAGCTTTTATTTCGTTTTGTTCTTTTTTTTTTTTTTTTTTTTTTTATTTATTATTATTATCTGGGAGTAAAGTTCAATATTTATGGAATGGAATAAATAATAAAAAAAAAAACAAAAAACAACCGAAAAAACAAGCAAAAAAAAAAAAATAATAATAAAAATTTTATTTACTCATTCAACCATAGAATAAAGTTTAATCTTTTATTTAGTTTCTGAGACGCAAGTATTACTAGTTGAAATTTTAATAAAGAAAATTCACATTCCGAGCTGCTTTTTTTTTTTTTTTTTTGTTTGGTTTGTTTGAATTTTATTTACGATGAATATTATAACTTATGGTTAAGAATGCAGCAGTATTGTTAACTTTAAACAAAGTATTGATTCACAGAAATATATATAAGATTACATAATAACCCTGAAACCCATTTAAAATTAATTTCAAAAGCAAATGAAATGAAGTAAAATAAGCAAAAATTCCGGGAGATCGGTAATCAATAATAAATGAAGCGGAAATGATAAAAGAAAATACGAACGCTACTAATGTGTAAGCATCGGAATTTTATATTTAGAAAACAGATAACCTATGCTAGAATAACTAAGAAATATTTTAACAATATTAGTAAGCCACAAGGTAACCGAAAGGTATTCAAAATTGTTGTTGTATGGAACATGTCTAAAAATCTATGCAATGACGGTTGCCAAGCAAGTCGTCTTTAACCTGAACCATCGAACCGTAATTACACAGAGCATAAGCATGACCGTAAAATAGACTGACCTTCATAATATAGAATTGATTTTGGAATGTTCAACAGGATGACGTGTACACAATTGAAGGGAAGGATATACACAATTTCCTGTATTTGAAAAAGAACTCTGACCGGGCGATTTTATTATTTTTAGAAGCCTCCATAAGCGCTAGTTACAAAGCGACTGAAGAATTTTAACAGCCAAAATACGAATCATCATAAAAGGATACGGAAAATCCTCTGTCCCATGCTACGCAATCATAAAATAACAAAGAATGACTCGAATTAATGAAAGAATCAATTTTGGGATACATTTGTAATTAAAGATGATGGATTTCGCGTTTTCCTATTACCATTTATGCGACGTAATAAAGTCAGGTGGATTCCGATTATAAACCTCGCATGTATCAAATCTGCTCATCGAGTTATAAATAATTCAAAGCAGCCGCATTTGATTCTTCCTTCAGTTTAACGATCACGTTTATGCAATTCAAATAGAAAATATCATTCAAAACGTGACCCAAAGTATTTATTATCTATGACTATGGCAGACAGGAATGGGAAGAAATCGGAAGTAATATTTAATTAGATTTCTTATTCGTCTATTTCGTCTGAATTATTGCTAAGAAATGTGTGAAACAAAATCTAAACACACGAGCTAATTATGATAAAGGGACGAAATTTATGTTCATTGAAGTATTATTCAGATGACACTTGTCTGTAGCGTTAGCTGGTCTGTCGCTAGAGCAACAGCAAAAACAATTTCGATTCAGATTACAATTTTTTATATTTTGTTTAATTAATAAAACCGAATGTGAAATGTGTCCAGCCGTTTACCACCGCATAATAAATGATAAAACACAAAGGAAAATTATTATTCAAATTTTTCTATCATGTGTTAGTCAAGCCCACGCTCTGTGCGATTCTGAATTTTATTAAACTAATTCGCTGTTTGCATGTTTCTACTTCTACTGTGAGGTATCGTCACACCCGATTTTGTGTTAATTATGGCGGAGTAAGCATCAGAACTGAGTGAATAATTAATATGCTTTCACCACATAATGATTTCTAACCGAAATTGAGTGGAGAATGCCGCCATCACCATTATTATCATGTCAATGAACGGGAATTGGTTCCATTGCTTAATAATAGTTTTCGTACAATGAAGAATCACTACGCTTAATGGGCTGCCCATTTATTATCACTTTATTCGATTTATCACTTCTTCTTACCATTTGACTCGACGTCTTACCAGATAAATTACAATTTACCAAAGCAACTCCATTGCAATGTAACGACCGCTTTTTACTTTTCGTTTAGTTTCTTTAAATCCGCATTAACCGTTCATAAACCTTATTGACTGGCATCAGTTTTTTCTTTATTTGAGTTGGGTAAACCCAAAAGATCTCAATGTGGCATATTATTTGCTTCCGTCAATTAGAACTAATGGATGGAAGCTTTAGTAAACACGGAATAGATATGTTCACATTTCCTGGCTTCTCATAAAAATTCTTAAAGCCAAATATTATTGTTTTATAAATATATGATTTTGGTGTGATAATAAATGACAGGACAGTGCGGAAATAATAATTCTATTATCCGTTATTTGTGGTTTTCAATTGATCCATCGCCTTTCGTCGAGCTGACACGATTTTCATAAAACTCTAAAGCAAACAGAAATATGTAACAAACCGAAAATATATGCAGACAGTTTAGCAAATCATATCTACGGGTCACGTAGACAAGGATCGATATGATTTACTCAGTTTAGTTCGCTTCACGTCATAATCATCATCACAGTCGAATTAAGTTCCTCTGCGTATAGATCAATGTATTAGCAATCGGTAACTCGTTAGTATCCGCCACGCTTCTTTTTGTTTCAATTCGAAAGTTTTTTTGTTTTTAAGTTCTGATTGGCGGGTTGGTTTATGGTTTCGTGCAGTAAATTTTATCTTTTGTTCGCTGTTTGATTTATTTCATTGTTCTGTATCTTCTTCTCATTCTCCTTCTTCGTTTGCCACTAGCTCATAGCGCACGCCACACTCATAAAACATAATTTTTATTACACTAAAAAATAATTTCTATAAATTTGATAACCACCGCGAACAGTATCAATTTCAATATTTTATTCCTTTAATATTTTCTGTGCCATGTGACATGCACGACGTGTTTATTTATCGAATTTAATGATTTATCTTCCACCTTCTTCTGGCCCGCAAAATGGTAACAAAAGAAAATGACTGCTTCGCAGCGAAAAATTGTCTGTGTGGTTTCTTTATTACTTCGCATAACTTAGTCGGAGGTGGCAGGATGCTGACTTTCTGTTTCGTTTTCTGTATAATCAAATTTGAATTAAGTCATCTGATTCGCAACAGAACTGAATTAAAGTTTTTTCGCATTGCACAAGCATTTGAAATTGCATGGAAATCGATTTATTAATCAGTTCCTGCTGGGAGATGAAAACGTTTTAGTCGGTTTAGTCGCTAATTTGAAACAGCTGGCATATTTTCAATTTTTATTTCCTAATCCACCAGCGAGAAACAATTAATTTCAAAACAAATTCCACTGCAATGAACTATCTCCCGGTTGTTTTTTCGCTCATTAATTCATCGATTGAAATTTTATCGATTTGTTGCCAATATGCTAATTCAAATTCAGTTAGAACTTTTGCTTCGCATAGTTCGTACTTTTCTTGATGTAAATTAGATCGATTTCCATTTCAATTAGTTTTTGTCAGGAATATTCAATTTCTGTCAACGTAAAGCTCAAAATTGAAATAAGAACCGATGAAGATGAACAACGAACTCAGCCAACTTGTAACCCTATGTCAGCAGAAAAAACAGAAGAATTTTTCTTACATTTTATCGATGATTTATATGGCGTAGATGTGCACAAGATATGCTAATGTTCAAACAGAAAGTGTCATATTCGGAAACGTTGCCGGGAGCCAGAGGAAAAATGTGTCTATCTAAGCAAAGTGGGGCGACGTATTAAAAGAGTGTGAATCTTATGAGAATATTAAATAATATGGAAATTCTGTTGTGCTTCTGCTACTTATACTTGGCACCATCCAACCCATCACCCCTCTATTGAAAGCTTGTATAAACGCATCTAGAAACAGTTAATTGAATTGCTTTTCCCCATTAAAAACACAAAACACAATTAAAATATAAATCTAGAAGGGATTAACTTGTTGAACCTAATTTACGACGAATATTTATTCAGAATTAATTCGATCGACTACGTGAGTCACTGTTTCTTACTAGCTAGGAATCCTGAAGCAGATCATTAATTAATAGACTCGTGATATTCGAATTCTTGTGATACTTATAGCATAGGCGATGTAAAATATGGCAGATTTCATTTCTCAATAATGTGTCACACAAATTTGTATCTTCGTGAATACATGAATACATACTGAGTGCAATATTCAATTAATTCAAATAAAATTAATAAGATACCATCAAATACAATGAAAATACGACATTACTGTAGCTGGAGACATTATTTTGTCATCAGTGTACCTTCCCTAACGTTTCATCCAACCAATGTGCACACTTGGAAGAAATCATTACTGTCGCTCAGCAAGCAGAAATGTGAAAGTTCAGCTTTCTTCTCTAATTCAATTAAATTAACGCAATTGCGTGTTAATATGCCGTTGACACGCAGCAATGTTAATTTATTACCCAACTAAGGAAGTTTATGGACGTTGTGACATAACTTTTATGGATGCGACAAAAAAAGTTTTCATAAAATAAAAGCAAAAACAAATCGCCACCAATTATCCTCATCACAATTGTCTCGTAAATATTTTCTAACACGGATTGATGCAGACTATTTGAATGATGACAAGGGCTAGTGTTTTCCTTGTTTGCGTTACACACAAAGCCAAGGAAATAACTCTAGCAAACAAATTCAAGAAAAAGTTCAAGAAGAAAGAAACTTTTGTTTTAGAATTTTTGAATAATTTGACCGAGAATAAAGAGCTTCATTAAGTTACAGGGAAGCAAGAACATAATTGAATAGATTTCAATCAGGTGGTTTCTGTTATTACATTTTTGGTCATTTGCCAATCCTTATAAATATTTTACTTTGCATCAAAACACTGAGCCAATTAAGATACAAAATTTTTATCACATTTCGGTTAACAAAGGAAATTTCATTGAAAAATGATAGACTTCGTACGAAATGATTAAGTTTTGACGAGAGGCATTGTGTGAAATATGTGTGAAAAAAGTAGAAATTCTACGAAAATTATTTTGGTTTCTCTGTTGGTTTCACTTTCCATTCTTCGTAATCGGATGAATCCGTTTTTTCTCTGTATTCAAAGCAATTCGATAAACAAATTATGAAAATTTTCGTATTAATAACACAAAATAAGTTTTTATTATAAATTCGGAACAGATGCCAGTGATTGGTTGTGATATCACCAAACTTTTCTTATTATTTAATTAACGTTGATGAGAATTGATTGATATTTAAATTGATTTCTTTATAAAAACATTTTTTTTTTTTTTTTTCAAGTTGACGAATGAATTGAAATTTAAATAAGAGATGAGATTGAGTGATGTGATTATTAAAAAACAAAATTTCGTATCGAATTAATATTCTACCTGTAATTCAATATTCTGCTTTTAACTCTTATCAATAATCTCAACTTTGTCGTTTTAAATTAATGCTTTGTCATGATTAAAGAAATTGAAAATAATTTTTATATTATGCAATACGCGTCTACGTCCGCATTTTGCATTAATAATTTAGATTTCTCGCTCTATCTGTTAGTTGGGGGGGAGGCCCACATTTAAATCACAAAGAAACATGAATATTTATGCTATTTATGAGAAAACTCATCAAACTTTTACAATTTATAAAATATTATTAACTGTAGTTAGTCGTTGGTTTTGATAATTTATTTTTTTTTTCCATTAAAACGCAACCACAGTGTCCGACAACAACAAAAAAAATAATAAAATTTCTTGAAACTAGACTGACTTTTTGCTAAAAACATTTAAAGTTTTAAATGGCTTAAACTCTATGGGTTTTTTTTTTTCTATATTTTTGCATCCAACACCACTTTAGTTGATGATTGAAATTCAAAAACATTTTCAAGTTGTTGTTGTTTTTATTGCAGAACAGAAAAGTTTTCTCTGTTTATTAAAAAGCGACTAATTAAAATACTGGACGAGGTATATTATCAAACGAGCCAATATCATATTTATGCTTCTTTCATAAAGTTTTATTATTATTATTTTTTTTTTTTTTTGTATAAATATAATCCAACAACATTGTCCACGATTTAATATTTGCAGATTTTTTCTTTTTTTATTAAAGTGAACAAATGAAATTTGAGTTTAAAAGAGCGACATTGTTATCGTTTTGAACATTTTTGGTGGCTTTATAATGTGTGGGTTGCTGCTGTTTTACATTTTTCATGTCGCAAATATATAAAACAATTTAGGCGTCGCTTTTTTTTATTCATCATTATTATCAAAACAAGATTCCATGTCTGACCTATCGTTTTCAAATGACAAAATTCGCCTTGAGACAAATAGACAAAAAAAAAAAAGCAAAAAAATTCCGTTCTTGCATTTATAATTTTAGAACGAAAATAAAGAAAAAAATACAAAAAGCAAAAATAGGTTCACTCATGGGAATGAGTGGAATAAGAATTTCCATAGAATTGAAAATGATAACAGGGAATAGTAAATAACCTGAAAAGGTCGTAGTATGTCCAACGATTTCAACAACATTTTGGTACAGCACAAGAATGAACAATATTTTGCCCCAATATTATTTTACAAGAATTAAAAAACGAGAAAACTTGCTGAAAAACTAATTTAATTCGAGAAAATGTTTTGTATTTTTCAAATATCATACAAAATCAATAGGGGAGCGGGGGTTGAATTAAGGGAAAACAACAAACAAAACGAACCACAATAGCGGAAAAACCATTTTCCATTTTTTTGTGTTTTATATTTTCGTATATCGCTTAAATTGTTTTGCATTAGTGACGACTGATTTGATCCCGTTTCCTATTGCTACGAAATTGACTCGATTCGACTCAACTCAACTCAACTCTTTCTTCATTTAAATTTATTTGCTTGGCTTCTACTTTCTCGAATTACTGCGAATTATTAATAATCACAAACAACAAAATAAATGTGACTGCCAATAAAATTTAATTTTAAACGGAAATCAAAACAATGAGGCTTTAATTTTTCGTTTCTAATTTCTGTCGAAGTGACTTTACATTTCTTAGAACAAGTGAAAAATAATTCTCAATAACGAAGCGTCAACATAGAACGTGATTTCCCTTAAAAAAAAAAAAAAAATCTTGATGGAAAAGGAAAAGAAAAAATAATTTTTTTTAATAAATAATCTCGTTTAGATGAGGCAGCAAAGAACAGATTTATTATATTTTGTCGTCCTTGAATTGTGGTGAGTAAAATGAAAAAGGACTCCAACGATCTAGTTCAAGAGGGTTCTCTAACGATAATAAATAAGTTCTATTTGTATTTCTATCTATGACGCCACACTCTGTTCAATCCAATTGATTTACCGATTTAATATTAAATGAAATAAATACAAAAAATAAAAAGAACCGAAGTACATTACGGATCTGCTTCTGTGGTTTTCTAACGAATAAAATAATATATATTTAAGGAATGGCTAAGGAAATACAAAATATTATTTGAAATCAACGTTTGTTATAAAAAGTTAAATTCCAAAAAATAATCACCATCCAGCCCCCATTTAACATAGTAAAAATAAAATGTAAACGACCAAAGTTAGTTTGCGAAAGTATTTTCTTGGCGACATTACGAACATTCTGCCTTTTACTGACAGTTCTTACTTATTATGCCAAAATTTATTAATGGGTTTCAATACTAAGTGACCTTGAGTACGAAAGCTTGTAGTTCGGTTGTGTTTCTTGTTGTTGTTGTTGTTGTTGTTTTTTTCTTTTCCTTTTCTTTTTTCTGCCCTAACTAATACCTAGTTGGCAAAGTAATTGATGACATTGAGAACCATCTCACTCAAGTAGTATTTTTCAACTGATTCAGAAAAACTTCTTATTTTCTTTTTCTTATCATTTTATCTGTTCAAAATTCATGTTCTGTAATCCGCCTCATGTAGTTCATCGTCCTACAATTTATCATCATCACGTTAGCTAACATCTTAATTTGATTGATCACAAATTTCAACGTACATATATGCTTTTTACTGTCAATAAATAACATCGTTGATATTTATAGCATTTGATAAAGATAAGAAATTTGTATATAAATAGAGTTTAAATTAAACATAAACAGAATTTTATTATTATTATTATTCATCTCATATTAAAGATTTTTTTATTAAAAAAAAAATGCCAATAGAAATAAAAATTTATTGTTTGCTTCTAATTATTTAAATCCATAATGTAAATAAATGTTTTTTTTTTTGGTCTTGGCAAATAGACGTTGACTTGTTGCTGTTTATAGTTAAGCAAACATATGGATAGATGTGTAAATATTATTTTTAATTGAACATTTATGTATCTGTTTGCTATTTAATTACCATATATTGTTACAAAACTATTCTTTTTTTTTTCTTTTTTATATTTTTAATAAAGCAACACAAGAGTAAAGTTATTTTTCCATTACTGGGGGGTGGTTGGAAAAAATTAAGTTTGCATATATTAATTCTGTTATCGTACGTAACATGAACAAACATTTTTTTTTTTTTTTTTCTAACTAGCACAAGGATCTTATTTCCAATAGACTAAACCTCATCTTAAAAACCTCATACATTTATTATTAATAACGTAAAATCAATTTTTTTTAGCATCGATGAAAGGATATTCTAATGAAAAAAGAAAGAAAAAAAAAAAAAGAAAAAAAAAAACTCCATTAAACGTGATAACATTTACGTATCTGATTATATTTTCTAACCCTCTATGCTTATCAGTACTGTAAACGATAAGGAAATCAGTGTTATACACAAACAGATTTAAAATCAAATTAACAAGTTATAAAAAAAAAATAAATAAAAATTCTCTATAGATTTTTATTAACTTGTCAAATAAAGAAATCTACACCTGTTATCAATTGATTTTTTCTTTTCTGTTTATAAAAATTCGATGATAAGAAGAAAAAATAAGAATTTTTTTTAATTTCATATTTGACATATCAATTTTCTCTGTAGAATTTTTTTTTTTTTTTTATTTATTATTATATTTACCAGGATCAGATTATAGCACCGTCTTATTTTATTTTTTAAAGTATTTTCTGTCATTCAAAGATTATAAATTATTAATAAAAAAAAAAAAAAAACAACTTTATTTATTACTTTAATAAATAAATAAAAAAGGAAGAAAATGTGTATGGTCTGTATGGTAAAGATTATTGTTTACATTCACATTAACTTTAATATAATATGAAACTTAAATAGGAATTTATAGAGTAAATATGATTTAAAATGGATAAAGATTATAAGATTTTAATATTTATTCCCCAATATACATCATATGATTAAAAATTGTTCTTTCTTAGTTTTATATTTCTCTATACAGGTCGAACGTTTAGTTAATATTTTATTTTATTTTAAAAACAGAGGAAAATATCAAAGCCGACAAAAAAAAAAAACAAAAAAAAAAATCCTAGAAACACAACGAAGAATAAATTTTCTTTGGAAAATAATAAAACTTTTTCTATGTTATCAATTTTTTCAAAAAAACAAACAAAAAATTATTATTTATTATAGACAAACAACGATACCAAGAATAAGAAGTGAAAATAAAGGAAAATTACGGAAAAAAAAAAAAAAAAAAAACTTTTTTCGACGATTTCTCTTAACCAAACACATAACGTACCGTAATACAAAATGTAATTTAATTTAGCTCGTACAATGATTATTATATTTATTTTATACAATTAAATAAAATCAGATTATTATAATAAATTACATGTTAAATATATATATATATATATTTTTTTCGTTTATAAAAAGGACGTTTAAAAAAAAACAACGAAAATATGTAAAAAATGCCCCCGCCGCATAAATTTGCTCATAAATTTAAAGAAAACGATGTATGAATGGAGGCGGAAGAAAACGGAAGAAAATTGTTTAGAAATGAATGTCAAATAGTAATAATAATAATAATAATAATGATAAAAAGTACAAACCTTCGGAAATCCCTGCTCCAGCATGCATAAATCACAGGATTCATGCTTGAGTTAATCCAGCCGAGCCATGTAACTACGGCAGAGACAATTTCCTCATGGGCGATACATTGTATACAGAAGCCAGATAACAAATTCACAACAAAAAATGGTAACCAACACACTATAAATACACCCATTACGATGCCTAGAGTTTTTGCTGCTTTTTTCTCTTTTGCAAATTTTGCTAGTTTACGAGACAATGAAAAGTTCTTGCCCATGTGTCTGTGTCGTAATCCATTATTGTGGAGTGCTGACAGTGGCTCATCCTCTGGATCTTCTGGTGTTGATGTTGCTGTATGTGTATGTTGATGCCCTTCACGGGTTGTACCACCGCGATGTATCCTTAATGTTAACTGAAGCTCACCAGACGCCATCAACACTTGTTTTGTACCGAGTTTCAGTGATCTCGTTTGTATTACGGCTGCACGATAAATACGACAATATGTAAAAACCATTACCAACAGCGGTAGGTAAAAGGAGATGGTCGACGAGAACACTAAATAACCGAGATGTTCTGTAAATGTACATTTAAATGGTGGCATATCGCCTTCACGTGCAGCTCGCCACCACACTATCGCCGGAAAACTAATTGCACCCGAACATACCCACACAGCAGCTATTAACAATGCTGCACGACGTCTAGTCATTCGCATTGGATATGAAAAGGGATCCGTTATAGCCCAATATCTATCCAAGGATATTACACATAAGTTTAATATTGATGCGGTACTAAACAGTACATCTAATGAACGCCAAATATCACACCAATCTGTACCAAAAAACCATGTATTTTCCAGTACTTCGTATAATGCCGAAAAGGGCATCACCACTAAACCGACTAAACAATCAGCCACCGCTAAACTTGTAACAAAATAATTTGTCGACGTATGCAAATAACGTTCCCTAACAACAGCCAGAATCACTAATGAATTACCAAACACTGTCGCAAATGAGAACATAAACAAAAATACCAACAGACTAATTTTATCCTTTGCTAATGAACTAAAATAAATTGAAAAGTTTGGTTCTGTTGTACAACAATTTATATTTAAATTATTATTAATATCACTAAATATTGGGTCCTCGGTTATATTATAAAATGATCGATTATCAATTGTAATCAATTGTGTAAATTCCCAATAATATTCAGTTGCATTATTCATTATTGCAATAAAATATTTTTTTATTATTTTTTTTTAATAAATATCAAAACAAATTATTTTGCTTCACTTTGTTTGTTTGTTTGCTTGTTTTTTTTTTATTAATTATTTATTAATTATTTATTATTGCACAGTACAGCACATCATCATTGTATTTTTGTTTTGCATATTAAACTCCTTTAATTAATTATATTTTGCACAACACAAATTTATTGTTAAACACAATCATTATTAAAATTCATTTACTTTTTTTTTTTTTTTTTTATTAAAGCTTTAAACTCATGCTTTTTATTTTTTAATTTAATTAATTTTATTTTTTTCTTATCACAGACACTGAAAATGGAGAGAAGAAAAATGTATTTTCTTTTCTTTTTTCTTTTTTTTTTTAAACATAATTTATTGTGCAGTAAATTATCGAAAGTTTAACATGACTAGGCCTGAGTGAACAACGGGTATAAATTTCACAAAAACATCAAGAAATGCAATAAAATTCCCCGGACAAATCTAATTTTTTTTCTGCATTGATGTAATAAATCAAGAAATGTAATTTGATTAAAAAAATTCCTTAGAAAATCTAATCGAAGTGCTTAAAACAAGTTAAATAAATAAATAAATAAATAAATCTTTAACCAAACGAAAAATGTTTTTTTTTGTTTTGGTTCTAAAGGAAATTTTAAAAACGTTTTTTCTATTTTTTTTTTTTTTTTTTTTTTTGAAACCCGATGTTTCAATGAAAAATTAATTCGACTCTTCAAAAAAGAAAAAAAAGAAAACTTCAGTTAAAAACAAGGCAAAGCGTACATGACAAAAAAGTAAAAAAAAAAGAAAAAAGTTTTCGATATTAACACAGCCAACAACCCACTAGAGATGGAAGAGGAAATGTTTGTGTCGCTATGTTTGTTAAATTCGCATTTTCAGTCAGTTTTTTTATTACATTTAATTCATTTCGGTATAAAACACAAATAAAAGCGATTTATATATTGTTGTCGGCGGGTTTTTGTTTAATGAATTTTTAAATTCATTTATTGTTTTCAACGTGTATTAACTCGTGAACAAATCGAGTAATAATGGATTTTAGACAATTGGAAATAATCGGACAACAGCACATCAATTGAAACGAACCGCAAATTTTAAAGAACTTTTCTATGTGAACGGAATTATTCGAAAACTGATGTTTCTTAGTTAGTAATAACCAAAAATTACATTTATAGCCATAATGTGTTGTTAAAAAGAGGAGCTGACATGGTGAACCACTTTGTGTTTCCCTTTTAATAGAATTTAATAATTTGATTATTACCAAACACAACAAAACACACCAACTGCTGTTCAGCCGTTAAGGGAAAATCAATTATTATTCCATAATTTCAAAAGAGCAAACAAAACCATTTTTTTTTTCGCCTTCTATTATTTTATTAAATTAAATTAAATTAAATTAAAAACAAAAATCCAGGCAAACGTTTAACCACTCACCAATGAAAAATCTTGGATAATAAAATAACAGACGATGGAAATTTTACTACAATCTGGATAATTTTTACAACTGGAAACAAAAATATAAAGCCGAAAAAAAAAAAAGAAAAAACGTGAAGCAATCAAACTAAATCGATAATTCCAATGTCCGGCTAAAGAATTCTTGTGTTTTGTGTCCAAGACCAACCAGATTGCGCTTGATTTTTTTTTTAATGTTATTTACACACATTCTAACAATAAATATGAAAAATTATTGAATTTGTGTAAAATTCCAATATTTATTGACAACCCTTTTTACCCAGATTTAAGTTCTTTCATAAAGCAAAAAAAAAAAATTATTATTATTATTATTAATGTCGTGTGAATGTGTTTATGAAGATAAAAATATTTATGAATAACAATCAAGGTACGAAATCGTTTCCTTTCGTTTTTGAAGACAAATTAAAAGTAAAAAAAAAAAAAAAAAGTTTGTATGAATCAAGGTTAAATAGGTTTTCCGTTTAAATTTAAAAAAAAAGAAAAGTTTTTATTCAATTGATCGACTAATTTCCTGTTATTTTCATATTTTTCCACCCCTCACCAAAACGAATAATTAGGTTAATGTGTTTGTCGTTTAATATTTTAAAAGCAAGCACCACCCCATTACTAAATAATGCGGATAATATTTTCTTTGGTTTTGATACGATAGTTTAGTTATTTGATGATAATCAAAAAATATTTTGTATGATAAGTAAAATAGCAACGTGAGTGTGTGCGAAGTGTGGTTTTTTACTTGTATTATAAATTAATACGGGCATACGGTTTTCACTATATTATCATTTTGCAAATTTCGGTATTATTTAAATTTATTAAAATGACATAAAACGGTCTAAAAACACCTGTAATCAAACAGTTTTTTTTTTTTGTATAAAATATACAAAATACAACGGCGACTAACGTTATCGTATACCATTTGCATTTATTTATTGACAATACCCATACTGTGGGTACATTGCATATATTTTTGTTGGCTGCTGGCTAAAAAGCAAAATCAGATAATATCATTTAACTACACTTAATGGTGTAGTAGATGTTCATGAAGCCCATTCACCCAGTCCCTATATGTATACACATTGCGGGTGGTTTTTACGTTTATTTAAATTTTTCGTTTTTAATGTTTTTTTTTTTTGTTGGTTATTAAATTACTTTATTAAAAAGTCCTTAAAGCAAATATTGTTTAAACAAAATTTATTGACGTGGCTTGTTTAAAAAATTTATAAAATTTTTGAGTTTTCATTGAGTGTAAATCCGTTATTGTAAATTCTAAATTACGTGTAACAACATCGTGTAACAACTCGATATTGATCTATTTGGTAATTTATCACATGAGTAGAACTAATTTACTTCAAGTTTTATTATATTTTTAAATATGTATATACATATATATATATTTAATCACAATTTAACAAAGTGATGATACTGTGGTTACATTAAACACAGTAAAAGTATGTTGCACTTGACAGCTGAGATAAGGATACATGATTAAATATGTACTATTAAGGGAAGAACAAAAAAAAAATTAATTCTTCTGCTCACAACTGTTATTTGTCCTTTAAATAAAACATAATTACTTTGTATCTTAAGTTTACAACCATTGCTTTTGGCTTTAATTTTTCTTTACCAGATGCTACAATTCGTATTTATAGTTTTTTTTTTCTTTTTTTTTTTACAGACACCGAGCAATATATATATATATATATATAAAATAATAACGAAAGTCAATTCAATGTAATTTCGCTTTTCTTGTCTCTGCAAGAAAATAATTAATTTCCCTTCTTTTTTTTTCTGTAATTATATTTATGTATTTATTGTACGTGTCATCTCAACGAGAAAACGGAACAAAAAATTATTTTGAAGAATTATTTACTATAATAATTCAAAAGCACAACTACAAAGTTGTCAGATGGACGGGGTTGATGTTGTTTAATTAGACTCACTCCAAACAGCATATACAAATATATAAAATAAACGAAAATCTACGATTAAAATAATCAGAAAATGTCTGTGAAACAATTTATTATTGTTTGTTTGCTGTTTGTTTCGTGGGTGGGTGGTGGTTTGATTCAATTTTTTGCTTTTTGAGTTTCGCGCGTGTTTAGCATAGCGTTTACCTCTTACAAAAAAACAAAAAAAAAACAATACGACTTAATTATAGAATGGCATTAAATAGAGATTAACATAAAAGGCGTCATTGAAACAATGATTCATAATAAGAATTTAAAACAACAAGAAACAAAGAAAAAAAAAATAATTTACGAATAAACAGATTAACTGACTAAGGTAAAAAAAAAAAACCAGCATCAACCACAAGCAGGGACTTAATAAAACAGAAAAATATAAAAAAAAAAAATTTTTGTTTACAAAGCAAAGCATAAAGGGAGAGAAAATGAAAAAAAAAAAAAAAATCTCGTATATAATTAACTTCTGATGGTAATTAAGTCATAACATAAATTAAACAAACATTTGAATAAAATTTAGAAAAAAAAAAAATCAACATGAATACATGAATAGTAAATAGATTAAGACGGGTGGGATTGTGGGTGGGAGGGTGATGTTTCGTGTTAAATACTTAAAAACGTGCAGGTTTATAGTTACATCATTCTTTGAAAACGTGTTGTGCTTTCTATTAATGATGGAAATCAAGCCATTTTATGATTAGTCTTCTCGTACTGTGTTATCTTAACAGTTAAAAGCTATTGTGAGATATAGTTAAGAGGCCAATTACACCCACTGGGCAGATGACAAACACAATATAATTGACAATTCTAGGCGTAGATTTAAAGGACATCCAACAAAAAAAATTTATGTGATAATTTAAGATAAGCTCTGAACCTTTTTCTACTTTAAAATAACAAACTCAATGTCAATTTCAGTTTCGTAATGTTTATTATGTATCGATTCATGTAAATTCAAGTAAAGATACACAATAAGGACAATAGTTGTTCCGCTTTTTTCTTATATAGAGAAAATATATACAGAGGCCTAGCTATAAATGTTGTTCAAGTTGCAATAACATTTTGAGACTTTTTACACCGCATTAAACATCAATGCGATGAACTTGAAACAATTTGAATACAATCGTTAATATTTTTCATCGTTTACACTGACTTATATGCTACATTACTTAAATCTTAACCCATTTTATCCAATAACAACAACAAAAAAAACCCCCATAAGCCAGGCACAGTAGTAAAAATATATTTATTTATTTATTTTTTTTTTTTTATTTAGAAAAATTCATTGTGCGTGTTGAATATGTATGAAATTTTAATGATTCAATCACGATGATACAAAAAAAAAAATTGTATTTTTTATGAAAGTCCTATGTAAATTTGTTTGATTTGAATCGACAGTCAATAAAATGCAAAACATACAAACAAATAATGATGTGAATACTCGAAGCTTTGAAGAAGAAAAAAAAAACTCTTGACTTCCACTTAAATTTCTTTTAAAGCATTTTTTTTTTTTTTTTTTTTGCACTAGATTGCGAATACTAGAATAAATAATAAAAAAAAAAGCTGAAAATCTGAGGAACATGAAAAATTAGACACACATGTCAGGCGTTTGATGAATGATTGGTTTATTCTAAAGGAAGTAACATTCGTTTCTAATAAATAAACAAAAAAAAATTCACAAATGTAACAGCTGGTTCACCATGAATCGCACTTCAAATGATGAATGCTGAAATATATATTTTGATTTTTAAAAATCGGTATAAACTGTTCGTTTGACATTATGATTATGAAAATGTTTATTTTCTCATGTGTGGCAATAAAATTAAATAAAACTGATCAAAGCTGGTTGCAAAACTCAAAAGAAATTAATCTCAGTTTACCCCGAACCAAGGCGACAAGTGGAGCGGATTTTATCACATATGATGATAAAGAGATAGATGATAAACACACAGAAAAAAATATGAAAATAATGCAAAGTAATAAATAAAAGGAACAAAATGAATAATTTTTTCTTGGTGAAGGAACATAAAATTATCAAAGATGACGGCAGGCGATGAAACAATATGGAAAATTTGTGTAAATTGCAATAAAACATAAAAGCGCACAACTCATATTGTTTGGTTGCTCCTTCACAGCCGTAGTTACCTGCTCAGTTATGCCGTGCGATGGTGGTGTGTTCTGCCACAACCTAATCATCCACACATTCGATATTTTAATAAATTTTTTATTCTGTCGCATAATGATGATCGTAATTTTCGGTTTTGTTTTATGGAAATTCGTAAATTTTTGCGTTTTTCACATTAAAGAGAAGACAAACTCAACGAGGTTGAGTGTTTGCTTGATGATCTCTTCCATTATTATTACATGTCGTTACCGTAAAATAAATTGTTTAATGTCTGAAGATTTTATGAAAATTTTCATTTCAAAAATTTAAAGATAACGATTCAACTCTGCACACCAAACGTTGAAACATTTTCTCACTTTTAGTTTTAAATGAAAATTACTGTTCGAGTTGACTTCTAAATTGATGCTATGAATTTTTTTTGGTGAAAAATCATAGAAAATTTAGATAAGTGTAGATAGCAAACGTATCAGAATGTCAATTAAATGAGATAAGAGAAAACTTTGACCGTTTAATCGAGATTAATTTTAATTTTCTTCCATTTTTTTTTTTTTTTTTTCAGTAATTTAATTTTAATTAGAAAAGCAATTTACGAAGTGTCTGTATTAGGGATTAGAAAATTGTCTAGTGGCATTAAACTATTATTTCAAGGACCGTAGAGACTATCCTTTCGTTCAGCAAACGCATAAATTGTACAAAAACAGAACAATAAATGATTCTAAGAAAACAAACAGCGCGATTTCATAATAAAACATCTTGTAAATAAAGTTAGAAAAAAAGCTCAATCAAGTATTTAACATAAAAAGTTTGTTTTTCATCACAAAACTTTCAGCTATTAACTAGAAATATTAGGTTTGAATGCTGGATTATTTGATTCGTGAAGTATTGACGACGCGTTATGCTACTTTCTAATATCATGATTTTTTTGTTAAGAGTACTGAGAGATAAATTGTCCTTGAATTCAATTAGTGGTAGAGTAAAACTCTACTGTACATGTGCGACACTTAAAATAAATTATTTTGTTTTTGTTCACTGATAAAAATTCTCCTCCTCGGTTTTGTTTGTTATTGTCATTTTTTTTTTTTTTATCTTTTATTATTATATTAGAAAGTTGTATGTGGTTGATCGTATGTGCGACACACGATTATAAATGAAAAAAAAAAAACGGAAAAAACGTAACAAAAAAAAAAATGTCTATTGTTGAAAAATTCTTGGGTGGATTCGTTATAATGGTAAAAAGTATTCCTTAACTTGCTACTTGAAGAACCCATTCAAGCAGTACACGTTGTGGTTTAGACAAAGAGTTTTGATATTTGATAAGAAACGTGTATGCCACACTTCACTTTCATCTTTTTTATTATTTCGTTATCACCAATTTAGATGTAATGATTATCTTAATAGCATTTTTCCTATTTTTTCCCATTTCTTTACAAACCAAGGCATTTAAATGCCTTTTCGTACTAATAAAACAAATAAATAGAAATTGGGTAAGAAAATCGAAATGGCAACGTTAAACCACTTTGTACACATTTTAGTTCTTAATAAAAAAAATTATTTTTTTCTTTTATTAATAAATTTAATAAGTGACACATCAGCATTAATAACTGATCTAAATATTCCAAGGACTCAATCAACAACAACAAAAAAAAACTCAATTTTTTTTTTGGATAATTTTCTACGTTTTTATGTCACATAAATGATTTTTCTATTATTTATTATGATATCAGAATCAAAAGGATTATCCATCATATTTGAATCTTTTGTTCGTTATTATTATTATTATTATTATTGTTGTTCTCTTATGATTTACATGAAATATTAAATGTAAAACTAGGCGTTATTAATGGTATAATGAATAAAGGACAACGTAGATTACAAAAAAAATTAAAAATTTAAAAATTTATCAATGTCAATCATTCTAAAAATAATTAACGCTGAATTTAAATGAAAAAAGGGGAAAAATTCATTTTCGTCACGACAAACACAACAAAACTTATGACGGTTGATTATTTATTTTTTTTTTTTTTGACAAATTTTATTTTGAATTAAACCATAAAATACCAATTAGTTAAGTAAACAGCAAAAAAGTGACTAAAAAACACGCAGAATAAATCACACAAGGGAATAGAATACAAGTCAGTAAACTGAGTTAAACAACTTACTGGTGGTAACTAACTAACTAAAAAACTCTTGTATACAAGAATAAAATAATTAAAAACAACAAACACTGACACTAGACAATCAAAATAGTGTTTTTTTTTTTTTTTTTTTTTTTTGGTTCACTTAGTTATTGTGCTTATTCACAAATTCCCTATTGAACAATGCACAGCTTTAAAAGTTATTTCATTGTTAATTCAGGATAAAATGTTTTTTTTTTTTGGATAAACACAATTTTTTTTTTTTATCTGTCTAACCGCAGTAATTTATTGAAATTTTATTTTCTGTTTTCCTGTCTAATTGTCTGTTCGAAAACTTTATTTGCTTTTCCATTTATTTCATTTTTAATTTATATGATTTTGATAATAAAAAAACAAAAAATTGTTTTTTTTTTTTTAATCGTTTTTCCTTCCTTTTTCATTTATTCGATAAAATAATAACATAATAAAACACCAATATCACGTTATTTAATACATAAGTTTAACCTTTTATGGTAAATGGAATTTTTATTTTATGTAATTACCGGTGAAATGGCACACCTCATAAATAATAATCAATTCGTAAATACTTAATTCGATAGAATAAATAAAAAAAAAAAAAAAATTTTAAATTGCCGCAATAAATAAGATTTTTTCAATAATAAAAAAAAAAAAAAATCAGCAACAAAGTTATGATTTGCTTTGATCTATTTATAGAAAAAAGAAAAAAAAAAAAAGTTGAAAATTTATTACATAAACTCATTATTTTCATCATAAATATTAGGATTCATTGATTGTGATAGAAAAAAGGCTGTTTAAAAGGGTTTAGATAAATATATACAAAAAAAAAAAAAGAAAAATTAAATAAATAAACTCAGGTAGAGACAAAATTAGAAAAAAAAAAAGTCTGCTCAAGGATCTTTTATCCTTTTATATAGGGTTGCAATATTAATTGAAGGTTTATAGGCAAAAAAAAAAAAAAGAATAAAAACCAAAAATAGATCAGCATCACCTTTCCACTGTCATATTAAATCAATGTCATGGACTTGTTAATAAAATCAAAAGCACATATATAACAACTACGCAACTTTTCTTTCTTTCTTTCTTTCGTTTTTTTGTTTTTTAATTCTTCCTAAAAAGGATACAAAGGGATAAAAAAAAATATTAATAACAAAAAACACTTTTATGTCAATTTTATTTATCCTTTAAAAAAAAAAAAAAAAAAAAACAGTAGACAAAAGTGTTAATGTTTATAAAGAAATGAAGAAAGCTTTCGAAAGTTCTTTTAATATCAAAAAAAAAAAAAAAATTATTAACTTTGGTAGAAGAACTTCAACAAGTGAGTTTTTAATATAAAAAAAAAAGTAGCAAATCGTTTAGTAGCTCAGATACATAATAATAATAATAATAATAATAATAAAACAACAACAATGAATTACATTATTTAAAAAGATAAACAGACAGAGCGGAATATATAAGTTTTAACTTTTCTATACGTTTGGGATGTTGTCATCAATCAAGATCAAAAAAGACTCGAACGAAACTTTACTGTGCAAAAAAAAAATAAAAAATAAAATAAAATTCTCTCTCTTTTTACCTTTTTTCTGTTATATTTCTACGCTAGTGATTGATTGGTTTAACAGAACGTTCTTACGCTTTTTAGGCTTAATTTATTTTTATTTATTTTTTTTTTTTCTTCTAATAAGGGAAAACTAACTTAAAAATAAAAAATATATCGAATTATCGACCTTATTTCGTAGAAAGCTTTTATTTTCTCTTAAATTCCACGTACTCTAGTACAAAAAAAATTTTCCGTTTTTAACAAAAATAATTTTTTTTTTAAATTACTTTTTGATGACTTTGTAAATTTTTACAATCGATGGTTCTGTTGTTTAATTAAGGAAAGCAACCATCACCAAAAAAAAAAAAAAAAACAAGTTAAAAACTTTTTTTTTTACTGCATTAATTTGTTTATTCTTTCTTTCAACAAAATTCGCGTTGTTAAAAATAGTTTTTTTGTTTTGAAGCAACACAAATTTACAAGTCAATAAGATGATGAGCAAGTTTTACTTTTAATGACTTCGTGATTAAAGATTAATTATAATTTAATAAAGAAGAAAACGTTTAAGCATTTTTAAGATGAAAATCTTTAATTGCAAAACTGTAGCAACTTTAAGAGGTTTAATGTTATTATAGCCAGTGGTGGCTTAAACATATCTTAACAAACTTGATTTACAATTCAAAAACACTTGCTTATCAGTCATAAAAGCCAAGCTTTTAAATTGTCAGTAGTTAACTGAAACCTCAACATGCAGCTTCCGAAATTAATTTTTTATTATAAAAAGCTCAACTTTCAGGCTTGTTTATTTGAATTAAAAATTTAAAATAAAACGAGTCATAACCACTTATAATTCGACGGTTGTGGTACTTATTCCTCTATTTTTGTTTCCACTATAACTTTGTAAATTCCTATTAAAAATATTTCACTTGGTAAAGGATTTAAAAACACAACAAAAAAAACCACCCCCCGAGTAAAATAGTTTAAATAACGTTAGTGGAAAAACTTTTTCGTTAAATATCCATCGAATACAAATCAATTATTTTCAACACTTTGTGTTTCAACTCTTTTGCTACCTTAATAAAATTGTTTCGAAAATTTTATAATAATTTTAAAAGCACAAAGAATTTTATTTTATGTTATTTAATTTAATTTAATTTAATTTTTCTGTTAAGTTTGCCAAATTATTTAGATAAATAATAAGGCGAATATGCATAATAAAACAATAAACATAATCAGTTGCTTCCGAACAATTAAATTAAAGAAAAGCTCTGTAAGACTTAAATGAAAAAATAAGATGAGAAAATGTAGCAAACGAAAACGGATGACCTTTTAACGCAAACGGAAAATTTCATACAGAAAATACAATTGCCACAGAGCAAGTCTCCATAATGTCTAGGATATGAAGTGTAATAACACAATAAAATAGAGATTAGATAAAACAAAGCAAACACCCACATTTTATCGTAATAAATATTTTATTTTTATTATCATTAAATATTTTTTTGTAATAAAATAAAACAGAGAAAAAAAATACTGTCAAGCCGCGAAATTCACAAAAAAAAAACAATTTCTTTTTGTAATTATTTATGGTAATTGCAATGCTTTCCCCCTACATAAAACGTCTATTGGGTCCATCTTTCACCATCAACGAATGCAATCAACTTGTTTAAACATACAAAAAAAAAAAATAAAAAAAACTTTTTAAAACCAAAATGTAAGGCATTAATCACATTATCATTTACTAATCCTTATCAAAGCCACATTTTTTTTATAATTTAAAAGAAAAGTCTGTCTCTCCATCCATTTGTAAACATTTTCTTTGTGGGTGAACACCGTCACACAAAAGAATCAACTAGAAGAATCTGACGAACAAGTTCTTAATTAATATTTTCTCTCTAGCTGCCCAAGCAAGGAATTAAAAAAAAAAAAAAAAAAAAAAACAAAAAAAAAACCCCAAACAAACCTCATTGTTGTTTGCTGTTTAGCTGGAGTTAATTGAATTATTTGTGTCGCCCATTCTTTCCATCTTATTCTTTTCTTTTAATTCCTTTTTCATCAGCACAGCTCTATACGGAGATTTTAAGATTTACTAGAAATTCTACTTTAATTATTACAATTTACATTCTAACTAACAAAGAATTCAATTTCTTTAAAATGTAATCATATTATGTAAATTGTTCTCCACGAACTTTAGCGCTAAACTTTAAAGTGAAATACAAAAAAATAAGATGAAAAAAAAAAAAAACGAATTTAAATAAAGCTTTGATTTTACAGCAGAAGTGACAAGAAAAGAAAGACGCATTAAGTGAACAAAAAAAATACCGAAAAAAAAAATTAAAGAAATAAACGCGACTAAAAATAGAAAAATAAAAGGCGAAAAATGTACTTTGGTTAGGAATAGTAGCCCCGAGTAATAGAAAATTTGCATATGTTGCGTTAAGAAAAACAAGATAAGACTTTCCACCAAATGTAGTAACGTCGAGACGACAAAAAAAAATTGTTAAAATTGTTAAAATTAAATATCAACTGGAGTGGATTTTATCGAGGAGGGGTGAGAAGATTTGGTGAGAAGAAAAATTATAATAACACTTTATAGTAATTGAAAAAGCCTCAAAATTATGTTAATGAGACGTACAATAATTGAATTAAATTAGGATTTTTTTTTTTTTACCATTTACAAAAAATAAAAAAAAAAAATTTGGTAAAGTAAAAACGTTTAAATCTGTTGAGCTGTTTTCATAACAAGGACGACGTCTTGCTTTTTTTTTTTTTATATATATATATCCTAGAATGTGTTTCACTGTTGTTTCATTCTGTAGACCAGTTACTATGATTATTGAATTATATTATCCGAATAGCAAGTGGCTATAAAAACACACAAGGAAATTAATTTTCATTTTTTCTTCATTTTTTTTTTTTGTATAACTTTCACGGTCACACATTTCACATTTCACCCACACACACATACAGAATTTTTGTATCGAAGAAGAAAATTCACTTTTAACAACAGTAATGACCAAAATTTATATTTTTTAATTATAATATTAATGAGCACACAACACCGATTAATTAATTTAACAACAAAAAAAAAATTAAATAAAAATTCAGCGAAAAAAAATTTTTTTTATTTTTTTTAAATTAAATTAACGAATAATTCCCAATAATTTTTATTAATTTTTTTATTGTTAATAAAATTATGTTTGTCATTAATTTCTTTCTTTTCATTCTTGTTGTCTTTAGTTAAATAAAAAAAAGAAAAAAAAATAATAAAAAATTAACGAAAATTCACTAAACACTTGTCGTTGTTGCTGTTGTGTTAAAATTATTGTTCGTAGCTGTTGGTGTCGATGATTTCGTAACGAACAACAAGCAACTGATTTAAACCGAAAGGAAAAAAAAAAAAATTAATTAATGTTTTTCTTTTCTTTTTTTTTTTCAAATTTAATTTTATTTAAAAATAACAACAAAATGCACAGGACAAGCACGGATAGTTAAAATAGCCGTGTGAACGCAACCCTATCACTGGATAAACTGCCGCCAAAATCAAACTGGTAAAACATTCACGCATGTGCAAAGTTTAAGTTTTTTCATTCAGTCGGTGTATAAAATATTGAAAGCTTTTCTGCCGTTTATATAGCGAGAGCTTTTATGCTAAAACAGAAGCTGCCACTGTTAATGGTTTCTGCTAGATTTGCAGCCAGAATGTCTACATGCTTCGTTGTGTCGACTGTTTTATATTTTTTTTTTGTTTTTTGTTTTTTCGTGATTTCATAGATTATTTTTGTTGTTGTTGCCGCCTCATCACTGTTAATTGTATTGTGCCTCTGCTATTGTAATTTTGTTTGTTACTAAAAATGTCATTATTTATCAATTTTACTGAATGATGTTGTGCCATTAAAAGTTTTAAAAAAAAAAATTTATTTACAGATTTTCAACATAAATGTTGCTCAGTGCTTTTAACAGCAATTAATTGATTTATCTAGGATTTAGGCATATTGTTCACTATATCACAAATCTAGTCTAGTCTATAATAGAATTTAAATGAAAATTTCTGTTATTAATTTGTTGTGGTCAATTTTTTTAATTTTTTTTTTTATGGTTTTTATATAAAAAAAAAAAAAAAATTAAATCAGCTTTACGTTAATAAATACAAAAACAAGGCACAAGGCTCAAACTTTTAATAAATTATCAAAAAATTATTATTTTAAGTTTTTAATTACAAGAAGGACTTGTGTGGTATTTGTTTGTAAAGTAACCACATGACGGTCGTATAGTATCGTAGATAATATTAAACCACCACAACCTACATCAACTTTGGAAAACACGATTAAAAAACCAAAAAAAAAAAAAAAATAATAATAATATTATTTTATACGGATTACATGATGAGACTGATTTTGGTTCTTTTTATTTGATAGTGATGAAAAGAAATCTCAGCTTTGTTCTGCCCACTAGCTTTAGTATATTTTCTATGGGCAAAGTATTTAGAAATAACAAGAACAGCAACAGCAACAACAACAACAACGTCAGGGTGGTCTTTTATGCAAATAATCAGTTAAATTCATATGATGCTAGGATATAAGATACTATCTAGTCGAGTAGATAATTTATTTTACCAAAATTTATTTAACCATAAATGGTAAAAATGTTATCTAGCTGAAAAACTTTTGGTAACATTTTTTCCCACATATTCAAATAAAGCTTCTTATGTACCAATTATAAGTTTTTAATATGAAAGGCCACAAAATGTTAATTAAAAATATTTTCTAGCAAAAACAAGGAAAGTTGCAGCACTGTTAATTAAAGCTTTTGATAAATTCATAATTTATTAATTTAGTAAAAATATTTTCGGCCAATAATAAAGCAACGAAAATTCGTATGAATTTTCCATTAATCACGTTTTTGATTAAAGCGTAAACGATTAAAGTAGAAAGTGCTTTAAATAAAAGCTTTTGAAGTTAGTAACAAATATAATAATAATAAAAATAAACCTGAGTATCAGATTAGTAAAATAAAGCGAAATTCCGAATTCCACATTGTCATTTGAGAGCACTTTAGGATTTTATGGAAATTACACTGCTAGCCAAGAGATATGTTTTTTTTTTTTTTTTTTTTGGTATCAACCACCCACACTATCAATTGAATTTAATTTTTTTATTATCTATCATATAAATAATCGATTTTCGGTTTTCTTTTTTTTTATTTTATTTTATTACAGCATATGATGACGAGGGAAACCTTAGCCCGCACGACACATCAAAGTTGTTGGGGGTGGCAAAACACAACATTATGACGCCCTCATACTTTAAGTAAATAAATAAAGAAAAAAATAAACAAAAAATCGCGTTAAATAAACTGCTTGTGTGTGTGTGTATGTGTGCTCACGTGTGTTCGCTTGTTTATCATTTTTCTTCTTCGGCATCTTCATCATCATTTCGTTGTTTATTCTTTATCACCATTCCAACAATTTTAAGGTGGAAGAAACGATAAAAAAAAAATCCGAATTGTATTTCTCTCTTCCCATGTACTGTCTGTATTTTAAACACCTAATCCCCTTTTGCATCGTTTTTGTCTTGTCTTCTTCTTCATCTTACATTTTTATTTTGTGCTTTTAGTGTTTTCCTGTTTATTTTTAACTTTCATCGGATTTTTATTCATTTATTTATCTTTAAAACGATAAATTTGTAAACATCTTAAAATGTTTCTGTTTTTTTTTCTTTTTGAATTCCGCTTTCATGTTTATAACTAAAACAAACTAAAAGTTTCAGTAGGAATTATAATGTATGTCGCAAATAAGTTGAATAAAAAAAAAAAGAAAAGATTCAAGAAGCATTCGTCATAATGTGATATAAAGAATCAGTACAATTGAACTAAAGCAGTTGGAAAGCAACAAGGTCGATATAAATGAAATGAAATGGAAAATGATTATCTTGGAAAAGTAATAAAAATGCACTTCGATCGATGATTAAAAAGGGATAAAAACTCTTTGCTACCTAACTATAGACGAAATTTAATTTAAAATAACCCATTATCTCTTTTTGCCACCTTTCTCCTTGGTTTTTGGTTAAAACAAAAATAAATAAATGATACAAGAAATATTAAAGGGTAGCGAAATATTAAAGAGTTTTTTTTTTCTTAAATATAAAAAAGGTAAATAAATATACTACTATGCCTGCAAAGTTTCAGTTCATTTTGAATTAATTTTTTTTTCACCTAAATTCTGAAAAAAATGCATACAAACCATCAGCTTTTTTTTCAATTTTCTGCGAGAAAAAAATTAATTCAAAATGAGCTGAAACTTTGCACGAATATTGTTTGTGACATTAGAAATCGACTTTGTTCTACGTGTTTAGTTGAAAAAAATTTATTTTTCGAGTTACGGACATTCTAAGATCTGGATTTTTATCATTAAAAATGTCGGAAAATTTACGTGATCATAACACAAGAAAAACATTTTTTTCGGGTAAACCCGTAGAACAAAGTTGATTTCTGACGCCCTAAAGAGTATGCCTGCAAAGTTTCAGTTCATTTTGAATTAATTTTTTTTTTCACCTAAATTCTGAAAAAAATGCATACAAACCATCAGCTTTTTTTTCAATTTTCTGCGAGAAAAAAATTAATTCAAAATGAGCTGAAACTTTGCAGGAATATTGTATTTGCACGACTGAGGATCGAACTCACGACCTTAAGATTATGATACTTACTTAAAATTCTCTACTTTGTTAAAGCAGCGCTGACCGATGTTAATTTTGCATATCTTATTTTGAAGAATTTCTCATTTCAAATTTTCATCAGAAACTGTATGCATAATAAATTCAATAGTCAGGTTGGCCGAGTGGTCTAAGGCGCCAGATTTAAGCTCTGGTTCCCAATTGGGAGCGTGGGTTCGAACCTCACATCTGACATACATATTCATATACATATTTTGAATAATTTCTAATTGCATTTTGAAATTTTAATTAAGCGCAGCGTTATGGTTAATCATCGTCAGGAACAAAAATTATGCACCGACTGAGGATCGAACTCACGACCTTCAGAACATAAGACTTACGCGCTGCCTTCTGCGCTATTGAGGCTACTAAAGGAGGAATTGAGGTTAAAGGATTTTGATTTAATAAAAAATCGGATATTATGGTTGACAGATTTCACTCAAAGTATTTCGTCGTACAAGATGGCGGATATTTAGCGCTATTGTTACACATTGTCAGGTACAAAAAAGTATACCCCGAGTGAGGATCGAACTCACGACCTTAAGATAATAAGACTTACTTAAAATTTTCTAATTGGTTAATATATAGGTTAAAGCAGACCGATGTTAATTTTGTATTTCATATTTTGAAGAATTTCTCATTCCAAATTCACCAAAATTCTGAAAAAAATGCATACAAACCATCAGCTTTTTTTTCAATTTTCTGCGAGAAAAAAATTAATTCAAAATGAGCTGAAACTTTGCAGGAATATTGTTTGTGACATTAGAAATCGACATTATTTTTCGAGTTATTATTAGTTATTATTCTTAGATCTGGATTTTTATTTTTGAAAATGAGAAATAATTGAGAAATACACTTTAGTGTGTACCCGAAAAAGGGTAAAACGAACATCAATTTGTCCAAAGGCTGAGTCAAAACAGAAAATAATAATAAAGAAAAGAAAAAAACATCGTCGGAAAATAATAACGGAAATGCTTATCATATAAATTTGAATAAACGAGTGAGTTTCGACATTGCCATCGACATTTGTTTTACAAGGCGTAAGAAAAGCATACACTTGTAATGGGAAACACAATGGGTAATATAAATAATACGGTAACACCTCTTATGTGTCCTCTGATCACTTGAAGAACTTATCTTTTACCATGCTCAATATGTATATAGTTGCCACTTGCCAAAAACTCATTAAATTTATTAAATATTTTGTCGTCTTCTTTTTGTTTAAAGGGATAACGCATAACGTAAACAAACATTTTCAAGATGTTTCATTTATCTAATGCATTAAATTGATATTAACCATGTACAAGAAAGAAAAAAACCATTAATTGAAAGTCAACTCAGCTGTATTTTACAATTTTTTTTTATTAAGATTGAATTAAAGATGAGAAATTTTTTATTAATAAAAATCCATTATTCGATGTATTAATGTTATTTGATGTTATATGACCCAACCACATATTCATAAACTTTATGAGACTTCTGGTTGGACTTTTATTTATATGTTTTCCGGATACAATTTAATTTATTACATTTCTACAAAATATTTCTTAAGACGCTGATGATGTTATTACTTTAAAGTTGGTGGTCCGATGCCACACGCGTACATTTCAATGATAATAAAAATAAAAATTTGACTGTCTCTTATGGAGAATAGCTGGTGCCACCACAACGGCAATGATGATGGTGATGGCTTATAAAAAAAAAAGCCCATAAATGTTATAGCGACATGAAACCATTTTATTGAGAAAATAAAATAAAAGGGACAAGAGAACTTTTCTTGTTGATCTTTTCAAAGCTTTTTCAATGCTTTTTCTATTCCATCCCAGAAGAAATCATTCTTCATTACTCCAACACAAATTCAGTTTTTTTTTCTCTCTATTTTTAATTAAAAATTCAACATGATTAGTGTGTTTAATTGGTGTAATCTGTGTATTACCATCTGTGCTACGCTGTGCAACCACCAGATTATACCACATATTAAAAACGTCGACTCTAGAATATCCATATTTTGCATTTATATTCTAATTGCATTATTTGCATTAAGCAACCACCTCATGTTTAATGCATTGGCTGATTAAAGTGAAGAAACGTTGATTGAAGTAAAATCTATATCTGCGCGACCTACGCAATCCTTTAATCTAATTATCATACAGGAATTTAATTATTAACACTTCGCTCGAAACTCCGTGACACCTCATCTCTTTTAATTATTCTGTAAGCAAATAAAATGTAAATTTTCAGCACATTACGGGTTGCTGTTCATTAAAAGTCACGTGAAAAATAATTAAGCGAATCAGTTAAAGAGTTTTGGGTGGGTGGGAAAAAAGAAATTGAACATAAAATAAATTGCGACAGTGAACTCTCGCATCTTTAATGCTGTACGAGTCGCAACTACTTCTAAGCAGAGGCAGTGTCCCTCGAGTCCTAATTAAAAACCGTTGCCATTCGACTTTTCCTTCCGTAATTAGTTTTCTTATAAATCGCAGATTCAACTGATGCGTTAATTTGATCTGGGCTCCAGATATTATTTATTTAAAGCTTTTGATACATCATCTGACCGAATATGCTGATTGATTAAATTTAATTAATGAAATTGTTGTCGTGTGATTTAAACACAAATATTTGATTGATTACTAAAAAAGAAAAGGTGAAAAAAAAACTATAAACACGATGGGTTGGTTGAAAATCAATAAAACAATTTGATGGTGATTGCTGCCATCACCACAGACAGGCTCCCAGCATTCAATTCTAATTAAAAATAATCCACAAACCTCTGAACAAACAGCAAATAGAAGCAAAACAAAGCAAATCAATTAAATCGAAGCCTCGCTTTTCCAGTCACTCAATGCATTTGTTTGTTTATATTTTCATTCTACAGATTGCGGGGTCAATGTGAATTTTTTTATTGGTGTGGAATAAGGCTGGATAAATGGCACACAAAAGGCAGCATCGATCTAACATATTTTCAAATGATTGCCCGTCCTCGACGACTTTATGGAGAATGGAAAAATAAATGAAAGACAATCTGATGTCAATTGATGAGACAATTTACAAGATTCAGAATGTTTGCCAATCAATATGCTACTGGCTAACTAAGTATTCAACTTGCCAAAAGAACCAAATTTGGTTAGAGGCTCAGCTCAAGCCTATTTCATTAAAGGTGTTTGTGCAAACAATGATAGTTACGCCAGAGGGACACTACAGAATAAAATCTCAACTCCAAATTAAATAATCAAATAAAAAATCACTACGAATGGGAATTAGAATATAAATTGTTTACACAAGTTTTATGTTGGCCGCAATAAAATAAAAAATCGCCATTCAAATGTACGTACTGGCGTACAGATGTGCCACGCAATATTCACACATGGTCACTGCTGCTACAACCCACTCACAATTGAATTTAATAAATTCGAATTGAAAAGAACTAATGCGAAATGATGAACAATAAACGCTAAACAATAGAAAAAACGCGATGAATAATTTAAGTGAGCTTAACGAGCAATAACGGCGATTGTGATTTAATTGAATTTATTGCAATGGAAAATAAGTAATAAAATGAATCGCACATCTCACGATTCTGCTGTACACCCATCACATTTGTCTGTAGTCATTTTGTTGGAACTTTGCTGACCTTTAAAGATTTTTATTTTTCATTCTCCACTTGTAGGTGAATTAAACCTGAATCATGAATGCGTGGGACTCAACCCCCTTGCGAAAACTTTTAAAGTGCAATTAAATGAAATAGAATAAACTGTAGACACCGTCGCAAAGTCGACTGCAACAACGACAACTCATAAAGCGTAACACAACGCAGAGAACTTTTGTATTTCATCCTTAAATAAATTAATAATCTGCAAGCACAAGCTAATGGCAATGATAAATTCAAACAAAGCAAAACAAGACTCATTCTGGCATCAGGCAATGGAGGTAAAGGAAGGCGGTGTTTGAACAATGGATAGATTGTTTACGAGATGCTCGAAGAAGTGCTTTTACTCCTTTAATTATGCCAATCACGTTCATTCTGCTGTTTGTTGTTTATTAATTCATAAAAACGTTAAAGAAATATTTCCCTCAAATTACTCGATTACTTTTGTTGTGAATCCTTTAAACCATTTCGAAGCTCCGCTAACACAATACCCATTAAATTAAATCGAATTAGCGAAACGATAGAGCAAACGACTCAAGGTTATAAATTACCTCAAGAAAATTATTCCGCATCATAACCAAAATTCATTTTCATTTATTAAACCCATGTAAGCTCGCTTTTGTGTATTTTGTAAACAAGTGCAAGATGCAATATTATAATTCGTTAAATAAAGCTATTCTTGTACAAAACACGAACACATCGTCACATTATCATGGTAATTAAAGTAAATTTAGAAATGCTGAGATAAAACCTGAATTATTCAGAAATTAAAAATAATTATTTTATAACAAAGACCTGAATAAATGTTAAAAATATATTCTAATTGCTGTTGTTATGACTTCGTCTTCACCATTGTTTCTTTGTTAATTAAAATCTCTAGAATCTAATGCAGACAGTGCAGTTAGTCAGAGTTTTACAGGAAATTCAAATTTGTTAAATAAAATTAAATATTTTGGAAAGTTTTGATGAGAAATAAGGAAATAAGTGTACGGAAAAAAAGTTTTGCATTGCTTTTCAACAGGCAGCGTGGCCGAGCGGTCTAAGGCGCTGGTTTTAGGCACCAGTCAGTAATGGCGCGGGTTCGAATCCCGCCGCTGTCATAGTTTTTTAAATAATTTTGTGATAATGACTTAAGCAAGTTCGAAAAAGTAAATACTTTTGATTAAAATTTAATTGATTACTAATCAAAACATATCAAAATATAATCCTATTTATTGTAATCGGATTAAAAAATAAGGAAGTTATATTATTATCATCGTATTTGTAAGAGTTGGTGTTATCAAACTAAGCAATTTGTCGTTTACTTTACGACGGCAAAGCAAACCACCAAAATTCTGTTACACACACACGTTAAATTGGTTAATAAAAATATTAGGCAAATGAGTTCAATCGAGTAAACGTTTGAATAAATGATGAAGGTAACCCGACTCCGACTAACGATTATCGCATAAACAATACCAAATGGCCACCCACAACCACCACCACCATTCAACAAGGCAGTCCATCCACCTCATACACGTGAGCAGCTATTGATTATTTTTAGATTAAGTTATTATTGTCAATTCATTAAACATCAAAGTGATAAATTTAGAAACCAAAACCTTTTCCTCAGCTAGGCGACATCACAGCGAATAAATATTTCATCCTAATACGAGGACACAGCACACAGACATGCCGTGTCTCTCTAAATTACGTAACCGATATGTGCTTTATTAGCTGTGGAAGATATTTTTGGGTTTATTTAGCAAAGCTTTCAATTAGGTTTCATAGTTGAACGACTCTGGTGTGGCTATTTAGTTGGCGCTAATAATGTCTCTCGACGATACCACGCTATACTCCTGATGTGCTAAAAATACATAAATGTTAAACGTTGGCAACAAGGTTGAGAGTGAGCCGCCGCTTCAAAGCCATCCCTAGCATGACATTTACTATTATTGAGATTTTTATTAATGCTTGTTTCAGCGCTGGAAGCTAAATTTGTTCAGCAGCGAACATAAAAACTATGTTGTTGGTATAGGGGTAGCGGAATGCGCTATAAAAATTGTTAACAAGTAGAATTTTAATAAAACAAATAGCGAAGCAGCGGCAATGCCTAAGTTTCCGCAAATATAGCAATAAAAAATTGTCGCTTTTAATTAAAGTCAACGGAGTTCGATGTTTGCTTGGACGGGGGGGAAAGGCAACGAAGTATTTAATGACCTCAGAGAGTTTTATTTAATTATGCTGTTTTGCTGCTTTGTATGTTTGGCGTACACAAAACAATATTTACTCGTAGCAAAATTCTGCTTTTAAGCTTCTGTATTTTTCACTTTGGACTTTGAACGTTCGTCAAACTTTTTCGTTGGTAAAATTTCCAAATTAATTCAATTTTTAGATTGATAGTACCAGAGATTAGGGCAGACAAAATCCATGCATGCGTTTTGATATTTCAATTTTGTATTGGTCACAAATAGCGGGGGACGACTAACTGTGTGACAAATCGCAACAAACATTTATGACCCTTGTCATAGAGTTTTTGAGTATATTTCGGTCAGAATATTATAAAGTCGTAAAATAGATCGCTCGTGGCTGATATCAATGTCACGGTCTGCATGCGAGTGTATATCATGTGGTCGACAGTTATTATGTTTCTCGTTGTATTTTATGTTAATTTTATTCCATTTAGTTTGTGTTGTTACAAACTTTAACCTTTGGTTTAAATAGAGCTTTTAAATTTAATAGAGCTTTTATCTGTTATTTTCCTAATTATTATTAAATAATTAAAACCACATTCCACCGTCTTGTTTAGCATGAATTAATCGAGTAAAAATAAATATTTTTAAATTATATTTTAATCAGAAAATTGATGTGTGTTTGCTATTGGTGAAACAGAAGTAAAGCTTTTCTGACTGTTGTTATTGTATTGCAAATCTGTGCTTTTATAATTTAAAGGGCAGTAAATATTAATAGAAACCTTAATAACAATAAAGATGTAGAAATATTAACGTCATGTCCCATACAAAAAAAAATAAGAAACTAGGTCAACGTTTCGGTTATGTATTTTTCCTTCTTCTATTTATGCTTCGCATTTTTATTATCCACATTAAATTAAATAAATGTATAAATTTTAATCATTTAACCTTTTATATTAGTCGTATTGTGTCTTGAATTTAACGTAAAGGTAATCTTATATTAATTTATCTTACAATTTCTTACATATATTATAATCCATTAATGTTACTTAATTGAAACATTTTTACTGTATTACCATTTGAAATGGTACAACGAACCCTAAAGCTTTTATTACATAAACCATCAATTTTAATAATTTATTATTAACTGATTAATATTTATTTAATATATTATTGTTGTTGACCGGAGTACAGGATTACAACTACTTATAATATGAGCACAATTATTTTATTAACAACAAAAATCAACCCTTACTTAAATTTATAAATTTTGTTGGTCGTTTATTTTAATAGTTTTTGCCTTTAAAATATAATAATAATAGAAAGAAAAGAACAAAAACAAATCAAATTATGCGTAGGCATAAAAAAAAACAACATAGCATTATACTTTAAATCCTTTTTTTAAAAGAAATAACACCTCAAACCCTTAAAAATAATAAAAATTATGATATTTACTTGGGAAACGGCGTGTTAATATTCAATTTTCAATTAAATTGTTTAAAAAAATATAATTATATATATTTATGTTGTTTAATTATGAAACAGATTAGTTTCTTATTCCTTGTTATTTTTCCTTTTGATTTTGCTTCTGCTTTTCGCTGTGCGTTTTAATAATCTGAAAATATGTTTTAACCTTTTGTAGCAGTGTTTTACGAAATTTTACTTTACTTTACTTTACTTTGCTTTGCTTGACGATACTTTATTTTTCGTTTACATAGAAATTAAATGAGATTCCAGCTTTAACATTTAATAAAACGTTAAAAGGGTGAGAAGGCAAAAATGAGAAATAATGGTTGAATTGTATTTTAGTCATCCGGTTCGTAATGTACCACAAAAAAAAAAATTGTTTTTTTTTTTCTTTTCTGTGTTTACTTTTCGTCTCATTGCATCTCAACGTTGCTACTTATTTCCGGTTACTTCCTAGCTAGACAGACTTGCTATATATACATATATATTAATAAAATTCCAAACAAATAAAAAGGACAACAAGAAGAAAGAAGAAACGAACACAAAAACCATAGATAAAAAAAATTTCTTAATTTCAGACACTTTTTTTTTTTTTTTTTTTTATTGTGGTTTGTTTATAAAAATTTAACTGAAAAAAATTGTTTAAAGGAATAACTTTTTGCTGGTGATTTTTTTTTTTTTTTGTTGGTAACCAATGTAAAAAACCACGACAATGCATTACATTAGTCTTCTTTGTTTAATCTTTCTTGCACTCATTATACAATGTCACTGACATTTACCTTATCACAATTTCTTAATAAACTTCCATTACAAAGTGAATTCTTTAAATATTCTAAAAGTCAACAAGTTGATTATGAACATTTTTTTATTTTATTTTATTTTTTTTTTCCCCCGAATTTTTTGGTTTTATAATTTTCCCTAATTTTTTCTGTTTTTCTGTTTTTTTTTTTTTTGGTGGATGGTGGGGCAGTCAAACCCCTGCTGCTGCTATTTTTAAAGCTGAAAAATCCTTAAATATGATTATTAATTTTTTTTGTTTTTTTTTTTTTGGGTTTTGTTTTGTTTTATTAAAATAATAAAATTAATGGCTTAAGTGATAAAATTTTTTTATTTTTACTTAAAAATATTGTTTAATATTTAATTAAGCGTAAAATTCTTGGTTTATTTAAAGAGCAAACATATATTAAATATAAATAAAAATCAAAAACGCATAACAATAAAAAAAAAAAAATCGTTACCACACGAAGATGTGAATTTTTTTTTGGTTGTTGTTGTTGTTGTTGTTAACAATCGAATATGTTAAAGCTTTTTGATCTTGTAACAAACAAAATGAATCAATGGAATTAAGTTAATCAAAAAAAAAAAAAAGTTACATAAAAAAAAAAAAAGGAGCCAAGTTTAAGTCAAAGTTTTTACGTCTTTATGACAATTTTGTTTGTTTGTTATGTTGGCTTAATAAAATCGCAACAAAAAAATAATAATTTTTTTTCCTTGATACATGGGGAAAAATGAAAGGAAACTTTAAGAACTTTATTCCATCAAATTTAATCACAACTTTTTCAATAAAAATGAAAGGAAAGAAAAAGAAGAAAAAAAACACAGCAAAAACTTTTTGTTGCTTTTGTGTCCGTTCGTGTGTGTTTGTATGTAAGATAAATTGTACGTATTTAGGATATATTTCAGAGGAGCATATATTTTCTTTTTTATTACATAGTGTTTTAATAATAATAATAATAATAATAATAATAATAATTTGCGATGAAACAACAAAATAGTTTATATAAGTTGCACATAATTTCTATAGTTTTGATTATTATTTGTTTCTTTTCATAGAAAATACCAAAATACGATGAAAATTACTAACAAAGTATAACCG
Organism: Ptychoptera albimana; assembly: GCA_961205885.1. Classification (NCBI taxonomy): domain Eukaryota; kingdom Metazoa; phylum Arthropoda; class Insecta; order Diptera; family Ptychopteridae; genus Ptychoptera; species Ptychoptera albimana. Next base: position 18,987,749 of record OY540805.1, on the reverse strand, counting down.
AAAAGCAACCGCTTGATTGTTTGAACGAAAGTAGACGAACAAGAAAAGCATCTTTAATAAAAATGAAAATGGTTAAAGTGAGATTTTATTAAAATTATTCAAATTTTTCAAGTTTTTATTCTAATATATAATTGCGGTACGGTACGCGTAAAAGAAAAGCGCACACAGCACACAACCAAACTCGGTCAATGTCAAGTAAAAATATTTTTAGCGGTCATAAGTTTTTTTTTTTTTATATCTATTGTCATAATGATTTGGTTTAACACTCAAACCTCTTTGTTATATGAAGAGAAAAAAAAAAGTAAATATAATTTAAATAACAAAATAGCGCTAAAAATTGTGTAATAAAATAAAACCAAAAAAAAAAAAAAAAACGGCAAAAGCACCATTCACGGATAGCTTTCGTATAACAATATAAATGATAATAAAGTAATGTTACTGTGGAGCACCATCCACTTTGCATCATTATTTATAAGAATTTTGTTTGTTTGTGTTTTTTTTTTTTCTTTGTTTGTGTCGCCAACGGAATAAGTATAAAAACACGTAACATTTAAAAAGGAACAAACTAAAAGAAAAAAATATGTATGTTTAGTACATCACCACCTAAGAATTTGGTGGACAACTAAATTGTTTCCTTTATACCAAGCCATTGATAATATAACGAAAAAAACCAAAAAAAAAGTTATTTTTTCATTTACTGCGTCTGTGCTTTACCATCTCTCTGTAAACCGAAAGCTTTTTCTTTAGCAAAAACCTCACCATAAACAAGGGGAAATTATTATATTCACCACAAGTGATTCTTTGAACTTTTCTTTTGTAAACAGTTTCTGTAACGCATATTCTTACGAATAATAAACCTTTTTTTTTTTTCCTTACAAAATTATTCACAGAAAATTAATTAATAAAACAATACACATATTTGCATATAAGAAATATATTATTTAATATTTATGTAATAGAATTTTTAAGTAGAAAAAACAATTAACGTACACAGCGTTTATAATTGCTCTTACATACATTTTTTATTTGTAATTAATTTCTCCGTTAAGTCCACAAAAGAAACATTTTTATAAACATTATGCATATGTGATTAAAAACAATTTTTTTTTTTTTTCTTTCTTTCACTCCATTTAAATAACTTAATATATCACGTCACACAATTTATTGTTAATTCTATAAATGTAAATTATAACCATCATGTCACAATTAATAATTTAATAAATCAAAACTGTTTTAATTGATAATCCAGTCATGGGAAAAAAATTATTTATTACATCAGATTACTTACAGGAACTGGATATTTTGGTAAGAATTACTAGCATAGGCTAAAAATAAATCAAAAAATTATATTTATAAATATGTGTTTAGAAGGAATCTGTTATAAGGATAATTTCATTTAAGGATAGGAGATGAATAAATTGATAAATAAAAAAAAAAAAAAAATATTTTCGATTAAAGTAGGTCAACGAGAATTCTACATCTGTTCGCCCAATTGGTTGTGTTATTAAATTATGTGAAACTTGATCAAATATGAATAAAACGGAATAAGGAATACGGTCACATCCTTAGAAAAATTAAAATCAATATTATCAGCACATCTAATTTCAATGCAAATGCGGTGTCATTCGAAATATTAAAAATTGTCTAAGGAAACAAAAAAAAAAAAAGGCGGAAAACTTTGTATCGGCACGGTAAACAATGAACCAAACATTACATTTCACAGGTAATTTTTCATTGCAATCGACATACAACATTTGAAATAAATTTAATAGGAAAAAAAAAAAAAATAGGGGAAATACTGTTTGAAGTTTATTTGATTGTATTTCTTAAACAATAAAAAAAAAAAAAAAATGTTTCATATAAAAGTAAAAATAAATTACATTTTGTGTTGTACAAAAATTGAAAAAAATTACTTAGAATAGAACATAAGAATGCGGAAAAAGAAAAACATATATTCCGTAACAAGAAATAGTAAATTGGTTTAAATAAAAAAGAAGGAAAAAACAGAACACAGATGAAAAAACCACAACAGCTTGGCCAACAAGATACCGCAAATCGAGTTTATTTTTTACTTTACTGAAAAAAAAATAAAAATAAAATTTTCTTTCTTTTGAGTTTTTTGTTTTGAAACAAGTGGAATAAGATAAGAACAACAACAACGACAAAGAACAGCACAAGACAAACAAAAATAAAATTCTTTGAACAATTGAATTGGAGAAAGCACAACCAAAAAACCACAACACAACATGTGAGTATTTGTTGGTTTTGAATAAACAAAATACACAAAAAAAATTTTTTTTTTTTCTTTTTACATCATAAAATAAATCGTCGATATAGACTGAGATCCATAACCACCCACATAAATACAAAAACACGGTAATTTATGTACAATGTGTGGCTTTTGTAAATTTTCTTATTCATTTTACTTTGTTTTCTTAAATTAATCTTTCTTAACAATATCCAATAAATAAATTGCAGCCACAAACACACGCTGGAAGCCAAATAAGTAAGGAAATGTGAAACATTATCATCATTGTCGCACTTTATATGCTTGTCATCGCGATACATAAATCTAAAGCAAATTGTTTTTTTTAGTTTTTTATTTTTACCCAAGGATAAAAAGTATTTCCGAAACTCGTTCTAAAAGTAATAATAATGACACGAAATTGTTGGTAGAAATTTTGGGTTGAGTGATAAAGCAGAAACAAAAAACAAAAAAGATCAAAAGATTAATATAGCGAAATGTTATTAAATTTTCTTTTCGTATAAAAATATTGCAAAGCATTAATAATTTAAAAATAAAAATCAAAAAAAAAAAAAAGAAAATGCAACACATTTTGTTATTAATTTACCATCGTACATTTAATCTTAACTACTAACGAATTAAGACCGTTTCCTCGGTTATAGGGCTTAGTTTTTCATATTATCCAAAACTAGGTTATAGCAGTATAGGACTTTTATTACTATTTAATTAATGTTTACAAACGAGATACTCGGATAACAAATTATTCGGGTAATTTGTTGATTTTTTTGTATACGTTTCAGTACCGTTCATAGAATATTTGTGCAAAATTCGGATCATGCTGAAACATAGCAGGAATACTCTATTTTAATCATGATAGTTTGAGAACTAAGTACACGGTATCCGGGTAATTGGAAATGGGTTATAGTTTGAAATGATAAAGCTCTGCAAGATTTTTATCTTTCACCACAAAGAAACAATTTCCATGCACACAAAAATTATTTTTCACTTTGTAATAAAATAACCGCAGTACATTGACCCGAATTCTCCATTGTAATCAATTTCAATAAGATCTGGTTGATTACAGTTTTTATCGTTTTCACCATTATCAGTATCATTGATAAAAGAAAATTTAATGCACTTTTTGTGAATACAAGCACAAAAAAAAAAAAAAAACTAATTAAGCTGCGATTTCACTTTTTTTTTTCCACCGATTTTAATAGATCAATAAAGCTTTATTGTAAGCAAAAGTTATTTTTTATTACAATTAAGATATTATTTAGTCTATAAATTTACCGCAATCTCCAATCGCATTCAGAAAATCCTTTTTTTGTCATTTCATTAGTTTATCAATATGACCCGATCTTACCATTATTCGCTTCCCCCTTTTTTTTTTTATAATCCTTAATTGTGACTTTGCTTTTGTTCAAAATGTACGTCTTACGATAAAATGTCTTAATTAGAAAGTTTTACGTAAATAATTTATGATTTCCACCATAGTCATTAACCGATGATTGATTTGAATGCTATCCACAGTACAATAATCAATGCTATAGAAAATATTTCATTATAATAAAAAATAATTAGCGTCATCTGTTACCTTTCGTATTCCCCAAAACAATTATCTAAACGCTTATCATAACACCAAACACTATACTGTAATTTACCATTAAAAATAATGAATAAAACCGAATGGACATAGTGAAAAGTGAGAAAAAAAACAAAAACTTTCCATTTATTTTGATATTGGATCGTCGCCACGTAGAAAATGTTCACCTTCAGTGATGCGAAGAATAAAAACAAATTGAAATCCTTAAACGACAGACAGATTATATAAAACCATGCTAAGGAAATTTTTTTTTTTCGTACAGACTCCACACTGTTGTCTTCTATAAAATGTTTTTTTTTTATTTTATTTTTTTTTTATCGTTTTTCCAGTTCGAATAACAAAACAAAACAACAAATTATGTTACCATGTCACGACTCCTATGCCAATGACAGGCTGAAATTGGTTTTGCCAAATAAAAACTGAAAAAATAAAAAAAATAAAATGAATAAACAAATGCAACATTGTTTATTGTTTATTCTGCGTTATTTTCATCCTTTGTACTATATTTCGCGCCTATTTTAAGTGTTAAACAAACAAGTAAAGGAAAGAAAGAAAAAAACAATTGTCACAACATATATATATATGTATATATAGAAGACAGATGAAGACAGATTAAGATGAAACGTGTTACCTGCATGTAATATAAATAAATAAAAGATGAAGGAAAATAATCAAGAGTGAATAAGAAGCGCACACATAAAAGTTATCTTACATTTCCCTGTATTTACAATTGTCGGAAATTTAATAGAAAGTAAAATAAAGTAAATAGAAATAAAAGTAAATCAAAATAAAACAAGAAGAAAAAAACGCTCATGTGTGAAAGAAAACCGAGAGGATCGAAAAGTTTTTTAATCTTTTTTGGCGACTGCAATTTTATTTCTTTTAATTAAATTTACTAAGACAATTATTCATTTATTTTGTTGAACAGACTAAAAGTTTAACAATTTATTTAGTTTTTTTTATCAACTAATCAAACGAAGTAGAAAAACACTTTGCCAGACGATGCTTCACCATTCAACACTACAGCGCTCATGTTTTTCCAAATTAATAATTTATATTTGTTTCATCTTTAAACAAAAAAAACAAAAAACTTATTATGGGTAACCTAGGACAACATAAAATAAATTCACTGGTGTAGTAAGTATCTAGTAGCCAATTCATCATCATCGATTTACTTCATTATTTTTTATGGTTTTCCTTTGGATTTCTTTTTTTTATTTTTTTTTTTCCACAACCCGAATCTATGTCAATATGTTCGCTGTCATCATTTATTTTTGATATATTATTTACGGTATTCTGACATTTTTTTTTTTATGGCCAAACATATTATTAGAAGCTTAGTAGTTTGGTTAGCAGATAAAAAGGAAAATCCTTAACCTGGACACCATTTGCAAAAGATAATTCTAAAAGATTCGTGCTAGCAATTTATTTAATGAATCTTTACGGCAACTATTTGTATTTTTTATTACATTTTCCAGTCCAGACAATATTACCCCGTTTAATAAAATAAAATTTCATTCCTTTTGCTATGTTATTAAAACTTTTCACCATTCCTATGTTTTGTTTAAGCTTTAATTTGACCGAATATTTAATAAGCAAACAGCAAAACTAACGGAGAAACTAAATAATTCGACGATGTGACAGCGTACGATGTGTTTTCATATTTTAGTAAGAACTGCACGTGCCACATATGATCGAAATTAAATTCTGTAAAATCCCCATTCAGGTACAAATTAGAACGAAAGAAAGATAAAAGGAGGAAAATGCAATGTAAAATATGATTCTCCATAATGTGATTACGTTGAAAATATTATTGAAGTTGGAAATAATCAAAAGAATAAAGTTGAAAAAAATGTAATGATTGCATTCTTGTCTCCATTGGCCACCGGATAATAATAAAAAGATGTTTAACCGGGGATAAATTGAGATCATCAAGAATTCAGCAATGCATTTCTCATCTAATAACGAAACCAACTATGAGGGTGCTTGACTGATGAAAAGCAATAACAGGAAAATTGTTTTAGATGGTTGTGAATAAAAAATGAAACGAAGAAAATTGCATCGAAGAGCAGCATACCGCAGTTGCAACGATGCCCTGGGCATTCGGCACCTAGCATTGTTTACATCTTTATCGATTTTCTCGTGCATTTTATTGCAAACATTTGAATATAAATAATATTTAAATCGGTTTGGCAAAACAACTTCAGCAGAATAATCTTGCAGCGTCTCAACTCAGCCATCACACCACCAAAACCTGGCCACAAATCCATTCAAATTGATTTAAAGTTTTGAGTTGGATTATTAGACCGAAATTCCATTTAAATAAATTATACTGAGCTTCTGCTACATTTACCAGTACGGAACATAGAACATGAAGCATGGAGAGTCAAGCCGTTCGGGTTGAGTGGGCAATCATAGATTTTGGCAATAGAGGCACACGTTTTACACATTTAATATGCAAAAATTCGTATAATCGCCATAAAATATTCATATCAGCACCAGTTTTGAATTAAATTTCTTCCAACTATAAATTAAATGAAAAATGTATGTGGCGAAAGTGATTTCTGGTGACTACGATGTAATTATTTGTAATAAAGAGGATGAATTGGTGTAATAAAGGAGCAATTCCCAGCAGTTGTCACTTGTAATTATTAGCAAATGCTATTAGAGAAGTTTGTTGTTTACTTCAATCGTCTGCAACTGCACTAAAAACACGAAAGTGATAGAAATACGAAAGCATTTTGAAATTGTTATGGAAATTTCAGAAAAACCTGTCAGTGTGAAACACAAGCAAATAAATAATATCCAATTTCAAGGATAAAATGAGAAAAATTAAAGCGGAAATGTAAAAACAATTTTTCTTGAATTAATTCTTCTTGGGATAAACAAACAAACTTTACGAAGGCGAAATAACATGAAATAAAAAAAATATAAAACCCGATGAAATGAAGGGATCTTAGTATTATTGTATAAATAAAATAAGTAAATAAAAAAAAAGACGCAAACAACAACGTCGCAGATGAGGAAGAGAACAATAATTATCCCCCAAACTTGAAGACATGAGGGCCCAAGTGGTACATGAGAAGCTAAATGTAACCACTTAAAGCAAATGTCATATGATTTGCATAAATACTTACATGAAGTTTAACTTCCCTAGCAAAATGCAAACAACGAAAAAGGATTTATAGAAGCAGCACGAACTAAATAGGAATGTCCTTGCGCTTGTTCCATCACTTTCATGCATGACTCCTTGGCGGGCGGCACTTTATTTGATTTCCAAATCTTTTATCGTTAGTTTTGTGTCAGTTTGCGCCAAAGTTAACTGGGTTTAAGTGCAAAACATTGAGCAAAGTTTCTATTTTCAGCGTCCGTAATATTATGCTAAGCAAAGTCATTTACAATTCCACACTGCGATTCTGCAGAGACTCAACAGCACTCGCGTGATTTCTGTCAATTTTGCTGATTCGCCTTTGCCACATTGCAAATTTTTATTTTCTTTTATTATAATTTTATATTTTGCTTATGCTTTTTCTACCGAACGAATCTTAAATCTTAGATAAGATTCTGAATTTCCATTTTTCCATATCTTCTTCATTTCATTTCATTTCAATTTCGTCATATTTTCATTTATTTCACAATACATCAGCGTCGACAATAATTTTTCTATTTTATTTATAATATTTCGTTATTGAATATTTTATGTGGCACGATTACAATACTAGATCGCAGTTGGTATCTTGCGAATAGAAGGGTAAAAAAAAAGTGAAGAATCTTCAAAGGCGCCAACATTATTGATTTCAAAATGTGATAGCACGCTTAATTCCCAAGTTAATTATTCAAATTCTGAAGGATTTCCAATTAAAAGATTTATTTATCAAATTATGCTTCAATTTCCGGTATTTGAATAATTTTTTTTTTTTTTCTTTAATGCTTTTAAAAACAAAAGATTTATTAGTATTGGCGTAGTAAATAAATTATTTTGTTTTCGGGAGTGAATAAAACAAAAACATTAAGCTTAAACATCTCACGAGAATAAGCAATTCGTTTTCCCTTCTTTTTTTTTTATGTGTGTGATTGTTCTAATCTGATAGCTGATAGCTGACATTGATGCTATTTTATATTCCAAACTGGTGAATCTTATTAACTTTCAATACAAGCTTTTCGTTATTATTATTATTATTATTATTGAATAGTCTGACAGTCTGTTTCATTCGTTATTTAATTTAATTATTTATGTCTTTAGCACAATAAAGCACGTTTTAAATACAATCACATGGAAAATACAAAGCTACAAAAATTATATTAAATAACCATTTAAACGAAAAAAAAAAAACACTTTTTAATCACAAAACAAAATGATCAAAAATCAATAAGATTTTTTGCGTTTTAAATGATACTTGAAACGTCATCTCAATGTCAGAATTCTTTGCATTTCTATAAAAAAAAAAAAAAAAAAAGAATTCCTTTAATTTATTCTAAAAGAAAAATATTTAACATAAAATGCATATGATGTTTGTAGTTTTATTTCATTTCTTGTTATTTTTCTCTTATTTCTCATGAAATGTTCTTATCAAAAATATAAACTTTTACAAAGAATCAAAAAGGGTGGTAAAGAAAAATGCATAAAGTTGAAAGAGTAAAAAACTTATAAGTTCTGAGGTTTAAAAATGCATAAAAACAAACTTTTAGAAAATAAAAAAAAAAAAAAGTAAAGAAAAAACAAAATGAAAAAGCAAAAGCAAAGCTTTTCTCTTTATTTATTTATTTTAAGTTGAAGTTTTTTTTTTCTTTTTTTTTTTATTTTAAATACAGCTGATACAGACTAATATTGGAATGATTGAACATTTGTTATTTGTGTCGTTATCGTTGTATCCAATGGTTTTGTTATTTTCCTGCGGAAAACCAATGTGTACAACGCTAACAAACAATAATAACCAATTTCAACAAAACTAAGCAATGAACAGCCAAGAAATAAGCCAGCAATACCGCCAAAGGATACTTTAAAAAAATAAAAAAAAATTATTAAAAAATAAACAAGCAAATAATTTTTACACAATTTAACCAACCGATCAAATCCATATAGCCGAAAACAACATCTGTACGATATTTCAGTAATGTGGCATATTGAAAATGAATGTCTAATAATATTAAATTTTGACTTTCCTGGTCACTAAAGTGGTTAAAGCAGAAAATATTTAAATTCAATCAAAAAAAAAAAAAAAAAAAAAGATATAGAAGAATGAAAATTACTTGACTGTTATCGGAGCATATTCAACGCCATAATGTAGTCTATTGCATTCCGGTAAACATGGACAATCCATTCCTTCCTCATCATCATTAAAATATTTGTTTTTACTTTGTGGCTTCTCATAGTTTAATATCGCTTAAAAATAGTTGATTAATGATAATAATAATAATAAACCGCAATGAAAACGAAGACAACTCACCATCGTACTTGGATAAGCAAACTAAACCGGTTATATTGCACGGTGTGTAATTACCTGAAATGTTAATTAATTAATTTTTAAACGAATTCAAAATTAAATTTCATAATATCGTAATACCAATAGGATATAAAAAATCAATTGTGCAATTGCATAATTTAACCAAGTATCGTTGACGGCATTCAGATGCACAATTCGACCGTAAATATGCTGCATCAGGTAGATTCATTTGATTGTCACTCTCATCCTGTAATTACAGATTGTAATAAAAATCTTGTGAATTTATTTAAACGGAATACACTACCGGGAAAACGCATTGTCTTTGTTCAGGTGATAAACGACGGACACCATATGTGGTGTAAGAGTACGACGGTTTAATAACAACAGAGGTTGAGGTACCTTCTGGTATAAAATAACCTGAAGTAGGCCACTCGTCTGGGTCGTGTACAATAACCTTAAAATATATTTTTAATTTTTTTTTTATACAAAAAATTATTTCACAACATAATTTGATTAATAATTTACAATAAATCCAGGTAAATCTGTGCTATTAGCCATTCTAGCAGCTGGTAACGTATTAATAAAAACCCTTAAACCACTCCAGTCACCATAATTAGATGTACGCCATGGCCAATCTGTTTCATTTTCCTTTAATCAAATTATTTATTAATTAATTATTTAGTTAAAAATTCATTTTGAAAAGTTCATCAACTGATGAATAAGATATTAATTTTTACCATAGGGTAATTTTTATGCTGACGGCATTAAGAAAACTGTTCATTAACTTATTGTATATAAACCAAGTGGTTAAATTAGTTTAAGAGAAAAGTGTTAAAACCATTTAACTAACGCTTAACACTTTTAAGAAGTTTTAACTTAATCGGTTTTGTAGACCAAGAATAAAAAATAATTATAACACTTACCACCCTCTGTTTACCCTCTGTATTTACAATTGAATTAAATGCATGACAAATACCAAACTCGCTCCTCTGCTCAACAAATATTGAACAGCACGGTATATATTTATTACGCCACCAGCAATTCCCTGTAAATATTTCCTCACAACGATGCATTGTCTGTTCGAAGTATCATCGGTGTGTAATATAAACAAATTTTTATCCCTCCTTATTATTTATTATAGATAGACAAACTACTTACAATTTCATATAATTGTGTTAAATTAATATGTTCCAGTTTATTATATTTATAATTTTTTAACGTGCCCAACTCTGCAAATGAGCCATGCTCAAATACAGCAAAGTTTGCAATAAGTAATTCAAACAGTTCATTCGTTTCATCATCAGCATCTGGTATAAAACTATATAATTAAAACACCAAAAGAGATGATGTTTCTTAATTAAATTTCTCTTTCGTAAAAAACAATTTTATTTATGAATAATAATAATAAAAATTTTCTTTTTTTTTTTTTTCTTTACATTTCTTTTGCTTCTTGTAAACGACGCCAATTAATACGATTATAATTACATATTGTTACAGCTGGATATGGTATATCAGAAACTGGATATATTGTACTTTCGACAACAGTTGCTAATGGGCTGGTTGAAAATTTCTCTGATAATAATAATGATACATAAATAACACCAATCATTGCAATTACAACAACAATCGTCCATGTTATTCTGTGTGTTATGCGTGATTGAAGGAAAAAATTTAAGATAAGAAAAATCTCCAACTATAAAGCACTACTAGGTTGATTAAATATTTCATTTACCTTTCCGTGATATGTATGGCTGGTTGGACAATATACTTTATACCATGAATTGAGGAATTTTCACAATATTTTCGCACAACCGATACAAATGTAACAACATTATTATTTACATTCTTCTTCTTCTTCTTCTCATTGCCAATTAAATTGTTATCATTACTATTCAAACAAAATTTATTATTACGAAATTCTGATTTTACACTTTCACTTTGTAAATTAATTAAAACATTTTTTTTACCATTAATACGTTTATAAATTAAATGATTTGTGAAATCATTTTTATAAAACATTTTCTATTCAACTGAATAAGCAAACGAGAGAAATGTTACTAATGATTATGTTATAATTCCTTTATTAGTTTTAAATAAATAATTAATTTTCTAATAACACGATTTCAGTCAGTCACACACAATTAAATGTATAAAAAAAAAAAATCATTTTTATTTTTATTATTCTAATTAACGTTTTATTATTATTATTATTATTATTATTAATACACTAAATACAATAAAAAATCAAATATAATTAATTAATTATTTCTTATTATTAGTTTTGTTAAATTCTTATAATTTAAGGGTTTTTGTCACTGGTGTGTCAAATGTGTTAAAATTGTAATAAAAGAAAAATCTATAATACAACAACAACAGCACAGGTGCAAAATCAATCAAATGTCTTAATTAATTATTCATTTACATAAACATACATAAAAAAAAAAAAAAAAAAAACCGTTACAAACTTAATTATTTTATTTTATATTTTTACTTTATACAAATAATTGGGAATTTAATATAAACATTATAAATTCCCCATTCGTAAATATAATTGTTTCTTTTTATTTTATTTATTCAGTTTTGTATTAATTTATTTAAAAAAAAAAATTATTTACTAATTTCTGTTTATTTTTTTAAAAGAATAATTTATTTAAAAAAAAAAAAATATTTTTTTTTACAACTTAATATAAGTTAAAATATCGTGTTATTTAGGTTTAGTTTCCTGTTCGTTAACATGTCGTACATAAATTGTTGGCTCCGGCATTGGCTCTGGTGGTTTCTCTAATTCATCTAAATAGGAGCATGCAATCGCTAATGTACTACCATCACTACTAAATGATAATGCGGCTATTGATGTATCATAATGATGGAATTGGCATAAACGTTTCTTATTAAAACCATCCCATATATTAACAAAACCATCAGATCCACCTTGAATATTTAAAAAAAAGAAAAACAAATTAAAAATACAAAAAATAAAATAAATTTAACAGAAATTTCATTACCTGTCGCAAATGTATTATAAATATTATGAAAACTGATTGCATTAACCGGATAAATCATTTCCATATTATTCTCTTTAATCCGATGACATTTGAAGGCGAATTTCTTCTTTTGTACTTCAGGATCTAAATCAAAATATTCAACAGCAACTCTACCCTCGATCGAACTCATTACATAACCTTCGCGATTTGGAAAGCATTTTATCGCTCTCGTTTGATATTTTAATGCTGATTCTCTGCGCATAATGTACTGTGACATATTACGTAAATCCCATACAAGAACTTTTCGTTCCGATGTGGCAACAACAATTTTTTCCTCGCACACACTCATCGAATAAACATTTCCATTATTTTGTTCGTACGTACCAATACATTCCCGTTCACGGGGATCCCATAATTTTATTGTTTTATCCCAACTACCAGTTAATATTCCATTTACTTTACTTGAGTATTCAACGCACTTTACAGCACTGTCGTGACTACCTAATATTTGTTCTGCATGAGTATTTAAATCAAATAATCGAACCTGATTATCTAAACCGCCACTGACAGTGTGAACTGGATCCTATAATTAAGGTTAGAAATAATTTCTCGACAATAATTTTTAATTTTATTTATTAAACTTACTTGAAATGCAACATCTAACACTGGCGAATCATGCATATATTTTTGACGCATTGAATTATTCAGCACATCGTATAACCGAACGGAACAATCCCATGATGATACTATTAAAAATTGACTTGAATTAGGTCCAAACTTTAATGATGATATTACATCTGTTGGTGGATTTTTTAATTTTGTTTCAGTTTTACGGTCCATTATTTCCATTTTACAAATCGGTTGTATTTCTTTTTTTTTCTGTTACACGCAACTATCAACAACAATAATAAAATTCGTATTTGAAAGAAAGCTATCTTCACGCTGTTTTATAGAATTGAAAAAAAAATGCCGCCTTTAGCATTGTGACCAACTGAAAGAAATATTTTTTGTATTCAGCACCATCTATATTACAATTTCTGCTCTAAACATTATTATCGATATTTTTAAACATTTATCGTTTTATTTATACATTTTATTTTTTATTAATTATTTATTTTAATTATCTTTAACCCGTTAAAAAAAATAATTAAAAATTAATTAGATCCAAGTGATCAAGCCAATTGCTGTTTATATAATGAAAATGTCATTTAAGAAACATACAAAATATCCATTTTCTAAATAAAAAAAAAAAATAGAAAAAAAAAAAAAGTTTCACAAAAGAAAATCCAATGTAAACAAAGAAAATTCCAAAAGAAAATCAAAAAAAAAAAATAAATAAATAAATAAAACCTCAGCATAACATTCCAACTAAAAATTAGAGAACACCCGAATAAGTTCTCAGTCAACGTTCTTAAAGCAAATACAGAAAAAAATCAATCATGATGCCATTAAATTCAATGTTGCGACATTTAGTGCCGGAAAAAACAGAGAAACACATTTTCGAAAACTATAACGGATTCACGAAACAATTTATTGAAAGTGCGGATAAACAAAAACGTAAAGTCACCTTCTCTGAAATATTGGACGTACGTGTCATTGACAATGATGATCATCTGATACAGGTGAATAATCAGAATCAGAAACAAAATCAAAATCAGAATAATAATGTATTAAAAGAGTTTGGCATAACAAAGAAAACAAATTTACCGAAAAACCGGCAAAATAATTAATTAATTAACAAAAAAGCACAAACGCTCAGCAAAAAAAGCACAGATTTTTTTTTTTTTTTTTTTTTTTAATTAAACAAAATCAAAAAAAAAAAATTTCTTTCTTATTTATTTATTTATTTTTTCCAACCGTATTTTTATAATATTTTTTTTTTTTTTTTTTGCATATTTTTGCTTCTCCTATATTATCATTATTATTTTATTAATTAATTAATTAAATATTTAGTTAAATCACAGATTTGTAGACAAAAGAAAAAGAGAAAAAATTATATAAATGCAATTAATTGAAATAATTAATATCCTAGTATCGTAATTAAGTAGATATTGCTTATAACGATGATGTAAATTAATTTATTTATTTTATGCATACAAATCCTGTATTATAATCACAATTATTGATATGTAGCTTTGTTACACCACTTTGTGACAAATAATTCGTTTAATGCGTTCGTAGCGTTGACGTGTGTACATTGTTTTGCTTGATCAGAAAAGCGTTGAAATGTCAACGGAACGAACGCATTAAAAGTATCATTTTTATTCACATTCAGTTCGTTAATGCATAAATTATTTTTTTATTTTATTTTATTTATTTTTTTTTTTCTGGAAGAACAAACAAGACAATAACACCTAATCACCACCAATATGTGCACAATATCTACTTAACAATTTGTTTATTGATTAATTAAGTGTAATTATCATTTCTTTTATATATAATTTAATAAAAAAAAAAAAAAATAATTTCTATAAAAGTATTTAGAGCTTTCATTACTATCTATTATATATCCTATCAGTTCTAAAGTTTAAACAATTAATTACGAATTAATTGTAGATGAAAAAAAAGTCATCAAGTTTCGTAGAAGGTGGATTTTTTTTTTTTTTTTTTTTTTTTTTTGTTCGTTATTTCTGAATCAATTTATTAATCTTGTTTTGTATTAATAACGCTTAATGTGATACCAAATTGTCCAGCATAGTAGGTTATCATGATTAAATACTGAAAAGAAAAAAATGAATGAATGATTAATTAAAAAAGAAGAAATTTTTTTTGGTTTTTCTTTGTTATCAAAATACCTGAGCATATGGAACTTTTGCATAAAATTTATCAACGGCAATCATTGAGTCAGATATAACAAATAAAACAGCACCGATTGCACAGGTTAATTGTTGTAATTCCTGTAAAGACAAATTTTTTTTTTTTTTATTCTTCTCTGGACAAATAAAAAATTTTTTAATTGAGATGCATTAGGGTTTCCAGTATCGAATTATCGAGCAAAACCCTAGGATGGTTTTTTATTTTTATGAATTAACCTAAAATTTACCTGAACATTATTGATACGTGCAACTGCACGCCATGCCATTGTTAACAATAACAGTGCATATATTGGAAGACCATATAGTAAAACCCCATCTAAATTTGGATAAATAAAACCAATGCATATACCACCGATTGTATAAAATATTAATCCAATCCATATTCGTAATGGTTGTAAAAATTTATAGGCGGCTATATAAAAACATTGAGCAACACCAAACGATGCCATACCAAATGGAAATAAATTATGATTTAATAATGCGTCACCAATACACGAGAATATCAAACCAATAAATATTAATTGGGAATATTTATATCTGGAAGAATAATAATTAAAAAAAAAAAAAAAAATATCAATCAAAAAAATAATTTTGTTAATTTTTTTTTCATTTTGTACTTTGTTGATAATTTCATTCCATTTAATAATATAAATATCATTAGGCATACAATTGGTGCACATTTTAATACTGTTGACCAGATCACTTCCTTTTTTGTTGATGCACCAAGGACAAAATAGATAATAACCGTTTTCAAAAATGGCACCATTTTTGGTCCAGCTGATTTCAACTAAATTTATTTGTTTATTTTTTTGGTAAAATGAAATAGAGACAAAAATAAATTATTTAATAATCGTAAAACAAAAAAAAAAAGAAAATCATTTCTAATCAATTAAATTGTAAAAAAGCACAAATTACGCGAACAATACCACATATTATTATCATGTTGACAATGTACTTAAATTATAAAGATATGTATTTATGGCATTAGTTTTTGTTATTTTTTATTTAGATTATTTAATTTTTGATTATTAGTGTTGATTACATATGTTGATCTTACAAAAAAAAATTAATTTGCTAACCGTATTATGAAAATAACGAAGTAAAAAGAAGAAGAAGGAACAAAAAATTTCTACGATAATTTTTATCATTAATATTAATTATTGAATTTTTTTTTTTTTTTTTATTTATTATTACGTTATTAGTATTTTGTGCTTGTTAATTTATAACAATTAAATGATTATTATTAATTAAATTAATTAAAAAAAATTACAAAGAAAAAGAAAAAAAAAAAAAGCATATTAACATTTACTAGGATTAACCAAGTTACCAACCATAACTATAGCAAAAAATCAAAATTCACAGTCTCGGTATGTTTTTCATGTTTGTATTTTTTAACATAATAATAAAAGCATAAAAAAAAAATGTTTAGTAGCAAAAATAATAATATACATATTATTTTATTACATAAACAAGTAAAAAGTAATAAAATTATCGCGTTTTTCTTTATTATTATTAGCAATTAAAGTGATAATATGTTAAAGAAACGCGAGACACATAGTAACTGAAATGACAACCGAAAACGATTTGTCTTCGTTTTTTTTGTTTTTTTTTTTTAATATGAATTTACATAACTTTTCACCTGACTCTATTATGTTTAACAATTATTCGTAAAATTCGTTTAAAGTGCTACTAACTTCTTGTTAACTCGTTGATTAGTAAAACACTTGTTTACAGGAACATGTTTTAAACGGGCAAACGTGTTTATATTAATTTTAATTACGATACCACTATATTAACACAGATTTAACACCGGCTTAATTTTTTTTTTTTTTTTACCGCATTGGAAATTAATAGAAAAAAAAACATTTACACTCACCAGGTACATTAAATTCATCATTTTTGCCTCTTCTCGTTATTTGTTTTTTAATTCAATTGCAAAAATCACTTGAAAAAAATAAAAATAATAAAAAAAAAAATTCAGCAAATAATAAAACGCGAAATAAAGCTAAGAAAATGTTTTCGTTGAATCAAAAAAAAAATTGTTTTTCCTGTAATTTTCTTTATGTTTCACTTTTTACTTTACTTTACGCTACTTTGTATTCGCTGCTAATGAATTTTGAAAATGAACAAGAAGAGGAGAAGAAGAAAAACAGAAAAGAAAATCAAATAATAAAAATGTGTTTTACGCGTTATAATTGTATGGCAGACAATAACAAACTAAAAATATATGACTAAAATATGTACAACGCGATAAAAAAAAACACAAAAAACACAAAATTGTTTTGCACAAAAAACTCACAAAAAAATTTTTTTTCGCTGTATATGAAATTATTCGCTTATAAATTTTGTAAACATAAAAAATAAAAAAACAGCGAAAAAGAATTCTGTGCATGTGTAGAGTGTGGATAGAATATTTGTATATTGCCATGTGGTTGTGTGAAAAGTTAATTTTATTTTCTTAAGAGTGGGGACAGAAGCGTTTTTTAACAAAACCTGGAGAATTTACAAATTCGATAAATGTATGCGTGAGTTTGTTTATAAAAATTTTTTTCAGAAGCTTTATCATAAAAAATTTAAAAACGTCATACAACTAATTTCCCAATATCATGTTGTTTGCAATTATTCGTAATTAATTTCTCATATTATCAATAAAAAAAAAAATAATAATAATAATAATAAAAACAACACCAACACTGATTTATAATCATAATATTATTGATAATACTGCGCACGCATATAGATTTATACATAAATGCTATATATTTTTTTTTTCTCTGTTTTAATTTAATTGACTTTAGGAATGACAGTTAACAACTGTCACATTATAGATAAAATTGATAAAGAAAATTAAAGAACAAAAAAAAAATTATAATTATAATTATTATTAATTGATTATTGACTTTGTAGGTTAATAACACAAAATTACAAACAAAAGCGACAGTGACAAGCATTAATGGTTTTAATCCAAAATAAAAAAATAACGAAAATGTGTTTTTACTGTAAACAATAGGATGATACAAAAATTCTATCTATACGAATTAAGCACAAACTTAAAACCGTCAATAGATAATACATATTAAACAGGGAATAATTTAAATTAAATTTATAAATTATTTATATTGAAAATACATATAAAACGTCGTTACAATGACCTGACTCAATGTACACCATCAACACCAACAACACTAGTTCTTTAAAAACTTGATAATAACACAAAAACAAACAGATAAAAAGTACAAAGAAATTGCAACAATTATCTGTTCAAGAGTCTTTTTATATCCAAATCATAATTCTAATTTTTTTATATTTATTTATTTATAATGATAATCAGTGATGCAAGAATTTTTTTTTTATTTTATTCTTGGTTCAAAAATCAAGCATTTTTGCACTTTGAAAACATTTTTCGTTTGATAACCTTTGCAATTTTCACTTTGCGTTTAATTTTTTTTTTTTTGGGAAGAAAGAATCTTATCTACGTTGTATGTGATCAGGCGTTTTATAATTATATCAATTATTATTATATTTTATTTTTTTTTTAATTTTTATCACTTGGCAAATGACCTGTAATCCATAGATTAATTCTTATATAATTTTTGTTTATATTCATTATAGTAGGCAAAAAAAAAAAAAAAAAAAAAAAAAAAAAAAAAAAAAACGTTTAATAATCACCCAGTATAAACTTTACCGGTTTTGTTAGTTATGAACAAAAAAAGGTATACATTTAGGCGATAACTTTTATTTTCTTTAATAGATTTTTGTTTTATATGTAATTTCCTTTCCAATTGTTTTTCGTTTATTTTATTTTTCGGAAGCACCCTTATAGTTTTTCCGGTTTTTTTTTATTTTATTTTTTGTGGTATTTATGTGAAAAAAAACATTGAGATAATTTCTTGTGAGTTTGCGCATATCTAGAACCATATAAATGTCAATTTTCACATTTGTTTTGACATAAATTTTCTGCTTTTTTTTTTTTGTCCCTTAGTCAATGTTTGTCGAATAGGAAAATTGGTTCACCTGTTGTAATTCTCTGTTAGAAAGTTAAAAAAAAAAAAAAAAAAAGAAAAGAAAAATAATTATTTAATACTCTTTGGTAAGTGTATATTTTACCCTAGTTTTACATTATTTTTATTGATTGTTTAATGCTTTTTATAAATTAATTTACTGTTTTTTTTTTTTTTTATTATAATTTATTGACACACCTTAATCATTAATATTACTTGGAAAAATATAATTGAGTGTCCATATTTCATAATTATTATACGAAGCAGAATTTTATTTTTGTTTTTTTTTTTTTTTATTAATTAGCTATGTGCTTGTGTTTGTTTATTAAGAATTAAAAAAAAAAAAAAAAAAAAACTATGGCTTGTCCATTTATAAGACGTACAGAGTCATTGCATCGACAACAATCAATCGCTGATGGTTTGGGTTGGAATTTAGAGGATGATCTTATTGAGGCACCTGATGATGCATTAACATTGAAACATTTAAATGCTGCAATTCAACTACTTACCGCACCTCATGTTTGTGTTTTTGTGTTTTATTTAATTAATTAAATAAACGAAAATTAATCTGTGATTATGAAATTGTAGAATGAAGACATTCATGTGGCTGTAACTTCTTTAATTGAGAAATATGAGAATCGTTGGCCAGGAATAACGTCGCTGTGAGTTTTGAAGTTTATTGTTATATGGAAATAAAAATTTAATTAATTTCACTTTTTTTTTTTTTAGTAAAATTGATTCAGAAATTGTGGCCAATTGTCCACATTACGATTATATTTCGGATATACAAGATTCGTTGATTGAGTTATCAGAAGCGTCCGCTTGTGACATATTGGTGTTATTAGGTGAAGAATTGATTAAAAATGGATGCCATGGAATGATTGAGAAATCATTTCGGTGTTTAGGTGTAGATTTGCAAGAGTTTTTGGGGTCACTAGACGGAGTTTATGACGTATTGAAATTACAAGAGGAAGATGTCACAGATATTGGTTTTGTGTGTGCTGGTGAAGGTGAATTAATATTTACCTCGGAGAGGCCAGTTATTGCGTGGCTACTACTTGGCTCATTACGGGCGTTAACTAAAATTTTATATAACATTGAGCCAGATATAACGATGGAGCCATTTCAGGATGATGTCAAACGATATCGTTATCTATTCAAAACAAAAAGCCCTGATAAAGTGCTAAATAAAATAAGCGAAATGAAACCAAGAAACAAATCGATTGCGGCAGCAGATCTGAAAATGAATTCAGCTACATTTTGTAAGGCCTTTCCATGGCATTTTATTATGGATGAAAATTTGGATTTAGTGCAATTGGGCAAAGGATTTAGTCGCCTGTTTAAAAGCTCGATTATAACAAATGGGCATTCAGCTGCAATATACTTTCGTTTTAAACGTCCAAAGGGATTGGCATTGCAATTTAAGGAGATAGTTCGTCGGACCAATACACCATTTTTGATTGCTCTAAGAGCACCGCCCGGCCGTCCGGATTTTTTTGCACAAGGACTAGAAATTAAAGGACAAATGGTGTATTGTCCAGAATCTAATTCGCTCATGTTTATCGGTTCTCCGTTTATTGATGGGCTGGAAGGACTAACATGCAACGGACTTTTTATATCTGATATTCCATTGCATGATGCTACCCGTGAGGTTATCCTTGTTGGCGAACAGGCACGAGCCCAAGATGGTTTAAGACGTCGAATGGATAAATTGAAAAGTTCAATTGAAGAAGGCAACACTGCTGTTATCAAGGAGAGAAAGAAAAATGTCAGCCTGTTACAATTAATATTCCCCGCTGAAATAGCTGAACGCCTGTGGCTTGGTTCAGCCATTGAAGCGAAAACATATCCTGATGTCACGATGCTATTTAGTGATATCGTTGGTTTTACAGGAATTTGCTCACGTGCCACACCGTTTATGGTGATTGATATGCTGGAGAAGCTTTATCGTCATTTTGATGAGTTCTGTGGATTGTTTGACGTTTACAAGGTTGAAACAATTGGCGATGCATATTGTGTTGCCAGTGGCTTACATCGGGCATTTATTTACGATGCGCACAAGGTGGCATGGATGGCGCTACGTATGATTGAAGTTTGTTCTACCCAAATAGCTCCCGATGGAGAGCATATTAAGGTTTCTTACACAAAATTATCCCTACTAGTACTCTAATACTAACTCAAAATTTCATTTTTTTTTTTATTAGATGCGAATTGGACTGCATACAGGTACCGTCTTGGCGGGTATAGTCGGACGTAAAATGCCCCGTTATTGCCTATTCGGGCATAACGTAACAATTGCGAATAAATTTGAATCAGGAAGCGAAGCATGTAAAATAAACATCAGTCCAACCACTAAAGAGTCTGTTTTTTTTATAAAATATTTTTTCATATTTCTTTCTAATTATTCCATCCATCTACCCTTTAATTCATTATTCAGGTGGCTAATCAAACATCCGGGCTTTAGTTTTGAATTACAACCACGCGAACAGGATTGTTTACCAAAAGAATTTTCAAACGTAACAAATGATACGTGTTACTTCCTAAATGATTACAAACATCCAAATGTAATAGATCCGGATGCAACATTACAGCAACATATTGATGCCGCTATGGTCGATATTAAAAAGGAAATTGATTAGAATTTCAGAATAAATAAATTGAAAAATTATTTTATCTATGTTAAATGTTTAGAGTATAATCTGTAATCATGACTTTACATATGTTGTAATAATGAAAGAATGAAATAAAAATAAAAGAAACAATTAATATTATCTTTAAATGTTTAAATCAACATCAGTGGGCAATATAGTCACGCGATATATTTATTTTAATAATAGCAGCAAACAATGTTGATTAATTTTATTTATTTATGGAAAACGGTTTGTAGTTTAAGGTTAATCGAGTGTTTTTTTTTTTTTTTCTACTTTGTATATCTTATTAATTATTAACGTTTTTGTTATTGTTTTTACTATTTTGATGGATTGATGTAGTTACAGATATAATTCAATTTTTGGTTATAGAAATTTTTTGTAATAAATAAAACTTATGTAAATAGAATTAGAATTAATGTTTAATTATGCATTTATTTATATTATCTATACGTAGACACAAGTATAAATGCTTACCATAAATAAATCATCATTATTCATAATAACAAGTTTGTTTCTACCACTTATCATATTTATCTTTATCTTCAAAACGTAATTAAATTATTTTTGATTACCTAATTAATAAAAATCGATAAACACAAGATAAACAAAAAACAAAAAAAAAAAAAAAGGTTTTTTTTTATTACATTTAATTTAATTTATTTGTATTATTTTAACCAAAAAAATAATAAATAAATAAATATTTATCTGTTATTATGTAATTTAATTAATTTATTATAAAAAAGATGAAGAGAAATAAAAAAACATCAACGAATGACCTTCTTCAATGTTAAAACAATTCAATTCAAAGGCACGAGTCATCACCACGCTACAAATCAATATTAATTACTTTCGATAAATAATAATAATCGAATAACTGTCGAACATTAATTACCATATCGGTACACAGATGATCGGTCACTGAGTGACCTAATTAATGAATTATTTCACCTTGTTTCATATTGTCTCAAGACTGCTACAAATTAAGAGAAACGCAAAAGGGAATTAATTAAACAAAACTTTTGTTATTATTATTATTAATTATTTATTTATTCTTTTTAATTAATTAATTAAATAAATTCTGTTTGTATATCTAAGGAAAATGGCTAGAGAACATACATTACCATTGTAATTAGTTAATTATTATTTACATTATGTGTGTTATTAGCTTGATAATTAATTTATTAATAAATAACAGGATGTATTAATTGTAATCTTGATTTATCATTTTACTCAAGTGAATTAAAGTATTTTGCACTGTGCCTAACATAAGTTTTGTTAATCGTAAAAAAAACTTGAGAAACGCTGATTATTTTATTTTTCAAATTAATTCATTTCTAATTAAAATAATTATTTACTTATTAAAGTAATTAAGAATGAAAATGACATAATGTTATCACCAATTAAATTATTATGTTTGTATAAAATAAATTACTGAATTTTCTACACTTTTTTTTAGAATAAATCAGTTTGGCAAAGAGTATTCACTATGTAATGAATATTCACTTGGCGTTTTCTAAGATAAACTGGATTCAAAAGTGTTTTACAAGAAGCACATAATAGAAGCAAAAATATTTATGACGGTTTTATTAGAATTTTCGACTAAACTTAGACTACTTAGGCTCTCAAGAGAATTTTTCTCGATTTTTTTTTTTTATTCCTAAAATATACAAAATTTTCAAAAATTTATTTTGAGGAAGATATAAAGAAAATTTGGATTAATTTTAATCACAATTTATTAATGAGACTATCGTTTATGTAATTAATTTTTTTTTTGCGTAGATTTTAAGCTGAATTATTGTTTTTAAATGGATATTCCTAAAAGCTTACATGGAAAATGGTTTTTCCGATTGTCGGAATAGTAATGGAAATTTTTGATCGATGAAAACGGATTTTCACTACAGTTTTTCAATTGTTATCAAATTTCATCCTCTTCTAGTTCGTCTTGAGAGTCTAAGTATTTTTAGCCGAAATTTCTTTGAAATTACTTTGCTTTGTAGGGTGTCTAATTGTGATTTATGTTTTTCTGTATTTAAATAGAGGAAAGTGGAATCGTCTGGTGTTTTTCAATAAATAATTAAACATTCTTGAGTTCCTAATAAATTACTTTTCTCATGTGATTTACTGCCTATTAGTTAGCACTTCAAATTCATGTAAAAAAAAAAAAAACAAAATAAATCACAAGCGATCTGAACATTAATTAAGATGCTGCAAGTCTTCTCACATATCATCGTAACAGCTGTTAATAAAACTTAATTATACTAATTAAAAACAAAAATTAAAAAAAAAACCTTTTAAAAAGTCTCTGCAACAACCACAACCGACACCAATGATACCAAACTTTCTGATCAAATTCACATTTCACAAAAATATTTTTTGCATAACAAATCAAATCAGCTGTTAACAACCGAAATCGTAATAAAAAATAAAAAAATCCAGATTAGCAAAACTATCGCATCGAACTATAACTTCTTGACAATTAAAGTCAAACATAAACAAATCAACAAAAAAAAAAGCTTTTGCGATATCACAAAAAAAAAAAAATATATATTGCAAAGAAAGTGAAAGGTCAATAAAAATTGAAAAAAACATTTTTTTTTTTTTTTTTTTATCTTTATTTTAAATTAAAAAAATACATTTCTAATTGAGATGATTAATAAAATTTCGGTTTTTTCTTTTTTTTTTTTTTTTTTTTTACATATTTGTTCCTGTTAGTTCAGCATCGTTATTAATTAAATTTAAATTAAATTAAATTAAACCACATAGATAGAAAAAAAAACAATTAATTTAATTTTTACGTAATGATGATGAGATCCAGTCAGCGCGTGTTTTGTGGAAACAGGTGTATCCACGATATGCCCAGGCGCAGGCATCAACTTTATCTGTATTTGGGTCAATACATTTAACAACCTCTTCACGGACCTCTTTCTCGTTACCATCCTTGCTCAATTGTGTGACTAAGTTGTCGGCCTTTAAATAACAAAACAACAAAAAACATTTCACTTTAGTTTTAAGAAAGCAAAGAAATAAATAACTTTTTTAACAATTAACTCACATTAAAACCGGTGGCATCATCAAACAAACTCATCTTAGATAAAACACATCTGAGATAACAACGGACGGGTTCCTCATCTGGATAATTATTTGCTTTATATCCATTCACAGCGTCATCAGTTAATTTTAAACTTTCAATACATTCGCCACGGTACTTGATTAAGTCATTGAAGGATTGTGGTGTAAAGTCGGCGCAAACCTTTATTAAAAAAAAAAAAAAAAAAAAAAAAACATTTTTAATTATAAAAAATTTAAATAATTAATTAAATAAAATTAATATAAACAAACCGATGCAAATAAGGCAACAACAACAATTATGAATTTCATTTTGGAAATTATTATTTATTAGACACAAGAAAACTATGGTACGTTTAACTACCGGAGTTCCAACAAAGTCTGATTGCTTGCATCAAATCGTTGATGATATTTATACTTAAAATGTTTTGTTGTTTATAAACCGAACACAAACAGAAACAGAAACATACACATACAACAAAGCATAAATAAAATAATAAAAGAAGACAAAAAGAAAAAAACCTTAATCAAAATAAATAAAGAAATAAAGAAAAAAAATAAAAAATTAAAATAAATAAATAAGCCGGCACCAAATGTTCGAATTACATAAAAAGATAAATCAAAAAATAAAATGAAAAGAAATTAAAAAAAAAAAATCTTTTCGTTGTTTTGTTTATTTTTATTTCGTTTTTTTTGGTTATCCTTTTACACGGGCAACAGTAGGTGTTCGTTATTCTATTATTAATGCATTTATATAATAAAAAAAAAATTGTATAAAATCCTAGCTCAGCTTAAACAGTCGGTGGGTTTTATACATTCAGGGACAGATTGACATGTTTAGGCTTTATTACTGAAACCTGAATTTAAAGGTATTTGTGGATATTGGTATCAAAAGGATTGCAAGTTGAATTTTGTGAGAAAGACGACGTAGAAAAGACAGAGATGTCACAAACAAGATAAAAAAAATTCTCAGGTGTTTCAACCTAAATCTGAAAAATTATGTTTTGTCCTTAAAAAGCAATAAAAAGCTGGTATGTAACTGAATTTAATATTTGTATACCATACCGATTTAGAATAATCAGCATTTTACTGTTGATAACGATAAATTCTTTTAAGGTCTAGAAGTCTCCTTGTTTATACAAAAATGCTACCAATGAAACATTTTTCCTCATCGTTTTCTATCTTAAATTTATTTAAAAAAAAAAAAGACGAATACACATTTAGCTAATTTTAGCATAAACTCAGGATATCATAATTCTGTTTAAATCACACATTAACGGAGCATCACTGTATAGGTTCATCAAAAAAAAAAAAAACAACAATTTTTTATTCTTAAAACTTCAGCATATTGTTTTAAATTAATTATTTATTTTAGAATATTGATAATATAATTATTAATATTAATATTCTCATTGTTTATGTAATAAACAAAAAAAAAAATAAAATAAAATTATTCATAATTAATATTTATTATTTAAAAAAAAAAAAATTTGATAAGCTTATTTTGTGCTTTAATTAAAAATAAAAAGCAAATAATTAATACAAAAAAAAATAATAATAATAAAGAAATTCTGAAATCAAATTACCTTCAATTTGATTCTTTGGTACAAAGTTCCCATTTTTCATTAAAAAAAAAAAATAAAAAAAGAAAAAAAAGTTAAGCGTCGTGCAATTAACAAAAAAAATAAATTAAACAGCTGAGAAAATAAATAAATAAAATATGAAAAAAAAACTTTTATTTTAACCTAAGTATAAAATATAAGCAGATGCCAATCAATTTTCTTGTTTTTTTGGTTTTCAACTCATTATTTCACTTTGTCTAAAGTACATCGGTCGACTTGAATAGTCGTCATCTTTAGCATTATTAGCTGTTTGTTAAACGTTGGCCAATAGTTTTCGCTGATTCATTCAGCATTTTATTATGTAATTATAATTCTAAACTTTAGCAGAAGAAAAGTCAATAAAAAAAAAAAAACTGAGTGAAGTGATGGCGGTTTAACACTTGACTTTATAAACTTTCTTGTTGCAAAAATCACAAAAAAAAAAAAAAAAAAAAACCTGATTGCATTTTACTGATTCATTTATCGCAAAATTTCTCCACAAGTTTGGGCTTTAATCAAAGTTTTATTAATTTCATTTAATTACGGTTTTGTAATACAGTCAATTCTCGATTTTATTTTACGTGTCTATAATTTTTAGCTGTTTACGTTATTTACCTGCATTTTAAGCGTAATAAAGCATCGATTCCACGTAAAAAAAAAAAAAAAACAGAAAATAAAGAAAGAGAATAAAAAATTGTTTTATAGAAGGTGACTTTGAACTTCACCTTGAATGCGAGACAAAACTGTGTGATTAAACCAAAAATTGCTTTGATTAAAAAAGGTGCAATCCTGCTATACAGGAATAAGTATCTCCTGCTAATAAACAACCCCGTGAATGGGACCAATATGGGAAATTTTTTTTGTTTTTTCTACTTAAAAAAAATATTTCCTTTAATTCCACTTTTTGTTCTCTGTTTTTTTTTTTTTCTTTCTTTCTTTACTTAAATATTTATTTATATTTAGAAATAAATAAATAATTTTTTTTTTTATTTTATGAAATTAATCTTTAAACGACCTTTTTCTGTTTAAAATAAATTATTATAATTTTTTTTTTTTCGTATTTGATAACAAGAAAATATTTAATTATAATAATAATTAAAATAATTTTTTTTTTTTTTTTTAAAGTTTACTCAATCACCTTATTTATTTATTTTGATTTGCTTTATCTAAACAAACCTTTTGATTTTGGTTTTTGTTCATGAAGGGAATTGGAGAAAATTATTTTATTTATTTTTGTTTAACACAGGAGGTTCAATAACACTTTCCGTTGGTTTTTTTTTGTTTTTGTTTTTGTTTTTTATTAGTGTTTATGGTTGTAAAACTAAAAATAAAAATTGAAGCTAGGGTGCCTAAATTATTAGTTTTTAATGTTTATCTAATTTTAGTAACGAGTGATGAATTTGAGTTTTAATGCGGTTTTTTGTGTTTGGTTGTTATTACCACAATAATTTTGTATTAACACGATTTTCGTAAGAAAAAAGGTGTTAAGGTATCGTTGCACAGCAATAGATTAATTAATCCAGATAATTAATAATAAACAGCAGTCACAGTTCTAAACGGTTCAATTATACCATGCAACATCTCTGTATCTAAATTAATAATTCCTATGAATTTAATGAATGAAATTAAATCATTTCAATGCACTTTCGACACGTACAAATATCACAAACTAACGAATAAAAACCGAGATTTCCATATTGTCTGCATAATCAATTGAATAATTCAATAAATAAAGTAGAAGATTAACAAATACAATATTTATTTATTTATTTTAATTTTATTTTTCTTTTCTTTTTACATCGCTTCATTTGTGAAATGAAGGCATTTTATGATTGTAAAATCATTTTGACCTTTTTCTTTCTACTGTCTACTAAATATATGGTTGATGTAGCTCATTATTAATCATCTCCTCTTTTTTATACATATATATATATATATATAATAATCATTATCTTCTTTATTTATTATGATTAAATGTGATTTAAATATATAAAACATATTATTAATAAAAATTGGCGGAATTAAAAATGATTAAATTCTAATTTGTAGATATTAAATATGTATTTAAATGCATAAACGCCATCTATATTATAATAGAAAAAAAAGACTATACTGGTATAATAAATATTAAATGGTAGACAAAAGGTAGTTTAATAAGATGACTTTTTTGCTAATTTAAAATAAAGTATTTTTTATTTAAATCCATTAACAATATTATGTACGTTAATTACACTTAAAATTAATAATAATTAATTTAATTAACTAAATATTTACATTATATTTGAAATTTATGAAAACTGTTCGAAACTAGATAAGGAAAATCTTAAATTTAATTTTAATAATCAAACGTTTTATAATAATTATACGAATTTATGTAAATTAAAATGTAATACGTTTTAATGTTATTTGATCATAATTTTACTATTATCACCGATTACATGTGCTGGTTAGTTATTTGTGTTTTGTAATTAAAAAATGTTAAAAATGTTTTAAAAGGCTAATTAAAGTGTTACGTGTATTAGATAATAGTTATGAATAAATTTATTGTTTCTCAATTACTAATGCAAATACATTTTATTCTAAATGTCATATTACTTAATTTAAACTTGCTAAGCTTAACTTTGCTTTTATTATTATTACTTTATTATGTAATGCATAAATTGATGAAAAGTAGTTAATTGTATAATAAAGCATTGCAAATACCTTTTCAATTGTTATCAGTTAAAAGCTAGAGATACACAGAGAATTACATAGAATGTTTAAGCAATTATTTCTTATTTTAATTTTAATATACAGTATAGAAAGCAGTGAAATAAAATATAATTATGGTGCAACAATGATGGGACCAGCAAAAACGTATAGTACAACAGAATTGGGACACTGGATAATAATAAATAAAATAATAATAAATAATAATTTAATGTATCCACCAAAGGATATAATAATGTGCGATCAATATCTGGTTGACCAGACAAGTTTTTCTTATTTTTATTTAATTTATATAAAACAATGTAAACAGGATAATAGTTTAATAATGTCAGCATTGCATGTGAATCAAACCGGAAATTTGCATTATTGGTTTAAATATTATGATATGGATAGTTATACGGAATCAAATATAAATTTATACACAATAATGAAATTATATAAAGTATCAACGGATAAACAATTGATTGTATTTCGAAATCATATATCAATATTTATTTTAATTAAATATAATTATTATCCAAATGATCAGCTACTGAAATCATATTTTATCGATAAAACATTTTTAGCATCTCTGTATAATAATTATAAGAAAAAATGTTTAACAAATTGTACGGAAATAAGAAATTTTTTTAACTTTCAACAATTGGATAAGGATAGTTTAGAACTAATCGTTATGGATAAAATATATTCTAATAAAACTTATCAAATTGTTAATAAAAGGTCGTGTACACAATATTTTTTGTATTTTATCATTTTTCTTACATTACTACCAATCACAAGTGTTTTAATTTATTATTGTTATATGAGAATAAAAATTCTTTTATAATATTTCATTTATTATAATATAATTTACATAAATAATAGATATGTTTAATAAATAAGAAAATTGAATAAAAACAAAACTTGTTATTTAATTATTAAGCACATTTTGATTAGAAGAATATTCAGTATAAAACTAGAAGAAAGCTTAAACACAGGATTTTCAATTTAATTTAAATAAAATGTTAAAAAAAAATTTATTAATTGTTTTATTTCTAATAAGCAGTGTTAATAAAATACAGCTAAATGAATTTATTTATTTATTTATATAATTATTAATAAAATTGTCATCTGATAATGAAACGATATATCCACCGATAAATAATATTAATTGTGGTCGTTACAGAGTTTTTATTACAACCGAGAAAAATCTTCAAGTTTTTTTTTTTATATAATTATCCAGATCGTTATTTATTTGTTGGTATTAATTTAATAAATAATGGAAATTATGTTTGTAATATTTATAGAACTATGATATTGTTTAGAATGTCATCTGATAAGGAAATGTTTGCATTTAGAAATCATGTTTTAGTTCTAATTTTTATTAAATACTGAGTATTATCCAAATGATTCGTTATTAAAATAATATTTTATCGATTAATCATTCTTTAAATATATTTATACAACGTACTTAACCCAATGCATTCCTAATTGCAACGTTACGTTAAATCAACACAACTTTTTACAATTAAACTCGTGTTTTCGAATAAAATTCTATTGAATTTTTTAATTTTTCTCACATTAGCACCAATCACAAGTGTTTTAATTTATTATTTTTATGTTATAAAATTAAAGGAAATTTGATTTATCATAAATAAGTAAAGAGTTAATTAATTATTAAAGAAAATGAAAATGAAATAATGTGATTAAAAATATTCAAATCAGTATACAATTGGTGTACAATGCTAAACACTTGGAAAGGAAAGTTTTCTTTTCTATTTAAACATAAAATGATGAAATATTTCATAATAATTTTATTTACAATAAACTGTGTAAAGTGTGATTTAAAAAATATTACAGAAGAAGTTTATAATTATCTACCAGATGAAGAGTATGTTTATTTGCGTGAACCAATTGAAACAAACACTAATCATTTTATAATTATCAAAAAGATAATTATTAATAAAAATGAATTTTATCCACCGTTGGACACCGTTACGTGTGGCCGTTACAAAGTTGTTCATTTCTCCAATAAAATTTTCAGAGTTTATTTAAAAAATTGTCCATACAATTATTTAATTGTTGGAATTGATGGAATAAAACAAAACGGACGATTTATGTTTAATTACTATGAAAGTAATTGCAGTGACACAAAATGTAATTTTTATAGGAAAATGGATTTCTATGGAATGTCGTCGGATGAAAGAGTTTTTGCATTCCGAAATGAAATGTCACTCCTGCTATTAATACAACTAAATTATTATCCAAATGAGAAATTATTACAGGAATATTTTATTGATAATAAATTCCTTAAATATGTTTATAATAAACATAAATCAGAGTGCAGCTTTATTGATTGTAGCACAGAGACAAATAGTCTTAGCTTTTTACAAATTAATGCAAACAATTTAAAAGTTGATGATAAAAAGAATTTCATCGGGAGTAATCATTGTATTTTGGAATATAAATTCAATCAAATAATTTGTTATTCTATGTTATCATTATTATTATCACCAGTTATGTTAGTGGTGGTAATTGGAATATATTATTTGATCGTTAAAATTAAAATGAAAATATGGAAAAAATAAATTTCGAGTGATTTTTTCTAGAACGTTACTATTAACAGGTGAAGAGAAAGTATTAATAAAAAAGTTTTATATTATTTTAGAATGGTGTAAATGGTGTAAACTTTCGAATCTAACGCATACATTGTGAAATCGATTAAATTTAATTGCACAATTATAGCGTAATTTACATAATAAATAACAAAACCTAAAAGCTAATTAAATTAAGTAAAAAAGCTTGATTAAATATTATTAATATAATTAAATAAAGTACTTAAAGAAATATCGTCATGTCCAATATTCTAATTCAGACAGTAACCGGATTTAAACAGTTCAACCATGTTCAGGTGTTTCATTATTTTATTCATTCTAATAAAAGGATTAAAGTGTGATCCGTATGTAAATATTACAAGATCAAATAGCAATGTTAATGGTACATTTATTAATGGAATACAACCATCGGAAAACAATTATTGGATAATTATAAATAAAATAATAATTAATGAATACACAATCTATCCACCGCTGAGTAATATTTCATGTGCCCGATACAATGTTGAAGTGAATAAAATGAAAACGGTATATAAAATCTTTATAAAAAAGTGTGATCTAGATAAAAGCACAAAACTAATTGTAACGATAAGAAAAAATAATATTTCTGAACAATATACTGGTGACACTGATTACATATTTACATATGAAAATATTTATAATGACATCACAAATAATTTATACAAGGAAATGAATTTATATAAAATAACTGAGGATCAACAAATGATTGTATTTCGTAATCATATATCGATATTTATATTAATTAAATACAATTATTTACCTAGTGATGTGATTCTGAGTTCTTATTACATCGATAATAACTTCCTAATAATGATCTATACGAAAAATATAGAAGTTTGTGCCGCCACCGCATGTATAGAGAATTTGGAGAATTTTTACCAACTACACGCTAATAGTAAAAATAATTTCATTGAATTAAAGAAAAATGAACAAAATGATAAATATTGTTATAAAGAATTTAACTGTAACACAAGTGTTTGTTATGCATTAATTATTTTCTTATTTATACCAATCATAACGATTATCACATATATTGTTAATAATTATAAAAGAAATTAATTTGCAACACTAATAATTATGTTATGAATTTATGTAAATCTTATTAATAAATTAATAAATATTATTTATTGATTAATAGCAATGAGAATTTTGTTAAGAATTTTTTTATTTAATTATTTATTGTGTGGAAATTTAATTAAATAAATTTTAGAAGAAAAAATGTTTTTTTTTTTACTCCATTAAGTGATTGTGAATCCTTGCTAATTGGCTGGTATCATTGGTATTATTGCAGTATTTCTTGCCCAAAAAAAGCTTATATCGGGAAGCTGATAAAATAATTAAACTGCAATCTCTGTTAATCTAGGAAATCATTTAAATGTTTTAAAGCATCTGTTGTAAATACGATTTATGTAAATTAATTGCATAAACGTTCCTAAACGCTTTACGTCCTTATATCGTGTTACGCATTATACCAATTAAAAAAAAAAGATTTTGAATGCAGTTTTGCAACAACTTTGCTGATTATTTGATTGCGGCTGTTATCACAAAAATTGTGAAACAACTAGCTTAACACAAACACATTTTCTTTACAATTTCCATTTCTATTCAAGGATATTTTCAATAAAACATAAAAATCACAATAAACAGCTGATAAATAAATTAAAAAAAAAAAATAAATAAATCAAATCACTTAAGTATAATCAGTCTTATCTTATGCCTGACTAACTGCAAGATTATCCAATATCAACAAATAATCATAATAAAATTAAGCGCAGACTAAAAACACAAAAAAAAAAAACCATCAGTAAATGGCGTGTGGTGACAATACCTGTCAAAAAAAAGAAAAAAAATTATCAAATAATTACTGTGGATCATCGTCTATATGCCGCGTTTATAATAAACCCAATAAATAAATAAATAAATAATACAGAATAAAAAAAAACAAATTTCTTTTTCTTACATTTTTAATCAATTTACGTTCATCAGTTAACGTTATTCCGTCTTCTTCTACTAAATTTTCGCTTATTTTATAATTAAATATTTCCACCAATACTCATCGAATTTCATTTAATTTCTTTTTCACTTTTTTTTTGCTTAGCTACAAATATGTTATTAATTACAAACAAACAACAAAATTAAATACTTTTTACACTAAATACAAATATTAATGTTTTACCTTTACCTTTTTTTTATTTATTAATTGTTTAATCAGATTAAAATCACATTTTGATGTTAGAAAATAAATTAAAAATGTATTGTTTGGCCAAAAAATTAAAAAAAAATTTAAAAAAAAAAAATTGATAATAAAAATAGAAGAAATTTGATTGTGGGTGTTTTTTTTTTTTGATATTTTTAATAAAACGCGATTTATTGTTTATTTAAGGCTCATTTTGATTGTTTATATAAATAATAACTGGTTGAAAAAAAAAAAAAATTTTTTAATTAATTAATTAATAATTTATTTGTGGTTATTTTGTTGTGATTTTCAAATTGGATAATTAATTGGTTTTTAATTAATTTATTAATTAAAGTTACAGAGCAAAAAAAAAACTTTGTGGAAAAATGGAATTTTTTTTATTAAAAGCAACAACGAAAATCAATGATGATCCCCATGATGTGATTATTGCAAAAGTAATTGCGATGACAATATTATTTTTTGCAACATTACTACTTGGTTTATTACCGTATAAATTAGTGAAATGGTTTAATATAAATGAAAATAATGAGAATACAAAGACTTTAATTAATTTTATGATGTCATTTGCTGGTGGCGTTTTATTGTGTGTTACCTTTCATCATTTATTACCGGATGTTAATACGGGATTAAGAAAGTTACAAAGTGTTGGTTTGATGCCGGTATTTAATTTTTATTTTCCGGAATTCTTAATGTGCATGGGTTTCTTTGGGATGTTTTTAATTGAGGAAATTGTCCATGTGTACCTGCACAAATATGAGAAGAAAAATGAGAAAAATAGTAAAATGCAGGACATTGATATTGAAAATAATAAAGTGCCGAATGAAATAGACGCTGAGATCCAACATCATCATTTTCCTTTAAGTGATTCGAAGGAAACATTGATTGTATCGTCGTTACGTGGATTATTAGTTGTGTTAGCATTATCCATTCATGAGCTATTCGAAGGGTTGGCGTGCGGATTAGAAAAATCAACAGCTGGTGTCTGGTATATGTTTGGTGCAATTTCATCCCATAAATTACTTTTAGCCTTTTTTGTGGGTGTTGAATTGGTTATAACGAAAACCCGACGATCACTACTTTTCACATACGTTTTTATATTCGCTGTTGTTAGTCCGATTGGTGTAGGTTCTGGTATATTACTAACCAGCGATGATGCTGCTGGTGTCTCTAATGCAACGGCGATTGTAGCACAAGGTTTAGCAACTGGAACGCTGGTCTATGTTACATTCTTTGAAGTTCTGAATAAACATAAATTCGGTTTAAAGCAATACACAGCTATACTCTGTGGATTTTTCTTAATGTTCGGAATACACTTCTTAAGTAATTATAATTCATTTACTCTCTGTAAAATTCATTTTTAATTAAAATTCTTTTTTTTTTTTTTTGATTTATTTACAGCAATTTAAATCGCCCAAACAGGTTTTCGATTTAATTTTAATAAACAAATAAAACTCTTCTCAGGAATAATTAAATAATTTTTTGACTCTGATTGAACAGAATTATTTTAATAAAATTATTCATATTTTTGGCATCATTGGATAAAGTAGCTTCTAGACAAAATGATTGCCTAAAAACTCTCGTATTAGCTTTATAAATTTTATAAAATAAGTTTTAGTTAATTAACATTTTATATTTATAATTTTAATTATCAAATAATAATAATAATAAAAAACTCTTTTAATTATAAATTTTTTATTTTTTTTTATTAATCTAATCTATAATTACCAGCTTTTTTATTAAATGTTTATTTTTCCATTTTTTAAGTGATGTCAAGTGATTGAACTTTGTATTAAAAAAACAAATAATGCATTTTTTTTGTATTATTATTTTTATTAAATAAAAAAAAAAAAAGTGTTTGGTCATTTGATCTATCGACGGATAGTCAATGTGATCCCGTTGAATATCAACGATTTTTAAAAGTTTCTTTACTTCCACACCACACGAGTCTAAACAAACTTTCATTGAATAAACAGCGTAAGCAAACACACAAACCATTTTCACTGTGCACACATCAAACTGTGCATTATTTTAAAGTTTAAATAATTTAATATGATAAAAAAATAAAATAATTTAATAAAATTAACAGTAAAATTAATTACTTAATAATAATAATAAAAAAAAAAATACCAAACCTTGAGATAAGTTAATCGGATATGTAACAATGACGTTCTTGAGGCACGTGAAAAATCTATAATTGATTTCCTAATTTCTATAGTAATTAATAAAAAAAATTATAAAATAATATACAGACGATATTTAATTAATTAATACAAATTACTAAAGGTATGCTAATTGTATTAATTATTGTTTTATTTATTTTTTTTTCTTAATATTTAGTACATTGGTGAGTTTCACTAATAAATTTATACCAGTTACAATATACCGTTATACTGTGAAATAATAAAGCGACATCTTTGAACAAATTTGAATAACTTTTTTTTTTTATAAAATTTTGCTTTCAGTATTTTTTTTTTGCTTTGTGTTTTTGTTAATAATTTTTAATTTAAAATTAATTTTATTTATTAAAACGAAATTATATAAAAATCAATAAATTTTATAATTTTATTATGTCTTATTTAATATTATAAAACACGCCACATAGGTTAACCAAAAAAAATAAAAAAAAAAAAGCTTTTTATAGTTTAAAAATGAAATTTTTTTCATGTTCCGTAATCAAAATTGCATTTCTTTTAGTCCAGTTAAATGTACAACAAACTAAATAATAAAAACGATTAATTATTATTATTAATTATTTAATGAAAATATATATATATATATATGTATATGTATACACATAATAAATACTTTAAATGTGTAAATTTCTGTTATTTTTATTTTAATTTAGTTTAAAATTAAATTTGTTTTCATTTAATTTCTTTTTCTGTTTTTCACTTGTACAGAGAAAAAAAAAAAATTTTTTTTTTTTTTATTATTATTATTGTCGCATGTATAAAATAACGCAATTGTGAAATTAAATAAATGAAAAATGTATTAAAAGCAAAGTCAAAAGATACAAAAAAAAAAAAAAAAAAAAAAAAAAACATTTTTTAATGACTCTCCGCGTACAGGTAAATAATAATGATTTGTGACTAAAATAAAGGTTTTTCGTCTTATTTTTTATTATTTTTTAATAGCAAAGTCATGAACCCATCTTCTTCACGTTCATAAGAAGAAGATTTTTTTTCTTTTTTTTTTGTAAATAACTCAAACAAGGAATTAAAATTAAAAAAAAAAAAAAAAAATTTACTCAACTGGAATTTCCCACCAGTTTTATACAAAATGCAAAAAAAAAAATTTTTTTGTTGTATACATGTAGCGGCTGCTGCTGCTTCTGCTGTTGTTGTTGTTGTTATTATTGAAAGAAATCGTTAAAATTCAAAACATCACGAACTTTAAACAATAACAACAAGAAATAACACAATAATAATAAAAATAATTAAAACAATGATTCTTACAAAAGAAACAAATTTGTTTTCTTTTTATTCTTACCTTAGCTGTAAAGTGGGAGATTCTGTCGCAAAAAATCCCCAACAATCGCATTCTTTTTGTAGTTTTTTATGTTTTTTTTTTTTTCTTAGTCAATTTTAAATAAATTAAAACAGTTTTACTAGGAATTTATTGATTGATGAAAGAAATATGTTTCTGAGTAACATTTCAACGTAAATGTAAAAATCATTCAGAGAGTTCATTTTGCAAAAAAAAAAAAAAATAAACAAAGTGCATTAGAAAGCGTTTTTCATTGTTTCATGGATAAATGTTTACGGATAACAAACCGTTTTAACACTTTCGCTTTGTTTTTATTTCCTTAATTAATTAATTAATTAATTAAGAAAAATTTTGTGATAGTTTGTGACAAAATCAAACAAAACAAAAAAAAAATATTTTTAAATTTTTTATTGAAGGCATCACCTAGGTAGGTGGGCCTGCTAGCTAAAAAGCTTGTTTTTTTATTTCTAAATTTATTTCTAAAAAACTGGTTACACATGTCAGTTACTCTTGCTGCTTAACTTATGTTACAAAACTAAAATAAAAAAAAAACATTAAAACCACAAAGTAATAGTAAATAACAGAGAATAACAAAAAAAAAAAAAAAATCATAAATAGGTCAAGTTTCTATAACACGAAAAAAAAATAAAAACGACAAGAGAATTTTTTCATTTTTCATTTTATTTATCAAAAATATAAATAATAATAATAATAATAATAATTAAAAGCTTAAATAACGACTTAAATTAGATTACGTGGTATGTACACATATATGTATGTCTGCCTTAATGATTATGATCGGTATCTGTTTCTGCGCCGTGTTCATGTGCAGCTGAAAAAATATAAAAAAAAAAAAAAAATTTCAATTAGTAAAAATTTCTTTTATATTTTGCGTAATTTGGCGTTTTTTTTCTTCACTCTTTCATTGTAGTAAAAACATAATTTCACTTACTTAAGAAATGTAATCCAAACATAACGAAGAAACCAATAACAACCGCAAAATACTGTACAATGCCAAATTTATGTTTGTTCAGAACTTCAAAGAAGACAACATATAATAGTGTGCCAGCGGCTAAACCTTGCAATATCACAGACACGACACCTGTCAAACCTGTATCATCACCGTTGCTTATTAATATACCAATACCAATACCAAGTGGACTGACTGATGCAAATATTAATACATAAATAAAAAGTAGCATACGACGTGTTTTCGTTACAACTAATTCAACACCAACGCAAAATGCCAAAATTAATTTATGCGATGCAATTGCGCCAAACATATACCATGCGGCTGATGATGTGGATTCAAGGCCAACGGCTAATCCCTCGAATAGTTCATGAATGGATAATGCCAACACAACTAATAAACCACGTAACGATGATACAATTAGTTCATCTTTAAAGTCCTCCACTGGGAAATGACTGTGATGATGATGCTGATCACATGAATCTCTTTTATTACCGCTGCTATTATACTCATTGTTATTGTTATTGTTATTATTAAAATTATTATAATTATTACTATTTTGCATATGATTATGTAAATCTTGTTTCTGTATATCTAATTCATCACGTAATTGTGTTGTTGATGATGCAAAATGTGTTCCATTTGATGTTGCTGCTGTTGCTGCTGTTGCTGCTGTTGGTCCTGTTGCTGTTGTTGTGTTATGCGTTACTGGTGTATGTTTAGCCGCTGTACTATTCCTAATATCAATACCCCGGCTGAATGCATTCTCAACCGTATTCTTCTTCTCCTGTTTATGCAAATATGTGTGGACGAGCTCCTCAATGAAGAACATCAAAAAAAATCCCATACACATTAGGAATTCACCCAAATGAAAGCCATACTCTGGTATACGGTTAATACTTTGTAAATACGTTATATTATCATTAACCTCTGGTAATAAATGTTGAAATGTTGTACACAATAATACACCGCCAGCAAATGACATTACCAAATTAATAATTAATTTTGATTTTTTTTTATTATCACTAACATTATCTGTATCATAGATTTTAAACCATTGTGATAATTTAAATGGTAACAAGCCAAATATTATTGTTGCTAAAAATAATACAATCATTGCTGTTGCTTTAGCTATTATCACATCATTACTATTATCATTCTCGTGATCATGATCATGATCATCATCATCCTGTTTTGTTAGATTTTTTATTAAATTTTCTAATATTGTTGAATCCATTTTTTTTTTTATTTTTTGTATCGTTTTTAACTACGCCTTGTAATATACACTTAACAGGTAAACAAATAAAAAAAAAACGTTTTATTAATTAAAAACTAGTTCACTGTCACTTTTATCAATTAATTTAATCTAATAATTATTTTTTATTAAGTATATTTATTATGAAATTTAATTTTTGTTTCTGTAGAAAATTTTCTTTTTTTGCTAACAAATATAACCTTAAACTTTATTTAACAGACATTTGTTATTATTTATTTCTGTTATTTATTTACTTATTTCTTCAATGTTGCTTTACAAATTTATTTTTATTTTATTTTATTTATTTATTATATTTATTATATTTAATACTTGTTTAAAGAAATGAAAAAAAAAACAATTATCTCTACACAAACAACAACAACGACGACGACGACAACAACTTTTCTTATTTTACTTGTTTTCACTACAACAAAACATTGCTAACTAATTATGAAAAAAATTATTGCAGCCGTTATAAATTCTTTTTTTTTTTTTCTTTCTTTCTTTTGTTTTAAACGTTATCACACAAATCACAAGCAAAAATATTTTTACTTTTTTTTTTAAGCACTTAATAGCCTTAGCAACGGCCGTTAATAACACACACTTCACTAGTGAAATGGTTAATAAATAAATAAGAAAAAAAAATAAAAATATTTATTTTTTGTTTCATCTTTTTTCGGTGCTACAGTGTGCTACGAAAGTTAATTTACGTTTTAATTTTGATTGTTTTTTTTTTTTTTTTTTTGCTTTTTTTAAAAATATTCACTTTTCGTTGTACATATTTTAGCATAAATAAAGCGAAATGAAAACGCAATTTAAAAAAAAAAAAAACTTTCATGAAAAACACTATAAAAGCTCCATTAATCAATTATTATTCCAAGCACAACAATGAAAGAAAAATAAGAAATAAATAAGAAACAAAACAAAACAAAAAGTGCTTTTTCAATAAAAGAAAAAAAAAAATAAATAAAATAAATGATAGACGCGAAATGTAACAAAACAAAACAATAAACCAAGATGGAATGTTGATCAGTAGTTTCTTAAAAAGAAAAAAAAAAAAAAAACATAAACTCACGTGAATTATATTACAGTCGGTGCTAATGAACGGTTGCTAATTAAATAAAATTAAAATTAATTACGTTTGAACCGTATTTAAAGATGAAATATTAAAAAAGAAACACAAAAATTAATTAAAAGACAAAACCAACGTGTGCAAAAAATTGTTTTATTTTGTATCACCCGGTACAAGTTTAGTTCAAGCAAATTAGTCTTTTGTTAAAATATTTGTTTGTTTTTTTTTTTTTTTTCCAAATTAACATATTTCTTGGTTATTGCAATAAAAATTTTGCAAATTGTGTGTTGCTAAAAAAAAAAAAAAAATCCCCTAGATTAGGTACCTGCAGTATTTATTAATTTATTTTTTATTTATTTGGGTATTTGGGATTTTTTGTAATTTTTTTTGTTTTGGATAGCACACCTTGTAAAGAAGAAAAAGAAGAAGAAGAAGGAAAAATTATCTTTAATTCACCACATAACGAAAAATAATAATGATAATAAAAAAAAGAAAAAAAAAAAAAAAAAAAAAAAAAGGTAACAAGAAAACCAATTTAATTAATTTATTTCTTTAACGTCGATAATAAGCTGTTAGCATTAAAATTGTGCCCGTACATTGTTTTGAATCTGGACTTTGTCAATAATAAATAGCAAACAATCAAAAAAAAAAAACCAATTAAATAAAAAATATTATTTTTAAAACAAAGAAAAAACCAATTGAGATAATAAATTAATAAAAAAAAACCAAAAAATTATCACAAAGAATCGAACACAAGACCTATCGTCAAGTGTATTTGTATCGTTTTTTCTTTTCTTTTTTTATGATTGTTTTAATTGTCTTACAAAATAAATATTATTTAGTCAAGAGATAATAATAATAATAATGAAATGTGACTTGTAGAAAATGTAAAAATAAAATATTTTTAATTAATTAATTAATTATTATTTTCTTTTTTGTATTTATTCATTCAATCACTTAGATACATATTTTATTGTATTCAATTAATAATTAATAACAAAATTTTAATTTTTTAATTTTGCTGTTAATTAACTGTTTTTTTTTTTTTTTTGTTTTTTTTTTTCTATAAATTTTTTCTCTCCCTTTATTTTTTATTTTTTAATAAATTAATTTTTTGCGATTATTAATTAAAAACATCAATAAAATCGTGTGGTGTGCAGGTAAATCTGTCTACATAAACAACATACATTTAGGTGTTTATTTAATACCTACGCCTAAAATTATACGTCTTCTTATTTCATCAAAAAAAAAAAAATTATTTATCACCATTACCGCAACATGAATATTTATATTAAAAATTAATTAAATATAAATTCCAAATAACCAGGAATTTAATAATAAAAATAAAATAAAAAATTTGTCGCCGAAATAAAATTAAAAAAAAAAAAAAAAAAAAAAACATTTTTGTTTACAAATTTGAAGCATTAAAAAAAAAAAAAAAAAAAAGAAAAAAATTATTATTAAACAAATAAACGTTCAAGGTAAACTTCTAATGTTTATTAACTGTTTTTAATTTTTTTATTTTACTTTCTGACTCATTTAACGTATAAATTTAAATAATTTGTTTTTGTTAAATTCATTTTTTTTTTTCTTTTATTATTTTATTATAACAATAATACATAAAAGCACGATTTATGAATTCTTAAAAAAAAAAAAAAATTTGTTGGTAATTCATTGCTGATTGATTATTTTGTAACTTAGTTACTTTGTAGATTCATTGTTGCAAATAAAATGATAAGAGATGTCGCTTATTTGTTGTTTCTTTTTTTTTTTTATGTCACTTGGTTTTGTTTAATGACTAAATAGGATTTAGGAAGATAATTCCCTGACTGTAAAAACTGGATTTTAACTATAGACTCAGTACCCTTTTGAGACAAAAAGAATTTAATTTATTTGGATTAAAGTTATTATTATTAAGCCCTTTAATAATTAATGTGCTTTTTCATTGATTCATGGTTTGAGTCTTAACACAAGTTTCTCAGATAGATCTTTAAACTATAGGCTTCGTGTGGCATAATTCAAACCGCATACAAAGAAGCTACGAAACGCAACAAGTGTTTTAAAAATAATAATTTCGATTAAAAATTCCCTTTTCCCACACGTTTTTCGATTTAAAAATTAACCAACATACCTAGCCGCATTGACCTAAAAATCGCTAATCAATTAAAAGCAATAAATAAATAAATAAAAAATTTTATCAAATTATTTAAGACAACAATGTTGTAAAAAATGTATTTATTCTCTTATCACCACTGTGTACTGTAGTAATATTTCGTTGCATATGATATGGGAAAACATTGATAAAAATAAAATAAAAAAAAGTTTGAAAAATGTGTGCAAAGCATCACACAACGACAATCAAAATTTCTATTAATTTACTTGCTGGTTGTAATTTTTGCTTCACATTTTCTTTTTCTTTTTCTTTATTATTTTTTTTTTTTGTTCCTCATTTCAATTTGAAATAACTTTTTAAGACGGGTGGGCGATAATGTAAAAAGATAACAACAGCGTAAAGGAAAAAAAAAAAAAAGATAAAGGAGGCAGAATTTTTTTTTTTTTTTTAAAGTCACCACCCACAATTTTCCAAGCCAAATAAATGATAAATTTTATAATAAAATAGAAAAATTTACAACTGCTTGTTTCGTATAAATATTTATTTTCTCCTTTCTTTAATTTTTTTTTTTTTTTTTTTAATAATTTGGTTCAATTAAATTTTATAAGAGTTAAATGTCAAATGCAGATAATTTTTTTATTACTTTCTTCTTTCTATTTGTATGCTTTACACTTGCCTCTAAAATACTATTGCAGAATGTACAGCAGCAACAACAACAATTACAATATAAATTAAAAATGAAATAATTTTTTTATCCATTGCAAAAGGAAACAGCGAATATTAAACAGTTTGAACAGGGTTCGATTAGAATTCATTTTGACTTGGTTAAGTTGATAATTTGTTTTACTGAATTTTATTTAATATCCCACGATATTGAATACCTGGTTTGAAATGACAATAATTTAATTTTTATGTCAGCAGGTGAACCTTTTTTACTTCTGGCTCCTTAATTTATTTTAAGTGGATAAACGTACTAATAAAGTCCTTGCTTTAATTTGCTAGATCTACAGTTAAAAGTTCTATCGGCAAATGGGACCGAACTAAATTAAAAACCATTTCTAATCACAGTAATGTGTATCCTTTCATCATGCCAAAATTATTAATAAATTCCATGAATATTACTTATCCACAAAAAAGATTACACAACCACTGGATTTTTAAATTAATGTAAAAAAAAATATCGCGATACTTGAAAAATCACAACAATAAGCAAAAGCGATGATGGTGAAAAAAAAACGAAATTAATTTTTTATAACAATTTTTTTTTTATTTATTATTATTATTCCTCTATATATTACTTATGAATTTCTGAATTAGACAATTTTTTGTCATCAATATACTTGAGATGAAGAAGAAGAAGATGAGAAAGTATAAAAAAAATCCAAACAATCAACGATGAGATATTATTAACCAAAAATATTATTAAGAAAATATAAAAAAAAAAATTGTCAATCACAAGAAAAAAAAACATTTTTTTTTTTTATTTCTTCAATTATAAAGTTTTTTTTTTTTTTTACGTTTTGATTTTGGTGGTAGAAGAAGATGAAGAAGAAGAAAAAAAAACTTTCACATTAATCCGTACTTCA
Organism: Ptychoptera albimana; assembly: GCA_961205885.1. Lineage (NCBI taxonomy): Eukaryota > Metazoa > Arthropoda > Insecta > Diptera > Ptychopteridae > Ptychoptera > Ptychoptera albimana. The sequence continues at coordinate 18,943,332 of OY540805.1, read as the reverse complement.
GTTAAACAGTTTTCGTACAACAAAAAAATTAACCTTTTCTAGTTGCTGGTTGTTATTATTTCCATTGTAATACTGGAACTCAGTCATTATTTAATCATGTCCACAGTCCATAATCATCCTACATAAAAAAAAAAAAAAAAAAAACCACAATACACAGTGGTGATCCCTCATAAGTGGGCCAGTTTAATAAAAATGTTTCTACAATTTTTTTTTTTTGTTTTTTTCCCTTTTTATTCTTCACTCAACTGTAGACAATTACGATTTGGTTTTTCACTTTTTAATTCAATATATTTATTTGTTATTAACCCTCGTAATCATTTTTTTTTTTATTTGATTTTACTGCCCTTAAACGTAGAAAGGTAAAAAAAATAAAAATAAAAAAAATTGTTTTGTTTGGAAATGATATTATTTTTTTTTTTTTTTTTAATTTAATTTTATGCAGTTTGATTAAGGACTTTTATTGTAAATCGTTATAAGTCTGGATGAACTTAATCCTGAAACAATTATCAAATGTTTAAATGCAAGTAAAAAACAATAAAAAGATCACATAAATCTGTAATCCATGCAAAACAGTAAAAATGATCTAAAACAATTTTTTTTTTTATTTATTTTTGTTAATAATAATAAAGAATGATCAAAAGAGGATAAATGATTCACCACACATACACACACCTGAGTATATGACAACAAACAATAGAAATAGTTTAAGGTACAAAAATGCATTTAATTAAAAAAAAAAAATGAAAGAAAGGAAAAAAAAAATCATCGTTTCGCATTTTAATTGTTTTAACACTTTTACGTATTATTCAGACCTTGTATACGGTACCACGGTTAAACAAAAATAATTTAAATGACAATGACAAAAAAAAAAAAAGAAAAAAAAAAGTATAATTATGTTGATAAGAATATAATGATGACGTGAAAACAATGAGATGTGCTGCTGTTCTGATGCACAAATGATGATAATTGAGTTTCTTTATTCCATTCAATTTTTTTTATCACACAAAAACAATTTTTTTGTAATTTAAAAGAAGAAAATTTTGTTAGAAAATCAGAGATAAAGGTGTGAATAAATAAAAAAAAAAAATAATTAAGCTTTTTTGATGAAAGTTTTTTCTCATGTTCGTTGGCTGTAAAAAATTTTTTTTTTTTAATTTAAATCGCCCGAATGCAAACTACACAACTTAACGAAATAAATTTTTTTCTTTCAGGTAAATAAATCACTGCGTTTATTTTACTTGTTTATGCTATACTCATTCCCCTGATTAATATAACGATTTTTGTATAAAACTTTCCAATATAAAACATACAAACAAAATAATTACAATCAAATTCCAATGAATCAATTAACGTAATTTATTTATCAATACAACATGTGTGAGTATTTGGGATGCAATCAACCAAACTTCCACCATAAAATCATTGATTAAAAAAAAAAAAAACGTAATAAATGCACAATTTGTTAAAATAAAGGACTCAAACCAGTGCATTAATAAAAAAAAAAAAAAAACAAAAACTGCATTGAAATATTTTCTATTTTGCATATTTCTCAGAAATCATTAAATTTTTGTATACAAATCAATCAGTGCGACGTCTTTTTTTTTTTTTATTTAATTAAATTTCTTGTGTGTATATAAAAAATACACTTGAATTCCTTATATGCAGTTGCATTTACGTTAATATATTTATATTATATGTAAATAATAATAATAATAATAAACAACCCGAACCCACCCTATCTGTATAACAGCGTTGTTATTATTTCATTCTTTTTTCGACATACGGCATAAGTAAAATTAAATTCACGGATCAAGTGCCAAATCGTTTTGTGTTGCAAAGTGTTTTATGTAATCAATTAGAAATATTGATTTTATATTTATAACATAATTCTAAATCACTAATGATTTCCAAAGAATCGTTTTTTTGTTTAGTTTTAAAGGACGTTTCGCGCCTTATTTCACCTATATGGTGGTATTATATCGAATCTAATAACATTTAAAATACGTAGAATTTTATAAAGCAATATTAAATTTCTATTTCTAACATAGTTTATCCCATATAACTTCCTTTCTATAGTATTTTCTATTTGTAAACATGAATCTAATCAGCCATAAATACCAAATTGCTTTTTGTTGCTTTCTAAAACATATAAAATTTCATTAACAAAAAAAAAAAAAAAAAAAAAAAAAAAACCAAAGAATTAATTAAATTAACAGAAATGTTTCTGTTGAAAAAATAATTAAATAATAAAATAAATTTATTGTCATCATCAGTGGCTTTATATATACATATATAAAAAAAAAAAATACTTGAATGCAATTAATGTAAACAAATAACAAATAATAATAAATAATAAATAATAATATCAAATTACATAATTATTGTTAATGCGTTAAATTGTCTATTATTGTTTTGTTATTAAAATCCTATTAACTAACAAAACAACAAACACAAAAAAGAAAAAATCTTAAATTACCAGAAAAAATAGAAAGAAAGAAAAAAAAAAAAAAAAGAAATAAATAAATTCGCAGTGAAACAATTTATTTCAAAAAATAAAAATAAAAAAAGATTGGAAAAGAAAGTTTATTATTAAACAAAACTTTAACAACATTAAATTCAATTAAAATATTTATTTTTTTTTTTGTTCCCTTATATATATATTTTATTTTTTTAAATATAAAATGAAAAACAGGAAGTTCAGGAAATAATAAATGTTGTTAGTTATTCCCAGTTATTAATCATTAATCATTTTTATTTCGTTTTTCCTTTTTTTTTTTTTTGTTTTTAATAACTTTTATTAGGTCAAAGAATGAGAAAACAATTAATAAATAAATTTCTAATTAAAAAAAAAAAACCAAATCAATCGATAATGTTAATTAGTTATAAAAAAAAAAATAATAATAATTTATTTAATCGATTACACACAAACGATTTTTTTATTGAACATTTGCATTATGATTTTACCATGATGAATAAATTTTTCTTGTCTTAACTTTAAAGACAATCAAATTCAATAAATAAATAATTTTTTTTTTTTTTTTATAAAAAAAAAAACGAATAAAAGAAACTAAAAGTAAATTCAATTAAAACAGAATTATGGAAGAAACAAAAAAAAACTCGTGTAAATCAATCTATTGAATAAAAAAAAAAAAAAAATTCCAATCGACGGTATATTACGGTATTTATCGACGTGTTAAAATACACGTAAAAAACGCAGCTAAAACTAAAACAATTTATTTGTTTTAATTCTTCAGAGCTTCAATTTTTAATTAACATAAAAAAAAAAAAATCAAACCACCACCATACGAAGCCAACACACACACACACACACAAAATACAAAAAATCCAAAAAAAAAACCAATAAAGTGTTAAAAAAAAATAATATTTATTTTAAAGTAAATTTTAAGTTCAATCATTCGTTAAAATTATATTTAAAAAAGCTCTAAAAGCGTTCTTTTTCGTTTTTCTGCTGGTTTTTTTTTTTTCTCTGCTATTCAAATGAACTTTTATTTCTCCTCATTCTCTTACAACTTTGTATGTGAATTTTTTGCAAATGAAATAGGAAAAACAAAAAAAAAAAAAATATAGAAAAAAAATCGCAAAACACAACACAAGTAAAATAAATAAATTTTATTTAACAAAAAAAAAATTCTAAAGAGAGAACAACTAAAAAAAAAAAAAAAAAAACGGAATTCCAACAGACAAATAAGCGCACAGAGCATTTTTAATGTGAAAAATTAAATAAATAAATTTGTAGTAACAAAAACATGCATGCGAAAAAAAAAAAACAATTTCGGCAAATTGCTCTTCTATACAGTAATCAAATATGTATAAAATAAATTTTCTTTTTTTTTATCGATCACCACCACCTACTTGATAAACTCGACAAAAAAAAAAAAAAAAAAAAAAAAGAGAATAAACCATCACCCACCCACATTTAATACATAGTTTGTAGTCGATTTTCCGTAGAGTATCATAAAATAGAAGAAAAAAAAAAATTTATAAAAGTTGTATAGAATGTTATTGAAAATGCGGTAGGAAAATAAATTTTATTGAAAATGTCTCGTTATGTGTTATTTTATTTGGTAGAAATTTCAATTTAAATTGATACCAACAAGCAAAATGCCAAAAAGAAGAAGACGACGAGGTAGGAAGAAAATGGAAAATAAAGTGATGAGAAAACAGAAAATAAAATGTATATAAGAATGTATATAATATAGAGAAGAAGTAAAGTTAGTTTCGACAGGGATGAAGAAACTTAAAAAGTAAATGTTTGTGCTGTGGTTGAAAACTAGAAAATCTACAGCTAAAAACGCTTCGCAAGTTTAATTGATTTCAACACCAATAACCGCTTATAACCAATAACCGTTATTTAAATCCGACTGCTCAGCTACAGCTGAGGATTTATAAATTCTAGCAAAATTAGTTGTTGAGTACTTTTAAGCACCCACTTAAAACGCTAGATCTCGTGCTAACTAATAGGCGTACTCACTTTCCTCAGAACCTAAATAAATGATAAAGGATAATAAAACCGTTTATAAAACCCTGATAGAATATATTTAACAATAAATGTGTTCATAATATAAAATAGGTATATTTTACTAGGGTGGCAAAAATTTTACAATGAAATACCATAAAACTCACACCAAATTCAATAAAAGTTTAGAATATTTTTCTATTTTTCGTTAGAATATTACAAAATATTCACGCCATTTTCAGTATTGTGCAAAATTTGAAAAAAAAAAGAAAAAAAAAAAAAGTAAAAACATAAAATCGAACAACTAGACTAAGGTGGTTAAATGAATGTTTGCTACTCTGCATAGCATAGGTTAACAAAAAAAGGTTGAATGAAATGAATGAAAATAAAAATAAAATTCTAGATGAACAACTGAATATTATAGAAAAGTTTATAAAGTTTAATAAAAAATTTCTATATTTTCCCTATCATCAGCAAAAAAAATTCGTGGAAAAAAAATGTAAAAAGGCTTTTCACATAGAAACATTTATTCATGTCACGATAATACAGTGAAAAGAGATAACTACAACAACAAAAAAAAGGGCTTTTATTTCATCAATTTCAATTAGAACTTTTGTAAAATTCGTGTTTGGAATAATTTTTTCCATCACTTTTTTTTTCATTCCTTAAAGTAATTAAAATTTGAATAGCATTCAAACAACAAAATCATGATTCAACCGATTAAGTTTATTGAGTTCTGGAGAAATTACTGTTTGTAATACAAAAAAAAAAAAAAGCTTAGGTCAACAAATTTCTCAAAACACACAGCATTTGTTCCTTCGATTCTCAATCATTCAGTAACTCTACCTCCAACCGATAAAACAAAACAAAAAAAATATATAAATTTTCCAGCACCCGAAACCAATACAAAAAGCTTAATGAAACAAAAATAAATCTTCTCAATTCGTAAAAACCTCAATAAATTTATCAAAATCAAAAACATTATTCCACTACTAAATAACGTAAAGGATTAAAGTATCCAGCAGCAACAAATATCATCATCGTCGTCACAATGTAAAAATAAATCTTTTTTCCAGTTGTATTTGTAATGCAAATTCGATGAAGTTGTCTGAACGAAAAAAAAATTCTATTTTGTATTTTGCGTATGGCCACCATAAGAGATTAAGTCATTTGTTGAGTTTTTATGGTTGTGACGATGACAGATTGGAAATGAATTTTCAGGTTTTTATCATTTCGTCTAAAAACTAATCCAAATTGTTTTATTTAAATTTTTTTTTGTTTTACTTCCGTTTTTGTTACGAATATATATATATATATTTTTTTTTTTATTCATATTTCCAAAACAATATTTTCTAATAATAAATTCAATTTATTTATTAACAAAAATTTTGGCTTTTCTATTTTTCAGTTTTTCTGTTTTTAATTCACCGAAAATAGCGAAAAAAAAAAAAAAAAAAAAAACTGTGGACAAGTCACATAACAATAAATAAATAAATTAAAAAAAAAAAAACAAATTCGTTTCGGTCAATTTAAACGAAAAAAAAAAAAATAATAATTATTATTATTTTTAGAATACATTTCTGTTCTGGACATTTTTTCATCTATCTTTCTATTAACAAATGTTTTTTTTTTTTTTTTTAATAATAATTTTCCGGAAAACATCAAGAAAAAATTACAATGAAAAATAGTAAGAAAGAAAATTGTCTCCAATTAACATTCACAGTCTCATTGTTTTAAATTTCTATGTTTCCCAGTTGAATTTTATTTTTTTATTAATTAAAGTGTTGCCAGAATATTAAGGAAATTATTTTTATTTTTTGCTGTTTGTTTTTAAGTACAGTAAAATGTAACATCCACCCACAAAAAAAAAAAAAAATAGAAAAAAAAGAATAAAATTATATTTTAACTGTATATACATTATTTATGGCGACAACAGTTTGATTGCCAAAGTGAAATTTATAATAAACAAAAAAAAAAAAAAAAACTTTAACTAAACACAGTTGTTAATCAAGTAGGCATGCCCGGATATTATGGTTGTAGCAATAACAGTATAGAAAATATACAAAATTGTATATAAATTTTTGTTTCAACCAATAAGAAAATTTCTATAGTATTTCACGATAGATAGGGCGGAGCATTAACAAAAAAAAAAAATATATATATATATATATTTATTTTTTATTATATCATTTATAACAATGAAATACATACAGTTAAATGTATTTTATATATAATATATAAAAACAACAAATAAACAGTTTCATCTCTTTTTAACATTGTAAATAATTTATAATTTTCTCAAGTTTTCGAGAGCTTTCACGCTTACATAATGTTTCGAAATATATGTTTTGGTATACATTTTACATGTATACAACTGGTATACAAAAAATTCTTTAAATACTGTTACTGTACACACTGTTGGTATAAGTTTATTAAAAAAAAAAAAAAAAAAAACTGTCAGCTTCTCGGTTATGTATTTAGTATGCACGAAGCGATGATAAGAAAATTACTGTAGACAGTTCTATTTTTATTAAAATTAAAATATTTATTCTCGTACCCTAAATAACAACCCTACAATATCCTTATATCGGTCATTGCTACGCATAGTTTTAACTCACACCATATAATTAAAAGAATTCAATTTTATGTATGCAAATAAAAATGCTTCTGAATTGTTTTTTTTTTTTTTTTTTTTTTTTTTTGTACATTACAAAATAAAATTGCAATGAATGTTAAACAACCCAGGTAGTTGATCTTTTACCTCATCCTTATACCGAAAATAAATTTAACAAAATATATAAAAAAAAAAAAAAAAAAAAATATGTGAATCCTAACAACATTTAAAAAAAAAAATAATAACAAAAATTTTATTTTGTTTTAATAAAAAAGAAGAAAAAAAAAAAAAACCAGAGGAAGCCACTCAGCATCTCTCCTCATCACTTGTACCATTATTTTTGGCTTCATTTATTCTTTTTTTTTTTCTTTTTCAAATTAAAATAAATAAAAATTCTTATTTTTTAACAAACAAAAAAAAAAAAAAAAAATATTGGGTGACTGCTTCCTATTTTTTTTTTTCCAGGGAAACACGATACATTTTTTTGCACAATTTTTTTTAATTAAAATGTTAATAAATTTGAATTTTTGTTTTTATCTTTTTTTTTTTTATTGATTTAAATTTTTTTTTTTTTTTTTTTGTTGTTAAAGCAGAGGAAGGAACGCTTGTAATGTGTTTGATTAAAATTATCGAACAAAAGACGCATGGTTTCTATGTGATGGGTAGGTGGATAGGTAGGTGGATAGGTAACAAAGAATTGTTGAATACTTCAGCAAATAAACAATGGAGATAGTTGTGATTTTTGTATACTTAAAAAAGAAAAAAAGGATAAATATAACCTGAAGGAAAAAGGATTAGATAAACGCTTCAGAAAATAAGTGGGTGGGATTGATTTTATATTTTTCTATTTGTTTGTTTTTATTATGTCTATGCCTACTTAAATTTACTTCTTATTTTTAAATACAGCGATGTGTGGGAAATGGAAATTGAATGAACAAGTGAAACTATTGCGCTTTTTTATTCTGTTAATTTATAGTTTTTTTGTTAAGGAGTTTATTTTTATTTTTATTTGTCTAACCTTTTTGTTGTTATCTATTGTTTGTATTTATAAAATGCTAAAAATAGATTTGCAAAACGATAAAAAGGTTAACGTTTCTGTGGTTTTTATTGTTCCAATTTATATAATGATGGGAAATTTTTATTTTCATATAGTGGATGCACGATTATGATATTCAATTGAAATAAATTTTATTTGTTTAGTCATTTAATGTAAAATTAGTGATGAATTTTCTACTAGTATACGGTTGACTAGTTAATTTTACTATTTAATTATTGAAAAATTTAAACAGACAATCACAAAAACAATAATTGATGGATTAATGTATAGAGCAGCAAAGTGATGTTTAAAAATTTAATTTTTATCCAAGTGAAACAAATAACTATTTTATAATTTAACTGAAAATCGTTTTGATTATTCTAAAACAGATAGACAGAAATGAAAAATAATAACAACAACAACGAAAAAAAAAAACCCCTTCGTAAAAGCAGATACCATAAACTGATCAATTCAACCAGATGAAAATAATACAAAGAAACAGCAAAGAAGTAAAAAAAAAAAAAATTTTAAGGAAATTTTAACAAACAGATGAAACTATATCGTATTTTCCGCAAATTTAATTTTCTTTTAACTTTTTTAATAACAAAACAAAGAAAAATTAAAAAAAAAAAAAAAGAAAAAAAACTTTTATTCTTATCATTTCTTATAAGAAAGATTTTAATTTTCTCCACGCCACACATACACGCCATACCCTCTTCATTACATTACAATAAATAATTTTTCTCTGTTTTTCATCTCGAATTTTTCTTTTCCTTTTTTATTGTCTCCATCATCTGCTAGTTTCATTATTTTAATTTTGTTAAACAATTGTTATACAATGCAGAAAAAAAAAATATGATAAAAACTTTTTATCACAGTCATATCAAGGGAAATGAAAATTCATGTCATCTTAACAAATAATAATTTCATGGCTATGTATTTATCGTGGTTGTTTAGAAGGAATCGCTATAAGAAAAACCAACGACTGTTGCAAACCCGGTTCTATGTTAATCACTATTACTTAGTAACACAATTACCAGTGTAAACAATTCTAAAAGAAAAAACGAAAATAAACAAAAACACCCTGAATCACATTATTAACCTTTCGTTAACGAAACTTCTTACCGTGAAATTACAATTGTAAAAATCTTGTTGTTAGATCAAAAAAGAAAAAACCAAAACAATTATATCCCCCTTTGGCTATAAATGTCTATGTGAGTTAAAAAAAAGAAAAAAAAGAAAAAAAAAACGCAAACCCTTAAATCAATGTAAACAAATAATTAAAAAAAAAAAATAAATAAAAGATTAAAATCAATAAAGTTAACCTCAATAACAATTTTGCCCCCTAATTTTTCTATTTACTCTAAATATGTTTTAGTTAATTCGAAACCAGCTAAACTTTTAAGTAAGTTACAAAAATGATGAGGCGAAATTAAATTTAAAAGAAAAAACAAAATTATCAATGTATGCATTGTGGTAAGAAAAGGGGTGCATTTTCGCATTGTTTTTTTTTTTTGTATCGAATGGGTGAAAGAAATAAAAAAAAAAAAATTGAGGGTGTATTGAAGTGTGAATATTAAATTTCCCGCATATGTTTTTTTTTTTTTTTTAACCAAGTTGCATATTTTCGTTTATCATAAACTAAATAATAATTTTTCTTCTCATTTAATTTTAATATTAATCTTATTCTAGGGTTGTTTATTTATTTATTTTTTTGTTGTCTTGTTCATTTATAAACATTTAATGTCTATGATGTCTTGTGTGCATCCGATATTATGTAGTGATAAATGCTGAATGAGGGATTAAAAATTATTATTTGTGAATTTTGTGACAAAATAGGAGGAAAGAATTTTTTTTTGTGTTTTCACCACAAATAAACGCGTGCGAAAAATATTTGAAAACATTTATTGGTATAACTTTTATAAGCGTGAACGAGGGTTGTTTCGTTAAGGGTTGTCAAAAAAAAAATAAAAGAAAATTGTTTTCTCCAAGTTGTGTTGGAAAATGTTCGTCACAAATGACTTTATTATCAAAATTAATTTTCAAAATAATATTAAGGTTTTTTTTTTTTTAAGCTTTTTAAAGCTTTCTTATGTCTACGTAAAATACGTAGAAGCCTTAAAACTAAGCTTTTAATTTAAAAACAAAAAACAAATCAGATTAATATTTATCACCCCTCCTAGCTATATAATAGTGGCAACAACAATTTTTCGTCAATTAGTAATTATTACTCCTAATTACTATTTTGTTGTTGAGTAATTGAAAAAAAAAAAAAAAAAAAAACTGATTCATATCAACACTTGATAACAACTTTATTATAATTTTCTATTTAATGATCTCTTTAAACAATAGATTATTTATAACAATTGATTACCACACATATTACACCACCCTTAAACATAAAATGTAAAAGCATTTTTTGTGAAATATTTCATTATGGGTCCAGTAAAATAAATTGTAATACTGTAGAAATAATTTAATGAAATTTTCATAAACAATAGATTAGACTATATATAACCACCCTTCCAACGTATTATAAACATATTTCTATAATAAAACAATTAATTAAATATTATACAGTTTATTTATCTACATCATTATAATAGAATATAATAATAAAGACAAATAAATTTAATACAAATGCAATATAGTTTTACCTAAAGTAAACTTATAACAAGATAAGGCGATTCAATATAATTTTCATTATGATCTTTATTTGTTTCATATCTCCTATAAACATTTTATACAGTGAATTCTCATTATAATCAGGTATTTATGGTTTATGCTCTGAAAATTAACATTAAAAATTTTTTAATTTAACTTCTTTAATTTAGGTATGGGTGATACACAGATGGGTAACACCGATATTATCATCTGTTATCAATAATAAATATTTTTAATCTTTCTGATAATATTGGGAGAGAATTATAGTTAAAATGGTTTTAATATACAAAAGATTTGAAGGTATTAAAGTTTGTTTTTTTTTTTTTTTTTGTTAAAGTAAATTTCAGAGGAATCAAGGTCTGCTTATGTTTAACCTTTTAGTACTTAAATATACCTGTTAACTATATTTAAATCTAAACAGTTTATTACATAGTAAATTAAATTTGAGTATTCACTGTAAATTATCATTGAAATATATTATAATTTATGTTCATATTATAACAATTCATTGTAATTTATACATTTCTATGTATAAAAATGTATTTCAATTTCAATTTAAATCCAACATCAACATCACCCCATAAATATAATAATAATAATAATATAATTGAAACGAATTTAATTAATTTCTGACTTATGCTATTGTCACACAAAATTATAAATAAAGAAAAAAAATTCTAACCATTTTACATTTTATAATTAATAAATATTTTATATATGTATATACATTTATGAATAAATTATTATTATTATTATTCAATGATAACAGTCAATAAATATTAATTTTTTTTTTTTTATTATATGTTGTAATTCCGTTGTATACTTTCCCTGTTTCACGATTTGAAAACCGAATAAACTTTTTTCATTTTATAAATTTAGTACTGGATAATCTAGGTAACCTAGGACGGGGTGTTGTAAATATTTTCATATTTTTTTGAATGGGAGTCTGGGTGTATGCAAGATATTGTACCAGTGAAATAAATTTCAATAAACGAAAGGTGAAACAAATTAATTTAATTTAATTTTTCTTTACTATTGAATTTTACACAAAATTTTTCATTTCTTTTACTTTTTATTATTTTCTTCTAAATACTTCAGCAAAACTTCTTTATTCTTTTTCTTTTCTTTTTTATTTGTTTTATTTGCAATGTAACTTCGTCTTACATACACACATATTTTTATTTTTATTTTTTTTTTTGTGTAATATGAAACGCAAAGGACTAAAAAAAGATTTACTTTACAAAAAAAAAAAAAAAAAAAAAACTCTTACAACTCTTAATGTTGTTCAAGGTAAAAAAAAAAAAACGGAATGAAATAAAAATAAAACAGAAATTTGAACAACACATCACTTCGATATAATATCTAAACATAAGATGATGATAATAGAATGAAAAAAAGAAAAAAAAAAAACACAAAAAATAATAGAGAAAACGTGGCGAAAATATACATAGGAAAGATTTTTGTATTTTTATTATTTTTTGGCTCTTTATATTTTCTTTTGAAATGGAATTTCCTATTTCATATTTCATTGTATTTAATGTAAACTTTTTTACATACTTACGTTTATTTATAACAAAATATTAAGGCTGTGCCATGTTGGGATAGAAATATAAAAAAAAAAAAATGCAAAAATAACAAATTAATTTTTGATTATTCCAGAAATTTGTTTTTGGTTTTATTTAATTAAATTAAATGGAAATTGTTTATTCTGTGTATTTCTGCAACATTTTTGCTTTCAGTACATTGCTAACAAATAGATTGAAGCATCAATTGTAGCTAATTAAAAAAAAAGGAACCTGCACGAATCAGGAGAATTCGTTTATCTAATTAAAACAAAGCATTTGTGATGGCCCTAGCGGGTGTTGACACAATGTGTGATTTCTGCCCATTGCTTTAAATGTCAACGAGAAGAATTTATTTATCAATGAAGTTCCTATGGTTCCAAAGAACCCGCTAAATTAAACTGTTATTAAATTTTCTAATAATAAATAAAGGATTTACCGCAATTTTAAGCAGCAACAACAAAAAAAAAATCCAAATTCTCCAAAAACCCAATTTCCCATAATGCACATTCACAAAAAAAAAAACCCACAATAAATGGTAAAGAATTTATTAAACCAGAAAATTATTAACACTAAAAATGGTGTTAAGCAAACATAACATAATTTATCTAAAAAGAATTTATTCACAGCGAAAATTTCAATAGTAAATTATCCGCGGATAATCTAGTCATTATTCCCAACCAACAATAACTAACAAACATGATACTGTGTTATTAAATAATTTTACAATAAACACCTATAACCCGGATAATTTAATTATAATATTAAACCGATTTCTATCATAGTAATTTTTTTTTTTTTTTGGTTTAACAATAAAAAGTTTCAAGTGTCAACAGCATAAATATTATTAGTAACATAGCCTTAAAAAAAAAAAATTGAAGTTAATTTTTGATAAACATCTGGTTTAAGGTTTTTCCACTTCTTTTTTGTATTCAATTTTATTAACAACAATAACAATTATTATTTATTTTTAATTTTTATTTAATATATGTACGTACTTTGTTATTATTTTACTACAAAACAACTAGGTGTAATGTTACTAAACACAGGAGTATAAAGGTTTTTGCCGCTACTATCGATATTTTTTTTTTTTTTTATTGTCTTCTGTAGAATATAACACTTTTTTATGCCCTTAGTTTTCTATCGTTTTTTTTTTGTGTCGAGAGAGATTTTGATATATTTGTTCGATTTTTTTGTTTTTTTTTTTTGTGTTATTTGAAGGATTTGAAGGATTTGTTTCTTTATTATTTGTTTTTCGACATTTGAAATAAATAACAAGATTTGTTGCAATGATTATATAGGTGTCGTATTAATATTTAAGGGAGGAAATAAATTTATTTAACAAACAAATAATATCTTTTTTTTTTTTTTATTTTGTTAAGTTAATTATAGAAATACTAGCAGAGTGGTAACAATGTTATTATTATTATTATTATTATTATTATTATTATTATTAATTTTTTTGTTTTATTATTATTTATAGGAAGGAAATTTGATAATCAGGATATTGAATTAATATAAAATAAACTCGATTCAATAAATCGACTATTGAGAATGTATTGTTTTGTGTGATTTGGACAAAAAAAAAAAAATAATAATAATAATAATAATAATAATCTCTTCAGGTCTGTTGTTAATTTTCTATAGCACAATTGATCGAAATAACAATTTATTATATATTTAATAAAAGATAAATAAATGGATAAAAACAAGTAAACAAGGATCCAGCATCTATCGAAACAATAAGAAATTTTAAAAAAATTTCATTTTTTTTTTCCTTCTCTATAGAAAATTGCGAAAATTGTAAAATTGAGGTAAAATTCTCAAAAGTGTTTTTGTTCAATTAAAATAAATAAAAAATTTCTAAATTTATTGAGATTGACCATTAATTTAGAGATTAGACTTTAATAATAATAATAATTATTATTATTATGTGTTAATAAAAGATGTTTGGTTAATAAATTTATGCATTGGACAGGTATAAAACGCATCATATTTCTAATAGAAAATATATATTGTTCGTGTTTGCTTGTGAAATTATTCTCTGCTGTATTTATTGTCACCAAAGAATTTATCATCTTTTATTAATAAATACAGTGGTTTCATGTTAATACGAACACTCCGGACATCCGTAATTATTTTTAGTTTTATTCAAAAGTTTAAAAACTCGGTGAAACAAACAAATTTCAATGCTGTATCATCCACAAATTCATTATTTGTCCCACCCATCGGTTAATGGCATTAAATTCATATTGAAAAATATTAAAATAAGCGTAAAAAAAAAACCTTTCACATTTGATCTTTTCCAACTTCTTTTATTTTTCACCCTTCATAAAATTATTAAAAAAAAAAAAAATCGCTAAACGTTTGTTTTACACAGAAACAAAGTGATTTTTTATTTTTTTTTTTTACATTTTTATAGCGTAAGGACATTGTAAACATTTAAAATTTGTCGCACATTAATAAAAAAAATTTCTGTATGCCTGAAGAATTACACGAATAATAATTCGTATAATAACGAATAATAATGCGGTTTTAACATTTATTCATTCCTTACAAAAAAAAAAAAAAAATTATTATTTTAACACTGAATTTTCATTCGTTTTTCCCTTTTAACTACATTTCCTTGGTTGTTATAAATGGATTTTTTGTATATTTTTTGCTTGTTTGTTTGCTTAAAAAGAATTGTTTGTAATGCGGTTGCCAAAATAAAGTGTTAGTGTGTTTAACAAAAACGTTTACAAACAATAGAAATAAAATCCAACAATGAAATTCATTAAATTTCCTTATAAAAATCCTTTAAAGTAATCATTAAAAATCAATCGGTTGTAAAATGTAATCATCCTTTTTCCACAATAATAAACCACAAGTTTTATTTCCAAAAAATAAAAAAAAAAAAAACCCACTTAAAATATGACTCAATTATTGGGACTGAAGTGTGTTGGAATTTTTCTATTATTTTCCTTTATTATTTACTTTATATATACTTCTTATTAAGTTCTCTTATTATATACTGTTAAACCGTACACGTGGCTATTTTATTAAAAGAAATTAATCTTAATAAATCATAACACAATTTAATAATGTGAATAAAAAGAAAAGGAAAAAAAAAATTGTTTTAACATAGAGGAATCAGTAAAACCAGACAACATTTTAACAACATGTAATAAAAAAAAAATGACCACAACACAAATTTATGTTCTATGATGTATTAAACGTGAAAATATTTTAAAAACACATATGATATGTAATTATGTAATTTCCAAATGTATTATTAAATAATAAAAATTTTCCTCGTTTTAATGTTTTTTCGTTTTTTTTTTTTTTTATTTCTTATCACAATTAAATGGTTTTGTGGTCAATATTATAGCATTAATAGGAATGAGAGAGAGAGCAGAAGCAAAGGAAAAATGTTAAATTCTTAAGAATCATCATTTATATCGTTTAACACCCCACAAAGTCACATCAATAATCTAGTTGATAGTTGAGCATTTTGTTTTAAGATCGTCCTTGCCAACCCTCTTTAGTTCCAGCATTTTCAATCTACCCTTTTTCATAGTTCATACCAATGGAATTTTTTTGCGAAAACAACCATAAACGATGACACAATATTTCTAAGATATGAAATTTTTTTTATTATTGACCTTACCTTACATTAAATTCAACTTAACTCCTACTCAAATTACCAAAAAAAAATTGACAAATAATGCAAATCATCTAATAAAAAAAAAAAAAAAACAATATTAAAGGCATAAAAGGGGTACACAGGGATTTTAATATAATTCTAAAAAAAAAAACAAAGAATATTATTCACAATATCTGTTAATAATGTCATTTATTGAATTTTCCTTTCCAATCCTTAAAAACAAGGGAATGGAAAAAAAAACAAATATTAATAAAAAAAAAAAAAAGAATCTTACATTAATAATAATAAAAAAAATAAAAATCCTTTAATATCCTTTAACAGCAACAGTGAAGAAAAACAGAAGAAAAAAAATGCCAATAAAATACAGATGCAAATTTTTTTTTTTTGTTAATAAGATTAAAGGAAATCCACCCCCCAAATATAAAATTTCCAACAAAAAAAAAAAAATTATTTTTATTATATAGTTTAATTAAAATTGACTTTATTTTGTTTATTTTATTACCCATCTGTTGAAATAATTATTTAAAAAAAAAATTGTAATAAAATAAAACCGCCGCATAATCCAATCTCATTATGGATCGTAGATAGTTTTCTACGCGTAAAATGGTTAAGCTGAAGAATCTAGGAAATAACGTGACAATCTTGTTTGGTCAATAGCAACGTTAAGATAAAACTAATCGTTTCCAATTTAATTAATGTTGCAACTTTAAAGGCGCTTTAATAAGCACACGAATAACAAATCTAAAAAAAAAAAAAAAAAATTAATCCTGAAAATTACCTGACTGTTTTACATTACTTAAATCATTTTAGAATCCACTCAACCAATAAAAGTCTACATGAAGCGACATTAAAACAATAAAGAATTCAATTTTATTTATTTATTTATTTTTTCCTCTCCATTTATACGTTCAAAAACGTTACACAAAGTGTTTGATAACAAACAGCAGACCAACTGAAATAATTAGAAAAGAACAATTAAAAAAAATAAAAATATTATTTCACGTTTAAATATTTATATGAAATGTTTTTTTTTTTTTTTTTTTTTTTTTTTTTTCTAGAGAAAACTGAATTAAAAAAGACGGGATAACAAAACAGAAATAAATGCGAGACTTTAAGGAAGCTGTGATTCCTTTTTTTTTTTTTTTTTTTTTTGTTCATACAAATTTGATTTGTTTTTGATGGATTTGTTATATGGAATGCCCACTCACTGTTTGTTGTTTTTTTGTTGTTCCTTCTCTATATGATGTTATTAACAATTGTGAAATTGTTAAAAAAGGAAGAAAACATTTTAATACAAAACAATACCTTTCCAACAATTGAGGATAAAGCGAGTTAAATACATAATAAAAATTATAAAAATAAATAAATATATAAAAACAGTATGTATGTAGAGAGTAGAAAAAAAAACAGTATAAAAACTGCAATTGAAATTGATTCCAAGTGGGGGGTGAATAACAATAACAATGATGACAGGATTTTTATTGTTTTGATTGTTTATATATATTTAATATTAAATTTAAATCCATTTGTTATATAAACTAATGCAATTCAACACAGAGCATAATAATAATAATAATAATAATAAAATTAAATAAATTTTATACACAAAAAAAAAGGACGAATATAAGGACGATATATGTGTATATAAAGGAAAAAAAAAAATAAAAAATCAAAACATAAGAACAATTAAAGCTCTTCCATTATTATGCTTTTTCTATTGTTATCCTTCTGTTAAATGTGGTGTGGTTTAAACCATTCTGATTTAAATACAATTAAACCACTTTTTTTTATTCCTGTACCTTTCCTCTCCTGTTCTCTCCTTTTATAAATAATCAATTTTTTTTTTTTTTTGTTAATATTATCCTTTGTTTAACAATAGTTTCTACCATTGTTTAATAAGTTGTTAGTTAGTTAAGGAGATGAAATTAATTGTTTGAATTCATTGTGATTTAATAATAAATTTTTTTTTTTTTCTCGTTTTTTTTTCAATTAATTGATTTGATTTGATGTTTTGTAAAATAATTCTGATTTTTAAAGTGTTATGTTAAGAAGAAAAATCTATAAACCACTTTAAATTGTTATTAATGAAACAGCAGGATAATTTTATCCAAAAAAAAAAAAAGCAAAACCAAATGAAATTGTTAAAATTTCAAGAAAAAATTCCCTATATCATAAAAACGTGTGTGAATAGAATTTTTTATTTTCCCTAGTATAGATCACATTCATTCCTAAACGGTTTTCCCAATATAAGTGAAAATCAATAAATAAACGATCGGATTACAAGTAAATAAAACAAAAGGAAACAAAACGATCGTTACCATTCAAAAAAAAAAAAAAGAAAAGAAAAGGAAGAATTTTCGCTTTAATAAAGTTTTTAAAGGATTTTTTTTTTTTAAGAACTGTTTTAATATTTATTCAATTAAGTTTCTATTCCGTCTTAAATAAGGTAACAAAATGTATAAACGGTTTGTTTTGTTTGATTATGAAAAAGGCAGAAGAAGGTAACCACACAAAATCAACAAAAACCAACAAAATTTTTATATTTGGTGACAATATTTCATTTTATGTTTTCTTCATTTTTTTTTTTGTTGCTAAAACAAACAAACAAAAAAAAAAATCTTTAAACTGGTAATAAAGATTTGTTGACTTAAAAAAAAAAAAAAAATTAATATTTTAAAAAATATCAAAAAGATTGCTTCTATGCAGCAAGTTCACGTTTCAAGACACAAACACTCAAAATATAAATTTATTCAAGAAAAACATAAAAAAAAAAAATAAAATAATAAATTATTTTTTCGTTAGTTTCTTGATTAATATTTGACCTGTAAGCGTAAAAAAAAAATATATATATATATATATTTATTCGTTAGTGTATCTCAGGTGTGTTTATTAAATTTTCAAGAGTTTTATCTTACGTTCACGGTGAATGAACAGTTTTATTTGGAAACTTTTTTTTTTTATTCAAAATTATGTGATTGACCGTACCGTGTCTGGAGTTCAATCCTAATTTGAGTGTTTAATAAAAAAAAAAAAAAAAAAAATTGAATGTACGTCACAAGTAAATAAAGAAAAATAAATTTCCATTATAATGATCTGATATAAACAGTTTAATTGAAAGAAGATGAAGAAGTAAAAAAAAAAAAACGGCCAACCAGGTAGGGTAATACAAAAGAGAAAGATAATCATTTCACACAACCAGTAACAGAAACAGCAAAATAGTTCTCATTCCTATTATTACCCTTTAAATATTTGATTAAGTATTTTCCTTTATTATTATTATTTTTTTTTTTTTTTGATAAGAAGGATAACATTGTGTTTCTAAATCAACAAAAGATAAATAATCAACATAATGAGAGAAATAAACAATAATACAAAACAGAAAAATGATATCAAGTAAATTAATCAATTTTTATTTTTTCTATTAATAAAAAAAAGGCGGAAAAATAATATTTAATAAAAGGATAATCATCCTTATAATAATAATAATAATAATAATGAAAGAGCATCTTTATTAGTACTTTGTATGTGGCTAACCAACTATTTCAATATATGTACATACTTGGGTTAAAGTAGTTTTATTAGATTTATACTAAATATATATATAGAGACAAAAAAAAAAGGAAAAAAAAACCCCTTGAACAAAAGGATTCATTCTAGAATTCATTTATATATACATATATATGGAAATATTTTAGTTTATAATAAAAGGATATATTTTATTAGATAATGATGACGAGTTATTATGAATTTATATTTTCAATTACACTATACGGTCTCACGTTATATTATCATGATAATAATTAAGGATATTTAATACATAATTATCTGCATTTTAAATGTTTATTGATATAAATGTGTTGCTGCTATGATTAGTATCGATATTTTGATAGTATCACATAAGATTAATATACTAAAATCGATACTATCGATGCTAGGTTTTGTCTCATTCTTTGTTTAAGAAAACACTTAGAAATCAACATAAAATATTATCGAAGTATCGATATTTTCATAATGAAATATCGATAATTTTCATACTGCATTTTATCTATTAGCTACTCGATGATCGATACTAGGAACTCAAGCTGTGATATTAATTATTGTGATCCTTTATTAAATCCTGTTAAATGATTATTAAAAAAATACTTTTCTAATGGATAATTAAATCCTTTTTACTAAATTACAGCCAACTTGTAACAAATTTTATATAAAAGCGCAAAAAACAGTTATATCTAAAAAATAGAAAAAAAAAAAAAAAAAAAAAGAAACGATCAAACACCTTAAATCAACATAACGAAACGATAAACACAAAAAAAAAAAAAAATAAACCACCACGATGTGAATTTACAAATTTGACATTGAAGTGTTTATTGTAATTAATATAAAAACCTTTGCTAATTAATTCCAAAAGAGAAAAAAAAAAATTAATAATTAATATTTGCTTAAAAACGCTTAAAAATATTTAGTTGCCGACTATAAACATAAATTTCAGATCAATAACATAAAATAAATAAATAATAAAAAATTATTAATAGAATTAGAAAAAAAAAAAAAAAAAAAATTGATTAACATAAAAATTTAATTGACTTGTTTGTGTTTCTTATTTAATTTGTAATGTCAATGAATTAATTAATAAAGCTTTTAGTTAATTTGTTGTTTTTTTTTTCTTCTTTTGGTTTTACTTGTGCTACGATTAACAAACCGTTGCTGTAATTATTTATGAAGTAATCATTTTTTGGTCAGCAGATTTTCTGCTTCTTTATTTTTACTCTTTGTATTATTTTATTCATATACCATCCTATGGTTATTATCTTAAATAAATATCATATTTAACCATGTTTAAAAAAAAAACGGCATAAAAGCGTCAAAATAATAACAAGAAAAAGATATCAAATCTCAATTAAATTTTTTTTTGTATTAATTCGGTTTTTTAATTGTTTAAAAAGAAAAAAAAAAAAAAACGAAATTAAATATTTCTAAGGAAGATATTTTATATACAAACAAAACTTTTGGACTGAATGAAAATATTTTTCAATGGAAAAAGAATACAAAATCCACCAACCACATTTCAGTTACAACCGTACAGCCCACCAGGTTTTTTTATTTAATTTAATTTTCTGTTTTGTAATCAAAAAAAAAAAAAAAAAAATGGAAAAAGGAAAAAGCAATGAAAAAAACAAGCAGGAGGAGTATTTTAGTTTTTTTTTTTTTTTTTTTTATTAAAATTGTTGTTAAAATAAATGAAGGATAATAAAAAAAAAAAAAAAAAAATGAAAAGGGATAATTTTTGTATTTAAATACAAATTAAATATTATAGAAATATAAAAGGATTGCAATTGAATAGCGATTTTATATTAAATTTTTTTTTTTTTTATTTATGTTATTCAATTGAAGAAGGATATCATTTACTTTTGTATTTTAATTTTTCCTTTTTTTTATTTTGTTGGTTTTATTATGTATGAAAAGCATCTGCTTATGCGGTTATTCGTTGGAATAACCAATTTACGTTTTTAACAATTTTATTCGCTTTTTGTTTAATTGTTTGATCGATTAAGGAAGTTTACTGGAGGGCTTTTTACATAGTTTTTAATAACATAAATTACGATTTTATGTTTTAAATGTTAATCTCGATGTTTTACTGTCTTTTATCCGCAGTTATACATCGAAATGCTTTTCTATTAATCGATCCGTGATCAATTCTTACTACTGAATATACAATCTTTTAAAACTGTCTAAAAACCCCTAAAATCCAGTAATTATATGACATTGGAACATAAGGTATTTAAAGGCAGAATTTAAGTTATAAATCCAGAACACATTAATCCTTAATTGAGAGAAAAAATAGAAAATCCAAAGGAAAGCATAAACTCTTTGTGTATTCATGTTTTTATGCTGGACAATCTTAATGCAGCCATAAAAACCCAAATTGTGTTGATTAATGCAAATAATCCATGTACGCTTGATAAGCATGTTTAAAAGAAATAAACGCGACTACGAATCAATACAATTTAGAAACAATTCCTCATAAGTAACATTTTATCGAAAATAAAAACGTATATCAACGCATTCCATTATCTTAAAAAAAAATCAAATAAATATTCTTAATGCATTTCAGTACACGCAATTAAAATCAATTAACAAAACACTAAATAAATATTTTACTGTAAAAAAAAAGCTTAAATCACTGATTGAAAAAAAAAAAAAAAAAACTAAACAACAGTGACGACAATACAAATTGTTAAGGAATAATGAGAAGAAGATGAAAAATAAAAAAAGTTAAAACCAATTAAACCATCAAATAGTTAAATAATTAAAAAAAAAAAAAAAAAAATTATTTACTTGTTTGAGCTTTTTTTTTTTTGTTGTGCTTTAAAGACATTTTTAAACAATGACAACATTTTAAACGGAATTTTTCTGAAGAAATAAATTTATAATTAAAGTAAAACAATCAAACGGAACAGGGAATTGTGGAATGGAAGAGAGAAATATCAAAATTACGCAATAAATCCAAATATTATATTAGAAACAATTTTTTTTTTTTTTTTTTTTTATACACTTTTGTCCCTCTAATGTTTTCTTTACTCCGAGTGAACGTTTAATAGCCAATATTAAACAATATTTTTTTTTTTTTATTATTATTATTTATTTCAAGTTTTATTTGTTTTTTAAGTCAAGTATCTTTTGAATAAATAAATATTAAAAAGTCAAAAAATATATAAAACTACGCGGAAACTAGTTATTTTTCAAATAAATAATTTTTTTTTTTTTAATAATTTGGGTTTTCATGTAGTTTCACGTAGAAAAAACAAAAACTTTTTTTCTGTTTGTTTGTTTGCGCTTTTATAACTTTTTTTTTGGTGTTTGTTGTTGTTTTTGAATATCAGTTTAAAAAAAAAAAAAGGACGAGTTTTTATCCGACGAGTTGTAGAGTAACAAAAATGGACAAAAATGATACTTGAAAATCAATTTTAAAAATTTCATTTTTTCGTATTTTTTAAAGTGTTTCGTTTGATCAACTAGCGACAATGGCAGCGGTATTTTGTGTCATTTTCGGTCATTTTAATAAATTAAAAAAAAAAATTAAAAAAAAAGTACCAGTAACTGCATAATTTAACACTCGATTTATATTTTTAAATATTATTTTTATTTTACCTTTACCTGTTACCATATTTTCCAATTGTTGCCGTCAACAATCAATGGCTATAAATGTTACGTTTTTATTTTCTGGATAATTATTCCTTTAACTATTTTATATAACCGACAAATTTAAATATCCATAATAAACTAACAAAGTCCAATGTTAAAAGGCTGAAAATACAACAGAAGTTATAAAAACGTGTCATTACGACTACTTAAATAAGAAAAACGTAGAAAAAAACTTGAAAAAGGTTGCATATTTATTGAAACAAGTCACCAAAATCAGTCAACTGCGCCCGTTTTTTTTTTTTTTTTATAAAGTAAATAACACCAAAAAAAAAAAATAGTTAACTTTACCTAATGTTGTTTCATTTAGTTATATAAATACAAATAAACAGTTTTCGTAAATAACGAAATAAATAAAAAGAAATGAAGGAAAATTACTTAAAATTGAAAAGAAAAATAAAAAAAAAAACTAAAGTAACGAAATTTTCCTATTAAGAAAGAAATGTTTATGAATTTTTATTTAATTGATGACAGCCGCCGTCGTCGCAGCCACTGTTTGATTTAAGATACACACACACACACACATAAAAAACGCAATCATTCCTTCTGAATATTTAAATAGAAAGTCTAGATGAAAAATTATTTTACTACTGTTTTTTTTTTTTTTTCGGTTTTATTTACATAAAAACACCAAATATTAATTTACACCAAATAATAACGGAAATTTTTTTTTGCGTGTTTTTTTTTTCCATAAATTACTAATTAAAACGCACGAAATATTTAAATATGTTTTTTTTTTTTTTTTTTGTAAAAGTACGAATGTCGAAAACAGATTGATTTGTAAAAAAAAAAAAGAACGGAAAAAAAAGAAGAAGAGAAAACGGATAGAAAGAATCTTTGATCTCTGAAACTGTAAAAGAATCCCATCCAGCCACCCCATAGTCACACTTTAAAACCAATTCAAATCAAATTAAATTAATAAGAATTTCGTGCGCCTTATATTTAATCCTATAGGCAATAGATGAAATTACTTTTATATCCGGTACATGTTGCTAATATCGTTTTTCTCTTCTTTTTATTTATCCTCACAGTTCAGGGGGTTCTGGTTGTAAAATGTTAAATTAAGAATTGAAATTTGCCAACAACAACCAAATACTAACAGATGAAGGGTCGTTATTGATTCTTTGTTGTATTTTTGTCAAAAAAAAAAAAAAAAAAAAAAAAAAAAAAAATTTTTTTTTTTAAAATACTTCTCATCCCACTTATAAAGAATTTTTTTTTTTTTTATTATTAACAAGAGCCGATACTAGTCTATTCTGGACGATGATCAAATGAAATAAATGTGAAAAAGGGGGAAAAACTGAATTGAAATAGCTAGAGTGTGTCAGTATATCTGCGGGTGACATTCCTAACACTAAACAATAGTAACAATGAGGTTATGTTTATTATTTACTGTATTCTAAATGATTAGATGGATTCTGATAGCGAATCATTTGAAAAGAAATTTGAATTTTTTTTTAATTCATTTTAAGTACTTGTGGGTGGTTTGGCCTTTATACTTTTTCTTTTTTGTATAACTTAATTTATGTTGATTTATTAATGGAATAAAATTTTAAAGCAGAATTGTTTTTTATTTCTTTTTTTATTTGTAACCGCGATTGTTGATGCCAGGAACACACTTTCAGGTGATAACTGAAAGAAACATTTTAATAGACCGTCGTGCTGGTATCACAGATTTCTGTATATAGTTTTACACTGAAACATTTCTAAAGTTATATTCCTCAATTATAATTATTTTTCAGGCATACTGGAAAACGTTTTTTTTTTTACTAGTTTTATAGCAAGAATAAGCAAATTTTTTTAACGTAGAAACAGTATGTTAACAGTTCAAGTACCTGAAAATTTTGAGCACATACACAACTTATGAAATAAAAATATTTCCGAAAAATTATCATAATCTTACTTCACTGAATTTTTTTTGTTATTAAAAATTTGATTAAAAACGGATTAAATAGCAAGAAATTCCTGATTTTTCTTCTTCTTCTATTTTTATTTTTTGATTCTCCTAATATACTTTGACTTTATTCATAAAACACAAAACAACAGAAAAATATTTCATTAAATAATAATAATAAATTATTCAATTATAAAAGGGATGGTTTGTCAGGGTTACGGAGTTTGATGTATAAAATGGTAATAATAATCCGGTTTTTATGCAACAAAACATGTCACAATAGAAAATCAGTTTCTATATAAAACCATATCCACCACTGAGCTTTATAATAATTTCATTATTTAATTTTTTAAAAATTAATTTCCACCGTTTTTTTTTTTTTTTTTTTTTTGAAAACAAATTAAAAAAAGAAAGGGGTGAGTTCCCAACTATTCCTCCTCTTTTAAACTGTATTAAAACTTTATTACAAAAAAAAAAAATGTTTTTATTTGACATTAATCTTGTTTGTTGGATTTTTCGTCTTGTTATTCTTCTTGTCTCGTGTTCTGGTTTAAAATTTAAACTAAACACAGAGGCTTTAGAGGCTTTTAAACAGTATTACCACAATTTTTTTTTTTTTTTTATACACTTATTATTATTATTATTATTATTATGCCACACGTTTATTATTAAACATAGAACATTCACTGAACACTGAAACTAGAACAAAAAAAAAACTTCAATCGCACTAACCATAGTTCTGCAAGGTAATCAAACAAAAAATCAGTGGAAAAAACAGAATAAAAAATTAAATTTGGTTTTTTTTTATATTTTTATTAATTAAATTAATATTTTTAAATAATTTTCTTCATTTTTTTTCTTTTTTTTTTTTCTTTTTGTTTCACTACTATTTTCTTCAACTTTTACATCGTATACATGATTTTCATTAATTTTTTTTTTTAATTTTATTTTGCATCTGCATTAATAAACATTTTATCGTTTTTTATACAATTTTTTATTATTTTAATTAATTATTTATTATTATTTATTACAATTATTAATTCATTAATTAATTATTATTTATTTATAATATTTATTTAATTTTATTTTCTTTTTAATTTACTTTACGTTAATTAATTAATTAATTTATTTATTAATTAATTATGTTAAAAATATATGTATGTATATAAAACAACCTAACAAAATTATAATTAAATAATCTCTGTACTTAAATATTTATTCAAAAAAAAAAAATTTTTTTTTTTTAATTACTTTTTCTACTACACAAATATGAATTTTAATTAAAATTAAATTTTTTAATTAATTAATCATTTATTAAGATTTATTTACACAGTTTTCCTCCTATATAATTATGCATTAAAATGCATGGATTTTAAATTTATTATTTATTATTTGAGTTCAAAGAGTTGCTGATAATAAAAACAAAAAAACAAAAAAAACTGCTGTGATAACAATTTCAATAAAAATTTAGAAACACTTTGCGGTTTATATAATTTTTTTCAGTTTTTTTTTAATCTTGTGAATCACCGCCACCACTATTTGTACCATTTGTACTGCCACCATTTGATTCTGGTTGATCAGGATCTGATTGAATGACTGTTGATAAGTATCCAGTGCCTGTGTATGGTGCAGCTAAAAAACGTTTATTATGTGGTTGCTGTTGAATAAATGGATAACGGCCAGCTGGTGAGCCAAATTGGCCAGGCGCTACAAGTGGCGAAAATGCCGATTTAACAGAGAATGGAGGTGATGGCGTTGGAATACTGTAAAACATTTGACATCAGAAATGAGTCTAAATAAGTTGGGGAAAAAGTTTTTTTTTTTTTTTTTTATTTACCTTATTGCATGTAACACATCGTCACCAGACAGCATAGCTTCCATCGCTTGAACAACATCACCACGATATCTTTGCAATAATTGTTCAACTTCGCTTCTCCTTCTCGTCGGGAAAACTCTGTTTATCGAACAATAGAAAATAAATAAATTGTTTTTTTTTTTTTTGTGATAAAACGGGAAACGAATTGGTGTACAAACCTTAAAAGAACGTCAACAGGTGATCGCTGTGTTGATAAACCCGCAACTGCGTTTATACCTTGGGACAAATACTGTGCTTGTTGTTGATGGTACGGCATGAAACCTTGTTGATTGTTACTCATCATGTGACGCAATGAACCTGCATCATTAATTTTTCATTTAGATAATACGTGGTTAAAAAATATGAAAATATCAAAATCCTACCAATATTGTCACCTAATGACGATGCAGGTGATGATGATCCATCTTTTTTTAAACTTAAATTCTCTGGCGTTGGCTCATCGGGTGCTGAATCAACATCTAAATCTGATTCTGGTGAGCTAGGCTGTCCATTTCGTGTCGGTGACATATTTAATGGCAATGAAAAATTACCAATTTTATGCCGTGGACTACTAGGTGATGATTCCGAGCCAGTATCTTGATCTGTTTCTGTAGACATACGTTGTCGCTTTGTTCCTTTAAATATAACCAAAAAAAAAAAAGGGATAAATTATAAACGTGTACAACAAAACACATAAATATGCCAATTACAGTTAAATAAATAATTGAAATTAAAAAAAAAAAACTTTTATCACTAAAGATAAACACTGGAATTTCCTTATCATGTAAAAATTCGCGGATTCATAGAAAACAATTTTTTTTTTTTAATTTATAAACAAAATACAAAAGAATGGACTAGAAAGTTTTGTAAAAATAAATTTAAAAAAAAAATACAGCCATTGAGGTACAATGATATAAAGTTTCCTCTAAAACTACCCTCAATTTTTATTTTTGTTTTTTTTTTTAATGTTTTTTGCGTTAAAAAGAATTTTATTTTCGGTAAGTAATAAATTTCATTAAATTACAGCTGCAGATGTTTTTTTTTTTTAATAATAATAATCAAAATATCTCTTTTGTTTGTGTTCGAATTTAATGAAACTGAAGCGAAAACGAATAATATATTTTCTATAATTGAAGAATTATTACAGGATAATTGTTAAAAGGGATGGATAGATGGATAGATGGTAAATTTGTTTATTATATTTTTTGTAGGGAAGGTGGGGCGGAGAGAAGTAGATCACTATGAGTAATAAATAGAAGAAGAAATGAAAAATAAAAAAATTAAAATTTATATTTGATGGTGAACACAATTAACGCAGAACATTAACGTTAATAATCATCCGGTAACAATTTTTTTTTTATTATTATTATTTTATTTTTTTATTTTTTTTTTTTGGTCCATTGTACTCAAAAAGGTAATTTAAATACTATGAGTAATGGGTTTGTCTATATCAAAAATACTATTGTTACACAATTAACATAGACGAAGGGTTTGGTATGATGATAATTTTATTTAACATCGTAAAGTATACGAATTAAATGACAGCAAATAATATAATCAAAAAAAAAAAAACAAAAAATTCCTATATTTGATTGGTTGAACTTATAAATTTTTTGCGGTTGTTATAAATTTTTTTTATTTTTTGTTTCTACCTTTAGAAACTCGCCTATCGCACCATTAAAACCAAACCCCCTTTTTTTTTATTACAATGAATAAACATTTTATGACATAATTATGGAAAAAAAAATGGAAATAATTTTTTGTTTTTATTTTTAAAGTTTTTAATAATTGTTAATAATTGTGTAGAATCAATAAAATACACTTGACGCTTTTGTATGACATGTGCAAAAATAAATATTTGACAAATTAAACATCCCATTCGTATAATAAAATGTTTTTTCTTTTTTTATTTTTATTTTATTTCATTTATTATACGTCATATATTATATTAATTTATTTATTTCATTAAATATGTATATTTATTAATAATTGTAATGATGATACTTAAGTAGCTACAAAAAGCATTTAAGTTAAGTGTTAAAATAATAAAAATAAGTTTTAAACTTAAATTTTCAATGGAAAAGGCGTTTTTTTTTTCACTTTTTTTACGTTAATTTTTCACACCATTTAAGAATTGTTAATTTTATTAGTTATTTATTTATGGTAAATAGGTGGTGAGATTATTATTTTGTTAGTTGTTGAATAAAGGATTCGGTATTATTTTTCTTTTTAAGGTAAATGTACTTTATAACAGATGGTTATTGATACAAAATAAGCAGAGTAACTGTTTGTAGGTTGTAATTGGCCAGTTTATATGCAAAATAAATATAATTTGTTCTCGATTTATTTAAATGAATTTCGAGTGGCTATAAAAGTATTTACATAGAAACTTCTTCCACATTTTAATGATGATAATGATAAAAATCTTAATTCGGACAGGGTTACTAACACTGATTTAAATTTGTCATCACGACTTATCTTACCTACTTAAATATTTAAGCAATATAAATAAAGTAGAAGTATGAAACTAGCAAACACAAATTGCACGCTAACAATATTTAAGGATTTACAATTCTCTAAAGTCAGTTGTTTTAATAAAATAAAGCTCGCTTATTGAACGCTTAAAACACGCTTCATAAATGCTTAATAAACGCTTAATAGCCGCTTAATAAACGCTTAAATTCCGTTTAAAGAAAAAAAAAATTTATAGTTTACTATCCGTTAAACAATGATATTTCATTCGTCCTTATAAAATTGATAAATGACTTAATTCCCGATTAATCCTTATATTCCTTCCTTCTTAACACAAGATTTTAATAGTTCAATACATAATATAGATTAGAGCTTGTATTAGAGCAGTGTACCCAACTACCCATAATAATTAATTCAATAATATTCGATTAACGACAACCGCCAAATGTAATATCGTTAAAAAATAAAATATACCACATAAATAAACAAACAAATTATACTTAAAAGGTATGTTTAAAACCAAAAAAAAAAAAATAAATAACTCGTACATGACACGCGTTAATTGTTTAAGCGGCGTACGCAAAATAAAACATCAAAAAAAATATAATTTTGAAAACTTTAAATAAAAAAAAAAAAAAATTTATTTTTTTTCCTGATTATTTGCATAAAACAAAACATTTTTAATTTATTTTTTGTGGCAATGTGTTTTAACTTTTAATTTTTTTTCATTTTGCTGAATAATTATTGTCTGAAAATAACAGTGACATATCGTCAACTCATCGGCTTTATAGGTGTAAATATTTATACAGATTTTTACTTTTTATTTTTAGTTTAGTGACAGTTGACAGATTTTTTTTTTTTTTTTTTTTTTTTTTTTTTTTGTTGCTTTTATGTAAATAAGGTGACTTACGATAAAAGAAAAAAAAAAGATGAAGACACAACTAGAAAAATGTAGAAAAGAGAGAAAACAAACAAAAGCTACAACATTTAGCAGCTTTTTTTTGTCTTAGCTAACTTTTTAACCTCTTACATGAATTCATTGCCTGTCTCTTTGCCTGTTTAATTTTTTTTAATTAACTTTTGGGAAATTTTTTGCTGTAATCATCATTGTTTTATTGTTAATAATAATAATAATAATATTATTATTTGTTTATTAATTAAATTTATTGTTAATAAAGACGTAAAACAAAAAAAAAACAAAAAATTGTATAACATAACCTCAATCTATGTTTTAATTTTGTATTATGAAAATTATTATAAAATATGATTTTGTGATTAAATGTAAATAAATTATTTTTTACTTATTGTTTATTAACATTATACATGATATATGTTTGTTTGTTAATTAAATTAATATTGACGATACATTAAACGTCATTTTAATTAAAATATTAAAGTTTTTTTTTTCTGCTCGTTTGTTCGTTTTTGTTTATTTGGATTTAGTTTCAGAAGTGAGCTTTAAGGATTTTGACATATTAAATGAAGAAAAAAAAAATGTATTTCTCTACTGTTTCAAGTGGATTTCTACGGATATTGTAACTGTCTGTTACAACTATGATGATGTTATAAAATTATTACAGGATAGTCTTGAGAATCCTGCCTTTTGCGGTATCTATACAGTAAAAGCTTCCGATATATTTCATTTTTAACGAGAAAAATAGTTTGTTTATTAAATAAAATTTCATCATCAGGGTCATTAAATCACAAAGCAACATTAACCAAAATTTTAATTTTATTATTTTTTTTTTGTTTTATTGGTTTAAAGTGTTTAAAACTAGTGAAAATTTCTATTTTGTAACACGTAAATATATATTGTTATGCTCAAAATAGCGTAAACAATTAATTAATGAATATACTCGAGTGTTATCCAAATATATTTATTTATTTTTTGTTCAATTGTTTTGATTGTTTGTATTTTTTTAGAAAAGGTTTTTTATTTTATTTTATTTTATTTTATTTTTGTATGATTTAATTAAATGGGAAACATTGAAAGGAACCAATTTATGAAGTTAGTAATAGTTGTCTTTCAGGCATTGTGGTTATTTGTTTGTTGATACACAAATAGCAGTTTTGCACCTGATATTTTGAACCTGGTATTTTGAACGAACGACCTCTATCTGTTTGTTTTCCTTTTATTT
Organism: Ptychoptera albimana; assembly: GCA_961205885.1. Taxonomy (NCBI): domain Eukaryota; kingdom Metazoa; phylum Arthropoda; class Insecta; order Diptera; family Ptychopteridae; genus Ptychoptera; species Ptychoptera albimana. Next base: position 18,911,774 of record OY540805.1, on the reverse strand, counting down.
TTAATTAATTTGCTAATTGGTATTCAACTGCCTATAACACCACTCACTTTATTTAGAAATCAAAGCTGAACCAGATTAAAGTTCCATCCGGAAAAACTTCTAGCCACTTACTAAAAATTCAGTGAATTCTGCCTCTTCTATCCCCACAACCACAGTTAATACAAAAATCCTTAAAACTATTAAATCACATCAATTGCGATATTTAAAAAAAATTAAAAAAAAAAAAAATAATTCAATTATCACCCCCCCTGAACAAATAAAACTTCACCTATCAATTACACATCAAACATTTCCATACAACCGCATAAACACTAACAATTACTGAAATTACTTTTGACCAATGAGCTTAGGCATTTTTTTCTTTTCCCATTTATACGCTTGAATAAAATTTTAATACGAAAAAAAAAAAAAACTTTTTTATTTATTTATTTATTATTTTTTTTTTTTCAATTTATATTTTTAATTTTTTACTTAAACTTTTGATTGAATTTCAATTTCTATATGAAAATAATGAACGACAAGTTAAAAATCCATTTGTACATTGGTAATAGGAAAATAATAAAATAAAAAAAAAAAAAAAATTAAATGGAAAATAATCAGCAACAAGAAAGAAAGAAAGAAAGAAGGAAAGAAAACAAAAAATATTCAAATTGAATTTTTAATTTTTAATAAAAAAAAAAAGTAAAAAAAACACTTAACAGAGAAAATAAAATAAAATAAAAAAATAAATAAACTGACCACAAAGTGAATGAGAAATAATGACGAAAATAAGTACGAACAAAAACAAAAAAAAAAAAAGAAGAAAACTTTTCTGTACACGATACGCGCGTATTTTTTATTTCAATTAATTAACGAAAAAAAAGGAAAAGGAAAGAATCACCGCTGTTGTAAAATGAAAACTTTTTTGCAAAGCCAACTTTATTTTTTTTTGTTTTGGCTCAAAGTAATTTTTCTAGTCTAAAAAAGTTAGTGGGAAAATTATTTTGGTAACGTTCTCTCCAAAACTGGAGAACATTTAAAAGGGCAAAAAAAAAAAAAATTAAATTTATTTTATTTACTTCATAAAAAGTTTTTTTCGTTTTTTTTTTTTTTTTTCGTTGTTGTTTTTGATTACATTGTGTATTAATTGTGTGCGGTTGATTTAAAGTGAAATTAAGTGGGTTGGTGATTTATTTTTCATTTTTTTTTTAATGCTACTTTACTGGACGCGGTTGGCTATTATAAATCTACCCGATGTACAAACGCAAGCAGAAAAAAAAAAAACGATTTTCTTTTTAGAAAAGAACAAAAAAATCTTTGGTTGGTTTGTGTTAGAAACAAAATAAAAAAGCTCAGCATGGTTTTTAATATAATTTCTGCTTTATTTATTTGTCCTGTTAATTATTCCTATCATTATAAAAAAAATAATAAAATAAAAATTTAAAGGGTATCGCCGCTTTGTTCCCATAATTAGCATTATTATGGTAATTATAAAAAAAATTCTTTTTTTATTTTGCAAAGTGTTTAATGAATTTTTTTCTTTTTTTTTTTTTTTTTATTACTGAAACAACTAGCTTATCAGTTATGTTATTTATACAAAAAAAAAAAAACAAAAAAAAAAGAAAAGGAAAAACATTAATCTGTCTGCTTAACAATCTTTCTAGGGTTCTTCAAATTATGTCTATAGCATAACTAAACAGCATAAACTCGTTAATTACTATATCAATATGATTTTATTTGCATTGACTTTTAAACCTAAATTGACAATAATAACAACTACGATAAATAAAATACAATTAATAAAAATGTGAGAGGGTGGCTAGTAGTTAATCACCCAATTATTAATACTCGATAAATTTGGTTTTAATGCAGCATTTCTATTCAATTTAATAACATAAATAATAAATACAAAAATATATATATATTTTAATATTTTATAATCAGTTAATATTATATTTACTATTTCCATATTTATTTTAACATAAAGTACTTTTACCACCCACACAATTTATTAATAACTTTATTAATATTAATAATAATAATAATAATAATAATAATTTTCAATTGATTTTAATTGTATGCAATGTATATTTTATTACAATAAATACAACAAAAAAGAAAAAAAAAAAAGGAATTTTTTTATAAATAAATACACAGAAATAAACATTGAAAACTTTCTGGGTGGAAAATATAAATTTGCATAATAGGAAATTTAAAAAAAAAAAAAATATTGTAAAACAAATCATTGGTCAATAAACAATCAACACTAGAAATATTTAAACATTTATTGTTATATTCTGTATTATTTTATGATTTGTACTACAACCGGGTAGCAAGAAAAAAAAAATAAATTGTATTTTTTTGATTAAAAGCACTCAATAAATTGTGAAAAATAATTTTTTGTTACTTTTAGTATAGTGTTTAGTAGTAATATTGATTAAAAATTTTTTTTATTAATGTATGATGGCACGAAAATTACATGAATGGCAATTATAGTGTAACATATGATGACAAATGATCCTTTATCAAAATAAAAGCTTTACAATGTAACGTGATATGTAAAACTGTCATGTTAAAGCTCGTTTAAAGCACATCATTAAACGTCTTCATAATTTTTAGTATGCAAAATTTCTGAACAACCTCTAATTGCCTCAACACTTTTCTATCTCACTTAAAAGTTATGTTTCCAAAAAAATCCCAGGTTTTTACACCTGTTGTTAAATTATTTAAAAGCGATAATAAAAAAAAAAAAATTGTTTCCCAAGCTTAAATCATTCATAAACCACAAGCGAAAAAAAAAATGCAAAAACAAGGCAGACAAACAAATAATAAAAAAAAAGGTTTAAAGACTCCTCTAGTAAACATAAATTTTGTTATCTTTTCTATACTAAAATTAATCAAATCTACCCTTAAGCATAAATAGACTTATTTTTTTTTTTTTTTAATTCATATTTTATTAAGGATCAATTACTAGGATCATAAATGAAATAAAAAAAAATTCGATACGATGTGATTTTTCGTTGTTGATTTTTATCATTATAACGAAATGTTTGAGTTTTTTTTTTATCAATAGAATAAAAATAAATAGACACACACGTGATCCATTATTATTCTTTTCTTTTTCTTTTTTTTTTGAATATTATATAAACGAAATAACAAAATATAATGAGGCAGAACACACATTTCTAGAATGCAATAAATCGAATATAAAAATTATGAATAGAAAACCCATAAATGTACTTGAGTTTTAACAAGTTAACGATAAATATCGAAATCAACTCCCCCTCAAAAAGAAAGAAAGGAAAGACAGAAAAAAACCGAAGTAAGGATAAATAAATGTAAAAAAAATTCTAAAGGTTTTCCTTCTTTTTTTTTTTTTTTTTTTGGTTAAATAATAATAAAAGATCAACCCGTGCATTGTGGTGGCTGGTCCTGGATGCATCGCTTTGTAACAAAATAAAAAAAAAACAAATTAAATAAACAACGATGTAAATCCAATAGACTTAAATCTGATATTTTTATTTGTTATTGTGTTTTTGTCCTTTTCCCAACAAAATATACAAAGAAAGGAAAACTGTTTGATTTTTTTTTTTTTTTGTAACAAATTTTTATTAATTTTATTTGGTTCATTGCGTTTTACTGTGCTTTCATTCTTTCTTTCGTTTCTTTTTTGTAACTATTATAATGTTACAAGTGTTTTTAAGTTCTTCTATTGTTAACAAGACAATTTAACAACAACTAATTGTATAAAAGAAACGACTAATTGGTTATCTTTTAATTCTTCTTCCCTTTTTTCTTTCTTTTTTTTTTTTTTATCCAAATTAAAAATCTCAAGTGGCACAATATTTAATTTCGCTGGCAAACTGTAACAAAATATTCCTCATAATGAATGTGAAAATAAAATTATAATAGAAATCAGGTAAAAAAAAAAAAAAAAAAAAGTAGAAAATCTGATCTATTCACGCAATAAATACATTTTTGCTTTAGGGTTTATATTCTAACCACAAAAACTGTGTGTGTGTAAAAAAAAAAAATTAGAAACCATTTGAATAACTAATTGACTTGGGTGATTAAAAAAATTTTCTATTACATTTAATTTTGTTGTCGTAATATTGCATAAGTACGTGTAAGGGTGGTTACATAGAATAAACAAATAAACACACGCGAAATGTACAGGAAAAAAAAAAAAAAAAAACTCTTTCACCCTACAAAATTAAATCTTTATAACGATTTATTTGTTTTTCTAAATAAACCGAAAAGATTTTTCCTGATATTTACACATTAAGTGGATTTTTTTTTTTTTGTTAATTATTTTTGAAAAAAAAATTAATTTGTACAGCGACAGGGTGTTTTTTAAAATTTATTTATTTTATTTTGTTTTGTTTTTTTTTTTTTTTTTTTTTTAAACGAAACAATAAGTTCGGTTAGCGTTAATACATGAAAGAATTCAATAATGTTAAGCATAAAATAGTTAAATCATTTAAGACGCGCTTTTATTACCGTCGGTTTAAATTTTTTATTTTTTTTTTTTTTTGTGTACATTTTACCATAAACACTCTGTTGATAATAATATTTCTAATGGCACACACTTATGTTACTCACTTTTTCGTTTCATTTTTAGCGTAACAAAAAAAAAAGAAAAAAAAGGGCAACCTCTAAAGAAAATTTAAATATAAAAGCTTGATATTATCCCCCACAATTAAAAACTCTTAAATATTGAAAAATGTTTATTATTTTTGGGAATAAAGGAAAATGTAACAAGAAAACTTCATATTTCCTTTCTTAATAATTTTTTGTTCAAAATTGAAAATAACAATCCGTCGCCTTTTGTATAAAGCGGATCAATTAATAACGAGGCAAAAAGTACAAAAATCATAAGCACAAAATTTTTATTCTTATTGCCAACAGGAACAACAATAAATAAAAAAAAAATCTCTGGCAAAAGGAAACAATAAAACGTTTAAAAGACAAAAGCACAGCAGTTTTATGTTCATTTTTTTTTTTTTTTTAATCAAATCGCATAAGCCGAGACACTTTGTTGACAAAAATTTTTTTTGTCTTTTTCCATCACTTTAATTATTTATTTTATTTTTGTTTTTTAACGGATTTTAAAGAATAACTTACCAGGACTATTTGAATCGTTGCGATCTGGTGAGAAACTATTGTTTATCCTATCGGCACGCATTCTTTGTGTTTCTAAATCTGTAAACAAATAGAGAATTTTTTTTTTTTATTTAATTTAATTGAAAATTAAAATGAAAAAAGAATTTTCGTGAATTTTTTTTTTTTTTTTTTGTATTTTAAGGTTTCCTAGTTTCCTAGTTACCTGACTCACTTCCAGCATACTGGCTTCGTGGCGGACCACCGTCTAGATCACTTGGCGGTGATGGTATCCCAGATTGAAATGATGAAGCGGGCTGTGTTGATTCTGGTGTCGTTTGCCCCTGTCCCGGTACACTTGAGGTATATAATAATCCTAATTCTCTAGCCTCGTTTTCCTCTTGTGCTTGTTGCCGTCTTAACGCCACCTAACCGTAAATAATTTTTTTTTTATTTTATTTTAATATTTAATTTGCGTAATTGGGAATTACGGTGGTAATTGGATGGGATTAGGGGAATTTACTTTATAATTTTCTGTTGTTTTTTTTTTTTGTTTTGTTTGTTTGTTTCTTTGTTACTTTGGTGGTTTCGTTTTTTTTTTTGTTTAGATTATAAAATTCACATACGCAACTCACCTGTGCAGCCATAACACGTTGTCGTTCCGCAATTAGTGTACATTTAGCACAAACACAATCCCTCCAGCGACAATACCTTTTATGACCCTTCAGAGCACTTACCTACAATTAAAAATTATTTTCTCGTTATTATTGTTTTATTTTTTGAATTAATTAATTATTTAATTAATAAAGATGTAAAACCACTGACCACACCATGATTACGGCATCTAGCACATTTTGGTGTACGTTGATAACGTTCAGATGCGGCACGCAAAAAGAATGCCGGTGGTAATGCACCTAATACCGGGTGTTGAGACATTAAATTTGTCATATCAACACCACTCGGTAAACTCATTATAAAAATTTTTAATTTTTTATTATACTTTTCGACACAAAAATATTTTTTTCTTTCTTCCTTTCTTTTTTTTTTTTTTTTTTGTTACAAAGCACTTTTACTTAATTTAATTAAACTAAATGTTATCTTCGCTGTTAAATCATAAACACTTAACCATTTTAATTATTTTTTTATATTTTTTTTTACCGAAAGAACAAATAATTTTATTCACACTAAAAACTTTGAACTCAGCACTTTCTAATTTTTTCCTTTTCTATAATTAATGTACAAATTGCAAAGTAAATGACACAAATTGTTTAAAAACCCGACAACACAGAAAGACAACACAACAATTATAGATTGTTGATGAACAAACACATCCAGTTAAACATACACAAAAAAAAACAAAAAAAAAAAAAATTATCGAAGAGAACTTTATATATTTTATATTTTATGTCATATCATGACAAACATTGAAATGCTACTGATTCAAAATAATATCAAATATTGAACCCAAATAGAAAAGAAAAGAAAAAAAAAAAAAAAAAGATCAGAAAAATAGAAAAAATAATAATAGCAAATGTTTTAAAAGAAATAAACTAACCAACCAAACATAACAATAATAATACAGAAAGTGAAATAGAAAAATATAAATGTGAAATGGGATATTATATGGTAATGTTAGTAGTAGCCAAAGTATAAGTGCTACAAATGGCTGGAGAGTGGCAACAAATAGTTAAATGTTTAAAATGTATTTTTCCAACCAACCAAATCTAACCAAATAATTTAAACTAGTGAACACCGTCAAACGGGGAATGACAAACAGGAGTAGAAACAGCATCTACAGCAGCAACAGTATTTACAGCAGCAGCATCAGCAGCAGCAGTAACATCAGCAGCATCTAGCAGTAGTAACATTCAATTGTATTCAATCTTTTCGCTATACATATGCAGAGTATTTATGTAGACATTTTACATAAACGTGAAGGAATAATTCTTCACTATTTTTCTTATATTCAATAGACAATGCAACCGCATATGTTTTTTAAAGAAATATTTTTCTTTAAAACTGTTTAGAGTCTATGTCGGTAGCGACGAAAACACGGTTTGCTATTTTTGTTATTTTTTTTTTTTTTACTTGGCTTAAGAGTGCTGAAATTAAGTAACTCGAACTAACTAGAAAACTTTAAATTATTCAAAATTAGCCAGTAAGGAAATATCAAACAAAAAGTCTTCTAACTATGAAAACTTTTATGTAACAACCAAAAGCTTAACAATGCAGAAATTATTGACATTTTAAGTTATTTTGTGTGATATTCGTCTTACGACAAAACTCTCGACCAAAATTATTTTCCGAATGCTGTTCATTCTGATGATTTTACTGCACTTTTATCCACTCAAAACTGTGTTATTGTCAGTTGAAATTCGCATTTCGCATACCCTCACAAAATGTTGACAAGGACTGTCCTAGTTTTTCAATATAACAGAATATCATTATCAATGCAAGACAGAGTGAACAGTAAATAAATTTTATAATTTCCCCAGAAAAAAAAAAATAAATAAAAATATTAATAAAAAACCGCCAAGAGAGCAAAAGAGATATTTTTATCCAAATTTTTTATTAGTTTTATAAAAGTTTTATCAAACAGAAATAATGTCTGTTGCAAATGCCAATAAATAATTAATAAAATTTTGATTTAGTAATAATTGAGGACATTTTTTTTTTTAAATAATAATTAAATTCGCCATTTTCTTTCTGAATAAATTAAATGCGATGTTACCGTTTTAAATTTACAGCAGGGGGTAAAAAAGTAATTAAATTGTAAATTTTTATGTTAATAATATATTTTTATTTACATTTTCATTTAGTAACAAATTAATTCATGTAAAGAGCATAAATTATCTTCTTCATTTATGTTTCGTACGCAAAAACTGCGTTTTTATATAGTTTTATCGTTTTTAAAAAAGAAATTGTTGTTTCTGTTTGTATGTATTGCTCCACCCCTTTTTTATTCCATTTGAATATTTTCGATATCTAGAAACAAAAAATACATTAAAATGGGGGTGGAGCTTAGAAAATAATTGTTATTTTTCGTTAAGAGTGCTTTTGTTATGAAAAGCTTTTGTTATTCTTATTTTATTTAATTCAATTTTTTTTTTTTTTTTTTTGCTCTCTCTATTTGTTATTATTTTCTTGTCAAACTTTTAATCAAAAAAAAAAAAAATAATAATAAAAAAACTAAGTATTGTTACCACCTTCTAATTATTTTTTCTTTTAACAAAACTGTTTTTAGATTTTCACGTTTTCTGGTAAATTGTATTTGTTTTTGTGTTTGGTAAACAATGAAATGTTTTTTCATTTAACACAAATTATTTATTAGAGTGAAATTTTAACGTTTCTGTTACCTTTTCCTACAATATTTTCTCTATTGCATGTATAGAATAATTATACGGTTGATAAAATTTTTAAATAAAAAAAACAAGCGAATTAAAGAACCCAGATCTCAACTAGGGAAATTTTTATTAAAATGTTTATTTATTATATAATGCGCGCCATCTGTGTGAAAGTAGAATTAATATATTTTCATTTCTTTTTTTACAAAGAACTTGTAAGCTGAAATCCTCACTTAAATTAGATGAAAATGAATTAAACTAATCTTAACGAAAATACAAGATATCTATTTTTTAAAAATATATTCAATAGAGATTAATGGATTTTTTTTTCCTTTTCGTAGACAATACAATTAAAAATGCATTTATACGGTGAAACAAGCAAAACTCTAGCAAAATCATTAAAATTACATCAAAGCAAAACTCATTAAACACACAAAATTCTAATAACAAAGCAACGGAAACAAGTTATTGATGCAAACAAATATTAATAAAAATTGCATTTAAGCAAAGCAAAAAAAAAAAAAAAAAAAACCATTTACCTATTGCCCTTGATTTAGTAAAAGTAAAACAAAAAAACAAAAAAAATCTTTTTTAAGCAAAAAATAAGAAACTAAACGATCAAAAAAAAAAAAATTTAACTAAAACAATTGCATTAACCGTTACAAAATATGTTAAACCAGTTTTTATAACAAATTACAAAAACAAAAATAGTTTTTTTTTTATTTAATTAACACAAATTGACTTAACGTTGTTGAAAGGATCAAATTTATTGTTTTCCATGGTTAAAAAAAAAAATTAGAAAGAATTGCATTAAAGCTGTTAAAAAAAAAAAAAAAAAGCTGTTGTTACATTAGAAAGATAAATCATTTGTTACAGCTTTCCTGTGTATAAAACCGAAGAAAATTACACAAACAGGGTTCGTCAACATTATCTATGTTCTGAAAAACCTTTCGAAAAATTCACATTTTTACTGTTTCTTATAAATAATTATTCTGTAACCAATTAATAAATTTTTATTTATTATTTGTTCAAGGTTTTTTATTCGGAAAATGCATAAACAACAAAAACTACTTTTTCTAGTCGATATTGAACTTACACAAAATAATTCTTTAATTTTTATTTTTATTTTTATTTTTATTTTTAGTTAATTTATTCCTAATAATTAATATTTAAACAATTTATTATTATAGAAAAACCACGCAATTTAGTACAGGCTAGGTTACCGACCTCTGTTCATAGACAAAATTATTTATTGATGTTTGCACTGCACTGCAATCTGTATATCAAGGTTTCTAGTCGTAAATCAAAATGTAGGCTTTAAATGCGTTTAGAAAAATGTGTAAGCCTAAAGAGATTACTGTACCAGACATTATGTTACCAATAAACCGTCATAACTAACAAAAACGAAACACCTCTAGTGCTAAAACAATTTTTGTTAATGAAAAGCCGGTCATAGCAAAATTATTTGTTTCATTAAAAAAAAAAAAAAATCTATAACCAAGCCACTTAAAAGCGTTAAAACCCCACAACAACAACAAAAAAAAAATATCAATAAAGCAAATCAATTGAACAGCAAAAATATTTCAAAAATTTATTTAAGACTCTATGTCTCATAGCTTTAAAAAAAAAAACGCGAATAGAGTTGTTAACCTTTTCTCTTTCTCTCTTTTTACTATTTCAAGATTTATTTGCCAGAAATTATTTGAACTAAATTTTAATCTGAACTAAAAAAAAAAAAAAAAATTCTATTCATATTACGGAAGAAATATTTGTTTTTTGTCATTAATTAATGTTGTTGCTGTTTGCTGTTACTGTTGCTATTTTATTATATTTTTTTTCTAAACGATACTGTTAAACGTTTTTACCTTTAAAAAATAAAACAAAAACTATTATTACTTGATATATAGAACAAGAAAAATTTGAAAACAGAAAAAAAAAAAATAAACATAGCAATCCGCGAATAGAGTAAAAATAAAAATAAAAAACTTTTTTTCCGCTTGTTTTCTTTTTTTCTTTTATTTTTTTAATTTTTTAATCAATAAATAGACCTACCACGTGGTTGTCAATTAGATTCTAACTTAAGTTAATAAATTTTTTTCAAAATTTTAAATATTAGTTTAATAATAAGAGAATTTTAATAAAGAAAGGTGAACATGAATGTAATTAATTTACAAGGTGATTCTATTATAGATTTTTATTTTATTTTATTTTATTTTATTTTATTTTATAGTGAATGAGTATTTTAATAAACAAAAAAAAAGCTTATTTTTAATCTTTAAAACGTGCAAAATCGGTAAAGTATGTCAAAAATGATGTAATTTTCATTAATAATTGTTTAAGTTTTGTGTAAACATCGATTACAGTCCGATATAACCGCTGATTTCATCTCTAAAAATCGTTAAACACATGTTTTGGGTAAAATAAATTAACCGAAAGCCGTTAAAGAAATTCAAATAAAAGTCAAAAAGCTGAATTTTGACAAATGAAAATTTTATAAACATAACCAAAGAAACGAAAAAGCTTTTTTCGTTATTATTTTATTCTGTGCAATTAGTACCTTAGGTAAAAGAATATCTTTAAAATAAATTAAACATCACCCTGTAATTAAATTTATTTATTTTAACATAAATCTATAATTATTTCATTCATTTTCGTTATACGAATAAATTCATAAATTATTTGTATTCAAGTATAAAAGTTTAACTTACAAAAATAGTTTATATACAAACAAATATTTTATTTATTTAAATAATAATAATAATAATAATAATATATTAAAATATACCACCTACCCATCCCACCTATATTAACCGATTGTAATATTTCTTTGCAATAAAAACACAATTTTAAAAAAACTCATTTTTTTTTAACAAGACTTTTGTAAAACTTTATTTTAACATTTCTGTGTGCTATTTCTATTTCTATTATTATTTTTTTTTTATTTGTTATTATTGCATTTTCATGTAATATTTTTACTTTAAAATGTGGCATTTTGCATTATAACATATGCAAAATGAAAATAATAAAATAAAATAAAAGATTACATTACCAAAACTAAGAAAAAAAATTATTATGCAAATATTATGATTTCGTTTGTTTATTGAAAAATTTCTTTGGAATTATTTTTGTTTTTGTTAAGTAAACAAGTAGAATGTTTATGTTTTTGTTATTTGATTAATATATTTATATAAATATGCAATATGTTTAATAAAAAAATGCAATTATTTATGTATATTGTAGGGGGTGTACAACCTTAAATACGAATCTATGTTCCACATGATTTGTTAAATCTAATTTATGGTCGTTGTGAATCTTGTACAAGTCTTTATCCGTTTCTAATCAAATATTATTCATTTTGTTCTGTTTAGAGGTTTATAATCAAATCATAATTAATTTAAAATTATTAAATTTAAGGATAATTAGCCTTTATGCTACGATTCAATTAAACAACGATAAAATCGTTTGTCTCAGCTAAGCTTTAGTCTGGACATTTACATAAAAACTACGACAGATAGAGAGGAAAAAAAAAACCGCTTTTTTTTATACCATATTTTTGTATTTTTCTTGTTACTTAAACAAATATAAATGCACACGCAAATATAAAAAACGTATATTAGAAATTAGAAGCAAATAGCAAAGCTAATAAATAGATAAAAAAAAAATTAAGCTAAAAGCAACACAAAAGCATAAAAAGTTGTATAAAAGAGATGAAGTAGTTTTGTTGTTTCTTTTTCAGTTTTTTTTTTTTTCTGTTATATATTCAACACACAAGCAAAAACACCAAGTGTTTGTACTCGCTTATACTCACCACACACTGAAGACATTTTTTTTTTTTTTTTTTTTTTTATTTGTTGCTCATTACTCGTTACTTTTCTTATTAATTTTATTTATTTATTTATTAGTTTTCTTTCTTCTTTAAAAAAAAAAAAAAATTTTTTTTTTTTATTTTTACTTTATATAAATAAATGAAACAAAAAATATTAAAATAAATAAACAAATACAAAAAATAAAAAATAAAAGGTATATAAAGGTAAAACATTTTACTATATAAATTCATTTGTTGTAATTTTTTATTTTTATTTATATCGATTGTCTTGTCTTGTCTTGTCTTGTCTTGTCTTGTCTTGATTATAGTATTATTATTATTATTATTATTATTATAAGCTTTTTATAATTTTTTTTTACAATACAATATTAAAAACTCCTTCTCTTTTAGCTAAATTTTTTTATGTTTTGCTATTTATATTATTTTAATTTAAAATTTTAATTTAGTTTTAAAAAACAAAAGTAAATTAAAAAAAAAAACAAAAAAAAAGTTTTTGTTTAAAACTGTAACACAAAAAGTGATTTAATTAATTATTTATTTATTAAAGTTACGTGATAAATAAAAACAAAAAGAAAGAAAAAAAAAACAATTATTATTTTTTTTTGGTGTGTTAAAGGATAAAATAGTTTAATTAAAAAAAAAAAAAAAAAAAAAAAAGTAGACGACGAAAAAGAAAAAAAGAAAAAAAAATAAAATTATGAATTTAAAGGTGAGTAAATAAATATTTATATTAAAAAGTGAAATAAAGAAAGAAAAAATTAAATTAAATCGCAGGTGTAATAAGATTAAAAATAATTACACAAAAAATTGTTTTTTTTTTTTTTTTCATTTCTTTTCTTTTCTTTTCTTTTCTTTTTAAATTATGTTACAAATTTGTTTGCGTAATTTGTTGTGAAATTTAATCGATAATTTAAAAAAAAAAATTTTCGAATTTTTTTTATTTACGTACAAGAGAGAAGCAGAAAAAAAGGCAAAAATTCATTGAAAAAAAAAAATTTCGTGTGAATTTTTTTTGGTTGTTAATAAATTATTTATATTATAAAATAGATACAGCATAAAAAATTATGTTAATTAATTGTTTACTCTTTACTTTTCTTTTCAATTTTTTTTTTATTAATAATAATTATTTTTTTTTTTTTTACTGTAGCTTACAAAGCTTTTTACACACCACGTACGTATCGTACACCATGTGTTATGAATTTTATTTCATTTTAATTATTTTAACGGTTTTTGATATAAAATAAATTATAAATTATAAATCTGTGTTTTTTTGCAGGTAATTAAGTGAATAATTTAATATCTTATCTATGTTATCTAAATAATAAAAAAAAAAAAATATTTCTATATATTGTAAACATTCCGGCGCATAATTTTTATTCTGCTTTCTACATACATAATTAGTAGCATTTGTATGAGATTGTAACAAACTTTGTTAATTTTAACGAAACAAACACTAATTAAACTAAAATATTCCTTTAAAATTACTTTAAAAAAAAAAGTCGTTTAAATAATTTACCACAATAAAAAAAATTAATTTTGAACACAGGTAAAAACCCTAAAAAACGATAAAAATCAAGCAAAGTGTTCATAATTATAATAAATCTAATTTTTTTTTTTTTTTTTTTTTTTGTAACTTCCGCATGTCTTAAATACACATAAAATGTGTTTGTAGAAATATAAAATAAAAGTTATGTATCCTTGAGCATCGATGATTTAATTTTGATTAACCGCAGAGACATTGACAACAGAGAATAGAAACGACAAACAGAAGCAACGAAAATTAAACGACAAAGCTTAATAAATAAAAAAAATTTTTTTTTTTTTTTTTGTTATAGTTTAAAAATTATTTCAGGTGTATTTATATTACCTCTCTCTCTATCTCTCTATCTCTTTATTAATATAATTTAATTTAATTTAATTTTTTTATATAAATATAATTTCAATGAAATCAAAAAAAAAAAAAACACACACAAACAGGCGACAAAAAAAATTCTTGTCGTCTATTTTATTTAATAGAAGAAAACAGACAAGAAAAAAAAAAAAAAAACATTCTTCGATTAATATCATTAATAAAATATACGGAGGACGTGAGTTAAAATTTAATAAACTTTATATTGACGCGTGACAACGAGAAATAAATTAAATTAAACGCAACTGAATCCTGAAACGTATACACATCAGCTGGGGTTTGTTGTTTTGAATAAATAATCAAATAATAGACGAAGAAAAATAATTTATTATTTTTTTTTTTTTTTTGAATTTTTGTTTTAAATTCTTTTAACAAAAATAAACTTTTGTTCTTAGTAATGAACTAATAGAAAGCAAAAAAAAAATTAGATAAAGAATAGAAATAAAGCTGAAAATTATGTTATCACGGTTATTCACTTGGTAATTTGTTTAAATTTTAAAAATACGCGGAATGATCCCCCAACGCTAAGGTTACATATTGAGAAGCGATTGCTTGATTTATACACGCGAATTTATAGCTTTTACTTTGTATTTTACTAAAATCTAAAAAAAACAATTTGACCCGTTTAGCTTTCGTTGCAACTTGCAAGCATAGTCTGACACGATAAACCTTTTTTAAATAAATAATAAATAAACTTTGTAACAAAAAAAAACAATAATTTACAATAAAATTACTAAGAACATTAACAATAAATCAATTAATTCTTGATAAATAATTATTTATTTCTTAATAATATTCTGTAAACAATAATTTCTTTCTACATAATTAATTGATGGATCATGACTGTTCATTCCCATTTAATTTAAAAAATAATGAAAAGGATTTTTTAATTTAACACGTTCAATAAATAATTATTAATCTAATAGAAAATTAAGTAAAAATTGTAGAGATAATTATTATTAATGTGGGTGGTGTAACAAATCTATTTTTTTTTTTTTTTTTTTTTCATTTAAAAATTTAATTACTATAGAGTGTAGTAGAAAATTTTTGTTTTGTTTTATTTGTAATATGTCAAACAATACACAACAGTCAGGTTGGCCGAGCGGTCTAAGGCGCCAGATTTAAGCTCTGGTTCCCAATTGGGAGCGTGGGTTCGAACCCCACATCTGACAGAATTTTTTTTTTTTTAACATTTATTTATTTTTTTAACTTTAATTAGTTTATGTGAATTTTCTACTTTTAATTGACTTTTGTAACCTGTGTGCCATTTTTCAATGTCACAATCGTGTTATGTTTTTAATGGTTTTCCTCCTGTCAATTCGGTGACTAAGCAAATCGATTGCTTTTGTTTCACAGATGTAACGAAAAAAAAAAAAAACGAAAACATTGGCGAAAAAATATCCAAAGATCATAAACCCGTGACAAATAAATCGCCAACAGCGTTACCAATTCAAAGCGAAACATCACGTTTTTCTATTTTAAACCACAAAATAAAAAAAAAATAGTAAATAACCGGTTAATTTATAAAACAAAGTAGTTCACAAGTGTTATTTACGTTATAGCCAGCAACCTAAATTCATTTATCATAATCAATTTTTCGTTTTCTTGTTTTGTTTTAATAGAAGCAAATGGCAATAAGTTTTCTAAACAAAATCATGATTCACGACTAGATAGATATACAATAATCGCAATTTATTGCCTTTAATCGACCAGAAAAGAATTAATCTTAGAGGTTGATATACATTTTATTTTTTTTTTTTGTTCTCGGTGTTAAGACAATTCCACGGTTTATTGTTTCTCAAGGTAAGTAATAATCCGAGATCAGAAAAAACAATCAGAAAAGTCCAAAGGATCGATATTTTATTATAATTTTTTTTTTTTTTTTGACATATATCGCCTAACAACATGCAAAATGTGTTACAGTAAAAGCAAGAATTTAAAATTCGTAAAAAATGACTAAAAAAAAAAAAAAAAATTGTATTAATAAAAGTTCAAGGAAATTGTATAAAAAAAAAAATAAAAAAAATAATAATAAATAAATTTAAAGTCACACCTGGTTATAACCTTGACTTAATAAATCATCGCGCAACAACAAACAAATACACCCCACAGTTTTAATATTTTTTTTATTTTTCTTTAACCGTACCGTAATGATAATTAAACAGCCTTAACCTAAATTTAAGGAACCTTTTCACTTCTTTATAACCTTTATTGTTAACATTATTAAAATATATTTTTACCACACCGAATAACAACAGAATTAGCAACGTTAAAAATCGTGTCATCCATAAATCATCCATAAGAAAGAAAGAAAAAAAAAAAAAAAAAGTTTCTCTGTAATTTTCTTTTTTAATTCCGTTAAAAAAAAAACAAAAAAACGTTTTTAGGTTATGTAAGGTTAGTTATATGTTGCTTAAAGTTTAAAATCATGATTTTAATTATAATTTATTGAGCTTTTCTACATAACTGACTTTTCGTTGCCCTTTTAGTTAAACATTTCTTCTCTTTGCTAGCCTTTTTAATTAACTTTTTCTAATACACAATAGACGTCTTAATCAACGTCTTAAATCATTATTATTAATTATTATTACCGTTTATCAAATTAAATCGTCTTTAATGTATTAAAATGTACTTAAATACTAAACAAATATTTTCTTATTTCTTATTTTTACGCTCACTAAATGCGTTTTTTTTTTTTTTTTTAGTCGTTTCTTTAAAAAAACAAAAGAATTTTAATCATTTAACGGTTGCGCACAAAAACGTGATAAAAAGTTCAAAGAAAAAACATTTTTTAACAAAATAAGGTAAATAACTTGCATTAACTACAGTTAGTAAAACAGCGAAAAAAAAATTATAGTTTTATGTCAAAATGGTGTTTTTGTATTTTATCTTTAAATGAAAAGTTTGTTGTAAGAAAAATGTAGAAAAAAAAAAAAAAAAAAAAAAAAACCGTCTAAGGTATAATTATTAAAACGAGAAAATAATAAATAAATAAATAAAAAAAAAAAATCTATCTCTCTAAATAAAATTTATTACAAAAGAAAATAGAAAAAAAATTCTAATTCTTTGTTGCAATTTCAACGTTTTGGTTTTTTTTTTCCCCGTTTTTCTTTCATTCCAATTAAATTTCCATTTCTCTAACTTAACAAATAATTTATTTTTTTTTTTTATTATTGTTTATAATTAATTAAACGTTTTGTTTTTTTTTTTTTTTTGTAAGTCTGCTTAGTTTTTAGTAAAAGAAATTTATTAATAAAATGCAGGAAGTTAAAGCTTGAATTGTGCTTTTTTTTTTTGTTTTTCTTCTGTTTTATTGGCAACAAATATTTCTGGTTGTGGGAAAATTCATTTCTTTCATTACGATAATTGATTATACAAAAAATTATTACTCTTTTTCTCGCTGTGTGTTTAAATTGTTCGTTTTTTCTGTTGTATCTGGTTGCTTTTTTAATAGTTTAGGAAGTGTGAAAGGAACGCCTTTTAAGACACAACCGATCATTTAACACCAAGAATAAAATAACAAAATTATTGCTCGCTTCCAATAATTCGAAATACCACGGTTAACAGTCCACAGTTAACATGGTAACCAAAAATAGTTAGCTCTAGTTACGTATTTCTATGTTTGGAATCAAATCACCAGTCTGGTTCACACCAATTCTCCCAACACATTATTGCATACAACGCGATAACAAATTACCACAATTTTTGATTAAGAAATTTTCTTCGTAAATGCATAAATTATAGTAAAATTTAAAATTTTTTATTGTGTGTATGTAAAAAATTTCAACAACAAAAACCAAATAACAACGCAGCACAAATAAAATTGAAATCCACCTACGCATTTTTCAAGTTGAAACACACATAAAATTCACACCTCACTATAGATCTATTGTTTTTGCATACTTTTAATTAATTTAATTAAATGTTTTGTAATCTAAAAGAACTTGTTTTGTCTTGTCCTTGTTTTTATGTAATTTTTTATTAATTAATTAATTAATTACTGGTCTACATATTTTTGCATAATTATAACACCGCTCAAGCAGTTAATACGAATTTATAAATTTTTATAAATATTACAGCATTAATTACGTGCAAGTAATACGACTCTAATTTTTTAAAGAAATAATTAATCAATAAATGAAACAAAGAAATGCATTCGATGGTCAATGGTTAATTAAATGAAAAATAATTAACAGCGTTAACAAAAAAAAAACAAATTTCTGATTACGGTAATAAGTAAATTACAGAATTACAGAAAACGAAAAAAAAAAAAAAAAAACTTTACTTCCTGATTGTAAAATAAAAATTCAAAGAAAAAATGCCAAAAGGTCAGCGATAATAATTTTTAATTTTTTTTTTTTTTTTTTCGTTTCTTTTACTTTCCGACATTACAAAATTAATTTAAAAAAAGAAAAAAAAAAAACAAATTTCTATAGATAAATTAATTGATTTTTTCTTTTCTCTTTAGTTTTCCTTAGTTTTCTCATTATTATTGGGATTAGCTAGTTGTGGATTATTGCGTAAACCAAAAGTCTACAATGCGGTGATAACAACAGATGAGAATTTAACATCAAGCCGTGCTTATCCACTGTTACAGCCAGTTGTACATGAGACACATGGTTATGGGTACCCATTCGGACATCCTGGTTATCCAAGTTTTAATCCCTATAATTTCTATGATTCGTATTATCATCAATTCCCAGCTAGTTTCCCAGCGATTCAAGGAAGAAATAATTTTGTAAGTGAAACAGTTTTTATTATCGGATTTTAATTAATTGAAGTTTTATGATTTTTAGCAGCCAAAGTTAAGCGATGAACCGATTATCACGGAAAGTGAGGAAGGTAGTGAATTAGAGCAACGTTCTGAAATGAATGAAGGTAACAGCGAAGAAACCCAAAAACAAGAGCAAGATCAACAGCAAGAGGGAGAGGTCAAAGATGATGAAATCAATGAAAGCAAAATGAAACCAGAACAGCCACCACCAATTCCATTGAATGAATTTGGCTTACCACCTAGTTTAATACCATTAAATTCTTATCCATCTCAATTGCAACAACCGCAACAGCAACATCTTCCAATTAACCTTCAACCCTACCAATACAATTCTTATCCACTGATCTACGATTCCTTTGGTGGTTACAATCCAAATCCTTACTTACCTCCATATGGTTATTATCCACAATTATTACACAATAATTTGCCAATACAGGGTTTTAGAAAAAACCAACTGTCACAGTTTGTGACCAAGCAAAAGGAGTTAATTCCACAGGATAGCCAAAAGCAACAATCGATTGATGAGAATAATGAAAACCAAAAGCCATCACAGTTGCAGGAGAATATTAAAAATAATGCCAATAAAAATGAGAATATAGCTGATGTACCTCCACCACCATTGCCATCCGGTGCTAATATGACTCAATAATTTTTAAATAAATTTTTTCCTTATTTTTAATAATTTTTTTTTTTATATCCATTTTTCTATATCATATATAAAAAAAAAAAACAAAACATGCACCCTGTATTAATTAATTAATTAATTTTTTTCTTTTCCTTAAATATTATTTATAAATCACAAATATATTATATTGTATTATTCGATTTTATTAAATTATTTTTAATTAATTTGAATTTTTTTTTGTTTTATTTAATGTGTTATTCGGTGCATCTGGTATACCAAAGATGTGTACCAAAAAATGAAAACCTTTTGTGTACAGACCCTGTACGTTTATTTTCACCCAATTATGATTGATGCCACCTGAATGATACGTCGGTATACCGCCGGTACCATCCTTTATTTGGTCGGTTACTTCAACATGTGTTATTAAAATTGGTACATCGAGATAAATCTGTAAATTTCCTTTTTAATTAATTAATTAATTAACGAATAAATGAGCACAGTGATACACAAACCTCAATCAAAGCGTTAACAGTACTTGGTGCTGGTCCATTATTTTCGATTTTCGTATTATCTGTGTACAGCCATTGATCACCTTTTATCCGATGTCCAATATACAAATTATTACCAGGTACAACCACATTAGATAACACTGGCACCGGTAAACTATGATTTTTCGCAATTGTCTCGATTTTAAATTTCACATCATTGTAATTAATATTCTCCACGATTGTATTAAAATGTTCTTTACGCGATAATTTATATCCATCACAAACAATTAGTTTTATTAATAAAATACCAAAAAGTATTTTCAACATAATTCAAATAATAAATTTAATTAAATTTAATTTAATATTAAAAATTGGCACAATGCGGAAGTAGTAAAAAAAAAAAAAAAAATGTTTTAAAATGTTTGTATGTAAAATTAATTTTTTAAATCTGTGGAAACGTCGTACCATCAATCGTTCAACGTTACACCACGGCTAGGAATAATATTTGTCTGTTCAAAAATTTGAATTGATGTAGGCACGGAATATGTTTAACAACAGCAATGATAACAGATAAACCTTCGCAACATTAAACAAGTAAATAAACTAAAAATATGAGACAATTTCTTTAGGTCAAATGATAATAAAAAAAAAATTCTTGTTCCTCGTTTTATTCAACAAAAACTCAATTTATTTAAGACAAAGAAACTATTCGTTTAAAATTTTTTTAATCCAGTTTAAGTGTGATCCAACATGTGTATAAACGCCTGGGAATTTATCGCTGCTGATTATTTTCTAAAAAGTTTAATTTTTTTTTTTTTTTGTACAAAAATTAGTTTTGTTTCTGTTTTTGTGGTAGAAAAATGATTTGTGCTGAATTACCTGTGAGTGGATGTATGAGGTTAATCCAATAACATAATATAAACCTCCGTGTTTAACAATTAATGGACCGCCAAGATCTCCAGTACATGTATCGCCACGTACATCCCATGCACAAAATTCAGTACTTGTTATGTTCGCATTTTGACG
Organism: Ptychoptera albimana; assembly: GCA_961205885.1. Lineage (NCBI taxonomy): Eukaryota > Metazoa > Arthropoda > Insecta > Diptera > Ptychopteridae > Ptychoptera > Ptychoptera albimana. The sequence continues at coordinate 18,890,703 of OY540805.1, read as the reverse complement.
GTGGAACATCGTGGTACAGTCTTGTGGTGATAATGGTGACACGGACTCCATTGTTATTTCTGCACGTGGTGGCCCATTTTTACGATAAACTTTTTTACACATATGCAAATACATTTGATGAAAATTATATCCGGTTGTGCTGGGTAAACAAATTGGTTGAATTGAATCTAAAAAAAAAAAAAAACGAGAAAAAAAAATTCAAAACAGATCTCTAATTATTATTGTGAAAATACTTAGTTACTGGTTATATTGATTGGTTCACTTAACCGAATAATCGCAACATCCTTTGTTTTGTGCATGAAAACTTTATCAATGCCCACTGTTACAACAGCGCTACGATTCCTTGAAAGTCCAGTAGTTCCCCACGTAATGTAATCACCTAAGCGTACGCCAGAACTAGAAACAAAATTTTAAAGAAATTATCCAGTAAAATAATTTATTAAAGTGCCTTACACCACCCAGAATGGATAAGAATTATGTAAACTTGACACAGTTGTCATCACATGTTGTGCATCAATCAGAAAACCTTTGCTTAAAGTTTTCCGTTTATTGAAATGTGTTGGATCTGAATGTTCAATCATAACTAACCAAGGATGATCATCACCTAGATTTGCACCACATTGAACTTGTTTTTTATCATATGGTAAATTACGGTAATACTCAAGGAACCAAACTCTCTTTTCACCAACATTTTTATTTGTTGATGTGAATGGTGAACTCCATGTACGTTTCGTTGGTATTGTTATTGGATTTTCTGTTGTCGATTTAGTTATTTGCGGTCGTCTAATTGTTGGTAACGCTATTATTCCAACAGTTGTAACTTCATATATGGTTATTATCTTTGAATGGTCTGTTATATTCACATTGCGATGCGGTGCTCTTGTTGGTAATATTGTTGAACGTACAGTCGTTTCGCCATCTTTTAAAAAACGAGAAACATTTACATCAAATAGAAATAGAGGAAATAGAGAAAATTTAATTAAATAATACTTATAATGGTGAGGAAGCAAGATAATAAAATAAATGTTTGTAGAAATTTCATTATTTTTTGTTAATCTTTTGTAATTTTTTTTTTCTTTTTTCTCTATTTTAACTTAACTGAATGAACGTTTTAATTAAACTAATTTTTGTTTGACTTCTAATTAAATGAGATTTTTTATTTATTTTTTATTTTTTGTTAATTGTTTATTTATTTAATTTTTAATTTTTAATTTTTAATTATTTTAGTCTAGCATTATTTTAAATAAACGAAAAAAAATAAATTAAAATCGCTGTATGTGTGATAAACACCGAAATATTAACAGAATTTAATGGGTTTTGGTGCAAAAAAAAAAAAAAAAAATATATATATTCTTATTTTTTGGAATTTCTATGTTTCTCGGTTTCTACATATAAAATGTTAACAGATTTAGTTGATTCCGAATTACATAAACAGCAAAACGTCTATGGTGTTAATTTCCTTTAGTAAATTATTAAGAAGCGTAAATTCAATTGCACACCACACAACACAACATAACATAACACAAAAAACAATAATCTAGCTTAGTTAAGTAACTAGAAGAAAAAAAAAACAAAACAAAACAAACAAAGAGAAAATTATTATCTCTGTGAAAATATAAAAATAGCAAAAAAGGAAACACAAAAATTCTTGGAACTTTAGAGAAAAAAACATTTTTTTGTTGTTTTTTTTATTTAATTAATTAATTAAATTTTTTTTTTTTCTTTTTTTTTGGAAATAAAAATATTAAGCAGATTCAATAGAAACACTTTCATTATTATTATCAGTTTGTTCCTCTTGATTTATTTGTGGTTCACTGTCAGACTCCTGGATATCAGTTTCATCAAATGTTTCAGTATCACCTTGGGGTATGAACTGTGGATAAAATGGTCCTTGTATAAGATATGGATGTTGGACACCACCATAGTGCACTGGTACGGTATATGTTACACCAACCGGACGGATAATATTACTAATAATCGGTGAGACGGTTTTATAAGCGTGTCCTTCAACAGTGCTATACGCAAAATTACCACCAAATCTTTCTGAGTGTACAATTGCTGAATCATGTTCCGGTGCCCGGAATATAAATGAGGCGCTCACAACACTAAGCACACCTCCTACACCAATTAATGTTACTAAAAATCTCATCTGTAATGTAATAAAGTACAAGGAATTCTGATAAATGTTTTATGAAAATAAATTTATAAAATGATTTTACCTTTATGTCTTTTAATTAATAATCGTAGCTCGTTGCTAGTGTTTTATTGGAATAACAAACAATGTATGGATAGTTCTATAATATTTTCGTCGCTTTTATATCAGAACAATTGCATCTTATCTATTAGCTGACTAACTCATAAGCCTACAATGGTATTTAAATAAATAAATAAAAAAAGTCATTAATTGTAACAAGATCCATTAGACTCACTCTTATTACCATTTGTTGCCTTTTATGCAAAATAAATAACCACAAAAATCCATGTCATACAGCCAAAGAAATAGAAATTTAAGCGACATGAAACTAGAAATAAAAAAAATTATTTTCCATTTGTATCATTTTATTAAAAATCTGCGAAAAGTAATTCTATTCAGTTATTGATCCATAAATTTAATTAAAAAAAATGGTGCCCTGCTTTTTTTTTTTATTAATTATTTATGAGATTTAAAGAATATTTCGAGACAAGTAGATTATTTTCTCATAAATCAAGGACAATGGAATTAATGTCGTGTTATTAAAGCCAAACAAAACAAGTAACTTCTGGGTTTGATCTTTAGTTTTTTTTTTTCATAAATCCGATGTTAAAAACCTTTTTGCATTGAATCGATGTGAATCCAAAATTAAATTCTATTATCTGGAAGAAAAAAAAAATGTTTTTTATCACTGCTTGTTACGGAAAAACAAAAATTTACCACGAATAACCACGTAGTTGCGTTTTAATTGTATGTTGGTTTATTCAAATTAATTTTTTTATTTATTTATTTAATCTTTCTTTAGTTCGGATACAAATAATTGATTTTATAATTATATTTATGTTAAATTTATTTATTTAAATACTTGTTGTGTTTTTTTGTATATATGGTGATTGCCTATTATTTGGATTTTTAAGATGGAAGAACATGTGTCTTCTACTTAATCATTAAGGAATCTTTACGATTAATTAACAAAATTAATTAATTTTGAAGTTTTATCTTTAACAGCACGTTCTAACGAAATAAACGTAACTAAAAACCCAGTTGATATGGGAAAATAACTTTATAGAACCCCTGCATTTAGTAATCATTTGAATAACAAATTATTGCATAATAAATTGTAAGAAACTAATCAAAATATGCAATCCTTCTGGTTTTATCATGGAAACTACTTGATAAATAATAATAACAATAATTATAAATTACTTGATCCAGTTTAAATAATAAATTATTTAATTATAGAAAAGCAGAAATCATACCACACAATGTAATATTTAAATTTCTCATTGTTTTGTAATGCAGTAAAAAAATTCTTCTTACCGAACCCGTAGAACAATGTTGATTTTGTTGCTCTAAAGATTTTATTCCTGCAAAGTTTCAGTAAAAAAAAAAAAAACAATAAAGCTGATGCCAGGTATGCATTGCAAAATCGACTTAGTTCTGAAATTTTAAGAAATAAAATTCCATTTGAACACGAATTTTTAAATGTTTGTTACTCGATTACTCGAACTATTTATATATATTTAAAATTTTTTTTTATTATTATAAATTATTGAACTTGGCCTTAAATGTATAAAGAACACAAAAATTATGTTGAGGTGGACCACTATACATGTTACGCTCTATATAAATAACATTTTATTTATGTTTTTACATTTCTAGCATGGTAGAAAGTAAATTTAATGCAAATAAAACGATAAAGAATTTTATTATTTAATTTTTTCCAAAGTCATTAATAAAACTTCTGGTCAATTGTACACCTCCTGATTTTATATATCGTTTTATTAATTTATTGTTTTATTTAAATAAAAATATATATTTAATTTCAATTCAATTATTTGTTATATTCTTCGTCTTATTATTATTATTATTATTTCAGGTAATAATAGAATATCCAACGTAAGTGCCATTCAAGTGTAATTGAATTTATCATTATTTAAATTGTTTTTTTTTAATTAATTCTTTATTTTGCAGAGGTATAAACAATTTATTAACAAATTTTAATGATAAAAATAAAATTCCATGCAGTAGATTTCAAGCAGCAACAACAAAATCAAAAAAAAAAATATAACAGCAGCGAAAAAAGCTTTCAAAACGAAACAATGTATTGTAAACCCATCGGATAAGTGCAACTAAACATAACCTCTTGCACACACTCATATAGAAAAGAAATCGTTTGTCAAATAAAAATTTTCAATAGAAAAAATTATAATTTAATTTTTTGTGTTTTTATACTGCTAAACATGTTTTATAAACTATTAATAAAAAATCATAAATTCTTATCAACGAATTTAAATATTTTTCAATATAATAATTCTTTTTCAACACGGTATAGAAATGTTTTCAGTCATATAATCAAAAATCAACAGCATCCAGATTTGTCGGGTTGTTGTGTTGGTAAGTTTTTACGAGATGCTGAATTTTATTTGAGCTTTAAACGTGTTTTTATTTATTGAGTGGAATTGTTGAAATAAAATTAAAAAGAGAGAATTTGCTAATCTTAAGAAAAATAAAATAAAACCATTTCCCGTTTTTTTTTTTTTGTTTTTGTTGAATATTAGAACCAACAAAATGTAATAATATTTGGAGTAGGAGGCAAGTGGCCAATACAATAAATTTCATTTTGTTACCACGTCATTATAGTGTAGCAAGTAAATTATCACCAATTAAACGCAAAATGGTATTGTTTTAATTTTTAATATTTTTTTATTTGAATTTTGAAAATATTTTTTTTTTTTTTTAATTAAACAGGCAGCCAAACTAACCGAACAAGAACGTAATGAGCAGCTAAAACCACTTTTGACAAGTGGATGGACACTTGTTGAAGGACGTGATGCAATTTATAAAGAATTTTTATTCAAGGATTTTAATCAAGTTGGGATTTTTCTTAATAATAAATAATTAATACAAATTTCGTTTTTTTTATTTTATTTTATTTTTGATACAAAAAATAGGCTTTTGGATTTATGACCCGTATCGCATTATTAGCTGATAAAATGGATCATCATCCAGAATGGTTTAATGTTTACAATAAAGTGCAAATAACATTATCAACACATGATGTCAGTGGTTTAAGCGGACGTGATATTAAATTAGCGAATTTTATTGAGAGTGTCGCCAAGTAATATCAATAATCAATAAACAACATGATGTGGACCAAAGTAGTTGTAGCAAACGATGAATGTACTCAATAATATTTACTTAAATAAATATAATTAAAATATAATTACACACATTTATATTAATTTAAAATTTTGCTTAATATTTTATAATCCGCTTCGTCAGGGTTTGAGTCATCTGTTAAAAATCTAAATAAATAAAAATAAAATTGATTACAAAAGAAAATTATTTTTATAAAAAAGAAACGAAAAATTATTACCCCAATTTGCTAAAGAATATCGCTCCTTCGTCATTATTTTTTAATGTTGTTAAAACAATTTTTTCCATTTTCCAGTGTTTTGCCATTGCCTCTAAAGCGCCCATCATAAACTTACCGAGACCTTTTCTTTGCATATCTTTCTCAATTTGTAATTCATAACTAAAATTATTTTTTTATTTAATAATATATTTTTTGGTTATGTTCAACTAAATAAATACAAATTTACCAATAAAGTACTGCTGAACCATAATCCAGATCAAATCTAAACATTGAAAATGCTATCGGTTCCTTTTTATCATCGTATGCAATTAGATAACGTGCCCACGGTTTGTTTAAATAATTCTGTTTTATCTTTGGTTGCCATCCTAAATTACTGGTCTTATAAAAACCAGCGACATTCTTTTCGGATAATTTAAATGACCACTTTATAAGCTTTGGTGTCATATCACTCTTTTTTTTACATTGTATCGTTATATTCAGATCATTATTAGTAAATTTATTATAATCGGGAAAATTTTCTAATGGATTTTTTGATAGATTTGCTTTTTCAATATTTTTCTGATGTTGTGCCATTTCATTACTTGTCGCCGTCATTTTTATTTATATGGGTAAAATAATAAAATTAAAAAAAAAGAAACTTTAATACTTGGAATTTAAAAACGAAAATTAAATAATAAAACCAACAATAGGAACTAAATTCACAACTATATTGAGGTTGTCAAATTATTTCAAATAGCCATTGGCGCCAAAATGTTACTTGGGATATTTTGTAATAAAAAAATTTCCCATTTTTTATAGCAATCTAATTACTGCTATTTTGCAACTCATGAAATAAAATTTTATTTTGTCATTAATTTAAATTAATTATTTATAGACAAAATGTAATGAAACGAAAAAATAAAACAAATAAATTTCAATGCAATGCGTTTTTTATTTAATTTGATTATTATAATACTTTATAGAGATTATTACAAATATATTTTCTTTCAATATCAATACTACGGTATTAAAACCCCTAATGAGTAAATTAATACAACAATTTATTTGTCTTTTTAAAATATTTTTATTCTTTTTTTTTTATAATTAAGCAATTAATACCTTTAGCAATATTTTTTTTATTATTATTATTTATTAATTTAAATCATTTTAAGAACTTTTCGGAACATAAGTCAATATCATAGCTGAATGCGGAGACATTGGTATAGCATTAGAATTAATTTTGCTCCTATAAATACAAAACGAAAATTAATTTAATAATTATTTAAAGAATTTTTTTATTTATAATAATATTACCTTTCCGCAATATCCTGATAATTATAACCATCGCTTAATAAATTGACAGTTAATTTATTGGATATTCCTCCAGCATGCTCAAAATTAGCTTCAATTGGATCATTTGTTGGATTCAACACAACAAAGTAACCTGGATTACCAGATTTAATCCTATAAAACACAGATTTTAAATCAATAAAAATTAAATAAAATTCACAAGTAAAAATTTAAACACACAAATAATGAAATAAGTAAAGCATATTTGCAAACGAAAAAAGACTCTTACCATTCCCTTTATATTATTCAAGTAGTTAACAGAAATGGTTAGTTTAGATAGACACAGAAAGCAAGTTAAATATATTAGTAAAATATTAGTTAATTTGTGTTATAAGAATAGAAATTATTTTTATTTTTAATTTTTTATACCTGGAATATGCAATAATTGAATCATTATTGCTGGTATGCCATTCAAAGCTACCATGCATAAACGATGGTGATTCACGTACAGCAACTAATTTTTTAAATAATGATGTATTATTTAGGGCGATAACATTCTCAACAGACAGTATTGGTACACCCGGTAATAAGAAGGTAAACATTAAGTATTCCGACATCTCTAAATGCTTTAATGTTTTTACATCAAACAACTAAAATACAAAAATAAAATTAAACAATGTAAAGATCTAATTCCAAAGAAAAAAAAAATAAATTAAATCTTACATTCCATTGTAACCATGTGGAATTTCCAATATTCCTTTTAATATTAGCAAACTCATCTACCAAATGCTTTACTTGATTTTTATTATCACCAAATATAAGTGGTAATCGGCCATATTTTGGTAAATCAATTGCAAACAATGTTTGATTGTTTAGTTTAAATACTTCTGGACTTTCAATATTATCAGTGACAGTTAGGAAACCTTTACCATTTGTATAATTATGAACAGTACGTTGGAAATCAAATAACAGTTCACTTAAACCGGGCTGATTTGTTGTGTGAAGATGCTTCCAGAATTTATAATTTGTTAGATCACCATTTTGTGGTACATCAGAATAAATATCATCGGAAAGTCTAGGATTTACAATTAAATTCTGAGCATTTGTTAAACGGAAACCCATAACACCTAGTGTTATCAATTGTTTTAATACATCCTTAAACTTTTGCTTTGCTACTGTATCATTCAATTGTAAGTCATATCGATTATCTCCGTATTGACTTAATACCCAATTTTGTGGCTTAACTTCCTTCCATGCTGCCTTATTATCACGCGATACCTTTATTTAAAAAAAAAAAATACGTTTTTATTATAACTTTTATTAAGATAAAATAAATAAAATGCATATAAATTACCCAATTATTTGGCAATTGTGGCTTGTTAGACCAGATAAATGGTGAACGACGAGTTTCATCATCCAACGCTTGTTTAAATAATTCATTATCACCAGTAACATAATTTGGCGTTATATCCAAAATTACATTTACATTCTTCTCTCTATAAATTATATCAATTTAAAAATAAACTTATTAACATTAATTCATATAACCTAACATTTTATAATAAAATTAAAACTCTCAATTGAATTCAATTAAATAATTTAAGCTTTTGTTAAAATAAATTTAACAGTGGATAATAAAGTTTAATAAAACGATTAAATTAATTCCACTTAAATAACAATAAGATGACAAAGGGTGATACACAAAAAATTAATTTTTATTTATTTTTTTTTCCTTACCTATAATGTTGCACTAATTTCTTAATTTTTTCCTCAATCTCTGGTCTATCGACCATATACGTTTCATCACCGGGTAACTCATATATAATACCAGTTGCACCAATTGTCTCCTCAACAAAATTACCTTTTTCATTGAAACTATCAATAAATTCACTTTTAACTAGGGGACCCCGTTGCCACCATGAAATTTCTTTTGGTGCCGCACAAGAATTTGCATTTAAAATAATTAAAATTGCACCAACTAGCATAGCAACCCATAATCCCCAGAAAAGTATGAATAAAATCCAACGTAAACGTATCCAAAATGGATCATTAGCATATTTCATCAGCTCATCTTTGGTCATGCCAGTAAAGGTCTAAAATGAATTCACAAAGAAATTTTTTTAAAATAAATTACAAACAAATAGATTAAAGATTATTACTTCAGCCATTTTTTAGGGTAATATTAAAAATCAAACAGTTTCTTTGGATATAAGATAAAATACTAAAATCACTAAATTTCTTATTAACAAGGTCTGGTTATGAATTTATAATAAATAAGAACAAATTTAATTAATTATTAAATATATGCTAATGAATTTTTATTTTACTGAGAAATAAATATTATTTCTTATTTATGAAAGAAATAATAATTTATGTATAATTTTAATTAGCGATATTATAATTAAAATGGGATTACTTAAATTTAATGAAGGTGGGGGGGAATATGGCTTTTATTTTTCGGTTTACTTTGATTGATTTTTATTGACATTTATTTAGTTTACCATCGTAATTTATAAACGAAAAGCTTATTAATTTTTACCTTAACTGTTCCAATATCAATTTTTGCATCACCATTCTGATCATTAACTTGAATAAATTTAACTTCTTCATGTGGTGTTGCTAGTTTTTCTTTATCACCGATACCACCAATTGGTAGCATAGTCTCATCACTTCCATCCTCAACATCAATATCATTCTTCTCGCGTACCATATTGTTCAATGTTACTGGAATTAATTCAACACCTACAAAATATATAATTGGTTTGCATTAATTATCTGTGTTATTATTTATTATATAATAATACAAAAAAAAAAATAAAAAACTATATAAAACAAGAAAAAGATTAATGATTTGCATAAAGATAATTATTGCATCATTACTTTTTCTTTATTTAAATAAATTAAATACGTTTTTTCTTTATTCAATTAATTAATTTTAAAACAATGAAACTTTGCCACATTAACAAAAGCTTTTTTTTTTTTTTTAATGAAATAATTTTGTTCAATTAATCGACAGCCATATTGCCAATCATGAGACTGCGTACAAAAGTTTAATTACAGAAAAATTTACACGTGAATATGACAGACACGCCTTTAAATGGACAATAATTAAAGCCAAAAGCATATTTAAAAAATGATTAAATCGTGATAATTTAATTAAATAATTTTTTTTTGTTCTTTTTTTATTTCTTATTTTACCGTTAGTTTTTTTTCCTCCCTCAATAATATGATCCGTATCTGGTATTAACTTGTAAGATTCCTTTGGCGGAGTTTCTTGTGCAGACGATAACTGTACTGCTTCAATATCTAATTTCATACTATTTCTATTAGGTTCATCCATTATTAGTTTAAGTCAAAATTTTCTCTCAAAAATTTTTTTATCTTTGAATTTGGTGTTTTTTTTTTGTGAATGTATTAGATGATTTAGCTGAAATTATATTTAAGCCATTTAAAATTGATTTGTCATCGCACTACGAAATTCTCTTTTTAATTTGCTTTAATTTTTAACCAACCAAACATGAAGTTTTTTAATTAAATTTTTTTTTTTGTGTAAATGTTTGTGTTATATGTTAGATTAAAATATAGATAAAGGAGAGGATAAATATTAAAATATTTTTATTTTGTGTTTGTATGGTTATTTTTTCAATAAGCAAATAGATAATTTTTTTTAAAACAAGAAATATAAATATAAAATAATTTAACATTACCACTTCTACTTTGTCAAAAATGAAAGAAGAAAAAAAAAATACAACTCAACGACCTTCAAATCGAAATAACTGTAGCGTAATGAAATGAAAGAAAGAAAAATATACAAAATGAACGATGACGTCAAAAACATGCAATAGTTAAAGCTTAACCACTGTACATTTTAGCTTTTCAACGATTTATAATAAATATTACTTTAACTACTCTGGAAATAACAATAATGAAATTAATTTAATATTATTATTATTAATTAAATATTATCGTATTTATTTAATAATAATTTATATAAATAATAAAATGAAACAAAATAAATATATATATTTTTTAAAAAATGCGCAAAGAAAATATTTATTCCATTTTATAGGTTGGCTTAATTTAAATCGTTTTTTTTTCCTATAAAAAAGTATTATTGCTTACTTCACAAAAGTCTACATAATTTTCAATCAGTCAAAAAACAGGACGACATAACCATATCTTTTCTTTTCGTAAGTGAAATTATATAATAGTTTTTTTTTTAATAATTAATTATTTATTATTAATAATAAAAAATTGTATTTTCTTTAGCTTCAACAAGAATATAAAATTGAATAAAAATGGCTGATGCTCCAGCACCTGGTCGTCCAATGAAATTTCCATATACCTTCTCTGCGAAAATAGCACAATTCCCAGTTAAGTTTTATGCTCAAAAACAATGGATCTGGAGATATTATTTCATTGCATTAGTCGCATCATTACCAGTTTTCTATAAAATTGACCGATTAGGTGAGTAACATAATAAATAGTCATGTTTTCCAACAAAACTAATGTTAATTTCGTGTGCAGCCAATTCACCTGCTAACAAGGCTAAATGGGCTGAATCAAAGGCCAAGGAAGCTGCCGAACACCATCATTAAATGATAATTTATTTTAAATAAAAACAAAATGCAAATTAGAAGAAAAATTAATGTATTTTTAATTAAATTAAATTAAAATAATCAAGATGTAATCAAATTGTAATAATACCAATGAGCAAGTAAAAAAAAAAAATTAATTTTGATCTACAAATAAATAATCGTGTCGTAAAAATTATCAGTGTTTTTATTTTATTTATTTTTTTTTTTTGTAAATTAAGACGAATTATAACTACAGAACATTGACAACATAATAATTACTTATTTTTATTAATTGTACTATCATGATTGTAATGCATTGAGACACCACAGTTGTGTTTAAAAATTAAAAATAAATTAAAGAATGAATTTATTGAATGTTGCGCTATTTACAGTTTTTATACGTTTTATAATTTAATTACTAAAATTATTAACTAATTTGTACGACGTTTCTTGTTTGTTGTATTCCCATCACTTTTTTTAAATGGTAAATTTAATTCCTTACATTTTCCTTCTACAAACTTTTCTAATCGTATACCAGCCCTATAAATAAAAACATAAAATTATATTAATATACAATGATTCAATATAAAATAATCAAATAAAGATAAACTTACTGATAAACCTCTGAATGATTGTCGTTATACAAATCACAATTTGTAAATATTAATTGTATATCTTCAATCATATCCGCATTACTCTTATAATCGCCTAGATTTAACTTTGATTTTATTGTTGCAAAATCCATGGGACATTTAATTATTTCATAATAATCAGGCACTTCATTTTTATGCACAGGACGGTTAAAAGGCCAAGCATTTGTATTTTTGATTATATCATCTAATAATTTTGATAACATTGCGTTATTAAACGATACATCATCACCATCATTACGGCGTGAACGACGTGAATTTGGAAATTTTATTGGTATTGAATTCACTGGAAATTGTATACGTCGAGATTTACGTTTTGGTCCATCATCATCGTCTGAATCATCTTCGTTTTCATCATCATCTTCCTCATCACTTACGTAGTCTTAAAATAGATAGAGAACCATTTAAATAAAATCGAACACGAATCTATGAATTTAGTAAATTACCTTTAAGACTTTCACGACTTCGTTTTTTACTAGTCTTTTTCCTACATTTCATGCATTGCCAATGATTTGCCCGTGGCAAACGTTTCAATGGAGGATCGGCACATTCAATGTGACACAAAAATGAACATTCTGAACAAGAAGCCAATTGACCCTCGAAATTACATATACCACATATATTACTATCATCATCAAAATCAATTTCCTCTTCCTCAACTTCTAATGATTCCAATTCTTCATCTTCATCATCATCTTCTATTATTTCAACCTCTTCTTCAACTTCTTCCTCTTGTTCCTCCACCACACTAGTAACACTGTTATCATCCTCATCCTTATTTTCATCATCTTCTTCTTCTTCTTCATCATCACTGTCATCTTTAAATATTTTTCTTGTACGTTTTGGTTTTTCTTTCTTTTCAATTGGTTTACAATTCTGACAGAACCAATCACCAGTTGGTACTTTCTGAATAATATTAATAATAATAAAAAAAAAAAGAATATAAATTAATAAAATCAAATAAGAATATAGAAAATAAATTAAAATTTACATTTAATTTTGGTTTTAGACAGTACATATGATGACCACGATTACATCCATCACATAATAACATTAAATCCGGATTATTTTTCCTGCGACATATTTGACATTTAGCATATGTTGCTGATTGTGACCATTGTATAGAATCCGAAAGTATATTTAAATGTAAAAATAACTGCAAAGAGAGGTTTCATTTCATTAAAGTTTAGACATTTTAAAGAATAATTTATTATGAAGAAATATAATTTACCTGTGAATAGTTAGTAGACATCATTAATGAGATTTCCCAATTATCCAAACTTTCCCTTGCCCTTTCTAACATTTGTTCATTCACAGTGGGATCCTTTGTAAGTTTTGTCACACCTGTTTCCAAAAACAGACATTTTATTTATACTCAACTTTATAATTTCAGGATTATTTATAAATACTCACCAAATGGTTTTTTATAATATTTCGCTTCAATACCCTGTTCAATCTGTAATAATGCACATGCATACGAATATATTATATCGGTTTGAGACTGTGTTGGAAGAACTAAAATCTCATCATCACTGTCATCTAGATCTAACGTTGTTGTATTACCAAGGTCAATCCCTGCAACGGTATCATTTAATACACGCTCATCATCTATAAATAATAAAAATGTTTAACACAACATAACTTGGGGTATTCAAATGTTTTCTTTTATACCCTTTGAAAATTCTTTATTTGATCCCCATTTCAATTCATCACAGTCCATTTTATAGAGATCATTAGTTAAATTTTCACGCCATTTATCACGATCGTTCACAATTAGATTACCTAAATAACCACTTTTAATTCGTTCCTCCAAATCTAATATCGCTTCCCGGACTTGTATTTGCATTACAATATCCGGCTTTGAAAATAATGAAAATGATCCATTCATTTTATCATAACGTTTTGTTGATTTTATTAATTCTGTTAATTTTTCATCATAATTATCAATACTAAACTTTTCGACAGGACAATCCTTTATATATTCTATTATTAAGTCCTTTTCTGATATTAATTTTTCCTTTAATTGTTTTTCCCTAATACCACGTGAATTTAATGAATTTATTAAATTGTTAATATCTTCTTCTGTATGGAAATATGACCATTTTATACGTTCAGCATTATTCACTGAATGTACTGGACATGTAAAATGATTCGATGTACACATAAATAATTCTTTTTGTAATGAACCAATATCATCTTTTTTAGTTACGACATTATTTATTGTATTCGTTTTATCATCAATAATATTATTAATCTTGTTTTCCTTATCTATTTCCATAATATTATTTTTTATTATATTATTATTAGATTGATAATTCATCACCATTTGTTTGATAAAACTTTTACGTTGGCTCTCATCACATTGTGCCAAACCAGGTATATACTTTGTGATTCCATTTAAACATTGACCAGCATAATTTTCATTATGTTCAACAAATAATCCTGGCAAGGATTCAAAAAGCCAATAATTACGATGTGCACGATCCGAACCTAAATTAATTTGGTGGGCAAAATATTCTTCACGTTTTTCTTTCAACTGATTTAAATATTTTTTCTTGTCACGACTAGATGATGCCTCAATCGTGGCTATTTTGACAGCACTCTCTTTTTCCAATTTCTCATTATATTTTTCCTTATCAGTTTCTTCACCAGCATATGATTCTAATTTTTTTTTTATACCCTCACCAACTTCTTTTTTATCCTCATTCACTTTTAATTCACGTCGCTTTTCCGATGCTACCATCATTCTTATATTAAATCTAGCCTTGACAGATTTTTCAATTCTTTCCTCTACAACATCACGTACAGACGAATATGTTAATATTTGATCAATTAAACAAATAATCACTTTAAATATATCAGCTAGTGGCAATTCAAATACTGTACAATATGATAATTGTTTTAATATATGTGGCTGTTTAATACGCAAATAAAGACCAGGATCGTCTGCACTTTGGTAACCACCGCGTTGTTGGAAACGCCATCGTGCACCTTTATCATTTATTTTAGCACCCGATGATAATAAATGTAAACGTAATAATTCACTAATTGTTGTTGCATCCATAGGTAATTCTTCCAAGCTTGCTGAATAATATTTTACAGCATATTTCGCTACACGTGATGCATTACATATTGCTATATCATAACGATTTGTTAGTTTTTTTTCATCAACATTGACGTCAGCATAATAAATCTAAAATTTATTTTTAATTTAATTAACAATTATAGCATAAAACATAAAATATAAATAAATATACTTACATCGACCTCATTAGTTTCCTCTAACTGCAATGAAAATAACGTGCTTAATAAAACCTGAATAATGTCATTTAATGGACCGTACGGTTCGCGTAATAAAAATGCCCTTTCTAAAATTTCAATTGAAATACCACCTGGATATTTATCGTGTATTGATAATAAATCACAAAATGAATGCATAAATTCGAAAACATATAAAAAATCTCCATAGTGTTTTGATCCTATTAAGCCATTGATTGGCTTTGGTACTGGCAATGGTTTCTGGTCAGGTAATTCTAAATCATCTATTATTTGATTAAAATTTTTAAGCGTAGCTTTAAATTTTAATAATAACTCTGCTTTTTGTGCCTCCCTTAATTCAATTAATTTTCGTTGTTGTTCTGCCCTTTTTAATGCATTGTCTTCTTTCCGTTTTATTATCTCCTCATCTGTTAATTTTTTTTTGGTGTCAGAAGTCATATATTGTGATATGGTTGACTGTTTGACTAATTTTTTTTTAACATTATTATTTACATTTGCAGCAGGTTTTGGTTGTGGCCCTTTTGTTAATTCCTTATTTGTTAATTTACCAATAAACACTTTCGAATAATCTATATCATCCGTTATATATTTCTTATATATTGTTTGTTTAACTATTAACACACCTTTTGATTGTTCTATAAATTGCTTTAATACTATTTTGATTTTATCTTTGACAAAACACAAAGCTTTTGGACGACGAATTTTTTCTATATTTACAAGCCAAGGGTCTTCACTTTTATCCTTTGATTTCACTTTAAATTTTAAATCACACAAATTTATAGCTTCATCTTCATTGCTACTAGCATTTGTATTTATTATGTCTATTATTTTTACTGGAGCATATTCTTTTTTGCCTTCTTTTTTACCTACATCTACTTCGACGGTTTCATTCTTAAAATATCGATCTTTCATGTAGTTAAAAACTTCATCGCATAGATCTACAATTGTTGCACACTTAGTTTGTTGGATTATTAAGATCATTGCTATTTTTAAAGCTTTCGGAAATTTTTTTAAAGCGTCCTTAACTTTCTTTTCCGATTCGAGGGCCTCAGAATATGTTAAGTTTTGTTTGCGTGTATATTCGCAGGTCCATACCATCGATGATAACAGCATAATCTTTTCAAAATAATCACTAAAAATAAAATACAATTCATTAGAATTTATGATAATAATAATTATCCATTAATTAGCATGTGGTATACAAAAAAAAATCAAAACAAAGAGATGGGAAATTTTTGTAAATCATTAAATGGCGGTTTCATAAAATTTTTAACATTAAATAACAACCGAAATCACAATTTTATTTTGCTAATACCTTACACAAATAATATAATTAGATATCAATGGCAGGTTAAATAACCTCAGGTAAATTAAATAACACAAAAATACTTACTCATAATTACGAAACACTTCTTTGGTAAGTTCACAAAAGAATACTTCCTCATCATCACGTAAAAATTCAGGTACGACTTTCTTAACTGATACTGACTTTTTTAATATAGGCATTTTGCATCAATTTTATTTCTTTCAAACATGTACAAAAGTAAAAAAAAAAAAAAAGCTTCGCTTCAGTTTTTTTTTTTTTTTTTCTATACAAATAGATGCCTTCAGCTTTAGCACATAGAAAAAAAAAATCAAAAATGAATAATACAGAATGAAGAAAATTTTGGAGGGAAATGTGTTTGATTTCAAAGCACCTTGATCCGTTTATGAAAAATTAATTTTATAATTTAAACCACTTGTTTATTACACTACTTTATTAACATATTTAAATATAAATTTTATTAATATTATTTTTAAACAAGTATAATTTGAAAAATAAAAATACAAAAAAAAAAAAAAAAGAAAATATATGAAAACAATTCTTTTAGAAAATGACAAACACACTATTAACTACACACGCGAGTTCTGTAATGTATATACTTACAAAATATAAGAATGAATGAGATGCGAGAGGAGATATTAACGATTATATATTATAATATTGAGCGGGAAACTCTTGAAATAGAGAGCGCATAAAAAATAAGAAGAAATCAGAAATATTAATTTAATTAGTTAGACAGAGTTAAGACTAATTTTAAAATGTGACAGATGACAGAATTGAGAAATGTTTAAATTTTTATTTTTAAATCCAACTGTTTTTTTTTTTATTTTGAATAAATATATATATTTTAATTATAAAATTGAACTTTTATTTTTATTATTTAATTAAATAATTATAACCAATATAGATTATGTAGATTATATATAATAATAATAATTATTATTAATGACAAAAAAATAACGAAAATTTTATAGCCATATAAACTTAGACTCAGTGTTGACAACGTTTCTGAATAAAATAATATTTTACTAAACGCACCCTGAATTATTATAAATGATCATGGTAATGAAACCTTTTTTTCAAAAATACCTTTTTGAATTCATGAAATTTGCATAACAAAAAATCGTCTTCTATTTGTATGACCAAAAATTAGGTAAATTTAAATTAAAGCTTATTATAAGCAAGTCTATTTTCTATTAGCTAGATTTTTGTATTAAATGTAAATCCCTTAAAATAATTAATCTCATGCAAAAAAAAAGAAACAATAAAACACTATAGCTATAGACTAGTGTTTTTCAAAGTGAGAAATTTACGTATACCAATTATCCCTATTCATACTATTCCAATGGAATCATTCATTGGAATCTATAAATTGGACAATCATTTTCTTACAGAATTCTAAAATAAACGTTTATTAATGATAATTATATGTATTGTAATTATATATTTCATTTTAATTAATGATTACCAAAAACATTCATTATTTTAACGGTTTTTCTGAATTTCTGAAGAAAAAAAACGCTGCCTTGCGGAATTATAATAACTCAAAAGAAGATATTCCTTCATATAAATTAGACGCAATAGTGACAACAAAATAAAATAATATTCTACTAAACGCACCCTGAATTAAAAGTTTTCGTTTTATCAGATTTTGGCGCGTTAATAACATTAAGTTAAGAAAGTTTTGCGTATTGAAAAAAAAGTCTTTTTTAAATTTCTTTAATAATAATTAATATATAAATTTAATTTAATTTAATTACCAATTAAATTATTTCTAAAAATCGAAAATTTATTCATTGTTATCCATATTGTGAAATATTATACAAGTGTAATTAGTAATTAAAAAAAAAAAAAAACAGAAAATATAAAAATGAATGACAGTTGTAAGAAAATAAAAAAAAATACTTTTCATTGTTTTGCATATAATTTCCAAACTAATTAATTTTAATTTTTAGTTGGTGGTGGTTTTAATACAACTGCTGGGGAAAGTACACCGTTTGAATCTAAACCAGAGGTAAACCATTGACATAACCTTAAATTAATTTATGCTCTGTAATTTATATCGTGTTTTAATCGACTGTTATCCAATAGGGTGTCGTACCGGTGCTTATAAAACAAATATTAGATTCAGCAGATGACAACCAAAAAGCAAATTTTCAAATGTTTGGTTTTAGTTTTGGTATAGTTACTTGTGTATCAATTGTTCGTAACATTGATCATTCTTCCACAAAAATAACATACCGGCTAGAAGACCACACTGGTCAATTAGATGCACATTATTGGCTTGAAGAAGGCGACTCAATAAAATCACCAACAATTGTACCAAATTCATATGTTCGTGTATATGGAACAGTTAAATCAAATAATGGAACAAAAATAATAATGATTTTTAAAATTGAAGCGATTGAATCGATTAACGAGATCTCAACACATTTATTAGAAGTATTATTTGCTAGATTTAAATCAGAAGAATTTTCAAAGGTAATTTTCAATTTTATAAATTAATTTTGTTTGATAAATTTCGTTAATACATTTTATAAACCAAAAAAAAAAAAAATAAAGAAATCTATTGAGCATGCTGGTGATTTTACAAGTGGTGGATCATCAACTGGTAAATTTACAGATGAATCAAACTTTGGTGTAACTGGTGGATTTAATCCTAAACAATTGGCTATATATCAAGCAATTAAAGTTCATGCAGAAAGTGGCGGTGAAGGAATGAGTGTACAATCATTAGAAAAGAAATTTAATCATATATCATCAACGGAATTACGGTATATAGATATATTTATAAATAAAAAAATAATTAAAACAATAGACGAATTAATTTTAATTTATTATTAATAATTTTTTTTTTTTTTTTTTATTTTAGTTCAATAATGGATTTTATGAGTAGCGAAGGTCATGTGTATACAAGTATTGATTCTGATCATTTTTTACCTACTGAAATGTAACTACCAACAACTACCCAATTATCAACCATCAAACAAACAAACAACAACCCCCACATACTATAAAATAATAATTATTAATAATTCATAAAAAAAAAACTTACAAGGAAAATTAATTTTAATAAATAAAAAAAAAAAAAATTTTTTTTTTGTTAAATACAAATAAAGAGAGACAGAAGATAATTTTTTTTTCTTTTTATTTTCTTGTTGATGTGGTTTATTGAAAATATTAATTTAATTAAGGTATGTTTATAATTTTTATTATTATTAAAATTGAATTAAAGTTTAAAAAAATTGAATTGCCGGTTGGAAAATGAATACCAATGCAAAAAAAAAAAAAAATAGATGGAACTTGCCCTAATTTTTGTACCTTTTACTATTTTTTTCTGTTTCCGTGATTTTTCATTGTGGTATTGCGTGCTTTAGGATTCATTAAAAAATAAATTCGTCTTTTTATTTAGGATTTTTATTTATTTATTTAAATTTTTAAATTTTTTTTCACACATATTTTTCTTATTTATAATTTATAATATTTAATGTTTTTTTTTTTTGTTTTTAAAAATTATCCAATTACATAGTTTTTTCTTGGTGGTTGGTTGGGTTGTCTGTCCTCCACTCTTCTTATTATTTCATTAATAATTTTTTTTTTGTATTCAACATATATAATTAATACATGTATATTTTATAATAATTTTCATTAATATTTTTCTTTTTTTATATAAATTTATATTATACTAAACTATTTTAATTTTATTATTTAATATATAAATAGAATTATTTATTTATTTATTTATTTTTTCTCTTTCATTGCTTACATTTGTGTGCAATTAAATATTTAATTTTTTTATTATCAATATAATACAATAAAATGGGAGGAAAAAAAATTAAATGTTAACTTAAAAACAAATTGTTTAATAATAAATTGAAAAATAGGAAAAAAAAAATTGAATTCAATATGTGCGTTTAATAATAATGAAATGCTCAGCATTTTACAAATGGATTATTTATGGCTTTCTTCTCCTCTTTATTCTTTCTGGTTTAATTAATAAAAAAAAATTAAAAAGGGAACAAAGAAAAATATTTAATTATTAAATTGCACACACACGCGCGCAAACACAAGCTTAAATCACAATTTCTATAAAAAGAATAATTTTTTTTTTTTTTTTTTTATATAATTTACCAGTATTTCATTATAATAATATTTATGCTGATTTAATTCTTCCTTTATTATGTCTTCTCCATGTTGCAATAATTCCTTCGGTTTTTTGCTTTGCTACTACTTCTCCTACTCCTACTACTTCTACTCATTTTCCTCATTTGTTTTATTGAAATTTTTGTTATAATTTGCTTTACAACGTTCTAATTTCTCTTCGAATAATTTTATTTCTGCTGACTGATGATTAGAATTATTGTTATTATCCTGATTAAAATAACTAATCGAATTATTCGATTGTGAAGAACCAGATGGTATTTGTGTATTTGATGATGATGATGGTGTTGTTACTGTACTTAAATTATTTATTCTGCTTGAGTTACTACCATTATAACTAGAACTAGGATCCATTGTATGCAAACTATTACTGCCGGCAGTTGAATATATTGAATGATTCATTATAATTCCACTGTCTGGTGTATTATTATAATATGATCTATTATCATTATTATGGTTATTTAATAAAGTAGAATGTGGTGATACAATTGTTGATGCGATTGTTGGTGATGCAGTTTCTGTATGTAATGGATTTATATAACCAATATCATCATCATCATCAACGTCATCATCTTGACAACTACTATTTGATAAACGTGAATTTGAATGACTTGAATATGCATCGAAATTATTTAATAATAATTGATTATTACTGCTTGTTGAATTTATATTTATTTTAGGATGAGTATACCGATAATTTCTTTCATTTTTATTTATATCATCATCGACATCGTCATCATCTTCATCGTCGTTGTTGTTGTTGTTTTGATGACCATTTATGTTTGTTTTTGTAACATTAGTAGTTTCTTCCTTGTTCTCGGTAACGTCACCAATGTCATTGTATCCGCCAACTAATCTTCCATTTCCGTTGCTACTTCCAATGGAATTAACAAATCTATTATATAGAAACGATGGACTTATTGTACGAAATAGATTCTCTGTAATTAATTCATTGTTTAATGAATTATTTTCATATGATTGATCATCATCTGTTTCCACATTTGTTATTAATCTTAAGTCTTGTCCATTTACTGTAATACCTGTGCTAGTACTGGGTATCGCAATATTATTAGAATTATGTGTGCTTGTAGTTGCTGTAAATGATGGTTTCGTTGATAATATTGTTTGATCTCTGGCTGTATTTTCATTTGTATTTTGTTGACTTGTTGAGGTAGATGTTGATGTTGATGGAATATTATTTTGGTTAATGCGTTCATGTTGCTGTTGTTGTTCATCATCTGTGCTTGATTCTGAGGTTTCTGAAATAGAAAAAAAGAATTTTTTATAATAAACAAAGTCCTAATTCAACTAAAATATTTATTTTCAATTACGTATTCTGCACGGTGTAAATTTTGATACTTTTCTGCGAAATGTTCTGTATGATGATGTATTTAAGTGTTGTTGAATGCG
This sequence comes from Ptychoptera albimana, assembly GCA_961205885.1. Taxonomy (NCBI): domain Eukaryota; kingdom Metazoa; phylum Arthropoda; class Insecta; order Diptera; family Ptychopteridae; genus Ptychoptera; species Ptychoptera albimana. The sequence continues at coordinate 18,868,463 of OY540805.1, read as the reverse complement.
ACGTTTTGTTACTTTTCTTGGAACATTATAATCACTGTTTTGTTCATCACTTGAAACCCTACGTTTATTTATTTTTTTCTATAAAAAGAATTTAATTAATTTTCATTGTAAAGGTAAAATGTTTTTCTAATTATATTTGTATGTTACCATATTAATAATGCGTCCACCACGTTTACCAATCATTTTTCTTGAGCATGATCTAAATTGGCTTCGTTTAGTCTTACGGTTTCCATACCTATTGTATGCATTGCTATGACGTAATGACAACAAACTTCCCTTTATTGCCAAACGCTTTAGTAAACTACGTTTTGTTGCAATTAAATATGCAATGCGATTACGATATTTGGGGCGTTGTGGTTTTATAATATTCGCTATTGATAAATTACTGCGACGAAATTGCATATGTGGTGTTTGAAAGAAATGTAAAGCCGCTTCTGAATCAGATGATGATGATCGGGAGCTATGCTCCGTTGTATGCTCGCTACTTTTTTCTGAATCACATTCATTTTCATTATTCCATGTTTCAATGTCACGCTGGACTAAAGCATCAAAAAATCCCATCATACCAGCATCCTCATGCGTATTTTGATTACTATAATCATTAGTCAAACTATCATATATTGTGTCATAATCATAATTTGTGAAAATATCACGCGAAATATTTGGTGCTTCGGCTTCATTCAACAAACTACCTGACCAACCGTCTATAGAGAACGGTGTCCATAGTTTTATTATTTTTTCCACACCAGATGATGCAATTATTGATTTTTGTTTATTATATCGCACTTGATTTACAATCGAACGATGACCATACAATGTCATTTGATTTGTTTCAATAAATTGATAATTTTTGTTTAAATCAACATCACTCAAACGCCATAAATACAGATTAAAATCATCGGAGCCGGATAAGATATATTCATCATTATCACCACCAAAACAACAACTTTTCATTGTGCATGAATTATAATATTCAGGATGGTAAAATTGGCATATTGGTTCTGATGACGTTGTATTGTATAGGATTGGTGGCAAGCGTCTTCTTATGCACAAAACTTGTGTGCCTAAATCATTAAAACGAGCATTCATACAAGTTTTTATTTCATCTTCACCACCATAACGAATTAATGGTGTTTTTGGCCATCTGAGATCCCAAAAGGCAGCTCCTTCAATTGCATTCGCTGCAACAATATAATCAGTAGATATTGGGTGAAACATAACAGCTTGAAAGGATCCACGATATCTAGCTACGCATAGTACTTCTACAAATAATTAACAAATAAATGTAATAGTTTTGTTTATAGATCGGTTAAATTATAACATCACGTACCTGATGACGAACGCAAATCAAATATTATAACTCGTCCATCTTCACCTGCTGTTGAAAATATTTGATCATTCATCGGATCAATTGATAAACCATAAACAGGTTTCTCATGTATAAATGTATCAATTAATTCTCCACTATAATTATTATAATATAATAAATAATTCATATTTAATTATTAAAAATACAAAAAAATAATAAAATTTATTTAAATATTTACGTTTGAACATTGTGTACAAAAACTAGACAATCATTACCACCAGATATTATTTTTTTATTATCATTATTTAATGCCAAACAAAATATATTACTATTATGCTGTCTCTCCATTGATATTGGTGATTCTTTATTTGCAATTGATTTCTCTATATTCCATAATAAAACACGACGATCATCACCACCTTAAATATATTAATTAATTTAAAAGATTAATTAAGACAATAGATAAAAATTCATATTAAGACATTTTTTTTTTTTTATTAAATGCGTCATTTTTGTATTTTCTTTTCTTTTCTTGTTATAAATTTTTTTTTTTTTTTTTTTTGATTAAATCTGATTGATATTAGCATATATCTAATATCTAAAGTAAAAAAAAATGTAATCGAAAAAAATAAAAAACTTATTACATTATTACATAGAAAAATCAAATTAAAGTTTAAAGTTTATTTATTATTAAGTTAAAAGAAGAGAAAAGAAAAGAAAAGTAAAATGCGTGGGTCGGTCAGTCATGATTTTTTTTTTTTTTTTTTTTTTTAATTTTTGCTTTAATGATTATTTAAATACAATTATATATTTAAAATTAATTAAAGTAGCGAGAAAATTGAATTGTAATTTTTTATTTGCGACATTTTGTGTCAAATCAAATTAAATACATGAAAGAGGAGAGATGACAACGAAAAAGAAAAAAAAAAAAAAAGTAATTTTCTTATTTTATTTTATTTATTTGATTTAATATATTGATAAAGATTATTAGGTTAGGTTAGTTCTTTTTAATTTTAATAATTATTATTATTTATTTATAGTTAATAATATTTTTGTTATTAGTAGTTTTTATTTTGCTTTTCAGGTAAAAACAAAAAAGAAAAGAAATTATTTTTATGATTGAAAGAATTGTGGTGTTGTAATAAAATTTTATTGGAAAAAGGTCAATAAACACTTGCTGGTGTTACTCACAGCAAAAAATGCAATTTTTTTTGTTTTTTTTTGCAACAAATCAATTAAATTTGTAATTAATTAACTTATTTATAAATCAAGGTCTTTGATTTCATAATTTAATGACTTTTTATATATAAATAACCTAAAAAACATAATTTTTTTTTTTTTTTTTTTTGCTTTAAATGATTTTTCACGTAAAGTAATTGAGTTTTTATATATTTTTTAAATTAAATTATTAATTAACATAAACGTATTAGGGACTACGTTTCAAAAATATCTAAATATTAATATTTGATAGTTTAATAATTATTTAATAAATTTATTTATTAAAAAAAAAAAAAAAAGAAGTTTTATTTTGTTTATAATATTATTTAATTATTAATTTACCTGATACCAATAGTTCACCCTCTTTTGAAAATTCAATTGCATTAACACACCCAAAATGTGATACCAAATTTTTTGAATATAAATTTTTAGCAACTTTAAGACGTTCTTTAATTAAATTCATACGAAAATTATATACATTATCACCAGTTTGTCGATTAATTAAATGCAATAAAGGATTTGGTCCTTTTGATGGGGCCATTTTTCTTTTTTTTTTTTTCTTTTCTTTTTATTTTTTATTCTTCTTCACCTTTGATTTTTTTTTTTTGTTTTTTTTTTTTAATAAATTCAATTGAATTCAATTTTAAGCGAAAATTTAAATGGAAAAAAAAAAGAAAAGAAAAAAAAATTCTTTTTTTTCTTTTTGCTTCCAACTCTACGAGTTGCTGCTGATGTTGTGTGTACCGTAGAATATTTCAATTGTTTTTGTACTTATCTTACTAGAGGAAAAAGAAAAAGAAGAAATTATAGGAAAAATTAGATTTTTTTTATACATTTTTAATTTTAATTTGACGTTTAAAAACTATTTTAAAGACAAATACAAAATGGTTTAATAAAAAATAAAAATCAAAATTTTATTTAATTATTTAATATTGACAATAAACAGAATAATAATAATAAAAAAAAACGTCGTGGACGAGTTTTTTTTTTTTTTATTAATTTCAAATCACTTCTCTCACCACTTGCACTTCTACTTATTTTTTTTTTTTTTTTTGATATTTTAATAAATATTGTGCGACTATACCGCAGCCAAAATGTAAAATGAAAAACAACAACAAAATGTTTTTTTTTTTTTTGTATATTTCCTTTTGTGGTATTAGTTTATGATAATAAAAATAATATGAAAAATAAATTTAAGTATTGGTTCGTTAGACAGACTATATTAATTATATTACTTTTATGCCTAATATCTTTCTTTTTTATTATTATTAATTAATTATTTATTCTAATTTTTTAATTATATATATATATATATATATTTAATTAATTTAAATCTTTTTCTTTTTTTTTTTTTATTGTTTTTATCTATAACTTTTCTTATTTTTTTTTTTTTTTAATTGGGAAAGATTTTTGTTTTATTTATTTGTATGAATGTAGTAGAACTACGTAATTTGTAATCAGCTGTTCGATGTATTATTTTAAACTGAACGAAAAATATTTAATAAACAAGAAAAAAATATATCCTAGTGTCATACTAATAATGGAAATTGTACTAATTTTTAAAATTTTATTTGCGGTTAATAAATTTATATATATATATGTATTGTTCAAGTGCATTCATCTAATATATATATATACATCTGTTTATTTAAAATAAAATATTTGTTATTTTTTAGTATGAATAATAAATATTCTTGTATTATATTACAAATGTTTTTTTTTTTCACTGATTATAATTACAAACCATAAACTGCGATCTGTATTTATTGATAGAAGAAAAATGGTGTTAATTAACGCACACAAATAAAACTTACATTCTGCAAAAAAATAAAAAACAAAAAACATAAAAATAAATGTAAATAAAATTTTTTTATGTTTATAAAATAAATAATTAATCAAAAAAAAAAAAAAATAATATAAACCATTTGTGGAGAAATAAAAACAATAAAAAATAGGTAATTAATTTTGTTTTTCAAAAAAAAAAAAAAATTTATTTTATACTAAGTACATTTTGTTTTCTATAAAAGCTTAAAAATTATATTAAAATATAATTCTGTGTTTTAAATATATTGTTTAATTCTAGTTAACATTATTTTTAATATAATTTTAATTAAACTATCCACTAATAGTACCAAAAAAAAAAAAATAATAATAATAATAATAATAAAACAAATTACATTTGATATTAATATAAATAAATTATCTACATTGAATTCATTAAATGTATTCTCAATATTTAACATGGTTCATATGATTGAAATATTTGTGAATAATTAATTAGAAAGAATATAATGATTGCACCTAGGAATGAACCCATTTGTGATATACCACCAATCCATACCAATGACTTTCCACCTTGATAACGAAATATTGTTGTTATCGATAACTTTATATAACTAATTAGTCCAACAAGTAATGTCCATGATGATACCTTAAATAAATAACATTAATTAATATATTATTATAATAAAATTAATTTAAAAATAATTTCTTTATTGCATTACAATTAATATCTCTCCAAATGTTGTATTAACTAGAGGTGGTGTTGGACTTGAGACAGCTGTTAATATTGTATATATAGCAACAAAACCAGCCACTATTGTTAATATAATTATATTTTTAATTGATTTATGGGATATAAATACTGCTAAAAAGCATGCCAATGGATTTGCAATGGAACTAAATGCAACAGTAAAATGATAAGATATATTACCATATGGTAAGCATGAATATGATTGTATACTTGGAAATATTCCATTACCAAACATACATACTAAACACATTAATAACATTAATAATATATAATTTTTTTTACTAATTATTTTTGTATTGTTCTGTTGACCATTTTCATCTTTATTAACTATATTTACAGGATCCTTTATATTATGATCCTCAAATTCTAATTCATCATTATCTTTATTTAATGTATCTGGTGTCGTTGTTGATGATGACGGTGTTGTATAACTATAATTGTTACCATTTTTAATTATAACATTTGCATACTCATTTCTGCATATTTTTAATTTATTTAATAATATAAATGATATTGTACTAATTATCATTAAAAAGAATATTATAATAAAGAAGATGTTTGTATCAAATTTTGGTGATGGTACATATTTTATAAATTCTGGTATATCGGTTATATTATTTGGTATGCATTCAGCATTACCTCCTATACCCTGTATTAATGTTAATATACTAGGTATAAAACCACTAAGGCCTTCACCAATTAAATATGTTATTAAATATATATCACGAAAACGTCCCATATATGGCATAAATAATACAGAACTTGTACAACCAACAATTGATAAGAAAAACACTAATATAAATAATATTAAACTTCTTTCACTATTAAATATATAAACGGTTATATCATAAAAGAATGATGTTAATATTGTTGATATTGTACCAATAATTAATATTGAATATATAATTATATCATCATAATATTTATTTTTTAGGCATTTTTGTATTATTGTTAATATTATTGGTCCAATATTACCAAATTGTATAATAACAACTAAAAATGATGGTAAATTCCATCCTTCTGGTAATTTATTTACTAATAATGGTAATTGTAAATATATTGAATTTATACTAATCCATGATCCAATACCAAATAATATTGATAATAAATCAACATAAATATTACGATTATTATAAAAGTTTTTATATTTTTTAAAATTTTTAAACATTTTATTATTATTATTATTATTCTTCAACAGTAAACTATTTTCATTTAAATTTATTTTTAATTTCTCTTTTAAATTCGTTTGTATACGTGGCGATTGTTGTTGTTGTTGTTGTTGCTGCTGTTGCGATTCCAGTTGTTGCTGTTGTTGAAAATTATTATCCCTTTGTTGTTGAAAATCTTTATTGTAATTTTGTCTAAAATAAAAAAATAAATAAATATATAGAAAATTAATAAACAATAAATAAATAAATGAAGATGATAATAATTGTGAATAAAATGTAAGAATTATTACATACACCTGGTTTTAATAGATAATTAAAACGGTGTTATTAATTAAGATAAGATTAAGCTTTAATCATTTTTTTATTAATAAAAAAGAGCAGAAAAAAAAAACTGGCCTGGTTGAGGTAGTGATTAAAATTTAATTTATTAAAGAATCCTTTTGTTTGTTTAATTACCAACAGAGATAGAGGTATTCTATGTATTCTATTTTCTATACTTTCACACTGACTAATTAAAATTTAGACACGTTTTTTTTTTTTTTTTTTGTAAAATAATAATAATTTAACCTTTGTATTATTTCGATTATTTATTTATGCCGTAAAACATTTGGAACAAATGTGCTTTTAGCTACGTTTTTTTTCTTTAAAGTTTTTTTTTTTTTATGGAGAAAGCTTTACTAAAGGCTTAGACATGCCATATTTTTATTTTATTTGCAATTAATTAATTAATGTTTTACCTTTTTTCCATCACTTAAATTACAAGAATTAATTAAAAAAAAAAAAAAAAGAGGAAATAAAAAAAAACTTTTTAATAACAAAAATTAAATATGAAAAACTATTTTACCTTAATTTATTTTTAACATCATCACTAGTTAACGGTTTATCATTAACTAAATTGATGGTGGTTTCATAATTATCATCCATAGTTAAAATAATATTTTTTTTTTTTTTTTTGTATTTTAAATGATTAAAATTTATGAATGATATCGTTTATTTTCACCTGGTTTTTTTTTTGTTTATTTTTCAATGATAAGTCTGTATTTCTTTTAATAATTCAAATACATCTTTATTGTTTAGTTAATAAAACGATAATTTAATATAATTTTTTTTTTTTATATCTTATCTTCTTTTCTTCTTTTCTTTTTTTTTTAATATAAACAATATTGACAAATAAACAATACAAAACAATAAAAACACTTTTTAATTAATTATATTTTTTATTTTTAACATGCAGTCAGTTTGTATTATTATTAATATAGTGTAGCACCACTGTTAAACTGTTTCTTCTAATCAATTTCATTTAAATGATCTTTAAACGCTGTTTTGTGTTTAATTTATGTGTTAATAGTTAATAGATCTTTAAAGAAAAAAAAAAAGAAAAAATAAAAAATTTAAATAAAGTTTCTTGTTTAATAAAATTTGTTTGCACAAAAAGTGTAATGAACTAATACAGAGCTTTTGTTAAGTTAGATTTTTTTTTTTTTTTTTGTAAACTTTAAAGATTACATGGAACAGGTGTAATTAAGTGATAAGAAACTAAGTAATAGAATTATAATTTTTATTTTTTTCTTCTTGTGTAATAATAATTTAATTAAAATGTTATAATTTCTTTTGTAAAAAATAATTTAAATGAATTTTTTTATCTTTTTATTATATGTTTATTAAATTATATTTATATGTATTATAATATAACAACAAGTGTTATTTATATTATTTAAAACCGGCATAAAGAAATATTTTTAATAAATAATTTATGACGCAATAAAGATTTTGTAACACGGTATGATTTTTATACCAGATTACAATAAAATGTAAAATAAAGAATAAAATTAATATTACAAAAGAAATATGCACTAAATATTATACAATAAAAAACATCACAGATATTAAATTCACTTAAATATAATTATGTCCATCTGGCTGTTCTTTTATTATTAGGTTAACATTTAAAAGCTTTTTCAATAACATATTAATTAAAAATAATTAAGAAAAGAACAATTACATAATGAAATGGTCAAAATGAAAATATTTTTCAAATGGCATATTATTATTTAATATAAACTTTATCTTTTTTGCTTTTTTAAAATAAATATTAGCGCTAGCATAATTTTTAGTAAACCATAAATAATTTTAATTAATTAATAAACAAGGAACAAAATGATTAGATGTGATTAATAAAAAAGCATGAATACATATTTATTTTGACAGTTCATTTTATTGTTACCTGTAACAACTAGATTGTATAAATACAATACAAATTCAATCGGAATTGAATATTTATTTTACAAATTTCTAAACAAATTATAACCATAAAACTATTTAATCTTTTATGCACTTTAATTAAATATAATTTATTATTCTATTGTTAATTAAAAATTATTAAAATCTTTTTTTTTTTTGTTAAAGTTAAAATACTTTATTTCCACGTTGTGCCTTTGTTAAATATTTATTAACTGAACTTTGTTTTAAATGGTTTAAAAAAAATTTTCATTTTTTTTTTTTTTTACTATTGTAATCAATAAAGCTATGCATTGGTATTGTGACATTGCGTTAAATATCGTTACTCACACCATTATAGTAATTTGACAACACGTGAATTTTTTTATTTGCATTTCTCTTTACTTTATTTATTGCATGCTTTGCGAATTTTATTTTTAAATTGTACAAATGCAGCCTTTAATTACTTAGCAATATATATACGTTATATTTATTGAAATGTCAATATTAAATGAATATAGAGAGGCATAAACATTTTATTATTAATTAATTATCATTTATTTTCAATATTAAAATTTATTGCTTTTTTATAATTTATATGGAAACATTTATTATTTTATTAAAAATTAAAATATATTTATATATTTTTTTTTTTTGATTTCGAAAAGTAAACCTAAATTTCGAAAATAAATTTAAAATAAAATCCATTTATTCGTGGTCTGAACCTTTTGTAATTTAATAAATTTTCAGTGTCTTTGCTTAATACGTTGTCATGGATTAACGTCTACGAATAATGAAGGAAATTTGCTCATACATTTTCACAATCAAAATCCTTAATACCCTGTGAATTACACGCAACAATTTCTTAACACACACATTATTACACTTTAATTAATAATAAAAATCATTTAATTTATTTTATCACAGTTTTTATTTATTTATTCGTTTTATTTTGTTCTTTACTTATTTAACATTTAATTAACAATTTAAGTACCTTAAAATACTATTAAAAATAATATATTAATTATAATTCAAAAAAAAAAATTAGTAAAATGGAATTTTATACAAAAAACAAAAAAGAAACGTTTAAGTAACAAACGCACATTATATTTTTTTTTTGTTTTGTATATAAATAATAACCAAGAACAAAAATAAAAATTATTAATTCCTGTAAGGCACTTAGAAATACTAAAATAAAAAAGAAAAAAAGAAAAAAAAAAAAGAAAAAGGTATCTACATATAACTAAAAAAAAAAAATCTAATAAATAAACTAAAATCAGAAATGCTAAATATAAAACTTAAAAATTATTAAAAATTTGTTCGTAAAATTAATGCTAAGTACTTAAAAAGTTAATTTCAAAAAGTTAAACGGTGATTTGTTCTTTTGGCTTAAATGATGTTTCTTTTAATAAATCATCTAAAACTTCTTCACGATAATACACAGTAAAATCAACCGGTGATAAACCCTCGAATATAGCACAAACACTTGGTTTTAAATTATAAAAGAATAATGGTTGGGATCGTTTTGCAAAATCATTTGTTAAACTTTCAATAACTGTTGCCGCTGTATAATCAGCACCATAAATATGTGAACAATCGATAACAATTGGTAAATTTTGTTTCATCGAATGTTTTGTTACAAGATTACGGACATAATCAACAGATGGGAAGATCAAACAACGATCTGGAGTTATTATTAAATATTCAACACCGCCTCGTGTCTGTAAGAGATTACAAATTTAACCCATTAATATAGAAGAAAAGAAAAAAAACGTTAAATAAAAAATCCTTTAAATTACCGTCAATGTTTCAACAGAGATTTTCGGTCTGGCTGCATGATATAAAATGAAAACCATATTTAAGCCAATACCGAAAAGAATTCCAATTTCCAATGGTAACGCTAGGCAAGCTATAAATGTTCCAATTCCAGGAATTAAATCACTTTCTACAAACAGAGAAAATATTTATTAATCATTTATTCTGAAAACAAAACAACGGGGAAAATAAAATTACTTTTCGATCGCCACATAGGTTTTACGACTTTAATTTCGACCATAAATACAACAGCAGCAATTATAATTGCAGCTAAAGCAGCTTTTGGTATAAAGTAAAAGTATGGAGTGAAAAACAGCAGAGCTAACAAGACAAGAGCGCCTGAAAAAAAAAAAATTGAATTTAAAAAAATAATTCTAGAAAAATCTGTAATGATCTCTTACCTGTGTAAATGCAACCCATAGGCGTTCTGACGCCACTATTATTGTTAACAGCGCTACGACTTAGGGAGCCTGTAACCGGAAATCCTTGTACAAATGAATTGGCAATATTTGCAAAACCAATTGCTATTAGTTCTTGTGTTGCATCAACTGTTTTACCATTTGCTAAAATTTTCCAATAATCAAATTAGCTTTGAAATACAAAAAAAAAAAAAAAAAATTTAATTTAATTACCGAAAGCTTTACAAATTGCGATATTCTCCATAAGTGCAATTAATGGTACAACAATTAATCCAGAGCCCATACTTGATACCATATCACTAAATGATTCATCATTTCCCGATAAACTTTCATTGGCTGGTATTGAAAATGGTGGAAGTTGTATTCCTGGTAAACCAGGTGGAATGTAACCAATCAGTTTAAATGGTGCACCAGCACCACTTTCAAAAACATAACCAATTGCACCGCACACAATGACCAAAATTGCATTTCTTGACGTTCCAACTAACCACAATAATTTATTGATAAAATTATGTTTCTTTGATTTTAACTCATCATCGTCGGGTCCAATTTTTAATTTTGCTACAATCTTTTGTTTAGAATTAATATTTTCAATAATTAACGTAGAAGAAATGAAAAACTTACTCTCATTATAAGAAGTACAGCAATGCATGTGAATCCTAATATTGTATCCCAAGCCCTTGTATTATGAATATCATTGAATATAGATCGCCACATTAGAATAAATGTCGCACCTTTCGCTGTTATTCCTAATATATCTTTGACTTGTGACGTTACAATAATCAAACTAACTGCTGACGTAAACCCAGATGATACAGGACCAGAAACAAAATCAACCAGAAATCCTAATCCAAATAATCCCATTAGAAGTTCAATAACACCAGAAGTAAATGCTAGTAAAACGGCTTTATGCCAGCTACCACCAGCTGTTTGAAATGTTAATAATGCTGAAATAGCCGTTGGTCCAATTGGTACATCTTTACAACTTCCAAATATTATATACATAAAACATCCCATAAATGATCCATAAAGTCCATACTAAATTAACACATAAATATGATTAAAAATAATTCGAAATTAAATTTTTTAACAAAAAAAAATGACTTACAGCTGCGGGAAGTCCAGCAATACCAGAATAAGCTAATGCTTGGGGAATTACTGTCAAACCGACAGTGAGACCTGCAACTAAATCACCAACAGCATCGGTTGAATTATATCTAAATAATTAAAATCATGGTTAATAATTATAATTAATAAAAAAAAAAAGAAAAAAAAAAAACTCGAAAACGACTTACTGTGGTAACCAGCGCAGCACAGGTAAACGTTTATGGAGCATCTTTTTCGAAAATGCGCTGCTGCTTTTCCGTTTAACCCATGCTTGCATTTCTTGTATTCTGTTATTTGGTGCAACTTTTTTACCATTATCAGTTACTAAATAAATAAATGAATGAATTAATTATTTAATTCAATAATATAGAAATCCCGTATAATTAATTAATTAATTTAATTAATTAATGAATTAAGATGAGACAAAAAAAAAAAAATAAAATAAAAAAAAAATAAAACCGATAAATTAAAAATATCATGAATGATTTATTAATACTAAAAAAAAAAACGAATATTTAATTAAGCAATCCCTACATTTTAATATATAATTAACCAGTTATTCATTATTGATTAATTAATTAGAAAACAATTGTCAGAACTTGAAAATGTTGGTTTTTTTTTTTTGTTATTAATTTTAATGAAGGTAATAAAAACGTATTGAAAAACCCCCATTTTGGGGGAAATACTATTTGTTAATTTTTTTGTATTATAACGTTAAAAAAAAAAAAAAAAACATTTATAAATTAATTTAATTTTAATTATTTATTATTATTAAAAGCGTGCTACATTAAAACTTGATTATTTTCATTAATAATTTATTAAAGTGAAATTAAATTTTATTATTTATTTTTTCTATGTAATAATCTCTCTTATCTCATGGATTTCATGATTGTTTATAATAAATAAATAAAATAAAAGAAAAGTGAATAATAATTGATGCATAGAAACGAAAATTAATTTATTTATTTACTTACATATAAATTCATTTGATCCTCTTAGACCACCATGCGGTTCATTGTTGGGTAATGTTATATCTATCGATGAACAATGCAATGCATCATTTACATATGAACCATCTACACTTCCGGGTAACTTCATAATTTATATATATATATATATATATAAAAAAAATAATGTTTGTTGTATTTATAATCAAACGTTAAAATTACTATCACTTAACTTTAAGTAACTGAAATCTGTAAATAAAGCAAAAAGAGAAAAAATTATAAAACAATAAAAAAAAAAAAAAAATTGTGTTTCTCTATTTACTTAATTAGTTTTTACGATTTAATTATAATTTAAAATATGTAAATATGTAACTCTATACAAATAATAATAATTATTATTATTATTATTAATATTAATATTACGTTATAAACGTTTATATTACTTTACAACACTAAGCTTGTTTCATTTTGACTAAACAACATTTCTCCAACACATTTTCTTTTTATATACAAAAGAATTTTAATTTATTTATCTATCACAGGTGGAAGGGTGTTTTACACTTTTAAAAAAATTAATTACACCGAACAATTAAAACAGAAAAGCAAAAGAAAAAGGGTCTAACGTAATGCTAGGAATTTTTTTTACTGCCTAGGTTAACAACTTTTTTTGTTAATAATTTATAATTGTAATATATATATTTAACCGATAATTATTTATGCAAAATTAAATACGTAAAATATAAAAATGAGGAAATTTTAATTATATTTTTAAATACGTCGTTGTTTTAATTACGTCATTTACAATTAATTGTCTAAATATGACGTTTGGCTGGTTAATATGGTTAACAAGGTTTTTCAATAGGTAATTTTATGCGGTTTCCACGATACAAACAGCTGTTTCAACTAAAATTCAAAAATTATTTAATCTGATTTTATTTTATCACAATTAATTAATAAAATCGTAATTTACTTTCATTCAACAAATGTGAAAATGTGGTGATATATTTTTAACACTTTTTTTTTTTTTTTTTTTTTTAATTAATAAATTAATTAATTAATTAATAAATAAAAAAAAAAACAGAATTATTTTTCTCATTCCTTCTTCTTTTTCATTATAAATAAAAGAAACAGATAGCAACAAAATATAAATAATTCTAGTGATAATAACAAAAAAAAAAAAAAAAGAAGTAAATAAAGAATTTTCTTTAGAAATTTTTTTTTCATTTTTCATAACCTTGATTTGTCGCGCATAAATGAATTTTCACTGTTGTTGTTATTGTTCAATATAAAAACCGTTTAAAAGCACACACTAAAAAAAAAGCACATAATGTAAATAATAATAAAAAAAAATAAATAAATAAATAATTTATTACTATGTTCTGTTATAAAATTCTTGTTGTTGTTTCTGTGTATTTTTTATTAATAAATAAAAATAAAAATAAAAAATAAACGGAAGCATTTACATAAATATGTATATAAAATATATTTGTTATAAATAATTAAATAATATTAAATAAATATTTATAATTAGCATTATTACTACTGTTAAGTAACAAAAAAAAAAAATAAATAAATAAATAAAAATCAATTAAAAATTCTGTATTGTAATCAAAATTCGTTTTCTATCGGATTTTTATGAATAATTATTTATAACGTTTGTGATAAAAAAAAGCTCAGCTTTTCTATAGCGTAAAATGCAAACTAAATTTTTTATTTTTTTTTCTTATTTTTTCGCTATGTTATATAAAAGATTTTGTTTTGTTTTCTTTAGATACAAATTTACTTAGCTTTATAATAAAAAAGCACTTCAATAAACTCTTTATTCAAAGAGATAATTATATTTATGAAACAAAATCTTAAAGCTTGCTACAAAAGGAATTATATAATAATAAATAAAAATACCAAAATACACCACGTAAGCTTTAGAACAATCGCAACAAAAGTTCAAATATAAAAGAAGAAGAAGAAGAAGAAGAAGAAGACGAAGAATTTTTTGTTATAATTTTTTTTTTTCTTGTGATTTTTCTTAAGCAGAAAAGTTTATTATTCGGTTTTTTTGGATTTAATTTTAGCGGTCAATTGAATGTGCTCTTTGGAAGGTCACACACTATTTACTTGGTTTATTTTTTTTCTTTTGTGTTTTTATATATTTTGGTTGTTGGCCAGAAGCTTTAATACTTCTACTTGCTGAATATAAATTTATTTATTAAAACTAGAGATTTCTGTATTTCCCATTATTTCCACAAAAACTAAGACGACTTTTATGACTCTCTTATCATAATCATGGATTTTTTTTTTTTATAATAACTTAAGTTTTGCTTGTTATTTGCTAGACTCAATCAGCTGCTATTGATTGAAAAAAAAAAAAAAAATAAATAAAATAAATTCTGTATTCAGCTAAAAATTAATAAAAAAAAAAAAAAAAAAAAAAAAAAACGTTTCGGTTGTGTAATAAATTTTTACATAAAATAATTAAAAAATTCTCAAAACGAAAGTAAATTATTTATTCTTTACAGTTAATAATAATTAATTCGGAAATTAAAATATTTTTTTTTTCTTCTTTTTATTTAATTAAGCATTATGGAAGAATAAAAAAAAAAAAAAAATTATTTTTTTATTTTTTTAATTAATTAATTTTTGTATTGTTTTTTTTTTCTTTTTTTTATAATTCTTTTCTATTTTTCTTTTTAATTATTGTTGCAGTTATTATGACGCTTTTTTGCTGTTGCTGCTGTTGCTGTTGTTGTTGTTCTTGTTGTACATTTAATAACAGATTTAGTTTCTTATAATTACTTAATTATCTAATACAGTTAATTAGTATAATTATAATGATGATAATAAGATTTATTATAAATAAAACAAGAATAAGAAGAAGAATAAGGATGATAAATAGAAGCTAATTTTACTTAATTATATATTTTATGTTTAGATTATTTCTTGTGCAAATTCTATTGTAATTATTTCACTTTAGCATAATCACTGTAATATTTTTATTTGTGGAATTTAATTAATTATTAATCGGGTTTGCTGTTAAATTCAATAGTTACAGAATTAATAATGAATTAGAATAATAATGAATGAGTAATTAAAAGAGATTTGTCTTTTCTATTTTAGTTTTTTTTTTTTTTAAATATATAAATGATACATTGTTAACGCTACTAATGTACAAATGTTATTTTTTTCATTCAATTAAGCTAAGACTTTCATTTATTCACTAATTATTAAGCGTGGCAAAATAAATTCTAAAACAATTGTAATGGAAAAATTAAATTAAATTACTTTATTCCCCATAAATAAATAATTCCCACAATTAAAACTAACTTATTTAATAAATATATTTCCGGATTTATTATATTTGTTGAAAGTAAAATGTTTCTAAACTTTAAAACTGTTAAATATAATTAATTAATAATAGAATAGTTTAGTGTTATGTAATGTTAACCACATTTCAAACTTTTTATTTTACGTAATTAATTTTATTTGCTTCGTTTTTTGTTTTTGATTAAAATCAAGGATTTTATGTTTTTTTTTATTTTTTTTTATTTTTTGTTACTTCAAATGATTGTTACGCATTATAAAATAAATAAATAAAGTAATAAAAAGAAAAACATGAAAACAACGATGTAGTAAAAGTTTGTTATAATAATAATAACAAAAGCACAACAAGGTTGACTGGCGTCTACCACAATTATGGTTATGGTTGTTATTAGTATTAAGATTATTATTACTATAAATTACTATACAACACCCAAGTCAAGTTCAATGTTGAATATTTATGTTTATTTATTTTTTTTTTAATTAAAAAGCACAAAAAAGCACTAAAAAAAAAAAAAAAACGAATTCAATCAAAACTAATAAAAAATAAATACAAAAAATTAAAAAAAAAAAAAAACAAATTAAAATGGAAATTAAATTAATGTCAGGTTCGATTAGAAATAATTTAATTATTTTATTATGAAAATCAAATTAAATCACGTGAATATTTCTTTTATTAAAATACATTGATTGTTTATAATAGAGAGTTAATAGTAAATATACACCTGATTCAATTAACTCACTTTGTTTTTTATCTCTTTTTTTATTTGAATTTTTTTTTTACATAATAAATGTAAATAATATTTGAAATGTAATATAATAGGATCGTGATTTAAAGTTATTTTTTTTTTCTTTTTTAATTAAAACTCCACAGATGCAAACCTTTTTGATAGTTGTTAATTAAATTAAATTAAATTTACATAGAACATAGGGAGCATAGGTAGTAATTTGTTACTTTCTTATTATGTTTCATAAGTGGTTAAAACACTTTTTTTTTTTTATTCAATTTTATTTTCATTAATTAATTTGCACAATTTTCGTTACGGAATTATGTTAACATTTTAAATGGTGATGAGGTAATGCCATTAAATTTTTTTTTTTTTTAGTTAAGGATTTTTTATTTTACAGAATATTTGTCGGAAATCAATAGAAAAATTTAATTTAATTTAAAGAAAAGAAAAACTTGTTTATTCGTTAATAAATTAATGAAATATATCTATAATAAATTATCTTAAATGTTAAAGATACAAAAAAAAAAAAAAAAAATGATATCGATCAATGTTTTATTGTGTTACCAAGTTAATGAAATGGAAAAAAAAAAAACATAAATAACAAAGCATTATCCGGAAAAGTGACGTAGCTTATGAAATATTTATGGTAGAAACTGATTATAATTTATGAATAATTAATATTAAATGTTGCACTGATCAAACACTCAACGAGAACACCTGCTTTTTTAAACTAAATACACAAGAACACCTATCATAATCACACCGTAATTTACTTGTTGGTTTTTTTTTTGTTCTATAAAAACTAATTTAATCCAATTTTGTTTATAGAAAATGAAAACAAGTCAATCCGGTAGGAGAGTTTGATGTTTTTTGCATAAAAATTTTAATTATTCAAAACGTGGTTATTAATTAATATTAATAAATAGAAGAAGAAGAAAAAAACGCATCGTGTGCCTCGTGATTATTTATTATCAATCACTTTGTTATTGTTTTCTTTAATTTAAACGCAAATTTATTGTGATTCGGTGGTTTTTAGTTCAAATTTTGTGAATTAAACGATACAAAGTTCGAATGTAATAAAATTATTAATTAGATGTTAATAAAATCTATGGTTTTTCCTTAAACCACAAAATCCACCATTAAAAATCGAGCATTTTATGCATGAAATAAAAATTTTTAAATCAAAATGGTGTGCGCTCAGTGCGCTTTGTTCCTTGAACGTCATTCACAATAACAACAAAAATTATTCTTAACAGATTTTATATCTAAAAAAAAAAAAAAAAAAAAAAAATATTTAAATTAATTAATTGAATATTAAAAAAAAAAAAATAAAAAATAAAATAAAATTTATTTATTCAATTCTTCACACTTTTTAAAATTTAAATGTGAGAATAATTAGAAAAAAAAAATTTTATGCAAACGTAAAAGCTTGAAGTTTTTTTTTTTTTTTTTTTTTCAATTTTTAATCAATTATTTAATCATTTTTAATTTATTATTAATAAAATTCACAATTAAACTGGTTTATGATTTGATTTGTTTTTTATTTTTCCTTGTGAATATCCTTCAACTTCAGTGATTTGGAAATCTTGAAAATTAAAAAAAAAAAAAAGATTTTTTTTCTTCTTTCTTTCTTTCCATTTTTACTTTTTTTTTTTAATTATAATCGACGTTGATATTCTTTTTTTTTTAATGACCTAAAAATAATGAGAATAAAATATTCTTTAAAAATTAATTAAAAAAAATAAATAGAAATAGCCAAACAAACAAACAAACAAACATATAAGGTAATTTCAATGTTTAATTAATAATATTTTAGTAGAAACACGTGAATATTTTTTAATTTAATTCGCTTATTTTATTATTTTTTTTTTTATTTTTTTTGTTTTACGATTTAATTTAATTAAAAGAAAACAACAAAAACAAAATAAAAAAAAAAAAAACTATTAATAAAATATTTAAAAAATAATTATTTATTATTTTAAACACATTAATTATGTACGTTAATTAGAAAAAAAAAAAAGAAGCCCCCCATCAATGGAGTTATTTATGGAGTTTTATCGCTGTAACTGTTATGTAAACAAGATAAATCTTCTTTTAGAATTAATTAAATATTGATTGAACTTGATTTATATATTTAATACGATTTTATTATTATTATTATTATTATTATTATTAGCAAGGAAGTGAAATAATTTTCTTATACAAAAATAAATAAAACCGAATAAACCACATTGGAAGAAGTGCGTAAAATTGTTTTTCTTAATCAAAAAAAAAAAAAAAAACAAACAAAAAGCATCTTAAGTTTATTTATAGAATATTATTATTATTATTTTTATTACGATTTTATTTACTTGTTCCTTTGGTTTGTTTTTCTCGTCCTTTAATAATAAATAAGATAAATAAATAAAAACAAAAAGTACAGGCGACAAGACAACAATAACAACGACAAATCATGTCAAAAACTACGTCAACTATCACGTGAAAATAACTTCTATTCACAACAGTGATTTAACAGACAATTTATAGAGAGAAAGAAAAAAAAAAATTGATTAAACATTAATAAGTTGTATCAAGGACTGTGGTTAAAAAAAAAAAAAAAAAAAACAACAACAATTATATTATTATTATTATTATTTTATAGAAGAAGAAAAACACTTTTTTTTTCCCCTCTTTCTCTCATTCTCACTATATATTATTAATTAAATTAAATTAAATGATAAAAAATTAAATTAAATAAAATAAAATAAAATAATTCGTTAATAGTAATAATTTGACAAATGAATTTTTTTTTATTATTATTATTACAAGTGCTGACGTAGTTTTTAAAGCTAGTTAACCAGCAAAACACTAATAACAAATAAATAAAAAGTTATAATTAAAAAACCGCATAGTATTAAAAAAAAAAACTTGTTATAAAAGTGTACAAACAAAAAAATGAAAAAAAAAGAAAAAAAAACTAACGAACGCATTGAAACATAATTGATAATTTATAAAATTAAATTAAAAATAATAAAAATTGAGATCAAAACTAAATTAAAATAATTTTTGCAAATAAAAAAAAAAAAAAAGCAAAGCTTTTAAAATAACTAATTTTGTAATATAATTAAATAAATAAATAAACTTTCACGTCTGGAGACATCTTAATTACAAAAAAAAAAAAAATATTTATTTATTTATAGATTTTTTTCAAAGTTTTTTTTATTATGATTTTGTTAGATGCATTTTGTGCATCATATATAATTGATGATTAATATAATCTCTATCGTATTGTCGGTATGTATATTTAATGTTTAGCTTAGTTAAGTAATGTAATTTGTTTGCGCTAAATATTACTTAATCTTTTGAAATGGTAAAATTACAATGCCAACAACAGTTGTCCAATAATTTAATTAATTTACACATTTGGAACTTTTGCTGTCTTTCTTTTTTTTTTTTAATTTAATTTAATTTAATTTGCCATGCAAAAACACAAAACATCTTTCATTCAGGTAATCTTCACATTGAAACCAGATATTAACCTCAAAAAAAAAAAAAAAAATATATAAAATAATAATAATTAAATTATCATAAACATCCGGAAAAAAAAAATGATAGAAGAACATTAATTAAATTGATTTTTATAAATTTTATTATATAAAACAAAGTGAAATAAATTAAAGTTGATAAAGACGGTTGTGTTGCAACCATGGCCATTTTATTTACGAATAATTATTAATCATGAATTTAATTATCCTTTTTATGATTTTATATTTAATTTACGTTAAATAATAATTAAAAAAAAAAAATTAATAATAAGTTTTTTATTGTACAAAAACTAGAAGGAAGTAGGTATTAATGTATTGTAAACAACCTAGACACGGTTGTATATACGAAAGGGTGTTATTAGTTATTTATAGGTAATATATAATAATAATAATAAGAAATAAAAAAAATATATATATATTATTTTTTTATTTTATTTCCGTTATCATTATTATTTAATTAATTAATTTTAATTCATATTTTGTATATTATTGATTTATATATTTATCAAATATTTATACTAGAGTAGTTCCTATAATTTTCTTAATAAAAACAATTATGTATTAGGAAAAGGGTTATGGAGAGACGATTTTATGTGAACTAGGGTTTTTTAGTATCGGAGAATTTTACTAGTATCGATATTTCGATAGTATTTTATAAGAATAACGATACTCTCGATACTATCAATACTCGCTTTTATCTCTTTTTGCTTTGCTTTAAGAAAACACTTATTCCTACTAATTCTAAACTATCATAAAATAATTTAATCGATTATATCGAACTATCGAAAGTATCGATATGTTTTCATTATGAAATTTCGATAGTTAAGATACTGAATTTTCTGATACTATCGATACTGCAAAAACCTAGATGAGACGCAACAAACAAAAACAATTTTCTTTTTTGTGTTTTTTTTTTTTTATTATTATTCTTCCTTATTTTCAATTAAATTAATTAAAGATAGTAATCAATTTTTATTTTATCATTGCGTTTTATTTGTTATTTATATTTTGTTCATATATTTGGTCTATCTTATAACCACTGTAAACAGTAATGAAGTAAATGGAAAAAAAAAAGAAAAAAAACGAAAACGAAAACAAAATTAGTCAACACATAAATATTTATTCATTAAAAAATAAATATTGATTAAATTAAATTAATCTAGAAAAAAAAAATATATATATAGAGATATTTTAATTAATTATATTATATATATATATATATATATATATATATATATATAATTATTTATTTTATTTTTTTCATAATAAATCATGAATGAAATGCCTTTTTATTTTTTTTCAACAGAAAATTGTTTTACTGCACTGAATGAATTTTCTGGTTTTTTTTTTCTATTTTTGTGCTTTAATTTATTGATTGAATATATTTTATTTTTTTTTTTTTCTTTTAATTTTTCTTTCCTACTGCATTACAATAACACTTAATTAGTTAATTATTTAATTGGAATTTTCCATATTTATTAACAAAAAAAAAAAAAAAAAAAACAACTTTTTATTGTAAAATAAATTTAAATTGTAATAGCACGTGTTATTGTGTTAAATAATTTAATTTAATTTAATTTAAAAAAAACGTTATTTTAGGTAATAAATCGTTTAACCTATATATATATATATATTGTATATAAGGTGACACATTATTTTAATCTTCTTCTTTCATTATAATAATTAACATTAATTGATTCTTTTTTTCATGTCTTAACTTCAAAATTAACTAAATTAAAAATCCAAAAAATAAAAAAAAAAGAAGAGAAATAATTAAATAAATATTTACGTAGGTGAATTTCTTATTTTAATTAATACACAAAAGAAAGAAGACTACAGAAAGAAAGAAATAAGAAAAAAAAATAAAAAATTAATAAACCGACAAACGTGGGCAGTGTTACCTTAAACAAATTTTAATTAAAAAAAATTATTTTTTGCACAATGATTTCGTTTTTGGGGTTTTTATTTATAAAACAATTTGCAAAGTTAGACTTTTTTTATTATTTTCAGGTGGGAGAATTTTGGTAAATCACTGATATCCTATGATATTTTTTTTTTTTAATTATTTGAATAAATATTATTAAACTAATTAATTAATAAGTATAGAAAAAACTTACACTGAATTTCCCTTTAAGGTTTATTTTTCTTTTTCTTTAACACATAAATAACTTATTTTGTTTTTTTTTTAATTAATTAATTAATTAAATTGTTTTATTAACAAACACAAATATTTAATTTAAATTGATTTTTCTTTTTTGTTTTTGTTATTTTTAATAATTTTCTTTTCAATTTTGATGTAGCTTTCACAACGTTTTATTAACAACTGAGTTAAAGCTTTCATCGGTTGTTTATTTTTCTACTCAAATAACATATACACAAAAAAATCTTGTGTTACTGTGTTGTTGTTTCTTTTTTCTTTTGTTGTTGATATTTATATTAATACATTTGTTGTTGCTTTTCTTGCTTTTTTAGTTCAAAATCAACAACAACACCAACAACTAGAATAATCGTGAATACAATTTTTGTTTTTTTTTTTTTTTATACATAAATAAGAGTCAACTAGTGTAAGACCCGAAAGGAACATAAATTAATTTGTGATTAGAAGAAAGAAAAGAAAAGAAAGAAAAACGAAAACGAAAAAACTATAAACAAGATATGATTGGTTGTGATAAAAAGTAACAACCAAAAAAAAAAAAAACAAAAAGTGCTTTTAAAGTTTCTCCTCGCTATCGGAAAATTCTTGATCATTTAATATGTTTTGATTGTAATTTTAAGCAAATATTATGCTTTGCTTTGTTTAACCATAAAAAATAATTATTCCGTTGCGTTTATAGGTGGGATACGTTTTGTTTTGTTTTGTTTTGATTTTGTTTTATTAATAACCTTTGCTAGCCTGAGCGTTATATTTATTTATAATAAAAAAAAAAAAAATAAAATATTATTTCTAATGTGTAACATGAGTCAGATTATTTATATTTTGTCTATAGGATTTGATGTAGCTGTCTTATCCCAAAACACAAATTTTGACATTTTCGTTTGATTTTAGATAAATGATTTTTTTTTTTTTGTAATTGATATTCGATATATTCCTCGTTATATTTCTAGATTAATTATGGCTAAATAATATTGAATGATAATTTTATTAAAAATTCACCTCGGTGACCTTTAAATATTAATGTGGGTGTTACGCTTTTAAACCCAAACTAACAAAACCTAAAAAAACAAGAATTTTCAAATGATTATTTTTAAAAAAGCACCCAAACACACACATACACACACAAAATCGATAAACAAATTAATAAAAAATAATTTAAAAAAAAGATTTCATCCTTGAAAGTTCAGATTTTTTTTCTGTTGCTTTTCAAATTTTAATTACACCGAATAAATGATTTATAAGTTTATTGGCAATAAAATATTTATTTTTTTTATTTTTGTAATGAATTTATTTCTTCTATTTTTTTTTTTTTGTTTTTTTTTTTAATTATGCTCGATGCTATAAAGTTTTCTAAATAATTTTTCCACATCATACCGGTTTTTATGTCGGTTTATTATTCTGGCTCTATTATATCTTTACTCTTACTAGAATAAAAATATTATAAAAAATTGTGATAAAACAATTTTGAAGTAAAAAAAAAAAAAAAAAAAACATTTACCATGGCAAAAAAAGAAAAAAAAAAAATTAATATTTTATATTTACCTAGTGGAATAATCTTATTTGATTACAGCTGTACCCTTGAATATAAATAAATTTTTTGTTTATTATTATTTTTATTATTTTCTAAATGACTTTTGCTTATATAACACGGAATTAAAAATTCAAAATAATTGTATATTATTTTAAGTAAAAATAACATTTTAAATAATAATTAAATATTTCATGTAA
Organism: Ptychoptera albimana; assembly: GCA_961205885.1. Lineage (NCBI taxonomy): Eukaryota > Metazoa > Arthropoda > Insecta > Diptera > Ptychopteridae > Ptychoptera > Ptychoptera albimana. The sequence goes on along the minus strand of OY540805.1, from coordinate 18,844,276 downwards.
ATCATAATTAATAATTAATAGAAATAAAAAAAATGAAAATAAAAATATTACTTGTCACATACTACATACATTTATCAATGATAGTTTATTTCGTTTTTCTTTATTTTTCTTCTTTTGATTAAATACAAAACACGATTTACAAGGTGTTAAAATAATTAATTTTTAATTTTTTCTTTTTTTTTTTTTTTTTTCAAGTCATTAATTGATCGTTATTCATTTATTTTTTATTAATAATTTGTTTTAATTCAATAAATGTGTCAATCAGCTTTTTTTTTTGTTATTATTAATCAGAATGTTATGACCAATGTACAAAAAAAAAAAAAAAAAAAAAATTACGCTTAAGCCTAGAATAATGTTACGTTGAATTCGTTGCAGTTTGTAGCAAAGTTTTAATTTTTGTTTTATTAATTGTTTATGGCTTAAAAATACATTAAGCGTGTAATAAAAAGAAAAAAAAAAAAAATTTTTTTTTTTTTAAAACATTAAAATAGAATGCATAGATTAACTAAGTTAAGGCTACTTGGTTTTGTTATTTCTTATAGCTACAGGCGGGGTATTACAAAAAAAAAACAAAAAATTAATTATACTTTCAAATAACTTGATGAATCCTAAACATTACACAAATATCCTTTAATACAATTTTATTTCTAATATAAACACCGATCACAATACACCTGTTTGAAATTATTACTTTTGTTTGTAAGTGAACTAGAGTCAACTTTAAATTTAAACAAAATAAATAATAATAATTTTATTTACAGAGATAATTTAACAAAGAAAGAAACAAACTAAAAATGTTTTCTTTATGGTTAATTAAAGAGAACACCTAATACTATATATGTACGTACCACCTTTAAAACGGTTATATTTAAATAATTATGATATTAATAAAATAATAATGCAAAACAAAAAAAAAAAAAAAAAAAAATTATAAATTTATAGACTTTTGTACGAAACAACTTTATAATTATTACATTTTGGGTTTTGGGAAATTTTCTTTTTTTTTTTTGATGACGATAGAAAAATCACCGTATAATACAGTTGAAATGAATAAAATAAATAAAAACTTGTTGAAATTACATTTAATATAATTAATAAATTGTCTAATAACATATATTTATTATTATTCATATTATTTTTTTTTTGCGTTACTATAGTTTATGCTAATTAAAATTTTATGGCACACGTTTTTGTATATTTTTAAATTTTTTTTTTTTTTTTTTTTTGTATTGTAATTTTCTTACCTTTGTATATTATAATGAAAATGATAAATAATTTTATTTATATATTTATAACGTATGTTGGTTTCTTTTTTGTAATTTTTTTGTTAAAAAAAAAATATATATTTTTTCAATTTTATTATTGTGAATAATTTTTGCTAATGATAATTAATTAATTCAATGTTTTCATTCATAAATATCAGCATATCAATATCTATGGATTTTAGTTTCATTGGTTGTTTGTTATTCAGCTTTAAAGTACCTGAAATTACTGTCAGTTTTTTTTTTTTTTTTGTTCGTTGCTTATTGTTAATCTTTCTAGGAGTGATAGGAAAAACAAGGTAGAGCTAGCTTGAACAGTGTCCTAGTCTATTGAAATACAAAATTTTTTGTGGATTATTAAAAACCTTAAAAAGTATCGACACAAACGATGATGGAAATAAAATCCGTGTAAAAGTTATTATATTTCTAAAAATTAAATTCCTCTCAAACCTGGAATTTTAAATTTCTGTAACGCGAAAAATAAAGTCGATTTTGTATGCTACAAAGAGAATTCCTGCAAAGTTTCAGTCCATTTGGAATTAAATTTTATTTTCGCCTAAAATTATAAAAAAAGAAGCTGATGCAGGTGTGCATTTTCACGAAGAAATCAAAGAAATCAACTTTGTTTGACGGATTCGACTGGAAAAAAAATTATTTCTCGAGGTATGATCACTCAAAGTTTCAAAAATAAAATTCCTGTCGTAACCAGAGTTTCAAATACGAAAAATACATTTTTTAAATTGTGTTAAAATCCTTACGGTACTAAAGTTACTCCACGTTCATTTACAAAAACGTATCATAGAAATTTCCGTAAATTTTAAAACACAAAATCATATGTCAGTAAATCAGTTTTTACTTTCGCTGAAATTATTTTTTAATATTTAATAATCAGACAATTTGTAAACATTTGTAAATAACATAATTAATTTAATTATAATTACATAATAATGAATGTTATTGTAATTAGTCATTTGTATTACAATAATCACTTTGCATACCTAGTTATTTGATTATTATTATTATTATTAAGTAAAGGTAGCTCAGCTCTTTTGCATGCTTTAATAATGACTTTTAATCACCTAACTCAATAAATAATAATAAAAATAAAAAAAAAAAAAACAATTTTTTTCTTTAAGGTTAATTTAACTAAATAAGGATTCAAAAATTGATTAATAATCTTTTCAAAACTGTTCGAGAGATGTTCAAATTCTTATATAAACTTGAAAAAAATTCTATTTTAATAAGAATGTCTATAAGAAGCAATGCTAATTGTTAATTGTTAATTAAATGACAAAATTTATTAATAATTATTAGCATTGAATAAATGTCAACAATAATTTGTTGTTTTGCTATTTTTTTTTTTTTAAAGTAATTCTCCTTCCTTTACAGAGTTGACAGGTGGGTTTTATGTATTCTAATTTTAAAAGTTTCTTGTTTAGGAAATAGCAATTTTTTTCATTTTTTTTTTTACTTATCTAATAATTTTATAATGAGAAAAAACTTAATTAAAAAAGTGGAGAAAACGGTTGCATTGCATAAGAAAGTTTATTAGCTGTCTGATTATAATTTTTTTTTCTTCTATATACTCACTCGTCCAGTCAATAATAATAAATCCGATTAATCCTTTTAACCACGTACCGCATAAACAATAATTATATTAATTAAAAAAAAAACACAATTTGAACCCAATTGAAAAAATTATTTTTTTTGATTTTGTTTTAAATTATTTATTAATTACCAATTATTAACGAGGTAATGATTAAATTTTGTTTTTGTTTTGTTTTTAATAATTTTTAATTTAAACAAACAGCAACAAAATCACGTTATCGTTTAGTTATTATAATAAATAAATAAATTAAATTAAATTAAAAAAAAAATCACAAATATCAATAAAAACAAAAAAAAAAAAAATTTTTTTTAATTACATTTTAAATAATTTACCTTTAACTGTTATGTGGATTTTTTTTTGTTGGTATTATAACATGGATAGCATAATATTAATCAGTAATATCGATAATCGATTAATCGATATTAAATAGTAAGCGATTAGTTAAATCAATAAATTATTGCATAAATAGATAAAAAAAAATCTGATTATTTAGTTTGTTAAATAATTTTGCACAGGCAAAACATCATTCTTTCCATTTTATTTCGTATGGGTTTTTCTATGTAAACATTACTGTTAATCACATTACTTAAATATTTCTTTTTCTACTTACCGTAACTAAGTAATTACTGGTTTTGTTTTTTTAAGAAATACTTTTCAAAAAATGTAATTTTAAGTGAATAAACGGGAAAAGAAATGTTATCGGTAAATGGTAAATTATGTGCATTTGTGTCGAAAATAATTTTTATTGTTATTAAAGTTGTTAAGGGCGGATTTGTGATATATATATATTTTTTTTCTTTTATTGCTTTGTTAACGTCATACTTTCACCAGATATATATTTTTTGTGTTTTATTACCCACAAATGATGTAATTCATAAATTTTACCACACAAGGTTTAAGGGTACTTAGCTATCGTATGCATTTTATTTTTATTTTAAAAGGCCGGTTCCTCATTCATCAATTCTTGTAAAAATAACAAAAAAAAAAAAAAAAAAATTTTTTTTACCATTTGCTGGCGTCATAGAGACAGGAAACTTCAATAATAAATGATTAAAGGATTTCTTAACTTTTTCTTTGTTGTTTTACCTTTTATCTATTTAAAACGAAATAAAATTTATTAATTTACACAAAAAAAAAGCCGATGAACAATGTTTACGTAATTTAATAATAAGGACATTGATTAATACAAATAAAATAAAAATAAATAATAAAATTTATTGCTTTTATTGGCAGATGAAACCATTATACGCAACGAACAAAGAAAACGTGTTTCATTAAGGTCACCAAATAGCAAATCAAAAATTAATAAAAACAAAAAAAAAAAAAAAAAAACTTTATTATCGATTATCAATTCAAATCGATGACCTTTTTCTTTTTTTTGTAAATTTTTGACTTAATTAGATTGCAAAAAAAAAAAAAAAAAAAAACTATTGCCGAATAAATTATATTTATTTTTTTTTTGTCATTTATTACGAAAAAGCTCCGTTGTACTTTCATTATATAAAAAAAAAATAAAAATTATTTTATAATCTAATCAGATGTTAAAATGGAATAAATAATTGAAAAAATAAATAAAAGTTTACTGTCCCTGAGTTCCTTGAACATATAATTATAGTTTTTTAGCCATAATTTTTAATTGTTTTACATAATATTTTTATAGCACAACTATGTCACCAGGTAAAAAATTAATTTTTTTTCTTGTCTGTGTTTATACTAAATCCCCATACACAATCAAATCAATAATGTCATTAAATTATCAATATTTTTTTTTTTTTTTTTCGTATTTTTTAAACAAGCAAAATATTTGACCATGCAGATTGTAATCTACCTTAAACTTTTAATACAAAAAAAAAAAAAAAATTTATTTAAATTAATTATTGAAGTTTTTGTTTTTGTTTTGTTAATTTTAAATCACATATTTGTCGTTTTGTAAACAAGAAATAATAATAATAATAATAATAATAATTCAACGAACTTTATATGAGTAAACAATAAAATTACAAAAAAAAAAAAATTTTTATATAGGAAAACATAATCAAAAAACAATTAAATTTCATTTTTATTTATTTTTTTTTTTTTTTTTTTCAATAAACTAAAACGATCATATGATTTGCGTTGCATCATTTTTTGTTATTTATTTTTCATTGAAGTCATTTAAATTTTGAATTAAACAGAGTCGATTATTGTTTCATTTTTTTTTTTTTTTGTTTCTTTTAATATTCAATTTTTATATAGTTTAAAGCCCTATGTTACTCATTGTTTCTGTGTATAATATTATTCCAAGTTATTATTTTACGTCATTAGAAAAAGTCTCGCATCCATTTTGAATAATAATTAAACGCGGTTTAACGGTTTTTCGCTATAAAACAAAAACAAAAAATGTTTATCTGTCAACGTCAAAAATTCGCTTTAAATTTAAATTAAAAAAAGAATAATTATTGTGGCCCCCTTTTGCAAAAATAATAAAGAAAAAAAAAAAATAAATTAAAAAATAAAATCTTTTATATAAGATCAGAGAAAAATACCGGCACACACAGCATGTTGTAACAAAATAACTTGATGTTAAACGTCACTCAAATAAAAGCTTTCTACTCCTCCTCGTTATTATTTTGCATATGTGTGCTTTTTAAATTGTTTTTTTTTTTTTTTTGTTTTTTTAATTGCTATTCAATTGTTAATATTTTTTACATGAATTTATCAATCAAATTTTGTATAAATTAAATACAAACGAAAGTAATTTAATAAAAAAAAAAAAAAAAAGCATGACTAAGATTTTTATTTTGTTGTTGACGGAAATTATTTTCGATTTTAGATATTTTAATTTCCAAATAAAAATAAAATTGTTTTTTGTTATCGAAAAACATCAGAAACTTGTTTTTTTTTTTTTTTTAAATAACAAAAAAATTTAAATTATTTCGTTAATTTTGAACTTGATTTTATGGTAATTTGTTTAAAAAAAAACATTAATTCCCTTGTGTAATACACTTGCTTCCTGATGTATTATATTTTCATATTTTTAATTGGAAATGAAATGAAAACCCTAAAAACCCTATTTTCACGCTCACAACCGATGATTAATTTGTTTATTTATATTTGCCTCATATGTTTATTACGAAATTATCTTTGTTTATAGCCAAAACAATAATTATTACCTTCAATCAAAATAAATAAGCAAATTATTTGTAATTTTTTTTATAAGTGTTTTATTAATATTTGTACCAAACATTTTGTTTGTTATTTATGTTTGAAATCGTATTAGTTGTAATTGTTGTGTTTTTTTTTTTTTAATTATTTTAAAGACCAATGACCGTAATAATTTGAATGTAGAAATAACAAAAAAAAAATAAATGTTGAGTATGCAATTCGTTAATTATTAAAAATTGTAAATTTCAGGGAAATCCCATTAAGAGACTGTAAAGCATTTTATTTACTTACTTTGATTAGTAATGATTCGCTTGTTACCTATATTAGCACATAACTTAAGCAATATTGTGTACTGTTTAGAGTTTTATTATCTCAGTCTGTGTAGAAACTTTGGGTTTGAAAGGCTCGTCCTTATAAAATACAATCACCGAAACACCAATAAACTCGATGTAGTCAGCAATGTTATCTACTTGGTTAGCAAAGGTATTTCATCTGTAATAACAAAGAAGTGTAAGAAGTATAAACAAAATTATGTATTTCGTTGCAGGAATTAAAAAACTCAATAATAGCAACTCCGTAGTAATGTTGTTACCACTTATATATCCTTAGTTTAGGCAGTTTGTTTAAAAGTTTTGTTCAAACGTTCAAACTGGACTAGAAACTACAAAACAGTGAAACTACAAAAAGAAAAAACTTCACTTTAGGTACAAACCTTCATAGAAAATAATTTATTTAAATAATACAATTATGCCTGTTGCTATTAAAAATATAAAAATTAATAATATTTAAGTGTCGATTTCACAATAAACTAAAAAAACAAAACAAAAACAAAACAAAAACAACAAAAAACTTAATTAATAAAAAAAAGGCCAAAAAATAATTATTTTGTTTTTTTTTTTTATTATTTATTCATTCTAATAAAAATAAATAATTTTTTTTGTTAATTTTGTTTATTTATCAACAAGCTATTAAACACATAATTATTAATAAATAAATAAATAAATAAATAAATAATTTAAAAACAAATTTAAAAATTTGTATAAAAACCGAATTTGTAATTGATTTAGTTTTGTGTGCGATAATTTGGTTAAAAAAAAAAAAAAATTATTTTTTAATTAATTTTAACAATTAACTAGCGAATATTATTCAAATAACTAGACTTAACGACATTATTCTAGTTACGAAAATTATCTTTAAGACAAGGCGACATTTCCTTTCTCACATTAACTCGAAAACGCTACGTAATAAATGTTTTAACTTTCTTGTAATTTGCATATAAAATGTACCTAAGTGTATCTGATGAGCTTTTTATTTTTTGCTTCATTTTTTTTTTTAGTATCTGAAAATAAACTTTAACAAAAAAACGTTGTGAAGTTTTTTTTTTTTTTTACTTACTTGTCTCATGTCTCATGATCAGCCATATTTGTTTGTTCAAAAATTGAAATCAAGAATTAAAAACAAAAATAAAAAAAAAGGTTAAATTAAATCACATGATGGTGATGATGATGATGATGTGGACGCTGTGTCAATGATGACGACAATGATGTACAAATACAATTAAACTTGAATTAGCGCAAATACATAAATATTGTTTAAACGTCGGTTAATTAAGTCGGTTTTCCCCTAAAACAACTTTTTTACTTTTTTACACATTGTACGTAGCATTTGAAGCTTTTTTTTTTTTATCACAAATATAAAATAATATTGTTAAAAATTACGTCACAGATGTACATATATGCTTTGCTAAGTCTAGTCGCATGTAAAAAATGCTGTTGTTGATGTTCGTTTAAAGCTACTTTAGCATACACAAGGTCGACAGAAACAGAAAAAATAAATTTTTGTTTTTGGCAATGTATTTCCTTTAACCTATAATAAAAAAAACAACTGAAGCTTCTCAATTATTAAGTCAAGTTTAATGCTTTTTGCTATTAATTATCTGTTATGATTTTTTTTTTTTTGGTTAAAACATTTATAAGGTGACACACAATAGATTATTATGGTTTTTTTGTTGAAGCTCTTTTGATGGGAAGTTACCTCGTTATTAGTATTTTATGTAAATCCTTATTATTTATTCGTCGTTTCAATAAACAGGGAATCGAAAAATCTCAGCATAAATAAGTCCGATCAGCAATATTCGATGGTAGCAAAATCTATAAACTTCGCACCACGACAATGATATTTCTATGATTCTCTCAAAAATAATCAACGGTTTTTTTAATTCAATAATAATTAATCACAAAAGAACAGTTTAGCATAAGTCTGTTTCTCAAAAATTATTCCCAAATTATTAATTTTATTATCTAGAAATATACTTTGCAAATTTAACGGTTTTTAAACAGTTTTATAAATCAAATAATCAACACAATAAATAAAATAAAAAAAAAAAGTTTATTTATTGACTAGAGTTTCAACTTAATTAAGCTTTCAGTTTTTATGACAAAAGCAGTTTTTCTTATCTTTTAATTTTTATTGGGCTTGCCAAATACAAAAGCGTTAAAAAAAAAATGTTTTAGACAATAATTCATTAAATAACCTCGTTTTAAGGTGTTCCTAATGAAACCTCTTTAAAACTTTATTTAAATTAAACAAACGTTTTGTAATTTAACTGAAATCTACTTCTTATATGTATCACTCTGTGGATGTCCTCATTGCTTTAAGTGAATCACATGAAACATATCACATGACTTGCACTTGGGTTTAATTATATTTATTTCTATATTGTTTAAATTATTTTAATTGAATTGTCTTGTGATGTTGTTTCGTTTCTTTTATTTTATTTGTATTTTATTTTATTTTATTTTATTAATGCTATTAAATTTTTTTTCGTATTTCTTTATTTTTATTAGTTTTGTTACTTTTAAGAGAAAAAACAATTTTTTTTTTTCATCATTATCCTGATGCATCAATTGAAACTAGTTTTATCAAAGACATAAACCTTTATAAATGTTTATTTTAAATACGCTAACTGGTAGTAAAATAAAATAATTTTTTTTTTCTTTAATATATAAACATGGATTGAAAATAAAGAATGTAGCCATTTTTGTATTACAACCTATACGTCAAATTTAATTTTTAAAACCATTTGTTGTTGCTTCGCACATGCATTTATTAAAGCACATGTTACTGGATTTTAAAATTGTGATTGAATTTGTTTTGTTAAATTAAATTAATAAAATATTAAAAGTTAATAGATAATTTATAATAAATAGAATACAAATTAGTTTATAAATAAAATGAAACGTTTATCAGAGGAAAGGACTAAAGCTTTATTTGAAAAATTAGCTAAATTGTTAGTATTTTTAGTGATTTATCGCAAACAGTAAATGAAATTTTACAATTTTTTTTTTTTTTTTTAGTATTGGACCAAATGTAAAACAATTAATAGACCGTCCGGATGGATTATACTGTTTTAGAGAACAAAAAGATCGTGTTTATTATGTATCAGAAATAATATTAAAATTCTCTGATAATATTGGTGAAGAAGATTTAGTATCAGTTGGTACATGTTTTGGTAAATTCTCTAAAACAAATAAATTTAAATTACACATAACCGCATTAAATTATTTATCACCATACGCACAATATAAAATATGGTTAAAACCATCGTTTGAACAACAATTTTTATATGGTAATCATGTGCCAAAAAGTGGATTAGGAAGAATAACCGATAACATACCACAATATCAAGGTGTTGTTGTATATTCAATGAATGATTTACCATTAGGATTTGGTGTCGCTGCACGTTCAACAACAGATTGTAAATTAGCTGATCCATTGACAACAGTATGTTTTCATCAATGCGATATTGGTGAATATATTAGATCCGAAGATACATTAATTTAATGTAATTAATCATTTTTTATTTTTTTGTTTTATATATGTATAATAAATTTAATTAATTATCAAAAAAAAAAAAATGTTTATTTTTAAATACAGTAAAAAAAAAATGAAGAATTTCGTTTTTATTTACCCAACCCTATTAATAACAATATTGAATCTATATTGAATGTGATACCGACGTACGCATACAAAATCAAGAGGATTGTACTTTGAGACTTTCACTATCAGTTTAATTTTTGACAAAAAATGTTTGATATATTTTAAAGTTATACAACATTAATCAATAAAATAATATTTAATAAAGTTATTATTGTTATTGTTTAATAAATAAATTAATAATTATTGCCAAATTGTACATTTGTTTCGTTTATACATTTCTATATATTTTTTCTATTTCAATTATAATTATTGTATTTTACTATTGCTAGTCATTTTAAATAAAAGGTGTTTTGTCATTTTATTAGAAAAAAGCTTTTAATACAGTGATATATATTTATACGAAACTTATTAAATATTTTAATTAATAAATTATTCAACGAATAAATTATTAATATTTTGTGCCTTGTTTCAAGTAAAATCAATAGACATTTTTAATTTCATATTATTTATAACGAGGAAGCAATATTATACATTGGAATCATGAATCGTGAAAGTGTTTATATTTTAAATGAAAATGATACGAATTCAACATTTTTGAATGATAAAAAGTTACCTGCATTTCCCTTGCCAAATTTAGATGATACCTTATCACGATACTATGAATCACTTAAGCCATTTGGTAGTACTAATGAACTGAAGGAGACACAAAAGATAATAAACAACTTTAAAACTGGCGCTGGCAAAAAGCTGCACAAAATTCTACAAGATAGAGCAGCAAAGGAAAATAATTGGGTAATTAAAAAATTATAATTTTTTTTTTTTTTTTTTTTTTTTATTATTATTTTTCAATAATTATTTTTGCTAATATTGTGTGGACTGTAAATACAGTGTTAATGAAATATAAATGTATTAGTTTTCGTTAACATGATAACATATGTGAAGTGTACACACTTTTGGTTACATGTTAATACAAAGAAAATAATCTATGGGTGGGACGTTTAAGAGGTGCTGGCTGCACAATAACTTCAACTTCGGGAATTGGGTCGACTTGGGGCATCAAACCAATATCAATTGGAAGTGTTGGCTTTACTAGAGAACCTTTGTCGGGTTGCTCTGGAATCCATGGTTTGGTTAAAGCACTATTGTCGACTTCAATTGGATCGATTTGTGGTAACATTGGCATAACATCAATAATTATTTCCTCTGGAATAAATCCGGGGAGGGTTTGAATTGGTGGCGGTAATGGTCTGGTATTGGCACTATTATCAACTTCAGCTGGGATCCATGGTTTGGTCAATGCACTATTGTCAACTTCAATTGGGTCGATTTGTGGTAACATTGGCATGATATCAATAATGATTTCCTCTGGAATAAATCCGGGGAGGGTTTGGATTGGAATTGGTAAAGGCCTGGTATTGGCACTATTATCAACTTCAGCTGGGATCCATGGTTTTGTCAATGCACTATTGTCAACTTCAATTGGATCGATTTGTGGTAACATTGGCATGATATCAATAATGATTTCCTCTGGAATAAATCCTGGAAGGGTTTGAATTGGAATTGGTAATGGTCTGGTATTGGCACTATTATCAACTTCAGCTGGGATCCATGGTTTGGTCAATGCACTATTGTCAACTTCAATTGGATCGATTTGTGGTAACATTGGCATGATATCAATAATGATTTCCTCTGGAATAAATCCGGGGAGGGTTTGGATTGGTGGAGGTAATGGTCTGGTATTGGCACTATTATCAACTTCAGCTGGGATCCATGGTTTGGTCAATGCACTATTGTCGACTTCAATTGGGTCGATTTGTGGTAACATTGGCATGACATCAATAATAACTTCCTCTGGGATCCATGGTCTTGTGTTGACACTATTATCAATCACTCCTGGTAGTGTCTGGATTGGAAGAGGAACTGGTCTGGTCAATGATCCAGTTTCAACATATACTGGAGGAGGAACTGGTCTGGTCAATGAACCAGTTGGAATATATACTGGAAGAGTTTGGATTGTTGGGGGAAGTGGTCTTGTATTGCCACTATTATCAACTTCAGCTGGGATCCATGGTTTGGTCAATGCACTATTGTCAACTTCAATTGGATCGATTTGTGGTAACATTGGCATGATATCAATAATGATTTCCTCTGGAATAAATCCTGGAAGGGTTTGAATTGGAATTGGTAATGGTCTGGTATTGGCACTATTATCAACTTCAGCTGGGATCCATGGTTTGGTCAATGCACTATTGTCGACTTCAATTGGATCGATTTGTGGTAACATTGGCATGATATCAATAATGATTTCCTCTGGAATAAATCCTGGAAGGGTTTGGATTGGAATTGGTAATGGTCTGGTATTGGCACTATTATCAACTTCAGCTGGGATCCATGGTTTGGTCAATGCACTATTGTCAACTTCAATTGGATCGATTTGTGGTAACATTGGCATGATATCAATAATGATTTCCTCTGGAATAAATCCGGGGAGGGTTTGGATTGGTGGAGGTAATGGTCTGGTATTGGCACTATTATCAACTTCAGCTGGGATCCAAGGTTTGGTTAAAGCACTATTGTCGACTTCAATTGGATCGATTTGTGGTAACATTGGCATGACATCAATAATGACTTCCTCTGGGATCCATGGTCTTGTGTTGACACTATTGTCAGGCAACATTGGCTTGGACAAAGTATTCTTGTCATATGGTATAAATGCTGGTAATACCATCGGTGTAAAAACGGGATTACCCATTGTTACAGCCAAAAAGGCCACAAATGCTACAAGCAGTTTCATTTCACTATTTCTTATTCACTTTCCTTTAGAAAAGATTTTTTAAATAAATTTTTTTGTTATTTGACTTAAGTAGGAATACTAAATACTTACTTTTCAATTGACCAAAAACAATTGGACTATACTTTGCCATAGAAGAAATCTTTGCTTATATATTCTCCAGTGAATAGATAAAACTTCACGTTAAATGTAATATCTTTACGACATAAAGACATTTTTTATACGACCACCATTTATTTTATCATAAATTTTTTGTTTGTTTTTTTATTCCCGAATCGAAGTTATAATAATAAAATGTTTTGTTTATTAATTAATTATATGAATTATTGAATTGATAATGTTTCAAAATAGCATTTTTAGTAATTAAAAGAATTTTTATTGTTTTAATGCATTTTTTGGGTTTGTTGATATTTATGTTGTTTGCCTTTTAGGTAGTTTAAATTGGCGCTTGAATTTTAGTTACTGTAACCGTCCTCCATTACGCGCATTTCAAGATGGAAGCGTATCTTATGCCATTTTGTTTTAGTATTTAGATTTTTTTTCGTTTGTTTTAAAGCCTCAAACAGATTAAACTGCAACGGAAATGAGAAGAAAAAGTTCATATGAAAATGATTTCATTCACGGATCTCCTATTTTACTCATAGAAATTTTGTTTTTTGTTTTTTTTTTATTGCACTTTATTTTCGCTTAATCATTGTTATCAAAATACAAAAAATAAAAAACATTGAAAAGTATAAAAAAATAAATCAATTAAATAGAATTAAACCAAATTTTTTTTCCCCAGTATTTATTAATTGATATCAATCAATCGATTAGCGCGTTTATTAAGGTTGTAAATTAAATTAAGTTTAATAAGGCGGTAACACCACAATGAAATTAAATCATCGTGAGTCTTATGATTTGGTTTTTTTTTTTTTTTAAGTTTGCTTTTTATCAGATTTATTAGTTTGATGTTCGAATATTTTTTATTTTTTTTTTCATAATTTTTAGATGGAGAAATGGTGGGAAGACTATGGCTACATGACATCACGTTATCCATTGATACCGTTTGGAGAAATGGTTGAACCTTTGATTGTCCAAACAGTTGGAATTGAGGCAAATGAAACGAATTATTTAAAAGTTGGTGCTCGATGCATTTACCATACGTTGGAATTTTGGAATTTTATTAGAACAGAACGTTTACGACCAAGTGGAGCACCTGATGGATCGGTGATATTTTCATCTGACTTATTCAAACGGTTTAATAATACAGTGCGTACGCCTGGTGAGACAATGGATAAAATAATATCATACTTTGTACCGATCAGTGAAGGAAAATGTCCATCGCATTTTATAATTATGGCCGAGGGTAGAATATTTATTTTTGATGCATTAAGAGATGATGAGTCTCTAGTCAGTCCAGAAGACATTTATGATATTTTTGTACGCATTCAGTGTATATTAGAGGAGAAGAGTTCATCAGTAACTGGCGTTCCAATATTGACATGCGATGATCGTACCAATTGGGCTAAGGTAAAATGATTTTCATTTTATTTCTAACTACTCGCCACTAATCCTTATTGATTTATTTTAGAATCGTAAACATTTACAAGAATTATCCGTGCATAATGCCGAATGTTTACATTTAATTGAGTCATCTGTAATGGGTGTTGTTTTAGACAGTCATTCACCAAAAGATTACAGTCAAACGGCTTTGGAAACACTGGCTGGCGACTATATATCGAAATGGGTTGACAAGAGCAGTCTGTTTGTAATATTTAAAAATGGTACATTTGGTTGTATGGGAGAAGTAATGCAACATTTATTAAAAAATTATCCCTTTTCCTTATAAAATTAATTTTTTTAAATTTTTTAATTTTTTTTTTGAAAATATATTTAGCATGCGTGCTACGATGGAACAATTTCTGTGGCTTTTAGTATTTTTGTTTTGCTAAGCTTAATGGAATCGGAGGAACCAAATTGGCATAATACAGAGTTAAAACAAATAAAAATAAACGAATTGAAATTCGATATTGATGACCATTTAAAAGATGAAATAAGTCGATTGAAAATTGTTGGCGAGGAGACGGTAGAAATATTTATTTAATAATTTATTTTTCTGTTATTAATTTTTTTTTTTTGTTATTCCTTTGATTATAAAGCGTAAGGTAGTCGTTATACAATATGAAGGATTTTGTGATTTCGGTAAGGATTATATGAAATCAGTGCGTATACATCCCGATGCATTTATACAAATGGCTTTGCAATTAACATATTATCGTTTGCATGAAGAGTATATCAAATAATTACAAATAATTTATCTTAATTAAAATGTTAATCAATTGGTTTTATTATAAACAGATTTGTAGCAACATATGAAACATCATTAATGCGTATGTATTACAATGGACGTACCGAAACACTAAGAGCATGCACAACGGATGTTGTTAATTGGGTTAAAGCGATGATCGATCCTGAAATTAATGTAATTCAAAAAAAATTATATATCAGTATTTAAATGAATAAATGAATGTGAAATATGTAAATTACCAACTCGATGTAAATATTAACAATAGAAATTATTTTAGAATGGAACAAAGTTGGAATTATTTAAAAAGGCCACAACAACGCATAATACAAATATGAATAATGCCAGACAAGGTAAAGGTATAGACAGACATTTGTTTGGTTTATTATGTGCCGCACAGGAAAATAACATTGAAATACCAAGTGATGAAGATATTTATGCGGATGGTTTATATACAAAAAGTGGTGGCAATGGTAATTTTGTATTATCAACCAGTACCCTAGGGTACACAGCTGTTAATGGTTGTGTATCACCAATGTGCCTTGACGGTTATGGTGTTTTCTACAGTATAACCTCCACAATGTTCGTATTTTTAATAAATAAAAATCTCTAATAATAATAAAAATAAATTCATTATTTTCTTGTAGTATCTGGATAGTTACGACAACGTATCGTGCTAGTACAAAAACTAGTGCCCATAAATTTAATCAAGCATTTTTTGATTCAATGAATGAGATCAAGCAGCTAATTGAAGATGTATCCCAAAATACTATCGTTACCAAATTGTAAATTAATTTTTTTTTTTTTTTTTTAATGAAAATCGAACAAATAAAGTAGAATGGTGAATAGTTTAGTTAATTAAAAAAAGAATAAGAAGAAGAAAACACAGTCAGGATGATTAAATTAAATTTTGATGCGATGTCATTACATTTATAAAAAAAAAAATTATTTTTGTTTTATTTATTTGCTTATTACGTCTTATCTTATCAAACTGTGTTTATAGATATGTTATTAAATTGGTTGTTTGTTCTAATCTTGCGGCTTATTTGTGTATTTTTTTTTTCTGTTATTCAAAATTATGTTTTTACTGGGCACAATAATTTTCTTTAACCTTGGGAATGCAATGAAATGAATTTTTGTTGTAAGTATTTAGGCGTTCCGTTTGAAGGTCCGGCAAATTTTTTGTTTTTCCGTAATGTAAATATAGTAAGTTATGTCATAAATATTTGTTATGTAACAACAGGGGGAAAATAAATAAAAGACAAAATAACGAACTTTTATGTTTAGAATTATTATTATTATTATTATTATTTTTTTTTTGGTTTTTATTTGCATTAACACACAAACACAGTGTACAGGACTTTGTAATATGAGATTAAGATTAATTATGAAAATAAACTTTAAACTTTTGATTAAAGTAAGAGCATAATTTTTTTTTTTAATTTTGTTGTAGTTGTTGTTGTTGTAGATAAGTCGTTTAAAATACTTTACGACAATAATTATATTTATCCCGTATGAAACCTTTTAGGCATTCAACTTTTATTAAATTGACACCATCGGCACCAACAATTTCATTATTCTCCGGTAATTTATAACTATCTGGTGTTGTTTCATCGGTATTTCCATCTGGATTACCATCGGTATTCTCGGTAGGATACTCAACATAACAATATTTTAAACAACGTATTACCGGTCCCACTTGAACGGTACTGCAACATTGCTGTATTAATTCACATTGAACATATTTTGTGGAAATAATTAAAAAATATAAACTGAATATGGTTATTAGAAACTTTTTCATCGTTTTAATAAACACTGTCACGTTATTACCCTTGCAACGTTATAACTTTTGTGATTGAAATTAATTTCTGTAAAATACCCAGAATTTTTGTTTATATTTTTACTGTTGATAATTTTTTTTTTTTTTTAACCTACTTCAGTTTTTTTCAAGATTAATCTGTTGAATTAAATATTAATACATATGCTTAAGCCATAAACAAATTGCTACACAATATGATAAGCATCATAATAACAAATTTATGCTATAAAACAAAAGCATCTTTGTTAATCAAGTTAACACGCACCAGCAATGTTATGTTGTTAAGCGAATACAAAAAATTTTTTTCTTAATCTTGTTTGTTTAAAGTAAAAACATAGCGAAACAAATTAATTTATAATTTAATTGTAACAAGACATAGTGCACAAGTATATACGGATAGACGCAAACGATTTATTAATTTTTTTCTTCACACATTCACTTTCATTGGAAAATTCAAAACACACGGCAAAATGTGAAAGTTATTTATCGGTATGTTTTTTGTCTGGGTTATAAGTAAAATTTCTCTTCATACAGAATCATGTACCTTTGTAACACCGTAGAATTCTTTCCTTTCATCATTTTTGGTTAATTTTTTTTTTTTTATTTCAATAAGACTTAATCCGATACAGCACACGAATTAACAACAGAGTATTGATTAGACTCCTGTAAAAGAATTCGTTCCATTACGCATAATAAACAAGCAAATAATTATTATTATTATTATTTAAATTCAATTGTTGGAACTTTCACACCAGTATCTGTATCAAGAGAAAATAATAACAAAATGTTTTTTAATTTTTTAATAACAAATTTAATTTTTTTTTTTAATTACTTATAAATATAACAATAAAATGTTTAAGAACATTTATAAAGATAACAAGAAAGGAATAAATTTAATAACAAGGTAGTTATGTGCGAGAATTTTTAACGATGATTTCGATTTTTAATTCAATTATTGATGGTGATGATGATGATGTTGATGCTTTTTGTGATAAAATTCAATTGTAATGTTGAGCACCAATAAGTTACTTGATGTAGTTATATAGATTTAATTCCAGCCATATGATTTGTGGCCACCACCTCCATGTCCACTGCTGACTTTGTGGAAGATGGTCTTTACAACTGGTACTCTTACTGGATATGGATGTGGAATTGGTACAGTTATATGTTTCTCTACTGGATATGGAACATGTTTTTCAACTGTATATGGTACTTTCTTCTCAACTGGGTATGGGACAATTTTCTCAACTGGAATACTGATTTCCTTGATGACTGGTACGGCAACGGGTTGCGATACTGGTACATGGATTGGATAGGGTTGTGGAACTGGTACTAAGATTGGATGAGGGATTTTAACATTGACTGGCTTAGAGATTGGTACATGAATTTGTTTGTAAACTGGAACGGGGATAGATTTTGTTACTTCAATGTGTTGGCTGATTGGTACACTGTGTCCTTGTGTATGGATTACGTTTCCACCACCACTGTGACCATCGAAACCACCGTATCCGCCTGATGAACCATGGTTTATTTCACCAAAGCTTCCAATGTGATCGCCACCACTTGATCCTTCACTGCTGTATCCACCGCCGTATCCACCACCATATCCGCCACCGTATCCTCCATCGTATCCACCGCTGAATCCACCGCTGTGGCTACTGAAACCACCATCGTTGCTACTGAATCCACCGCTGCCATGACTTAATCCACTATCGCCTCCATATCCACCGCTGCTTTCATAACCACCGCTTGATCCATATCCACCTAATGAACCTCCGTGTCCACCGAATGAACCTCCTTGTCCACCAAATGAGCCTCCATGGCCACCTAATTGTTCACCGAATGAGCCTCCATGGCCATCTAATTGTCCACCGAATGAGCCTCCATGACCACCGAAAGATCCTCCATGACCACCGAATGAACCTCCATATCCACCGGATGATCCATGGCTAAAATCAATTGAACCACCACTTTGTCCACCGCCATGTCCACCACCATGTCCTCCAGATACAATTGGAACGAAACCGGAGCTATGTCCACCCGATGATCCACCGCCATAACCACTTAATCCTGATGATCCTCCATGTTCAGAACCACCAGACGAGTAACTTCCACCAGATGAGTAACCACCACCATATCCACCACCTGATTCCGAAATACTAGCGCCGGCATATGCTACTATTGTAGCAGCAACTGCTAATATTTTCTATAAGAAATGATTATTATTTTTTTTTTTTTTTTGTTATTTAGTTAATTCTGATTGTAATCCTGATTGTTATATTAAAATACTTACAAAACAATTCATTTTATTGATACTTAGTTGTAGGATTCAATAAAATTAAATTTAAACTCTACGTATTAACTTGATGATTACTGGATGTTGTTTGATAACTTCTTTGTAACAACACTCGACTTTTATATTGTAGCAAAAATCTAATAATAATTGACTCTCTCTCTAAAAAAAAAAAAAAAATTAAATTAAATTAAATAAAAGCAAAAATGTTAAGTCAATAAATAATAATTTGTTTAATTTTTTTTATTATTTTTTTTTTTTTTGGGGTAGGAATGAATAGGAGGAATGAATTTTTGCGAGCGTATAACGCCACTCACTTTGGTATTAAAAGTTTTTTTTTTTTTTTTTTCTTTTCGTCTTGTTGCTGGTGTTTCTCTCTTTTTTTTTTCTTTTTACTTAGTAAAATAATTATTGAATTAAATGCACGTAATTATATATTTGCTTTACTTTACTATTCAAAAATAATACAAAAACAAATGAGAGAAGAAATGATTTTTTTTTTATTATTTCATTCATCAAATTGTACAAACAGAAAAATTGTAAGAAAAAAAAATGAAACGATGCAATTCAATTCATCAGTCATAAAAGATTGGGGCTTTCCTCTTATTCTATTTTCTGCTCTCTTATTTTATTATTTAATTCTTTTTTTTTGTTTGTTTGTTGTTTTGTTGTTTTGTTAGTTGCTACGTATTTAATTATTATTTATTAATAAAACTAATTCATTTGATGCGGAAAAGAAAGACTTTCAATAAACTTGAAACCGTAAATTGTTGTTTTATATGAAATGTTATTTTGTTTATGCGAAAAGGCTATGGCCGTGTTATTTTACATTAGATTGGTTTACATTAGATTATAAAAATATTACATTATTTTTAATAGATGGCATATTCTAATTGATGATTAGATTAGTAATATTCTGGTAAATAGTTTTATTACATTAAACTGTTGCAGTACTTCCGTCCTTTCATCGTTCAAATTAGTGTGACTTTTTCTGATCGATTGTTTACCTTTCATTTTAATTATAATTGTAATTATTTACGAATGTTTTTTTTTTTTTTTATTTAACAATTAAAATTGATTTTACTTTACTTTACTTTACTTTACATTTTAATCAAAATAATTAAAATTTTTATTGAATATTCGTGCGAAAAAATGATTGTATGAGATTGTAAGTCTTCATGGTGGCTTAAGCATCAAGATAATTTCCATACTGCTAATTTTAATTCATGGTGATAATTATGATAAACAAATGACCTTAAATACAGTTAGTTAAAATTCCTTAAAACTTAAATCTTCATTTACCGTAAAAATGGCCTCTAGCCTCTACGACGCATTTATTTAATAATAATAAAAAAAAGTTTTTTTTCTTCTTATTGGCTCGCTGTTTAATAATTTCACCCAAAAAAAACAAAAAAAAAATTCGAGAAAGGCCAGAAAGAAAAAACAAAACATTTCAAAAAAAGAAGCTGAGTTCCGGTGAATTTTCAAAAATTATTTACCCTTCTATTTTTGACCGTTAAAAAAAAAATGACAAACAATAAAAGTTGAAAACAAAACGAAAAAAAAAAAAATCTATGAATTTCTATTTTTTGCTAAATTTTTCTTCCGAAAAGAAGCCAAAAATCACATGGCGTTCACTTTATTAGAGTTTTGGATTTTTCTAATTTTAGTTTTATTTTTCATTTCTTTATTACGCTGCTCTGCTGTTGGTTTTATGTTTTTTTTCTTTTTTTTTTTTTTCGGTGGATTTGTGAGAGACAAGAACGGTCCAATGCTTTCGTCGCCGCGACTTTTTTTTTTTTCTTTCTGTTATTATTACCTACTCACGTTAGTTAAATAAAAAAGAAAAAAAAAAGTTTTTAAACATTCTCTTTTTAAAATGCTTTTTAGTTTTCATGTTTGATAGCTTTTTTTGCTTTTTTGTTTTGGATTTTCACTTGCCACACATTTTGTTGACTTGAATTAATTTAACTTCCTTGTTATTAAAGAACTAAATTATAATTCAACTCTTTTCTTTCTTTTTGCTGTCTTTCTATGTTTTATTCAATTTAAAAACGTTTAAAATCGCTATCATCAATAATAAGCATTGCCAAAGGGTGAATTGGTTAAGTGATCAACTGTGACGTTTAATATCATTTTTACAAAATTAATTTAATTTCTAATTAAAGCCGCCCCTTTCCAGCAGGGAACACCGAAGACATGAAACATCATATTCAAAAGAGTAGACATTTGTACCAGGATTTGTAGGGAATAAAATCAAATATTGATAACAGGGCTAGGAAAAGACATCTTAGTTCCGAACTTTCAGAATAATTACCAGTTAAATTCTTATTCTTATTAATTTTTGGCTCAAAAATCATTCCTTCACCCTTTTATGTGTATAATCCGTAATTACGGATTACATAGATTTCGTAAACTATGCACTCGTGCTTGAAATATATTGGCTCGATGACACGATTTATTTATTTTTTTTTTGTTTAATTCTGGTTTAACGGCTTACTGTTCTTAAGCCATCACTCGGAACATATTAAGTAGTTGAGTTGAAACAAGAGCTGGAAACTGTAATCAAAATAATTAACTAGATAATCTCATAGCTTAAACAGATGCAGATCTTATCTAAACTTCAGAAGAATTAAGTCAAATGTTATCCATAATAAGCATAATTACAGCATTTAGTTTTAGGAAGTATAATATCTTCGTAATCTTACCAACAACTAGTCATTATATGTAATAAACCGCGTTAATTAACAAAAAATTAAATTACATAGAATTAACAAATGCGGTAATACCCTGATTAATCAATTTAATGACTAAAAAAAAAAAAATGATTTTTACTTAAAAATAAATTAATCAAAATTGTATTGAAAGTTATTAAATAAAATTAATTATGTAAAGAAAAGAAAAGAAAAGAAAAAAAAAATCACCAGAGGCAAAGGTTTAACAATAGCGAAAAATAATTCATCCGTAGGAAATGAAGTAAAAAAAAAAAATCTCTCTCAATATCACAATCAATAAAAATTTAAATTTCGTGAAGGGCAAAATTAAATAATTAAATTGTTTTTTATTCATTATTTTCACTTTCGTTTTGTTTATGAACGATTTTTTTGGGTTACTTTGCTACCTGTTATGACTTTCAGTTAGTTAGTAAGATGCGGTTTTGTGCAAAATCAAGGTAGTCTTTTTGAAAATAAAAAGTAAAACAAATTATTAATTTTTTACTCTCTTTTGTGTTGTTGGAACCAAAATCTTTACCAAAAAAAAAATAAAAATCAGTTAACCGTCATCAAAGTGTGAAAGTAAATACATATTAATAATAATAATAATATTTTTATTCACCAGTCAATGACTTAGTTTATTTTTAATTTTTTATTTTTGGTTTTGTTTAGTTGAAGAGGTACAACGAACTTTTTTTCTTTTTTTTTTCGTATTTTAATGAACGTTGTGTATTACACCTGAAATAAATGATTGAGTACATAACACATAAACACATAAACACATAAACAAATTAAGTTGTTGCTTCTGCCTATTAAATTAATTTCTTTACATTGTTTAACTTTTTTTTTTTACATAACAATAATTGTTTATGTTTTGACAAACATTTTCTTCTATTTTTTTATAATTATTAGTAATGTGGATAATTTTGGGTTTTTACTCATCTTAACAAAACTGTTTTAGAATGTGTCGGCAAATTTTAATAAAATAAAGCAGAAGAAGAAGAAGAAGAAAAAAAAAAACACACAAAATGTTTAAACAGTCATTATAAATAAATAGCTAATTAGTGAGATTACATACCATGAAAAAAAAAAATATAAGAGATCTGCTATTAATTAATTATTAAATAAAAGCAAGAAAAAAAAAAGATGTATGTTTGTTACATGAATTGATATTTACAAAATTAAAAACAAATCAATTTTAATCAGTTGATCTTTAGAGGATTTATTTTTTAATTAATTAATAAAATAAAAATGTGGGCACTATTAATCCGCGAATTAATCCACGTTAACCTAATAGATAGAATAGAATAGATTCTGTCACATTCAAACAATAATTTTATTAATACTGTTTCAAATCAACCATCATCAAGGGAAAACAGGTTGTTATCTAGGATATTATCAAAGAAATTTGTTTTTAATTGTTCAGGAATACCTGAATCGACTTTTTTGTAGCTGAAAGTTATTAAAAAATTGTATTTCGTGTTTGCAATGCTGTAATATCGTAAAACAGTAATTAAAAACCTACAGGATATAATTAATTATTTTATAAATTAAATTGCAGCCAAAATATTGTGTAGACTACTCATAAAAATTGTTTTTTACGAGGACGAGTCGATAATTGGCTCATTTTTAGCTAATTTTATTTCTCCACTTGTGCACCCACTAAATTGTAGAAAATTACCACAAAGCATTAATTAAAATCAAAGGCTTTGATTTACATGTCAAAAAAAAAAAATAATAATAATACAATCTCAAAAAAAAAAAATAGCTAACAAAATCTATAAGTAATGGTAAAACCGAAAAAGATCAAGATAGAAACAAAAATGAAATCACAAAAACTGCGAAAGCCACAAATAAAATCAAAAAAGATAAGAAAAAAACGGCGAAACAATCGTTATAAAGCAATTTCGTTACAAACAAATAATTTTTTTAAATTACCACCAATGATTTCATATAAAGATGCTGTTAAATCAAAATTTCAACAATATCAAACAAAATATCCATCTTTATATATAAGTGGACATTATTCTGGTGATTTTCCATTTATAGAATTTTCCCAAGAGCATAATGGTCATTATTATATTTTCTGACATTTTAAGGGTTTTGAAATTATTATATAAAAAAAAAAAAAAAATCATTTTTTAGGTTTTGTTTTTCCTACTCGTGTCATTTATACAAAAGCCTTACAAAAGCTAATTAAAAACAAACAAAGAAAATGTAAAAATATTTATTAAAAATAATTTAAAAAAATTTTTATACTATTCATAATTATTAATCAAAAAATACTTTTAAAAATAAATTATATCTGTGGTTGCGAACACCACAAAAATAAAATAAATAAAATGAGTCAATGAATTAGATTTTTTTTTTTTTTTTTGATTTTAGGAAGCTGTTTAATTGTTTAGCTGTTTAGCTGTTTAATTTATATTGACTTTTTTCAATTACAAAAATTTAATCCCAAATTCAGGCATTCGTGTGATGCGTCGATTTATTTATTTAAAAAATGTTCACGTATAGATTAATCACGGTTAACCGCATTTATTTTCCAATATTATTTAATTATTTATAAGCAATTGATAATTTTTAAAATAAATTATTTATCATAATTCACGATCAATACAATATTCAACAACCTAATTATAATAAATCATTTCATTTGCATATTTCTTCGTGTATTAAGCAATATTTAGTTTGTGAATCTTCAAACAAAAAAAAAAGAAAAAGAAAAGTGTTAAGCCATTACTTAATTAAGTCTCTTCGCTAGAATTAATTAATTAAAATGTTTAATTCATTAATAATATATATTTTGTTATGGTTTGAGTTTTATTTCCTTTCAATTATTTGTTTTAATTTATCACCAACGCCTAGTATTGTTTTTACGGAACCTAAAACAGTAATACGTGCCAAGGAACGTTCCTCATATTTTGGTTTCTCTATAAATTTAAGAAAATCAAGGTAAATTACTAAATTTATTTTATTTATTTTTTTTTTTTTTTATGAAATCCATTGAAAGTGTATCTGATTAATAATTAGTCAACAAGTGATACAAAATTTTTTATTCATTTAATTTGAGTCATTGAATTTTTCTATATTTCCTTAAATAGTGTATTTATTGGTGCTCCTAGAGCACAACCATCATTAAAATCACAAAGCAACTCTATAGAACCGGGAGCTATTTATAAATGTGGTTTTACTAATAACACCCAGTGTTTTCCGTATATTTTTGATGATACCGGTAACCATTAATGAGTTTTAATTCCATTTTTGTTTTGTTGATCTTGTTGTTTTGATTAATATTCTTATAAAATCCAATATATAGGGAACACAATTGTGAATAATGGATTTTCAATTAATACACATATAAAAGATAATCAATGGCTAGGATCAGCTATAGATGGATTTACGAACGATGACGATGAGTTGATTGTGAGTTTTTTTATTTTTTTCTTTGTTTATAAAAACGTTTTTAATGGAAATTTTTTTATTTATAAAGGCATGTGCCTCAAGACGGATGATTAATCAAGGAAGAGAATATTCAATAAATGGAATTTGTTATTCAAAACAAAAACCAAATAATTCGTTACCAATAAATGTGCAAATATTTGCAAAAGAAATGTTTGTTCCAAGTAATCCACGCAAAAAACTTTTTCTTTCTTTCTTTTTGTCATTATAAATGTTTTTTCTCTTCTTTTCTTTTAGGTAATCAAATGATAAATATAAAACGGGTGAATTATTTTTATTATATAATGGGACAACAAGGTTTTAGCCTACATTTATCGGATAATAGAAAAGAAATTATTATTGGTGCACCAGGTGTATTTCAATGGCGTGGTGCAGTAATACGAAGAAGAAAAATAAATAATTTAAAAAATTATGAAAATGATATAACGAATTATTTAAATAGTAATGTAAATATTAATTTATATTTTGGTTATGCGGTTAGTTCGGGGAATTTTCTACAGGAAAATGATGTTGATTTATTGTACGTTGCTAGTGCCCCTAGTCATAATAAGAAACCGGGAGAGGTATACAAGATTTATGAATTAATTCACGTATTACATTTATTGTTTGATTTTTCTATTTTTAGACTTATATATTTAATATAATTAATTATGAAAATCCCCGCAACATTTACTTAGATATTCATAAAGTTTTTAAAGGATTACAGTTAGGTGATTATTTTGGATACGCGATATTAACAGAAGATTTCAATAATGATGGCCTACCTGACTTAGCAATATCAGCACCAATGCATAGTAAAACGTTAAATTATGAAAATGGCATCGTTTATATTTATATAAATAAAAAAGGTGTAAGTAGCGCGTACCTCCGTATTCCAAAACAAAAAAAGTTCTCAGAAGCTTAATCTCTCTCTCTCTTACATATTTTTTTTAAAGTTCAACTTTATTCTGCAAAGAACATTGTCTAGTGAATATAAATTTACATCAAGATTTGGTACGGCCCTTGGAAGAATTGGAGACTTGAATTTAGATGGTTATAATGGCAAGAATCTTGTTCACAGCTCACTAAATGAGAAATATAATGAATTTTGACTTTTATAGATATTGCTATTGGTGCCCCATTTGAAGAAAACGGTGCAGTTTATATATATTTTGGTGAGGCAAATGGTGTTTCGGCTAAACCGTCCCAACGAATAACACCAAAAATTAATGAATTTACATATCCTGGTAAAATGTTTGGTCATTCAATATCCCGTGGTGTTGATATTGATGAGAATGGTTATTTAGGTAATTAAAATAAATGAATAAGTAAAACAGAAATTTTAATTAAAATTAATTAATTAGATATAGCTATTGGATCACCAGAAGATGAAAAAGTTTATTTCTATAAAACTTATCCAATTGTGAAAATAATTGCAAGTATTCAACCGGCAAGTACACAAATTTTAACCGAAAATACATCAATGAAAATTAAATTCTGTTGGTATATTGAAACAAAAACTGATTTAAAAACAAATATTGGTGAATAAATAAATTAAATAAATTAATTAATTAACTAATTAACTGATCTCTCTTCTTTTTTTTTTTGGTAGATATAAATTTAATAATTAAATTAGATGAGGATTCATATCGTGTTAAATCAAACGGCAGTAATATAATAAATAAAAATGTATCCGCAACATTACACTCTAATTGTATGGAATTAAATGTTACAATTCGTTATATACCATCCCATATATTTAAGCCAATTACAATTGAAATGCATTATGATCTATTAAAAAAAATAACAAATAACACAACAGGTATTTTGTATTAAAAAAAAGATTTCTTTTTTAATTATTCAATAAATTTTCATGTTTTATAAAAGAATTCTGCAACGAGTGTGTCCTTATAAATCCGCATGATAATAAAATGATTACAAGTCAAATTGTATTTATAAATGATTGTGATAATGATGTGTGTTTAGCTGATTTAAAATTAACAAGTAAATGGATTAATAGCACAAAGTAAGTTAATTATCTTCCGGTTTTTATGATTGAAATAAAGAAAAAAAAAACAATTTTTTTTTTTATTTTTTTAGTGAGACATTAATAGTGGGTAAAACAAAATCGATTACTATTGAGTATACGGTTATAAATAATGGACAACCAGCATTCCTTCCACAAATTAATATAACATTTCCCCAACATATATCACCAATGAAATTACTATCTAATTGTGATTTATTTCATTTCTATTTTATTTGTATTTATAATCGTCCGTTAAAAATGTATGGTGAAATAAAATTAAAAATTAAATTTGATATATCGGAGTTAGAAGAGAATCATATAATGTTATCTGGCTTAGTGACTACAATTAGTACAGAAAATAATAAAGAAGATAATAATGACATATTTACATTAATATTTAATGAATACAGCGAAATTGATATTCTAAGGTGTGATGGATTTACTAAATAAATTTTAATTTTCTTTTAATTCTCCTTTTACTTTTTTTAATTTAAAGCAAATCAATGACAAAAACTCAATATTCGATTGATGATTCCTTACCGGTAGAAAATCTCACATATATTTATGAGATAATAAATAAAGGGCCCAGTTATCTTCAGGACTTTTCTGTTACTGTATCAATACCAGTAGCTTACATTGACTTAAAATCCAGTGAAAGATGCAACATAATACAATTTGACAATGTGATCATGTTTGTAAGTTTTATCCAAGATAAATTCATTTAAAGAAAAAAAACAAATAAAATTTTTATTCCATTTTGACAGTTAAATAATCGTGAAAAAATTTTAAAACCAAAATGGAACATAACTGCTAGCGACGTAAATCATAAACGGTTACTAAGATCAGTATCTGATGATTCACAAATTATAGAAAATAATTTGGATAACATATTGAAAATATCTCATCTTGATGCAATTGATTTAAATAAAATAAAAATAAATTATCCAGTAGCAAAAACGATTTTTTTCAACTGTGAAACAAATCCAGATGAAAAGTGTATACAGGGATTATTTATTTTTAAAGATACAAGAATTGATAAGGAGAATTCATTTACAATTACCATCACATTACCAATTAATATGACTAAAATTGGTTAGTTGATTGTTTTTAATATTTTTTTTTTCTTCTCTTAAATCCTTATTATTAAACGTAATTAAATATTTTTTTTATTAGATAATATTCTTACCAAAGAAAGAAATATTTTTATCCTAAGCACAGGTATAAAAATTAATAAATTATTTGACGTAGATGGGTAAGTTTTTAATTATACCGAATAATTATTACGGATAAAATTAATAATTTTATTTCTTTTCTGTAGAAATTCATTAAAAGTTTTAGAGACAATTCCATATACGGAAATAGAGAAAACTTCGTCGATTAGTATATGGATTTATATTGTTGCAATCCTTGGCGGTCTTTTACTACTCATATTAATTACTTACGGCTTGTACAAGGTAAGTTAAATTAACTTTACTTTATTTACTTTTTTAAATAAAAAAATTATAAAATTTTTTAATCTTAACAGTTTGGTTTCTTTAAACGTGCAAAAAAAGAAGAAATGAAAAAACTGGCTGAGGTGGAAAAGGAAAAAGCAAGAGCACGTGCTAGCGCCATTGAAAATGCAAATAAAGAAAAACCAAGTTTAAATGAATGAAATGTTTTTATTTAAATAATAAAATGATTATTGTATTAATAATATTATTATTTAGGGAATGATTTTTTTTTTATTTCTATGGTTTTTCTTCTAATAAATAATTTTTTTCTTATCTTAATATCTAATTATTAATAGCGTAGTGGAGACGCCTGGTAATTATTTGTATGTAGGCAGGAATTAATTAATTAATTTCTAATAATTATTTAACATTAATTAATCTATGATAAATAGAAGCAAAAAATTTGTTTTGAGTCCGTATATATATATATATAGAAACGAAACAATTTATTTCTAAATATAATTTTTATTAAATAAAGTTTTTCTTTTTTATTTGCACAAATACAGATTTCCATCAGTTTATAAATTTATTGAATTACATGTTTCATAGTGATATTATTATAAGTTTTATTTTAATTTATTTCTGTTTAATTTTGAAGTTACAATTTCATCCATTTTAATATTATCGAAATGTCACTGCCATCAATCAATCAATTATTATTTATGGTGGTTTTATGGTGGCAGCTCTTTTTTTAAGTAAAATAATCTTCATTTAAGAAACACTAAATATATTGATCTACAAATATAATATTCCACTAGCTGCGGCATGTGCCATTAAAATGTTTGCTGCTTGTTGTGTCTCTAAAAGTAAACGAGCCTCAGTTAACCAATCTCTAGCTACTTTTCTCGATGCACCATTTAACAAATTCATATATTTCAATGTTTGTGTCAAATCACCGCGTTCCATCCAGAATCTAAATTTAAAAAAAATAATTATTTGTATCGCTAAATATTAATTAATTAATTAATTAATAACATACTTAGCTCTGTTTAAAATATCATATGTGTCAAGTTTATTAAAATCAACCACTTTATCATCGAGTTCATCCTGTGATATTGGATTTGACGGATTTACAATAAGTACTGATTGCAAATATGATAATAAATAAACAGGTAATCTTGCACCTTCTTCAGGAACCATAGCCAAACGACGAGCAACTTTTTCTACTTTAAGAAATCTTTCCATCAAAGCGTCTTGTGGAAAAACACCACGCTCCCTCGCATCGTTAGATAAACTATTTAATACTACTGCAACAAGTTCATCCCCTTCCGCTAATTTTGTGACAGTTATGAAGTTTATTAGTGTGAACAAATTTAAAATTAATTTTATTATATTTTATATTACCTGCAGCTCTTTTAACCGCTTCGATTTCATTTGCTAACGGACGTAATTGTTTATGCCATGCTACACCAGGCTCTCCATGGCGAACCGAAGACCACAAAGATTGACATGCACCCCACAAAGCTTGTGCTTGATGGGCACATTTATCAGAATCAGCTCTAGCTAATAATTAAAATTTATTTCTTTTTATTAGATTGAATTTTGTATTAAACATGTTTATATACAATTAGAATAAAATGTTTATAGATTTATAAATTAAGCCGATTCGTGTTACGCATATTACCTTTCATTTCTTCATCAATGTCTTTAGCATTAAAATATTTTTAATATTATATAAATAAAATTTTATTTTTATAAGAATTAATTTATGAAATTAAAAGTACCTTTAAGTGCGGCGTCCATTCCTCTTAATTTACCCAACATGGCGGCTAATTGAACTTTATACGTTGCTTGTTCTGTTGACAATTTCTCATCCAATTCTCTATTATAACGTCTCGTCAATTCTGCTTCACGTTGATGTACAACGTCTTGCAAATGGTCAGCATGCGCTTCGGTTTGTCTTTTCATTTGTAAACGAAGTTCTTTTTCAGCATTAGCACGAATTTGGAATATCTAAGGCATCCACATATATATATTAATTTCTTTTATTATAATAATTACGTTATATAATTTTTTATTTAATATTACTTTCTTCTGGTTGTCTAGAGCAATATCACGTTTTTCCTTTTCTAAATAAAAGTCTAGTTGGGATCTCAATGCTTCTGTCCTGTCATCAGCTTGTAAAGCATCAACAGCACGGCGTAATCTCGTTTCACCTTCAATTTGTAATTTTTGCAACTCTTTTTGGTATGCCAAAACATGAGAATATGCATGAATTATAAATAAATCTAAATCCTCGGTTGATAAATTTAGTTTTTTCTCTGTTAAATTAATATTGGGAAATAACGATTCAATTTCATTTATAAAGCTGTTCCGTGCAACTTCAACCTTAAATTTTATATAAAAAAAACTTATTAAATTTTCATCTTTATCCAAATTAAAAATGTTTAACCTTTTTCCAATATAATTCAGAAAGCTGTGACTTTTCTTTAGCATTATACAAATCATTACGTGCTTTTACTAAATGATCCAGCGTGTTTTTAATATTTATTCGTACCCTTTCTGATACTTCAGGTGTTATCTGGTTGTTAAGTTTTGCCAGATTGTTTTTAAAGTTTTCTTTAAGAGAATTAAAAATTATGAATATTTATATTGAATTTAAGCTTATGTTTATAGTTTACCAATATTCTCTGTTGCTATTTGTGCTGCTTTCTCTGCACATTCAACAGCCGTATTTCTGGCGCTGGTGTGATTTTTAAGAGTATTCCAGACAGATAAATCTGATTGTTCAATTGAATCATCAATTAATTTTTTGACATTTTTCGAATATCTATAACAATTATTAATTACAATCAATTTTTTAATCATCATATCATATTTTAAACAATTTTCTTACACATTCAGAACATTAATTGCTTTATTGTATTCTTCGATCGCAGTTGATGCTGAAACTTCAACTGCCTTCTCAAGGTCCGCAATTGATTGTGCACTTATTAAAGTATCGGCGGTTGGAGGAATTGGTGTTTCTAGTTTAATAGCAATATCTTCAGTATTTTTTTCACCATCTGTCCTTGCATTTAAAGGTCCATCTATTTTTGGTGCTGGTACTATTTGATTAAGAGATGTTGTACTTGTGGTAACGTTAACAGAAGAAATATCTTTAGTTTTAACTCTATCTGCTTCTGGTTCTAAAAATATATAATATAAATATAAAATTTATTTTTATTTCATACTTGTATATACATACTTTTAGGATCTTTAAATTTACTCTTGTCAATATTTTCAAAGATAGTAGTTACTTTAGACTTCAACTGATCAGCCTTCTTTGTTACATCTCCATATGGTTTTTCTTCCTGTATTAATTTATTTAATAATGGCTCTATTGCAGGGACAGTTTTAACCAAAGATTTTCGAAAATCCTCATCATATCTAAAAGTAATTAATAAATTAATTTATTAAACATAGTATCCTCATAAAATGTTAATTGAAAATTACTTTGCATAAGCAGTAACTCCAGCCACTGCTATAAGGGGTGATAGAATTATGATAATTTTTCCAAAACCAGCTTCTCTTGGTGCTGCATTTGAACTGTTATATCGCTGATAACGATTTGTTATGCGAATAATGTCATTTTTCTAAAATGAAAATGTGTTACAAAAAATAAAATAAAAATTTTAACCTAATCAATCAATCACAACAAAAAGTATTTTTTGATACAACATCATGCTGATGACATAACAAAGTTCAAAATATATAACCATGCAAAATTTTTTTCTTTATTTTTCATACATACAAATTATTAAATAATAATTAACACTTACTCGTAATAATTTACTACAGGAACCTCGTATAGCAGTTATATAATTATACATTTTTTATTAATACAAATAAGGGATCACTTGACTAGCTACTAATTTTTATTTTGTACTAATGTCCAAAAAAAATTAATTTCTTGTTCGGTTATATATCCAATTAGAATCACACTAAAACGTCAAACTTGTTTCCCCAGTTTATATATTGAAAACTGTAATGGCGGAGAAAACTATTTGACAATATAAATAAATGATTTCAAATTATATAAATAAATTATTACTGACAAAATCATTAATAATAAACATTTATAAAAGCGTTTAATTAATTATATAATTCAATATTTACCGAAATTTTACGTTTTTTTTCTTCTTCTAATTGCTTCAACCTGCAATACCTTTGAAGTAGGGTTAAGATCAAAAATAAAGTTAGGTTAATTTTCTAAAAATTTTATTAGCTAAACTTGGAATGATTTGATAATGTCCAATTACCAATAATCTGAAAGAAATAAGTGAGAATAAAAATGTTTCGTTTAGCTGGCTATGGTAAATAAATAATAATTATTATCATACTTTGTTAAAAATTCTTTTTTTTATATATATTTATATTATTTCTACATTATTTTTGTGGTAATATAATAAATAGAAACCTTTCATATATATATATATATGCATCCAAATTTTTTAATTTTAATAATAATGGTTTGTTTTTGTTATTATTGAATTAAATAAACAAATAAATATTTAATTATTTCAGATAACTATGATTTAAAAAATATTTATTTATTATTCAGTGACAGTGATATTACCTATGTAATTACATTGTAATATTTTTTTTATTATTATTTCAGCTGCATCTATTATCACTAGAACCGTATCCCGAGGAGTAATTAATAATCAATCAGTTATTAATCTACCTAAAATAAATTTACTTAATGTTAGGAGCATAACAAATTATTCGTTGCAACCATTTCAAGCAAAATCACCAATAAACAACAATGGAAATATATGTGGTGCTTTAATGAAAAATATATTAGTGAATAATGGAAATTTAATTGCACAGCAACAACGAACTTTAACAAAATTTTCCTTAAAAAAGGGAAAAAGGAAATCGGTTAAAGCTGTCCTTAAAAGATTTATGCGATTGAATTGGGGTGGCTGGATAAGAACGCATTCGGGAAGGCAAAAAAAATTATGGACAAAATCAAATAAGCTAAAGAAACGGCTTCGCCAGCATGTATTTGTAAATGGGACACAAAGTTATTTACTAGACAAAATGGTAACTAAATTTTGGCGTCGTCCTCGCTTCTACGTTGATGATCCTTACCAACCCTATCACACCCGAGAAGAGCACTTTGCAACAAATAAAAAACCGATGAAATATTAAATAAAAATTTTCATATTTTCTATCACACATTTTTAGTGTTAAAAAAATAGATATTTACATATTTGTATAATTTATTTAGAAAATAAATGCGTCATAAATACGTTGCGTATTTTAATTTGTAACTATTTTATTTTGAAGCTTTCCAAGACACTCAATTTCCGTTTCGATAACATCACCCGGCTTAAGATATTCTGGGGGTGAGCGATACATACCAACTCCTGCAGGAGTTCCAGTTAAAATAACATCACCTGGTTTAAGAGTCATGCATCTAGAAGTATTTCAAAGCTATTAGATTCTCTTATTTTTTGGTTTTATTAATAATATTTATACTGAGTGAGTCTTTCAATTATATCATCGATTCTGAAGATAAGTTCATTTGTATTTGCACACTGTTTAAGAACACCATTAACACTGCATCGTACTTCTAAGCCATGTGGATCGCTTATTAATGATTTGTGCACTATTGATGGACCCAATGGACAAAAAGAATCCATCGATTTTCCAATTAGAAATTGACCTCCATTTCGTTCCTTTTGCCAATCACGAGCAGAAATATCCTGTGCTACACAATAACCAAATACATAATCAAATGCATTCTCCTTTTTAACCATAAATGCTTCCTTTCCAATTATAACTGCTAGCTCAGCTTCCCAATCAAGTTTCTAAAAGTGGTTTTAAGCAATTCATTACTTGTCATCGATTTTAAATGTTTATTATCTTACTCTTGTTATTTTATGTGCTATAACATTTCCGGTTGGACCAACCAAAGCACTGGCAAATTTACTAAAGAACATTGGTTCTGTCGGTGGTACTTTATTTTGTTCTTCACAATGCCCCGAATAGTTTAATCCAATACAAATTATCTTCTCTGGATTAGTAACTGGTGGCAATATAAGTATATCATCAGTAATGTCAATACTTCGCATATTTTCAATTTTCTCTTTCATTTCCTCTACATTTACATTTAATTTTAAGAAATGTACCATATTATTGGGATAACATGTATCAGAACTTATTTCAATAAGACTCTTTGCGTCTTCTGACACCAGTCCCAATCGTAAATGTTTTTCATAGTTTTGAACATATTGAACAAAACGCATATTTGCGGTACAATTGTGTCGCCTAAGATAATTTATGGAAACATAAATTGGTTTTACAACAAAATAATAATATTAACATTTACCTTGTATACAAATGAGGAAGTTTCAAACCCTTTAAGTTTTGATCGTCAGTAAATTGATATGTACTCCGTGCGATAGTACTTAAGATTGGTAAACGTGCATTTGTAAATAATTTACTAGAAAACTTTAAGAAACTCATAATTTTGAAGTTTTAAAAAGTCAATTATTATATAAAATACTACTACTATTAAAAAAAAAATTAATGTTTCAATAGTAGTGTATAAATTAATTTTTATTTTTATTGGAATTTAGAAATGGAATTCTTTATACAGGTATAAATATGCTCTGATAAAAAACAACTAATTCAACACTTTGTCAAAACTTACAAAGTATAGAAAAACTTTTGCGGAGCGGCTATTTTTATATAACACAAAAGTTATATTTAACTGCGCAATGTATGTATTTGCCAGACACATATTTATACATGGAAAATCTAAAATATTTTATTTAAAAATATATTTCGAGTGATAAAGATTACAATCATTGTCATTAATGCATTATCATTAATAATTTTGATTGGAACATTTATAATAAAAATAACGTTTATTGATATATTTTATTTGAACATTTTTTATTATTTAATTATTGTTGATTTATAGATATTGATAAATTATAATATTATTATTTCCAGAAAAAATAAATCATTTTCCTGAACTTTCTAAAAATGTTTGTATTTTAATCATAAACTGCATTATCATATAATGGGAGGTGCGTTTGAAAAGCATTTATTTGTTTTATGATACCAATGCGAAGAAAAAAAAATGTGCAATTGGTAATGCTATATTTTGACAGCTTATTCTTTAACAGTAAAAATAGTCGCTAAAAATTTATAAGAGGTTTTATTAAAACAAGTATAATAAAAATTTCTAATTAATTAATTAAGTTATTAATTAAAAATAGTATAATGAATGAAATAAAAGTAAATGGTTCATTTGTATCTGAGAAAATATCAAAAATTAGATGGATACCTGAACAGTATACAGTACCAAATAATTTTATAACCGGCAGCTGGGATTGCCAAATTAATTATTTAAAATATTGGAAAATAACAAAGAATGATTTTAATGATGATGATAAAGAATATGTACCTTATTGTGAATCTAAATTGCCATTTTATGGTGATATAAGCGGTCTTGAATTTTTAAATAATGACTCTTTAGCACTTACATCTACAGATGGTAAATTCATCATTTTAAAGTAATTATTTATTCTAATGATATGATATTTTACAGGGTTTTTGAGTTTAATAAGCATAGATAGAAATTTAGAAAATGTTAATTGGAAGGAAAAACATTGCTTTAAAAATTTACATACATTTTCACCAAGTGAAAGTGCACCATGCACGGGGTTATCTGCTTTTGATGGGCATGCAGCAACAGTTGGTGAAGACGGCCGGTAAAATATTTTGCTTATAGTTTACATTTGAATACTTAATGGATTTTATATTTTTGTATTTTCAGCGTAAATATTTTACATTTTGATGATATAAATTGTAAAATAAAACGGGTATATGAAAAAGCAGATAATTGCTCTTTAACTTGTGTGTCTTTTGTAAACCATAACGAAGTATGTATAAAAAAATTAAATATTTAAAAAGAAATCAGCATTTATCGAGTTCTATCGTATAATTTAGGTTTTAGTTGGTAATCGTATCGGGGTAGTAAAAACATTTGACGTTCGTCTATCTACCGACAGTCCAACGTTTACACTTCTTACATCGTGCGAGGATGATAAAAAGTCAAATTGTGTCACTTGTATTACATATCATCCAACACAAAAGCATATAATATTAACAGGAAGTGAAGAAGGTTCAATTACTGTATGGGATTTAAGACAACTTAATTATCCAGCGTCTTATTTGAGTGCACACAGCGAAGCAATAACCGAGATTGCGTTTCATCGCACTGAACCAACAAAATTATTTACAGCATCAGAAGGTGGAGAATTATGGCAATGGAATCATAACAACATTCACACTCTTAATAAAAATGATAATTTATCTCAAAATGGTGACAATGAAACTATGAATCCTTGGCTGAATGGAGAACGTGCTAAAAGTCAAATTCATGTAAGTCTCTAATTTAAAATGATTGTCCTGAAAACTATGATAATTTTATTTTCCATTGCAGGTAACATCGCTGATCAGTGGTATTAAAAAATCGATTAATTCATTTGATGCTTGTTCTTCAAAAATTGTTTGTGGTTGCGACAACGAGGCTGTTTATTTAATCGAAAATATGTATTAATTTGTTCTTTAAAATATAATAAATAAATTAATATTTCATAATTTTTTTACTGATTACAATTTTTTTTTTGTTTTTCCTAAATGCATTTTCTCCAACAAAGTAGCTCAATATAACCTAAAAACTTTTCAATTTTGTTTTTGAAAAACAAATGTGAGCTATTCACA
This sequence comes from Ptychoptera albimana, assembly GCA_961205885.1. Taxonomy (NCBI): domain Eukaryota; kingdom Metazoa; phylum Arthropoda; class Insecta; order Diptera; family Ptychopteridae; genus Ptychoptera; species Ptychoptera albimana. Next base: position 18,806,728 of record OY540805.1, on the reverse strand, counting down.
AATGACAGCTGATTCGCAATTTAAAAACATTGTGCCGTTTCATATTATAAAAATTGAAACAATGCAAATGTCAGAGAGTCATTTATTATCATAAAAATATAATCATTTAAATTATCGCTTCACTAAAGAAGTTCATATATCAATTTTGTAAAGTTTAACGAATTTAAAATATATTCCTTTGTAATTACTTAGGAATAGAAAATTGAAAAATGTTTAATATCAAATATATTTTCTATTTGGTATTGTTTATATTATTAAATGCAACAAATGGCTATAAATATAAAATTAAATTTTTTGATACACCACTAGATCATTTTAGTTATGCCAGCAATAAAACATTTCAGTTAAGGTAATTAAATAATTAAAATATTATTTGTATTTAATTATCTACATAAAACAATTAACTAATGGCTTATTTTTCTGTTAAAAGATATTTAGTAAATGATTCATATGCATCAGGTAGTGACAGTCCTATATTGTTCTATACTGGAAATGAAGGTGACATTGAATTGTTTGCCGAGAATACAGGGTTTATGTGGGAAATTGCACCAAAACTAAATGCACTTTTGGTTTTTGCTGAACATAGGTATAGAATTATTTATACAATTATTTGCTTATATTTTAAGTAAGCTTCTTATCTCAATTCTAGATATTATGGACAATCTTTACCATTTGGCAATGCATCTTATGATAATCCAAGCCACTTAGGTTATCTAACATCAGAACAAGCACTTGCCGATTTTGCATTTCTCTTGTCTTACATAAATCCATCTAACAAACAACCCGTTATTGCTATAGGAGGTTCATATGGTGGAATGCTGTCTGCATGGTTCCGTATGAAATATCCGCATATAGTTACAGGAGCTCTAGCAGCTTCAGCACCAATATTACAATTTGGAGGTACTTAACATTTATCCACTTTATATTTTATAAATCTTTTATTCATTTTTATACTTATTTAGATATTGTTCCCTGCAACATATTTAATAGAATTGTGACATCAGTATTTTCGACTGCATACACAAAAGAATGTGTCACTAATATTCAACGGTCTTGGACTGTCCTTAAGTATTAATAAATTTATTAATTTGTATAAACGAAAATTTTAACATTTCATTTTTTTGACAAACAGAAATTTAGCATCAAATGAGGATGGTAGACGTTCGTTAAAGTCTAAATTTAATTTCTGTCAGAATTTTACGAAATCAGAAGATTTGGATGTATTTGTTGATTACTTAACAGATGTCTATGGAAATCTTGCAATGGCAAATTACCCTTATTCTGCCAATTTCTTGGCACCGTTGCCGGCGTATCCTGTTAGAGAATTTTGTGGTCGCCTCTCAGAAAAACTAAACGATACCAAATTAATTGAAGTAAATTATTTCTATATTATCTCTATTATTTCCTTACATTTAAAATTATAAATTTATTCAGCAACTTCAATCAGCCATAAATATTTATTCCAATTACACTGGTAAAATCAGTTGTTTGGACATCAACTCTGCATATGATAGTACTTTAGGAAGCAAAGGATGGGAATTTCAAGTAATTGATGAAATTTCTATTTTAATTTATTTTTTATATTATTTAAAATTATTTTTTACAGACTTGTTCTGAAATGGTAATGCCAAGTTGTTCAAAAGACTCGGATATGTTTATATCAGCTGATTGGGATATAAAAAAATATTCGGATGATTGTAATAAAAAATTTAGTGTGCGTCCAAATGTTAATTCAGCGATAATATTTTATGGAGGAGCTAAAATTAAGTAAACTTTTACTAATTAGATTTAATTAGATACAATTAAATTTTTTATTTTTTTTTTTTTTAATAGCACCGCTACAAATATTATATTTAGCAATGGCTTATTGGATCCATGGAGTGGTGGTGGTGTACTACGAACACCAAACGAAAAGATTTATGTAATTATAATACCAGAAGGTGCACATCATATAGATTTGCGAGCCGAAAATATTAATGTATGTTTTATTATATGATTGGACGTATCTGCTTGACGTATATTTAATTAATCTTTGTAATTGTATTGTAGGATCCTTATTCAGTTTTGGAAGCCAGGAGACAAGAACTCAAAATTATTCAAAGTTGGGTTAGCAACTTTTATAAAAATTATAATTAACATAATTAATAATAATCATGGTAAATAATAATACTCGGAAATATCAACAGAAACAAAAACTTATTTTTATATATCATTTTATGTATATTTTAATCCAAATATAGGAGTTTGTTTAATAAATTCATCTAGTTTTACTTTAAATAATTCTGATGTTACAGGTGTCCCTTGTATCCATAATGGATTCTTGACCACAAACTCTAGCCATATCTAAATAAATAAATAACTAGTTAATAAACATAAATATGAAGGTAAGAAGTTTGTAGATTTTTTACTTTTTGATATAATTGCTGAAGTAATTCTTTCACTCCAGTTGAATATGTGTCAGTATTCAAAACAAATCTAAAAGTAATCAATGAATCTTTTATTTATAATAATTGAAAAACAAAAAAAAAATTCTTTACTTTAATCCTGAGGGTGTTTCTAAATAATGTAATGCATATTTACTAGTTTTAAAAAACAGAAAACCTTCTTTTGGATCTGTCGGTGATATTTTATTGACAAATGATTTTATAGAGAACAGCATACCGTACATTAATTTTTCTTCCTATAAATAAAAATATATGTTATTTTTATTTAAATAATAAAAAATATATTTAATATACTTCTTCTTTAGTTATTCCTGACTGTTTAGCACGGTTCCATTCTCCATAATATAATAAAATTCCATATTTGTCAAAGATATAGAGATTGTGTATCGTCATTATTTATTTTTAAAATTTATCTTTAAATAATATTTGTTCACTTAACGGCTAAAATAGATCTTAATAATAATTTATTAAATTTTTAAAAACTTTAATTATATTATTATTATTATTATTATTATATTGTTTATTATTTATATATTTTTTTTAGTTTTTTATATGCACATATATCACTTTGTACTTCTCCAACTTTCAAAATACAATACGATATTGCAGATTATATTTCGAAAATAATATTACCATTGGTATTTAAAATTTAAAAACTTTATTAAAATTATAATTTAATGTTTATTTATTGTACAAATAACTTATAAAATAGGAACGAAATGATAAAATTATTATCATTTTAGAAACTAAACAAGCATACTCAGGAAATAAACATAAGTGGATTCTATTATGATAAGGAGTGGAGGGGTCACATCGTGAACAAAACTTCTCCAACAAAACGTCAAACAGTTTTTGGGTTTTGACAAGTGCAAATGTAATTTTTTTTTTGTTTATAAACATTTTGAATATGCAATAAAATATTTAAAACGTAGTTAATAAATATATATATTAGAAAAGTGAATATTAGTTAAAATATATAATAAATTAATTTTTGATAATCATGGCAACAATGGAAAAACCTAAAACTAAGGTCTGTTAAAAATATGTTTGTGCATAATTAAGCGTTTGAAACGCAATTAACGCTATATAATTATTTCAAACACAATAAAAGTCAATAATATAATTAAATAATAAAATATCATATCAAATAATATTATTAAAATTACAAACAAAGTATATACTAAATCAAATTAATCACCAATAATAAAGTAATTCGTATTTCATTGTCATAAACAGCTGATCGTGTTATATCTCACTAATACTGTTTAACAAACATTACAAAAAAATGTAAACAAAATGCACAAATGCACAATTCATAATAACATCGACATAATCGTTAAATGTTGAAGATTACTTTTCTGTAGCATAAGAATTCTTCTTCTTTGCGTGAGTATGTGTTTATTAGAAAAGGGGATTTTTATATCATGAAATAAATGGGGACTTTTATCAACATATAAAATTTTTAATTTATTCTTGTATGACTCATTCAATTGTTAGTTGGTTAATTCCTTTTGAAATATTTTTTTATCTTTAATTTAAAAACCAAAAAACAGTTCTGAAATTTTTCAAGAATTAGTTTATAAAAATCATTTACCAATAATAGCAGTGATAGTGTAAATATGTGTTAAACAAAAAACAAATAAAAATTTATTTTTTTTTTTTTTTGAATTATTATAGAAGAAGAAAAAGATAACAACAATATCTCCAATGAATGAAGAAGCTGAAGAAATATTTGATATATCTGAAAATTTACCAAGTACATCCGATTTAGATAGTTTATTTTACCAAGAATGTATTGTAACACAATCTGAAAAAGAAATTGAGATTGATAGTAAAAACGAAATAATTAATACAGTCTCTGAGAATATTATAGAAAATATTGATTCTCCTGTATTATTAAATGTTGATAATATATTACAGAAGGAAGTTACAGTGCCACAGTTTATACCATCAGCTCCAAAAATTATGGATAGTAGTGAATCAAAACAACGTATTGATTTTTATCCAATTCTACCTAAAGAACAATCTATTGCATTAAATTATAATAAGCAATTAAGTGAGAATGGTGAAGCTTCTGAATATAATATCTTAAGAAATGAGATAAAAGTTGAGTTAGATATTCAGCCATTTACAATGGAACAAATGAATGAATTATACATAAATCCATTATTAGTACAGGTTGATAATTTTGAAAAAGAATTTATAAATACAGAATTAAATAATGAAATATCATACTCAAATCATATATTATATGATTTATTATTAAATTATGCAAAAAGTAGAAATCATATGCGTACAAATTTAATTGATTATGAAAATTATAAAAAGAATTGTATAAGTAATGAAAAAATATTGTGGAAATTAGAAATGCATAAATTTGATTTTGAAGGACAATGCATTGAAGATAAGTCAACGAAGAAAGTTGTTGAAAGTGTTGAGTAAGTAGTTTGATAATCTTAGATAAAAATAAAAATTTTATTAATTTTATTTAATATTTTAGTTATGCCATATATAATAATGATGCTGCAAATAATTTAGCATTAAATTTAAAAGATTTAACAAATACAGTTTATTATTCGTATACACAAAATTCATTTTCAGCAGAAGTAAACAAGTTAGAGGTAAATATTTATTAATTTATAATAATTATTCTACAAAACATAACTAATTATAATTATTATAGATTGATGAAAAAATTAAAGAAATATTAAGTAATGACGAATTTATAAACATTGAAAATGCAACCCCAATTAGTTTAGAAACAAATATTGCTGAAAATTTACATAAACCTATTGGTGAAATACGTATATCAATATCAATATTATTTTATTTTCTACGACAATCCTTATCAGATAAAGTATAATTTAATAAATAAAAATGTATTGTTTATAATTATTACTAATTGTTTTATTTTTCTTTTGTAGATACTGTGTAATGATATAAAATTATGGCTAGAAAAATTAATAGCAACCCATATTCGTGTAGCAACATGGCAGGATCATTTTTTTCTTTTATTTCACATATTAAGATGTCCAGCTGGCATTGGTACATGGGCTAGTCAAGCATTACAAATTACAAATACAGATAATAAATTTTCATTGAAAGAGATTAACCATTCTATGGCAATTATAACAAAATTATTATTACCTATTGGAAAACGAGAAGATTTTCTCAAACAAGTAAATAAATATTTTATTAAATTTGTTAATAACATAATTAAATAATATATTTTTATAATAGAATACTATTGATACATTATCCACATCACAAATTACAAATACAACAAAAGAAGATAATTGGATACTTGTCGATTCCGATGGGGAAGATGGTCATAATTCATCTGGGGAGTTTGTTCCACTGAAAGAAAGTGATTTAGTTGCATTATTAAATCAAATTCCGTTAGAGAAAATTTTTAAGTAATTAATAAATAAAATATTAATTAAGAATTAAGTTTTTGATAAATGAAAAATTTGCAGTTATTACACATTGACAGAATGCAAAGATGGGAAATACATTTGTAAAACTGATAACATTACTGGATATAATTTACTTACATTCATAGCCTTTTCAACAAATTTAATTGAAATACTAAGCGATGGATTAGAAACGTATAATACAGAAAGGTAAATCTAGTTATTAAAATATAATTTTTCAATTCGGTTTTAATACTTTAATTCATACATTTCAGATACAAACAATTTGCGAAACGGCTCGGTAGACTTATTGCTCACACGGTTCAATATATAAGAGATATGCACACCCTTTTCAAGTATTTTTTTAATAATAGAATTTTTAGTAAAATGAATAAATAATTTATTGGTTTTATATATTACAGGCATAATAATGCTCCAAAAGATGTTTATCTCTCCTCTCGCATACAATTAGAGTTTGATATTTTTGTATTACGCGCAAGTCGTTGTATTTACAAATCAAGATGTTTTGGCACTTGGCAATATTTATCCGTTTTACCCTTTGATAATGTTAGTATGAAAACATTATGGAAATTATTTTATTACTTACACGTAGGGTATAATGATATAATTGAAACTTTAAATGATGGTAAAATAATTAATTAGAAATATTAATTTTATTTAAAAAAAAAAATGTCTTAAACTTTCTTTTTTATTTATTTCTAGATTGTATAGAAAAAATCTTAGACAAACCTCGTTTCTATTCAAAGTTTAATGATTTATGTACCGAATTACCAGCTGAGGATTTATATTATTTACTTCAAACATTTGTAAATATGGTTATGATAAAAGAACCTGTAGATCATAATTTTATTCGTATTATCACTATGGATCTTGTAACTGTAAATTAAAAAAAATTAGTTTTTTTCTACAGTTTTGAGATTAATTCTCTATTTTTGAAATATTTTTAGATTGGGTACATGAATAAGTCAACAAAAGATATTTGTTATAAAACAACAAGAGATCTTTTAGCAAATTTAATGACAAAATATCCTCATTTACTTTTAGACATTTTAAATATTGTTAATGAACGTAGTGAACATGTAAATATTATATTATTTATTTAAAGTTTGAATTATTTATCATATTTATTTATATTTTAGATTGATGCATCAATTATTTATTTATATAAATCTCTTCCAATATCTTTATGGATTCCAACGAATGATAATTTTGAAGTGATTGCAACATGGTTAATTAATTATAGTTTTGAAAGTACACAAAATACAATAGCTAGAATTATTTTAAATAAGTTAAATTGGAATTTTGATAGGTAAATTTTGTATATAATGAACAATTATAAATTAATAATTAATGTATCTGTATAATGTTTGTTTAAGAAATGGAAAACTATTTTTACCGTATGAAATTCATGTTCGTATTGCATGCTTAATTGTAAAGGTAGCAAATAAGCATGTCCCTGAATGTATTGGATTATCTGGAATATCAGAAAGTGTACGACAGGTTAAACAAATTTTAATTTTTTATATATATATGCATTAATAATTTAAAAAATAAATGTTTTATCAATAGGTTTCAAAATTAGTTAAAGATCAATCATCGAAAACACAATTTAGTACCTGGTGTTGGAACATGATGTCTATTTTACGTTTGCATTGTATGGATCAATCAAAAGAAGTTGTTTATAACACAATACAACATCCATTTGAAATATTAAAACACATAGTAGAAATTGAGCAATTAGAATCTATTTTTGAAGGTATGTTTTCTAGTTCTAGTAATTCTAGTCTTATTGTTTTAATGTTCTATTTTAGGAGTAGTGGAATCAAGACCAATTGCTTTATTTGCATCAATATTAGCTAGTCAATGGGGCCATTCAATACCACAAATATGTCATAAAGGATTTATGCAATTACAGCAATTATTAATTGATTGTAGACATTCAACAGTAATACGATGCATACATTTACTAACACCACTCTTTATAAATTGTCCTGAAAGTTTGACATGCGAAAAGTTTAATTCCATTCTATCACAACTGTTATCTGCTGATCGTACTTATATGAAAATGGCAAAAGAATTTATTTCTAGTGATTCATGTGGTCCTGTTGTTGAAATGTTTGGCAACATGATACAAGCACAAATAACTGACTATTTTAGGTTATTTAATTTTTATATTTTATTTAATAATTTTGTGTAAATTTTTTTCTTAATTTTATTTTAGTTATGGCTTCTCAACACCTACCCCATTTATAAAAATGTGGCTTTTATGCTTAACTAATAATAATAATTGGAATAAAGATGTTAATTTATTACATGTAATTGATATAATATTACGACTAGCCTATCAGTTTCCTGATTCATGGATGACAGCGAGAGACCACTTTCGTGAAATATATCAAGTGAATATTTTTTTACTCTTAAATTCTTGATATTCATGATAATAATATTTAATAAAATTTATTTTTAGAAAATTCAAAGTTCTAAAGTAACAAAACCGTCATTTATAAACTTTTTAGGAAGTGCAGCATACAATGAAATAATAACATTTTCATCAACAAACACATATTGGCTTTCGTTTTTAACGTTAGAGTTGGAATATGAAATTATTGATATAAAAATTTGGCCAGAAATATTACGTCAAATTGGAAATGATGCAAAACAAACGTCTTTAGAAAATATTATTAAGGTAAAAATGTTCGGTTTTTCGGTTTATAAATGAATTTAACACATACACATAAATTTTACAATTATAGAAATCAGCGGTTTTAGTCGGTTGCCCCGCATATTCAACAGATTCGTTAACTTTATATAAATGGGCTGTTTTAATAATCTCTTGTCCAAATAATCATCCGTTATTACCAATTATGGCACAAAAATTTTTCTCATTATATCTGGGACGTATACCATATAATAGTGAAGAACAAAGGTTTGCAACGATTTTTGGTGGTGCTGAGAAATTTTATGATACAAATATAAAATTAATGAAAAAACTAAAAAAACGTTTAATAGAAGCTAAAGACTTTTATTGGAATTTGGTGTTAAAAGATCCAGATACAATTACATCAATTATTAATCGACATTGTAGCGAGTAATAATAATTAAATTTTTTTTTTTTTTGCTTTGAATTATGAATCTGATTCTAATATTTATATTTTACAGTTTTTTTAACAGTTGTGTCTTATGGTTGGAAGAAACAATTCTAAATAAAATAAAAGGTGATATGATTGAACTTCCCGTTTCTTATAATTTAAATAAATTACAACAAATCTTTGGTGGAAATATGGTAAAACAAAATTTTTGTTTTTTAATTAATTATTTCGTTAAACACAAATCAAATTTGTTTTATTTATTATCTAGGAATATTGGAATGAATATTTAAATTTGCCTGAAATTCGTTGTGCTCATAAAGATGCATCAAAACAGTGGTTGAAAAGTTGCTTTCGTTTTTATTGTACAAATCAAAATAGTAGTTCATCTAAGAACGATGCAGATGAAAATTATAATCCTCAAGGTAATACAAATGTTTTGTATATAATTATAGTAATAATTTAAGAAAATTGTTTTATATCTGTTGTTTTTTTTTTTTTAGATAAAATCTTTCAACATTTACAATCCTATGACAAACCATTAACACCTTGGAAAATATTACATGATATGGTTATTATTGAACCATTGCCACATAGTTTAAATACTCAAGTTATTAAACTCTTACGTAATAATTTAAAAACTGTTGCTGAACAAGCAAAGTAAAATTTTTTTTTTTAATTTTTGTGACTTTTTTTTGTATATTAATTTTTTTTTTTTTTATTCCTGACAGACATTTCAATTTAAAAATTCAAGAAATAACCGCAATTGATTGTAATTATAAGGAATTAGTAACACGCATATATAAAACGGAAACAATTGTGATAAAAAGGAATATTTGCGTTTGTCCATCATGTCAATTAAAAAATTATGTCTCTAAATCGGTAAATTATATACTAAATAAATATTAATGAAGAGTAATTATTTAAATTTTTAATTTAGATTACACGATCATATGAGGATCGAAAGATACGTAGTAAAATAATGGTGAATCGTGAAAAACATTTTGAAGAAATTAAAAAACAACTTCAGAAACCATCAAGCAATATTGTTTTATCAATTGTTAAAATTCAAAGTACAATAAGGTTAGAATTTTGAATTATTTTAATTTTTTTTTTTAATCTTTTTGAATTATTTAATTTATTTTTAGATTATTAATCAATGAATATGTTAAAGCAAAAGAAACAAATAATAATTTACATTTAAGTATTGTATCACAATTAGGTGTCACATACTTTTATGATTTAATCAATTCAATAAATGAACACATTTATATTTATCCACCATCAAAAGATCTTTGCTTTAAATTATTATCACAATTAGGGGTTAGTTTTTTATTAAATTAATTTTATTTAAAATTTTTTTTTTTTTACTGATTTTTCGTTATTTTGTTTTAGATGTTTTTTGAAGAAAAACAATGTACAGAAGGTTTAAATTTAATAAAAACAGCATTAAAAAAACCTAAACTTGTTAGTATATTAACTGAATTGTTTGTCCCGTCAATAACATCACCAAAATATTTTTTGGAAATGTATAATTTTATTGTGCAATCAAATAAAAATGAACAAAATAGTGAAATATTATTTGTTCTGTTATACAAAGTAATTAAAAGAATTATATTTTCTAGTATTTGAAATATTAATTTAATTTTTTTTATTTTAGTTTGATATAATCAAATGGTTGGCAACATTTAATCCAAAATTAAAGGAAATCAATCAATTGATTAATATTATATTAATAGGATTAGAAGTATGGAAAAATAAGAAAACTGAATCAATTCAAACGATTTTTCGTAAACATTTAATTGAATTATTTGAATATAAATTTCCTGAGCATTGTGGTGAAATATTATTATTGGTATTGACAAGTACATCGGATCAAAAGATTGATCCGAATATATTATTAGATGTAATAAATTCAATGTATCAAGGGGCAAATTGTGAAAAGCTTGAAATGAAAATGACACCAGTACGGCTTAATGAAGAATTTAAAAACTTTGCAATGAAACAAAAATTATTTTCTTATAATGAATTAGTTGAGGTTGCTGCATTATTGTCGAGACATTATCAAAGAGAAAGATTACAGCATGGCCTTCATGGTTTATATCCAAAACATAAAAATTATTGTGATGTTATTTCTATGTTGTACGGATCAATAACACACGCAATTATCGTTTCTGCTGTTCATGCTTATCCAGGGGTTTTAGCAGAACAATGTGAGGTTTTTCATTTTTTAAATTATTATTTTCAAATATTAAATATTTTCTTTGTTTCAGTAATTGAATGGTTGTGGCCTATATTAAGAGATTTATTTGCTTCGTGGTTAGTTCCTTATTATATGCAAAATATGGAAAATGCACCAGCTACATGGATACAACAAGTCTCATCAAATAATCCAGTCTTGTTACCGTGGACAGAAGTGCATACAGAAGAAGCACAAATTTTTCTAAATATTTTTTATGATTCGATCGTATTATTGTTAGATATGTTGCCAGCCTGTGACACAATATTAGCAAATATATTTTTCTGGTATGAATCAGTTTATGCAAATAATACGATTCCAAGATATATCCATGTATCCGTACATAATACGTTAATGAATTTACCATGGAATCGATTTAGACCGACACCAGCTCATATTGATTGTATAAATAAAATTGTCCAACAGGTAATTAAATATGACAGATTATCCTCTTTTTATTTATTAATTTATTTTGTTGTTGTTTAAAGTTTATTCCGGATTCCCATATGTTTACGGGACATATATTTCAACGTATTGCATGGACACCGTGGCTACAACAAAATATCCATTCATGGGATTATAATTTACGTATGAAAACATTAACATCTTTATTGCATATTATTGTTAAATTATCTTATGAGCCCAATATAAGAGAAGTATGTAAACATTTATTAGGTGGATTTATAAAATAAAAATAAAGAATTGTTTCAAGGGTACAACTATGAATACAATACTACAAGAAGCAAAAGGTTTTCCATGGCATGTTATTGAATACCAAGGTGTACAATCAATACTCGATTGGTTCGTTATGTCATCTGAACCTTCTACAATACTGAAAATACCATCCGAACACTTGCTTATAGATAATGCATTAATAGAGTATGTGAATAATATTTTAATTTTTTTATATTTAAATAATTTAATTATTTATTATAGATTTCTAGAAATCGTTTGTGCTTTCTCAACAACATTAAATTCTGATATTTTATCAACGCCCGAAGCACAGACGAAACGTCTATTATTTGTTCGTAGTATTGTCCGTTTGTTAAGATCATGCGGATCAAAACATCAACAATTACTTGATACAAAGGAAGGAAAACTTGCATTCTATGAAGCAATCATAAACTTACTTAATTCTTGTAGTAATATTGTACAAAAAAGTAAATTAAATTTTCAAATATTTCTTGTTCTTGTTTTCTTGAAATTTAATTATTTCTTTTTGTAATTTTAGTTAAGTTAGCTGAGGAAGCAAAACATGAAGCAATAAATCTAGTCATTGAAATAATATCATCAATTGAAATACAAAGTGAATACACATCATTGTGAGTTATTTTGAAATTTTATTTTTGTTATATTTTCTATTTTTAATTAAATAAATTAATTAAATAGATTAATGGCGCAATCAATTATAAAATGGCAATCAAATTGTAATATTGGATGTTTCATCTTAGTATCATTTATAAATTCATTTGGTGTTTGTAAACATGTTTCAAATAATTTATGCTTAATTATGGAATCGACAATATTTAATTATTTTAAAAATTCAGGTGAAATATCTGAGATTTATATAAATTTTCGTTATTTTTAAAAAATGTTTTATTATTATTTGTAAACAGAAGCAACAAGTGATTATCATAAGCCAAGTTGGGAGAATGTTATACAGAGACTTGGACCAACATTTCCAACGCATGATACACATTTTTTAATAAAAAATAATTATTTACTTACTCTCTACATGCTATCAATGCATAAATTATTAACAAAAATTACGTCATATGGTGAAAAATTAACATTTTTAAATTCATTACTTGGCTTCCTTATTCATTGTAAAATTAGGTAAATACCGATTAGTTCCATTTGATTAGATTGAAAATATAATTTTATTTTTTTATTTATAGGGAATTTGAAGAGCCAAAAATTGCATTAATATGGGGTCTGATAATTTCTAATTTAGAATTTAGTAATTGCTCAATTGCAACAAATGAATTTGTTTTAATATTAATAAAGTAAGTTCGTTTGATTTTCTTATTTAATTAAAATTTAATTAATTATTATTTATAGTTATTTTAATAATTTATCAAATGAAACGGAGAGTTGGGGTGGAAGTATATTAGGTGCTATAGGTTTAAAAAAGGAAACAATAAGCAATAGACGTAAAATTGTATGTAAACTATTACACTGTTTCTTATTATCGCATATTCAAACTGATAATTTACATGCCAGGTAAATATAATTTTGTTTTTATTTAATTACAATCAAATTAATTTTATTATTATTGTTTTTTTTTTTTTTTTTTTAGTATAACTGAGTCAAATAATGTAATAGAAACATCACGTACAAACTATTATGAAATTGTTGGTGAAATAAAAGCGTTAATTGTAATTAAAAAATTTAATGATATACGTTCTAGTGGTGAGCAGGCAATCAAAATAATCGAAAGTTCTGATAATATAATAATTAATATAAAGAAAAATATTTCTAAAATAATCAAATTATTTTACAGTGATCACTTTATAGTAATAGTTGAGTAACTTTATTAGGTTCTTTTTTTTTTTTTTTTTTATATTAAACAAAATATTATTTTTTAATAAAAACTTTTTTTCTTTTAAAAACTTTATTCTCCAATTGATTCTTAATTTAAGTATAAAAAATAAAATAAAAAACAATGCTAAAAATTATTTTAAAATATTTATATTACAGTCAAATATTTGTTTGAAGCTATTTAAAAACTCAGGCACTACATCATTTATTGTTATATTTTTGTTTAATTCTTTTGATAATGAGGTGACACTTTTACCAATAATTCCACAAGGTACGATATGTTCAAACCAGGTTAAATCAGTTGAACAATTTAATGCTAATCCATGTGATGTTATGTAACGGCTACCATGAACACCGATGGCACATATTTTCCTATCATCAACCCAGACTCCGGTGTCAGGAGATGTGGTCGCTGTTATTCCAAATTTACTACACAAATTAATTATTGTTGATTCAATGTTTCCGACATACCATCGCATACTCGGTTTAAATTCTTTGAGATTCAAAATAGGATAAGCAACTAATTGTCCAGGACCATGAAATGTGATTAATCCACCACGATTCGTTTTATAAAAATCAGCACCTAATTTCCTTAGTTTTTCTTCATCAGTCGTATTATATCCTTTTGTCCTTATTCCAATTGTGTACACAGGTTCATGTTCCGTTATTATTATTGTATTTTTAAAATCATTACTATTTAAATTTTTATTTATTATATTTTTCTGTAATTCTAATCCCTTGTCAAATGTTATCCGTCCAGTAAATAAAACTTGCACAAATCGTGACATATTTTTTTTATTTGGTTTATTCACTTTTTAGGTTATTTATAAAATTGACGTAACGTTAAATTATGAAATCTGATCTAAAGCTCTTAAAGTTTTTTCACCAAATTTTGCTGTTAATAACTTTATTTTCTCTTCTTTCTCAGTCATCCTTCTCTCCAAATCATAATAAATTATTTGTCCAATCTATAAAAATTATTTAATTTAGTTTTTATGAAAATTATTTCCTAAATGTGTTCTTACATAAACATCCGTTGCTGCATATACTTTTTGGTTGTCGTTTAACGGTATGACATGCCATTGACTCATGCGAACCGACTTATCCTTACTTATTTGTTGTCGACACTTTAATTTAAAAAGAGATTTTAATGGAAAATTTATTAAATTTTATTTTTATATTTAAACTTACAATATGGATTGTCAAACGGGCTAAACTCCAACGACCACCTGTATCACAAACTTCATTACAATACACACCTAAATCTAAACATTGGTCAATCAATGGTTGAGATTTTGCTTCAGGAAAGTCTCTTTCCAATTTTCTGAGGTCACTGTAATCAACAAAAACTTCATTAGAAATTGCCACATTTTATTAATTGAAAAATTATTACTTTTTAACATTCACACCATGCAAAATTACTTTTTTGTGTGATAAAAGAACAAGCAAAGCCGATGGTAATTTTTTTAAATTAGTCAGATGGAACAGATAACAAACTTTTAAATCAACACATATTTGTATTAAAGCACTTTTTCCTGGTCCCGTTTGGAAGCTGAATGGCCATTCCATGTCAAATGCCATTGGAATTTTTTCACCTGGCTCCTTTTCTACCCATTGTCTGGTGAATAAAGTAGATAGAATTAAAAAAAATATATTTAATAAAAAAACGCGCGAAATGCATACAAAAGCTCATCACACGCAAATGCAATATCATGCAATTCCGTAAAATATTTAATAGATCCTTCAAATTGTACATAAGGATATTTCTCAACTGGTTCCTTAACTTCTTTATTTTCATTATTTAACTCTGTTTTAAATGAATAATTACTACGAAGTCTACGTTTTGGTGGTGCATCAGTTGTTTCCATGTCATCTATATAATTCTATTTTGTTTAATTGAAAACATTATTAATAATATACTGAATAATTTTTTATTTTTGATTTTATTACAAATAGACAAAATAATATTACTTGTGACATCCAACTAGGTAACGTTTTCTTACTCATCTTTAAACTTACAAATGATTGATTTGTGCTTTTTTGAATATGCGATAAATTGTAAATATTTTATGAATAGACGAAATTCAAAATTGGAGGGAAAGATAAATAAAAACAAATTTTAACCATGAAGTTAGTAATTAATATTGTCACAAAAGTGTCACATATAAAATTCAAAAGTTTATTTACAAACTACAACTTCTGTCAAATTAGAATGTAAATTCCAATCAGCTAACATAATCATGGCGTTGTTCTCGGTATGGAATCTATTTCTATTTTTGTAGTCGCGCCACAGTTTAGCAAACATATAGTTTTCATGATTCTATTGGTATCAATGTCTGTCAAAATTTCCATTTCCCTAAAATTATTTTACAATGAGCGTCGTCGCTTTGTATCGCGACATTTTCTATCTGTATTTTGTAGTTGTATCTTTCATTAATTTTCTTATAATTTAAAATAAAAATGTTTGTAGAAGAATTAATAGAAAAAGTGAGAGGATATCCAATTCTATATGACTTAAAAAATAAAAATTATAGAAGGACCGATGTAAAAGAGAAAATATGGAAAGATATTGCTACGGAATTAAACACAACTAGTACCTATATGATCTCAAATTCAATGTAATAAAATATATTAAATCATAATATTTCAGGAGAATCATGTAAAACTAAATGGAAAAGTTTGCGCGATGCCTTCAGGAGAGCTTGTAAGCCAGCACCATCTAGAAGTGCTGCACCTGACAAGAAAACAAAAAGAAAGTGGAAATATTTCGAGATGATGTTGTTTTTAAAATCTGTGAAATACAAAAGACCGTAATAATATCTACCAATTTGAAATTAATAGTTTCAAAATAACATTAATACTTTTAGATCTGTTGAAAATAAAGCTATGGATGAAGAAATGAGTGACAGTAATGCAAACATTGGTGACTTTTTTAAAAACTTTAAAGATGAAAATAGTTTAACATTAACACAGGATTTGGATGCAGAATCTAATGATAATTTAACAAGACTTAATGATAATGAGACAACAAAAAGCTTTGAACTTTTTTTGAATACTGCAACACAAGCCATAAGCTGCATTAGTGAAACTATATCAAAGCAAAAAACCGCAACTGCTATGCTATTTTCATCTTTGGCATTGAAAATTGAAAATGCGAACTTGCCATGCGAAATTGCCGATGAACTGGAAATTGATATATCCGCTACAGTATATAATAAATTGAATAAGAATAGATGACAAAATTCAAAATTGCAAGAAGAGATAAATAAAATCAAATTTAAACCATGACGTAGGTAATGAATATTGTCACAAAAATGTCACATACAAAATATAAAAGTTTATTTAAATAAAGATTTTCCGTTAAACATATTTAAAGATGCTACTATTAGTATGATTATGAAAACAAATAAAATATACTATATATAGCGTTTATTAATTCAAATTATATAAACTCATTTATTTTATACGTAATTTTAATTGATTATATAAGATGTACATACAAATGCCAGATTAATAAATAGAATAATTAGGTCGGAAATAAGAACAATGAATATTTTTATTACTAAAAAATTGATCAAACAATCCTTTAAAATATAGACATGCGCCTGAAAATCATTTACATAACCGATAGACCCTGATTACCGTGAATTGTGTAAGAAATCGTAATATGATTGAATTCTTGTGAAATGTCAAAATGACGTTTATTGTTTTATTAATAACAAGTCATATAGTTTCGTTGCGCAGTGTAAAAACATATTACTAGTCAATAAAAAGTTTACTTTTCTACAAAAAAAAAATAAATAAAAATTATCTTTTCTTTATTTATTGTGATAATGATATTTTAATATATAATTTAATAATGACATCTTCAAATAAAATCATGTTAATTGCTTGCGGCTCTTTTAGTCCGCCAACACCAATGCATTTTCGTATGTTTGGTAAGTGTTGTTTTTGTTGTTGTTATGATCGTGCATCGAAATTATTTAATTACTTTTTTGATACAAAAATAAATTTGTTTATATAGAAATTGCAAAAGATTATTTTCATCAAATGGGAACACATCAAGTAATTGGTGGGATTGTCTCACCTGTGCATGATTCATATAAAAAAAATGGTTTGGTTTCTGCTACACACAGATTATCGATGTCAAAAATTGCACTTCAAACATCTGATTGGATTCGTTTATCGGATTGGGAAACTGAACAAGAACAATGGACTAGAACCAGACTTACATTGCAATACCATCAAGTATAATTATATAAATTGTAGCAATAAATAATAAGCTTACATTTTATTATCGCTTTATACTCTTAGAATTATCTGAATTCATTAATAAACGATATAAATGGAACTATGAATGAAATAATACCATCTTGGTTGCCAGAAAATTTTAAAAGAAGCATTGGTAATGTTCAACTAAAATTATTATGTGGTGCCGATTTATTAGAATCATTTGCTGTACCAGGACTATGGGATGCTGACGATGTAATCAAATATTAAAAACTAATTATAAAAAAAATTAAAATTAAAAATTTTTTGTATTTGTAGATAGAGGCGATTTTAGGTCAACATGGAATTGTAGTTATTTCACGAAGTGGTTCTAATCCAGAAAAATTTATTTTTGATTCTGATATATTAACAAAATACCGGGTAACATAAAAATTTATTTTATTATTTATTAAAAACAAAATTTGTTTATAGGTAATTTTAATTTTTTTTTTTTTTGTAGAAAAATATTACTATTGTAACAAATTGGGTGGCCAACGAAGTTAGTTCGACAATGATAAGGCGACTACTTAGCCGTGGCCAATCTGTTAAATATTTACTAGATGATTACGTAATCGAATACATAAAGAAACAGGGACTATACGGTTGTAATGAAATGTAAGTGAAGCACTAAAAACTTTTTTTAATTATTTACTTAAAAAAAAAAAAAAAAAATTCCCCATGTAACCATGTAAATAAACTGATTTTTAATTTTTATTTGCGCTACTATTAATGGATACAGTAAGTACATTTTAACACCAAATCAAAATGAAAAGATATTTTTATCTTTACCCGAAAATAATTATCGTAATTCAAATGAAAATTTCATAAAAAATTTAAATCGTAAAAATGAAAATCAATATATTGAGAATATGGATGAAACTGATTATTTAATATCAAATAATTCAATGAGTTTTGATGATAAATCACCAATAATAAGACCAAAAGTATTTTGTTGTGGAGATGGATTAAGTGTTAAATCAATACTTAATCGTCCTGGACAGGCTGTAAAAATAATAACAGATTCGTCTGGCACACATGCCACTGACAATGATGAGGTGGGTGAGATTAATATAAGCACAATTGAAAAAACCACAAAATTATATGAGGATACTGGTGTCGTCACGACAACAAGCCGTAAAGAGATCGACACTAATTTATCTGGACACACATCCAGAAAGTGTCATAGTGATTTAATACGTTTTGTACTTACCGAACACGGTATACGTGTAATTAGTGATAGGGAATATGTTGTTTAATCGCGAGAAAACTTTATTTAAAAAAAATTATATTGTGAAATACGTTTATGCTTTACATATATAACTATTAAATAACGATCGATTAATTTTAATTATTTATTTGCTGAATTTATAAATATATTATACAAAAATAAAAACAAAATTTAAATTTATGAATCATATTTGGCCTTAAAAAGAAAGATATAAATTAAACGTGCATAACTATATAGTTTTATATGGATTTACGTGAATATAATTTATGTATGTTTAGAAGAGAATCAGATAGATTTACCAATGTGAGTGAAGTACACAATTAATTAAATTTAATTCTCGTATAAATCTTTGCCAATTACTTTTATAAATATTTTTTATATACAACAAGAAAAAAAAAGAAAAATCAATAACAACAAATAGAAATATATGGAATTTTATTAATGAATGTGATTCAGCGAAGAAAATTATTATGAAGCCAAAATAGCTAATCACAAACGGATTAATTTTTGATTAGTTTTGTTTTTTTTTTTTATATTTTTTATTAAAAATTTACTAGACTAACCGTAAGAATTCTACCATTTTAATGATCTCAGTGAATTATTTTTATTATTATTTTTTTTTTGTTGACTGATTTTATTTATTTATTTATTAAAACTTTGTGCATGATTATTACCTTATATATATACGAACATTTATTTAAAATACCAATAAAATAAATAAATAAATTTATATTAGTAAATAAAGTATTTATAGTAGGATTTAAACACAAATAAATTTTAGAATTAATAAAAAAAAAAAAAAACGCAAGAAAATAAATAAATAAAAATAAATAAATAGATGTGTTACCGAAGTTGCATGAATTTTTTTTTTTTTTTTTCGAAATTATGTTGTTCCAGGTGAAAGTAAAGAAGTTGAAGAAATCTGCATGCCCTGTTTAGAAGTCAATACTTAAATGATTTATTTCATCTTGTTGCTGTCTGTCTGTCTGTCTTAGGTTAGCTGTATAATCCATCAGCTGATAATTGATTTATGCTTTAATTTATTTATTACCTTTTTTATAGGTATTATTATGTTTCCTTTTTTTTTTTTACTTTTAATTATCGAACAAAGTTGCTTCTTTTATTGTGATGTTTTTTCTTTATTTGTTACCTAATGAGATTAATTGTTGATTTAATAGTTTTAATTAATTGCTCAAGTTGTTGAATATATTTATTTTATTTAATTTAATTGAATTTATTATTTTATTTTTTTTTGTTGTAAAATATTAATTTAAAAAAGTTAATTGTTTTTTGTTATTTATAATTTAATTGTTTTCTTTTTTTGAATTTTTTATTTAGCCAAAACAAAGGGATGAATATTTTTTGTTGTTTTTTTTTTTTTTGAATTATTATATGTAATAAATATATTTATATAAATGTGTTAAAATAAATGTCAATAAATAAGAAAATAAAAAAAAATAAAAAAAGGAAATAAGAATAAGAAAAACATTTTACTTTTATCTTTTATTTTTATTCTTAATTTTCATTTTTGTATCATCTCCTCCCGTACAGTCACACCATGGCGTTATATTTTTATCACATTTTAAACTTATATTTAAAACTGTTAATTGTGCTTTATCAATTGTTAATTGTTTTTTATCAATAATTTTATAATCAACATTATTTAAACCAGTTTCTCGGTCTCTTTTTCTGGTCACCTCACGTTGATTAAAACATTTTATTGTGTCACGTTTCCTATGCTCTCTATCATGGATATGTCTATTTTGGATAAAGCAGATGTTTAGTATAAACAAATTCTTATATAAGTTATACAAAAAAAAAAAAAAAAAACTTACGCAAATGTATGCTCAATTCCTGTTGTTATATTCATTGGACGTTTAACTTCTAATTTTGCATCCATTATCCGTACATAAAATTCATCATCTTCTAATCCCCAGCCCCAGTACTTATTTGACATACCATTCATTAACTCAAAATGTTCACGTTTAACAATTAGAATACCACCAACAAATGTTGGATAATGATATTTTGGATGTAAATCTGGTGCAGCTACATGAAATGGACCTTTCTCTGGATAATCATAACTTAAATTTGAATTTAATGGCAACAAATCAACATCATGCATAGCTACGTAATCAAAATCATTTCTTGTATATAAAAATCCGACATTAATTAATGAAGCCCGATTAAACCGATATTTATCAACTTGATTTAGTATAAAAATATGATGTGGTATATTCTGTTTTGTTATAAAATCACTAATATGGGGTGCAAATTGTAATAATTCTTCAAATCTATCCCGAAATGGTACTAGGATGGCTAATTTTTTCTTTTTCATAGCAGCCTTGTTTATTATAATATTTGTTTTATCGTTAACTTTGGCAGTGTTCAATGGTTCCACATAGTTTTCACAATTACAGGAATCTACAATAAATAATTATTTATAAATTATCAAAGTAAAATTTAAATTTAAAAAAAATATATATTTATTCATTTACCTAATGATATTGGTATTACTCCAATTAAACATGTCAAAATAAATGAAAATATTATGCATAAACTAAAGAACCTAATATAGGTTATTCTTGTGTACATTTTAAAAAATAATATGCTCGTCTAAATATACATTTTGAATAAATAATTATATTTTTATTTTTAATTCTTTTAGTTTATTTACAAATCATTTGTGCTGAACAAAATTATTTACTTTTGACAGTAAAAATGTCATATTTTTTTTTTTGTCTTTAAATTTGGTTTCAATTTCTATGAACTTTAAGTTAGGCTAGGTTTACACAGTTGCTGTATGTTTATTCGACTATATATTTATTATTTTTTTTGTTATTAATTAACGGTAGAACAGTTACGGTTGAAGAATTTATTTTACAAATAAACTTTCCATAAAAATTGTATTTTTTTTTCCTTATATTAAAACAATTTTTTTTTATAATACATTTATAGTTATGAAATGTATTTAAAAATATTATTGTTTAATTATTTTATTAGTAGAAATAATTAAATTAAATTTATATTTGGTTCTCCAAGTTTTTTATTTTTAGTGTTGCAGCTATTCAATTTTTTGCACTAAATTTAACTCCGAAAATTCATTTAAAATCATTTTGATAACAATTAACGACAAATTAATGATTATCATTAAAATAATTAATAAATAATTGATAATTCAATATTTAATTATTGTTATATTGAATAATAAATATTATTTTATAAATAAATATTTATTAAAAATTGAATAAAAACATAATAACCCTTGAATAAGCATTATGTAGTTGAAATAAAATGTTTTTTTTTTCGTTCTTTTTTTTTTATAATTAATCCTTTTGTTTTTGGAAAATTTTTATTGATAATAATAATAAAAAATAATAAAATTGTCAAATAAATTAAAATAAACTCATGAGACAATTAAATATACAAGAAATAGAAGACCTTTTAGGTTGGGTTGATAAATTTGAATTATCGCGACAGAGTAAAAAATTAAATCGTGACTTCTCTGATGCAGGTGATACGAACCTCCTTTTCCTAGAATTTAATTTCAGTGTAATTTTAGATGGTTTTTTTTTATTTTTGTTTTAGTTTTATGTGCAGAAATACTTAAACAGTTATATCCAAAATTGGTTGATCTTCATAATTATCCGCCAAGAAATTCGTTGTCATTAAAATTCAATAATTGGGCAACATTAAATAGAAAAGTTTTAAAGAAGATTACAATAAGCATAACAGATGATGAAATGCATCAATTATCCAATGCAACAGCGGGTGCAATTGAGTGTTTATTATATGAAATTATGAATAAATCAAATATGCATATTTCAAGAAGTAAAACCAGTATCACAGACGATACTGAAGATGATATGAGAAGTTAATTAATTTTATTTTTATTTTTATTTCAATTAACTTACAGTAAAAAAAAAAATTAATTGTTTTAGCTGATATAATGTTAGTTAATGTACAGAAGAAAATTGGTGATGAAATAGTAAATGTTTCACAAAAAATGATTCTCCATTCATTATATGAAAATATACAAAATACTCTATGCGAAAAAAATCAAGCAATTTTAATATTAACAAAGAAGGTATTGTGGTAACATTGTGATTTAAATTTAATAAAATATTTTATTTATAAATCTGATAAAAATTCTAGATTGATCATTTAGAAAATTTAATTAAATTAAAAAGTCAACGTATTGATGATTTAACATCACAATTAGCGAAGAAATCAAGAAAAATGTATATAGAACAGCAGGAAATTGTTTTTCCCGATAACAATACTAACAGTACATACTCAACACCATCAATTTTATTTTGATAAATTCATAATTTTCGTTTTCTTTTCTTTTTTTTTCCCCACCTTTATTTGTTTAATGCGTTTTTTCCATTTTTAATTTTTATTTAATAAATTTAATTTTTTAATATTTAAATTCGTTTTTTAAAAAGTTGTTTTAACACCAGATTCGATAAATTAAATATTTGTCTGTTCTTAAAATATAAATGGCTGAGAAAAATAGGGTCAACATTTTTTATTGGAACTTTCGTTGGGTTATGATGGGTTTTTTTTTTTTTTTTGTTTTAATTTTAAACACAAAATTTTTTACTTGTTTGTGTGTTTTACACGCAAAGTTTTAAATAAAAGTTTGCAATAATTACAACAAAAAAAAAAACGAAAATGTAAGTCATATTCCCTTATTATAACCCACTAATAGTATTTTAATATTAAATTAAAAAAAAAAAAATATTTCGTAATTGTTGAACAAATTAATTCAATATTTGCTTACTCAATTAAATAATTTTTTTTTTTTATTATTTTATTTCAATATATAAATAAATAAACAAAAAAAAAAAAAATTGAATTTATTAATTTTAATTTTTCTTCCATTACACAATAAATAATTTTTTTTGTATTTATGTATTTAGTGGTGGGGCGGATTAGACAGAAAAGTTTTTTTTTTTTTTTTATAATTTCTCTTTATTAATTTATTTTTACAAGAAAAAATAATAATTAAAAATTGTATTAACGAAAGAAAAAGAAATGAAACATTTAAAGTGAAAGTTTATTGTCTTCTGTTTGTTTGTTAGTTAAGCTTTTTTTTTTTGTTCCTCCAAGTACAGATGCAAACGAAGTTCAGTTTTGTGTTAAAAGTTATTAAGTACGGTTGGTTGTGTTGTATATATATACCTGCATAACAAAAGAGTGGTTTTCGTTTTTCGTTTTTTTTTATCATAATACACAGTTAACACAGGTAACTTTGATTGTTTTTTAGAACAGAATTATAATTATTTTTCATTATAATCGATTTACTTTGCTCTATTGTTAATTGTTTACATTGAATTAATTTTTATTTTGTTTTTTTTTTAACAATCATCTGAGTATTTTTTTTTTTTTTTTTTTGTATAATAAAATCACACAGGTGTATACGTTATAAATGTAATAATATAATTGCCATTGACCTTCAACTATGAATAATAAAATAAAAGAAAAAAAATAAATAAATAAATAGATGTTTGACGGCTTAAACATTTTTATTGTATTTTCCTGGAGAAATTTTAATTATTATTATTTTTTTTTTTTTTGATTTAATAAATCCACGTCATTTTAAAATTACACCTCCTATTTATTTTACATAATTTTTCGTTTTATCTCTTCTTTTTTTTCATTTTATTAACACAAATATTTGTGTGCGTTTCGTTGATTGAATTTAATTAACGTATAAAAAAAAAAATTTTTTTTTCTTCTCAATAAATAACAAAATTTAACTTGAAAATAAAATGTTTTGGGTAAACTTTAATATTTAAAGCATGAAACAAATATCAACAAACAAAGAAAAAAAAATAAATTAAAATTAAAATAAAAAGTAGTGATGGGATATTATTTATTTTACAAAAAAAAAAAAAAAAGAAAAATCTTTTAATAGAAAAATAAAAACATTTCAGAAATCAGTTGTATCTCTGCTGCATTTAAGTGCGATTGAAATAAATAAAAAATAATAAAAATGTAAGAAGAAGATTCAGTGAAATTAATTTTAATAAAAATAATATATTGTGTTGACGTGTTGTTTACTTATTGGTTTTCTTAATTATTTTATTTATAATTAATTAATTAATAAATTTTTTAACTTATAACAATGGTGACTTTGCTTTCGTTTTCCCAAAAAACATATTTCTATTGTCGATTTCATAATAAAATTTGATAGAAATTTTTTTTTTTATTATGGCCGGCGTATTTTTTTTTTTTTTTTGTTTTCTTCAATGGTCACAATAGGTATTTTCTACGTGTGTTTGTTACCTGACAATTGGTCACCTTATAAGAATTAAATCAAATAAATTTGTTTTAAACTTTCAATGGGAAGCACACACCTTAAAGTAGCTTTTTCGTTAATTGTTGAACCATTTCTTTAGCTTATCTCGTGCTGCTGCTGGCATTTAAACAATTTTAATTTTTTTTTTTTGACAATATTAGGTGAATTTATCAATTTATATTCTCACCTTGACTGATTTGTTTTTTTTTTTTTCATTGTCATCTTTCATCATTCATTATGAATCTTTTCCAAAAAAAAAAATAAACATATTTTTCTGTAGCAAACACAATTTTCCCTTGAAATTAAACATAACGCACGCAAATCATCCCAAAAGTATGTTAATGAAAGTGAAGCTTTATTAAAAATTTAAATAAATATGAGGAAATCAAAGATGAATTTTTTTTTTGTTTAAATTATATGAATTAAAACTTGTTTTTCTTGTTTTATTTGTTTAGCTCAAAATATTTCCTAATCTTTTTGTTTTTTTTTATTATTATTTAGCCATTGATAACT
Organism: Ptychoptera albimana; assembly: GCA_961205885.1. NCBI lineage: Eukaryota > Metazoa > Arthropoda > Insecta > Diptera > Ptychopteridae > Ptychoptera > Ptychoptera albimana. The sequence goes on along the minus strand of OY540805.1, from coordinate 18,780,667 downwards.
AAGTGGAAGGGATGTCTCAATTTTCAATAGACTCAGATACTTTGCAGTTAATTGGATTATTTGCTGCTTTCATATCTGTTTTAATATTTGCTTGTATCAAATTTTACGCTACTGTTACTTGTGGAAAGTGTCATTCAAAGGTAAGATTAATTAATTAATTATTTATTTAATTAATAAACAAACAAAAACTAATCTCATTTAATATTAACGAATAAAATAATAGATAAAAATGGAAGGTAAAACGGTTATTGTAACGGGTGCAAATAGTGGAATCGGAAAGGAAGCTGCTAAAGATTTAGCTAAAAGAGGTGCCAAAGTAATATTGGCATGCAGGAATGTAGATGCTGCAAATAAAGTTAAAGGTAATATTTAATTAAAACTCTGATATTTACCATAAATTATTATTATTTTTTTTTTTATTTAAACAGATGAAATTGTTACGGCAACAGGAAATCAAAATATTATTGTTAAAAAATTAGATTTAAGTTCACAAAAATCGGTACGTGAATTTGCTGCAGATATATTGAAAACGGAACAAAAAATAAATGTTTTACTTCATAATGCTGGTATGGCATTATCATTTAGAGGTGCAAAAAGTGAAGATGGTATTGAACTGACAATGGCTACAAATCATTATGGTGTCTTCCTTCTAACACATTTATTAATTGATTTACTTAAGAAAACACCAAAGAGCAGAATTGTTGTTGTTGCATCAGAATTATATCGTTTATCATCAATTAATCTTAATAATTTAAATCCAATTGGTACATTCCCAGCTGCTTATTTGTATTACGTTTCAAAATATGCAAATATTTTGTTTACAAGAGAGCTTGCCCGTCGTCTTGAAGGAACTGGTATTACAGCAAATTGTTTACATCCAGGCATGATTGATAGTGGTATTTGGAGAAATATTCCATTCCCTCTGAACTATCCAATGAAGTTGATAACTCGTGGATGTTTCAAAACAACAGAACAAGGAGCACAAACATCTATTTATTTAGCGGCATCAGAAGAAGTTGAAGGTGTTTCTGGTAAATATTTTATGGATTGCAAAGAGCATACATTAAATGCAGGTGCTAGCGATATGGAAAAAGCTAAAAAGTTATGGGAGGCATCAGCCAAAATGGTGGGATTAACTGAAAATGACCCTAAAATATAAAAAAAAAAAAAATTAAAATATTTTCGGTTAATTTGTAACAAATAATAATAAATAAAATGATTTTAACATTTTTTTATATATATCTACTGACTTTTATTTCATTCTTCAATTTTCTGGTCTTTAACCAATAAAATGTCATAATATTTCCGTATATTCACTTTATTATTAACTATTTTATTGATTTCATTCATATCTACATTTGAATTATTTTGATAACTTTTTTTAATATTACCACAAACACATATTTTCGTCGGTCCATCATATGTTAATTTGGGTCTTGCAAGTTTTCTTAGTCTTTTATAAGAAGGAGATTTTTTCTTTCGACCAGGAATTATATATTCTAATGACGTATCCGGTTGGGCAACAAACTCTTGTCTAGGCAGAGCAAGATATTTTATTCGTTCGTTGGCTGTAAATTAACAAAATTAAATGTCTAATAGATGTAAATAAATTCTATGCACACCTTTATGTTTCAAAGCGGACGGTCTTATATAATATCTAGAACAAACTTTTGGGACAGGAGGTGCTTTTCTAACTATTGGTTTACTTAGTTTTAAAATATTCTCTGATGGCACATACTTTTTTGCATTCTCAGATACTTTCGTGATTGGATCAATTAAACATAAATTCTCTCCACTAAATTTTTTATTGATTGTTTTTGGCTTCGACAATTTCTTATAAAATTTTATATCAATCTTCTTGGGTTTCTGAAATTGGAATATTTTTTTTTTTTTTTAAACAAATAAAATCATAAAGATAATTTTTGTTTTCTAAATACCTTGGGTTCTCGGCATTTACATTCAAATTTATCCTTTGCAAATTTAGCATATGGAACATAATGATAATTATGTGGGGACTTTTTTACTAAGACATAACGTGGTTGACATAACTTTATTAAACGTTCCTTAAAGAATTTGCATGACTTTTTAGGACCCCGTTCCTAAAATAACATTTTAACCATCTATATAAAGATAATTAAATATAAATAATGTCTATATGTGTACTCACTAACGGTTTTAGTATAAAAATCTTTTTCGGTTCAGATAATATTTTAAATCTTTTTTGAAAATATTCCCAATCCCTTTCCGTCCAACTTTTATTAACCAAACTAGAATAAAAAAATTTTTAAAATTATTTTTCAACATATAAAATTTATTTATTTAATTATGTAATTTACTCCTCATTGCTCAAACAAGAATCATTCATTTTATTAAATAAGATTTTAAATATTATTTTACTAAAATTTTAGCGATTTTTTTTTTTATTATTATTATTTTCAAATTTATTATCTAACTTGTCATTTTTAATCCCACAAAATTCCTTTTTATTTATATAGTAATACCAGGCTACTATGATATTTAAAAGAAAAACAAGAAAACATTACGTAATAACAATTTATATTTGAAAATTTGTACAGTGCTTAATTGAGAATTTAAATGTTTTATTCTGTATCATAAGTTCTAGGTTTAGCAAGTTCTATAACTCTTTCGGAAGCTTTCGCTTTGAGTGCATTTGGTGGTACTTGGAAAGGATTTTCCTTTTGATCACTCTCTGCATTTTTATATTTTTTAGGCTGTGACAGCGTTTGGATACGTTCCGTTGCTAGAAAAATTAAAAGATTTTATATATTTTTAAAATTCTTATTTAAAAATAAAATAAAAATTTTCAATTACGTTTGTATTGCCTTGCACCAAGCGATACATGTGGGGCATCGCATTCTTCTCCCCTTCCCTTTTCTCTAGGATTTTTTGGCATTGATAATGTACAAATTCTTTTTGATGGAATATAGTCTATCGCACTCTGTTTAACTTTAGTTATAGGTCCTCCAAACAGTGAACAACCAGAGAATTTCTTACCAAGATGCTTTGGTTTCGAAAGTGTTTGTATACGCTTCATTTCTTCAATAGGTTTCCATTCCCGTTTCTTTAAAAAATAAATTAGTTAAAATATTATTTAATCAAATAATATTGAAGCGTAAATACCACACAAGGTTGTTTTTTTTCTGGTTTTGGTAGTGCTCTCTCCGCCAACCAGATATTATGTTTGTCCCAATCTTCTTGAGTCCATTTTTTTCTCTTAAATCTAATTATCATTCTTAGTATAATATGCGTGAATGATAAATAATAGTAGAACTTACCGTACTGATGGTAATTGGACATTTGCCAATCTGCTGTACATGGTATACATGCTTTTATGTATAGCTCGATTAAACCTATTATACCATAATGGATTTATAAATGATCTGTACTCATCACGTGCTGACACCAAATACCTATTTATATTAATAATGATTTTATAAAATTAAAATACTCTTAAGACATTATATATTTTATTAATACCGAACCGGTCGTACAGCTAATTGTTCAAGACGTGTTGATATCTTTGGCTCCCTAATTATTTGAACTAGCCTATTATGTGGATCCATGGAACATCTATGGAATTTGGAATTACGCCGCCTTGGTCTTGCAAGATACTTTATTCGTTTACTCCCTTTATTTTTTCGCAGAAGCTTCTGCATACCAATTAAATTTGGACATTTACATGGCTGATATTGTACAGCACAGTTACATTTTTTTACTGAAACATTTTTCTTTTTTGTCTGACTTCCGCAGCAACACGACATTGTTATAAATTTTCATAGGAATTCCACAAAAAAAAAAAAAAAAAAAAAATTACCAAAAGTAAATCACAACGAATTTTAGAAAAATTTAACCAAAAATAAAATGAAAAATCGAAAACCGTTCTTCAAAAAGTAAAATAATTTATTTTGACAGTTTTATTTATTGTTTTTGTTTATACAAAGCGAAAAATAGAAAAATTTTCCGCCTATTAAGCATTTTTAAATTTTAATAACAATTGAATTTGGTAAGTAAAAGGTAATAATAAGTGTTTGGATACTTTAATTTGTTGGTTGTTGTTATTTATTTATTAATTATATGATAATATTCATTTAATTATATTCGTTTTTAATAATTACATTTAAATAAAATTTTGCTACAATAAATAATTATAATATAATGTAAATACTTTTAAAAAATTAACATAAATAAATAATTTCTAAACCAATTTTTAATCATTATTTAAGTAATTGTCAGATCAAAGGGTATTTAGATAATTTTATTGTTAAATTTGGTTTCTTTTTATATTCTTAATTTATATTGTTTTTTTTTTTTTATAGATTACCAATAACAGCCCTGGTAAATTCAGTGGTGGTTGATTGTCCACCTAAATCTTTGGTACGAATTTTGCCAACCTTTAATACACAATTAACAGCGTTTAAGATTTGATCACTGTAATGTGGAAGATTAATGTGTTTCAATAGTTTCGCTGAACATAATAACATTGCAGTTGGATTTGCAACATTCTTTCCTACAGCTTCAGAGAAAGTATGCCTTGCACCCTAAACATAAATTTAATTTTAAATAATAATAATTTAATAATAAATGAATAAATAAAACTAACTGGTTCAAAAACAACAGCATCAGCCGAATATGAAGCACCAGCGACAACACCAGCACCGCCAACTAATCCAGACGCAATATTATCAACAATATTACCGTATAAATTAGGAGCAACCATAACATCAAATTGATGTGGATTTGATACAAGTTGCATTGTCGTATTATCGACAATCATTTTTTCAAATTGTATACGAGGATACAGTTTAGCCATCTATTTATAAATTTAACATATAATTTAATGTTGTTTTATACAAGATTATGTAATCGAATAACAAACCTCTTCACAGCTTTTTAAGAAGAGACCGTCGCCTAATTTCATAATATTTGCCTTATGTACAGCTGTAACTTTCTTTCTATTATTCTTTGTGGCATAATCAAATGCAAACTTTGCGATTTTCAGTGACTTCTTATGAGTTATAATTTTTAAACACTCCACTACACCAGGTACTGATTCGTGCTCTAAAGCTGAGTATTCACCTTCTGTTTGTTCTCTTATAATAACACAATCTATATTCTAAAATAAAAACAAAGATATTTAAATTTAATCTTACTGGTTGAGCACTTCACAGTAATATTAACCTTATGGCGACTCTTTACTCCTGGTAAACTACGAACATGCACAACATTCGCGTAAAGGTCCAATTCATTTCTTAGCTTCATGTTAAGAGTTTGCAATTCACCAGTATTACTAAAATCTGGAGTGGCTAATATTCCCTTTAAGCATATTTTATTCTTTTGAATTGATGCAGTCACATTTTCCAATGGAGCACTCAGTGCTGGATTAACCTCTGATAAAAAAAAAGTTTCGAAATCAACTGGAATATCTGCAGCCTAATAATTGTCACAAATATTTATTAATTATTAAGCGTCTTTAATAATTAAATTGAAAAGAAAATACTTTAAAAACTTCTTGAACAGAATAAACCAATTCCGGTCCTACACCGTCTCCGGGTATTAAAGTACATGACGTTCGACCTTCAGGTCTTTTTGGAGTAACCCCTTTCTACAATAGAAAAAATTATATTTTTATCACATGATTATAAATTTATATCTAGCATCATAATTACTGTAGAACATGCAGCAGCATTTGAATGGATTCCTCGTAATGTGACCTTTCAATTAAAAATTAATTAACAATTACTTAATAATTTTAAAATGAAAAAAAAAAATGATAACCTCAATAAACTCTTATGTAAAAGGAGATCAATAATAAAAATTCTGTTAAATTACCTGCTTTACAGCCCTAGACACATTTCTCATTAAAATAGACATAATAATTTATTTTTCCACAATGTAACACAAAATAATTTATAATATTTTAAATTTTTATTTTTTTTTTCCTGAAGGTGAAGACGATTTTTCCAATAAAAATATTTAGCAACAAAAGGTACAACTTATAATAATCTAATAATAATGTCCATTTTATGATTTGCAATAAAAAAAAGAAAAATCTCCACATAACAATGCCCAAAAAAGTCTACACAAAAGCCTTTTAATCTATTTTCAAAAAAATTAATCAACGTTACGAAATTTAAATTATTTGGTTGACGTTTTGTAATTAAAAAACACACTGCGAAATATTAACTAAATTGCATTTAGTAAAATACATCTTATGGAAATTGCGCGCAATAAATAATTCCATAATTTTAGGTTATGTTGAAAGAATAACAAAGATTTTATTTTTATTTATTATTCTTACATTTATTAACGATCAAAAAATAAACATTTAGCATAAACAAAAAAAAAATGCACTTTCGTAGTTTTAATCGTCACCCAGTTGTAAAAAAAAAAAAAAAAAATCTCAATTTTATGATTTTCATTAATTAATATTCTTAACTTCGACATCGAAAACTAATGTACTGTTTGGTGGTATGGCTGGTGGAGATCCTTTGGCTCCATAAGCCATAGCTGGTGGACATGTGATGCGTCTTTTACCTCCAAGTTTCATACCAGCAACACCAACATCCCATGCACGAATTACCTCTCCGCGTCCTAAAACAAATTTGAATCCGGGTCCAGTTTTACTGCTATCAAAAATTTTATTGTTCTGTTTTAAGCGTCCTTCATAATAAACCTGAAACACGTTTAAAATATTAATATTTATAGAAGCAGTAGAAATTCAAGTTAATTAATACTCACTCCAACCCTTTTACCGGCTTTCGCTACTGGACCTGTACCAACTTTGAGTTCCTCAACATGAACACCTCCTTGCAAAGTTTTTGGTCCAGCTGCTGGTGTGGCGTTTTCATTTTTTTGTTCGTTTTGTTTTTTATTCTTGTTTTTCTCTTGTTTTAAATCTTTACTTTTATCTAATCCGTTTGTTTTAGGTTTGATGTCTAATTTTGGCATTTTCAATTTAGGTTCCTCTACTGCTTCATCATCATCACTGTCATCCTCATCTTCTTCGTCATCATCCTCCTCCTCCTCATCATCATCATCACTACCTTCATCGTCATCATCTTCATTATCATCGCTTCCTTCTTCGGCATCAAGTTCATCATCCTCATCATCTTCTGTAGATGCTGATATTTTCAAATTTTTTGCTGTTGGTGCCTTTTTCTTTGTATTTATTTCTTTTGCTATTTCCATTTCTTCTTCCTCGTCCTCGTCAGATTCCTCACCAGGATATCCATCCAAGAAATCCGGCAATATTAAGTAACCTGTAAGATGAACTGTTCCATTGCCTAAAACAAAAAAATGAAAATTGTAAAATACACTCATATTGCAATTATAAGCAATCATTTATTACCTTTGCTGTGGAATGCAATTTTATCACCTTCGGCAAAATTTAAATCTAAATTACATTGGGTGACACCTTTCTTTTTAAGTGAACAAAGGATATATGAAATGTCTTCTGAAATTAACATAACCTGAATTTCCTCATCGCCGCATGTCGATGTATCAAGACAAGCTTGTGACAAATGAAATGTCTTTGATACTGTTTGTGAATATCTTTTATTTGATTTTAATATTAGTCCTATAATAATAAAATTATTTATTAATTAATAATATTTAATAGATAGGAATGTTTATATAATTAAAATTATGCATTATAAAATTAATAAAAAAAAAATATTTCCCCACGTGGTTAGGTTATATTTTTCTAATTATTAAAAAAATTATAAAACATGTTAATTATTAATTTATTTACCCCAAAACATTTTTGTTATAATTAATATACTCTATATTATAAACTCTAATAAACACTTAAATAAATCAAAAAATTCAATTGACAATATATAAACAAAAGATGCCGGGTTTTTACTTTTTTTTTTATTTTTTTACAAACAAAAATTATTATAACTTGTTTAACGAATTCCGGTACAGAATGTAATGAAAATGAAATGAAATACAAATAAAGACAGGCCAAAGCTGAACTCCAAATAATTAAATGAATTTTTTTTTCTGTTAAGTGATGCCATACTGTGTGGGTCATATTTTGATTATCGAAAATATAGAAAATTAAATTGTATAATGAACACGTTTATACCAATTGTATATTATGTGCCAAGGATTTTTTTTGTATCAAAGATTTAAACCATAGGAATACGAATATTAAATAATTATTTGTAGGGTATAATACTTTAAAATAGATATTTTACAATTAATTAAAATTTAATTATATATTATTTCTATTGTCACAAGAAATAATGAAAACATTTCTGTAATTAAATAAATAAATAATTCACATAAAACAAGTGATTATAATGAAAACATAATAAAGGAAAATAAAAAAAAAAAAGAAAACGTTCCAAGAATTAAGGAAGAGTAGTAACGCATGCGTATATAAAAATTCTTTCTCATAAACCAAAAAAAAAAAAAAAAAAAAAACAAATCTCTTCCTGATGTGAAAAACATAAAACTAGTACTTACAAATAATAAATAGTCCTAGGACGGCATCAAGTGGATACACTAGTTCTTGTTTTCTCAATATAGAATTTTTTTTTTTTTTTTTTTTTTAATATATAAATATAAGCTTAAAAAATACATACATTCAGTAAAACAAATAAAATTGTTAAACCAAGGGAGACAAAATTCACTTGTTAATAGAAAAAGTTAAGTTAAATGTTTCCAAGATCTGTGTTATATTTTAATCCGGAGCCGGATTAGTAAATTGTAATTAGAAAAAATAAAACAAAGAGAAAAATTAAAAACATTAAAAAAAAAAAAATCAAATAAAATTTTTTTGTGTTATTTTGAAGTTGAAAAAAGTGCGACTTTGTGTAATAAAAATAAAAGAGATTTTTTTTTTTTTTTTTTAATATAAAGTTCTGTGCTTTTATCGATTGTTTTGGTTTTTCTTATTTCTTCTTTTCTTTATTCTAAATTAAACACAATTGGTCAATCCATATATATGTGGAACATAATTCAGTGTTTATCATAAAAAAAAAGAGAGAAAAATGTTATAAAAATTGTTGTGATTTTTAGATAATTTATTTATGCTGGACCAATACAAAATATATTTTTTTTAATATCAATCAGTATTATTCTAGTTACTACAGTATTGTTGTAACAAAAACATGATTTGTATTGGTGGTGTTGATAGTTTTATGAATGGTAAGTATTTTCATAATTTAAAAATTGTTTGATATCCACCAATGTTATCTATCAATTTCTCCAAATACAATATCTAACGTACCCATAATGGCACATATATCAGCTAACATATGTCTTTTACCAATCGTTCCGATTGCTGCCAAGTGTGGATATCCCGGTGCCCTAATTTTACAACGATAGGGACGAGCTGTTCCATCAGATACAAGATATACACCAAATTCACCTTTTGGATGCTCAATTGCTGTATAAGTTGAGCCGGCAGGCACTGAATAACCTTGGCTAAATATCTTAAAATGATTTATTAGAGATTCCATATTTTTTTTCATTAAACGACGCGATGGAAATGTAATTTTGTGGTCATCTACTTTTACATCCCCAAGAGGCATTTTATCCAAGCATTGATTTATTATTCGGACTGATTGTCTCATTTCTTGAACACGTATTAAATATCGATCATAACAATCCCCAAAGGCACCAATTGGAACATCAAATTCAACTTCATTGTATGCATCATATGGTTGTGCTTTCCTAATGTCCCATTTAATGCCTGAACCACGTAACATAACACCACTGAAACCTAAATTAATTGCATCTTCGGCACTTACAACGCCAATATTTCGTGTTCGTTGTATAAATAATCGATTGTTTGTAAACAGATCCTCAACTTCATCTAATCTTTGACAAAACTGAAGTGCCCATTGATAAATATCATCCATTAGTCCAATGGGAAGGTCAGAAGCAACACCACCCGGGCGAACATAGTTACTATGCATTCGAGCTCCACTTACTCGTTCATACATTTCCATTAATTTTTCTCGTTCCTCAAATAGCCAGAAATACGGAGTTATCGCACCTAAATCTATTCCACCACATGCAACGGCTATAATATGACTTAATATACGAGTTATTTCGGCGTAAAGTACTCTAATGAATTTAGCACGTGGAGGTATATCAACATTTAAAAGCTTCTCGACAGCCAATGAAAAGCACTGCTCATTACACATCATAGAAACATAATCTAATCGGTCGAAATAAGGCAACGCTTGCATGTAGGTTTTATATTCAATCAATTTTTCTGTCCCCCTATGCAGAAGCCCAATATGTGGGTCTGCCCTCAAAACTGTTTCACCATCTAAATATAAAACTAATCTAAGAACACCATGGGCAGCTGGATGTTGAGGCCCAAAATTAAGAACCATATTTCGTACATTTCCTTCGAATGGATAAATTTTTTGATTATACGGTGGAGTCTGTTATTGGTATAAAGCATGAGAAACCATCTTTTTGTACTAATAAAATTTAAAACAGAGAATACCTTCCATTTTGACGTTGTCTCGTCAGGATACATAACTGGACCTTCAAATGATTTCATAAATTCAGCGTTTGGATACCATGTTTTATGCCCTCTATTAATAATACGCAAATTATTATTTTTTATTATTATACTCCTTCCTATAATTAGCATTATTCTATATTTCCCAACTGAATTAAACTGTCAAATAAATAACTATGATTACCATGCCAATATATAGGGAAATTAAACAAAAAAAGAAAAAGTATCGGTCGGTCACATTACCTGTTACAAAAAAAAAAAAAAAAGAATGAAAATTCAACACAGCACAGTGTTTATTAATAATAAATAAGAAAGTCAGTTAAAAATTAAATATTTATTTAGTATATTTACAAATTTCTCGTTTGCTTTACTAATGCCAGAATCACTTACAGAATATATTGGTTATAATATTCTATGTACATAAAGTAATAATTAATAACTTAAGTTAAAATAACATAAAAAAAAAAAAAAAACGAATAACAAGAATGATTCAACAATGATTATCGACCGGTTTCAGTAAAAGTGTGTAATGTAATAAATAATACATGAATTACACGCGAGTACATGAAATAATAATATTATTAGAGAGAGAATTATTTATAATATTTTCGTTTTTTGTTTTTATTTTCAATTTTAGTTTCGATGGAAGCTACCACAATGTTTGGAGGCTTAGTTGGATTTATGGCGCTTATCTTAGTGTTTTTCTTATATATAAATCGTAAATGGTGCTTTAATGCAACTAATGGTTTATCATGCTGTGATGAGAATACATTATCATCAAAATATATACATAAATTAGGTAATTTTTATAAGTAGAAGAATTCTTAAAGAATTATTTATATAAAAAAAAAAAAACAATATTTTTTTAAGGTCATAAACGTGCATTTGATGAAAATACAAGTTCGGATTCTGAGGAGGAAATCTTACGACGTCTTAAGCTACAACAATCATGTAGTCTCCAGAGTGGTCAATTATCACGGTATAGTGGCGGACCTTTAAGTCCACTTAGTCAAAGTTTGAATTTTAATGGATTAGAACATATAACGATAGCAGCTTTAAAAGATTTACCTAGTGATCCTTTAGCGATAGCTGAACGTGGTAAAGTAGGCATGCCGGCATCAAGTAGTGAATGCAGTTCAAACAGTTCTGTTGAAGCTTCAATTGAAAGTAATACGGGATTAATGAATGGTGAAAAAAAAGGTGAAATAAATTGAAATATATTTGAAATCGATAACAAGAAAACGAATTTTTTTTCTACTATAGATCGACGCTTAATTACACATAATATGAAGTCACCTGATTCATTATTGCGAGAAACCAGAATTGATGGTTGCAATGGACGACGAAATAGCGCAAATTCGACAAAATATTATAAAATGCCAATACAAAAACAACAGAGTTTAGATGATGTACCAGATTTCAAGAATAACCAAGATGTAATTTATTAACAAATCTAAATAAATTGTGTTTATCGATAAAATTAATCGTGATGTTACATATTTCAGTGTATTGTGGTATTATCACAGGAGTCAATGTTTGACACAAGTGATTTGAAATCACTTAAATCCGATTTGGATACAAGTGGGCCAAATGGTATCGGTGGTAGATTTGGATGCGTAGAAATATCTTTATTATACGACGCACCTATGAGAAAGATGACCGTTCATGTTTTACAAGCAAAGGGAATACCATCTGGAGATCGTGGACAATCGACTCACACTCAAGTGAGATTATTGATGTTGCCAAATAAAAAACAAAAACATAAAACAAAAATCCGATCTGGTGAGAATCCACAATTTATGGAGAGTTTTCTATTACATCGTGTAAATCCAGAAGAAGTTAATTCAATGGGTTTACGAGTTCGTGTTTATGGTTGTGAACGAATGAAAAGAGAACGTTTAATTGGTGAAGCGGTTGTTAGCTTTGCTACAATTGACTTAGAATTGGAAACAAATTTATGGTTATCATTGGAACCACGAGCTAATACAAACGTAATATTATTGGAGTTGATTAATCTTAATCATTTAAAAACAAATATATTTTGCTTTGTAGTTTAATGGATCAACAAGTGACCTATTGAGTTTGGCCAGATCAGATAGTACAGGATCTACAACTTCAATGCAACATGGCGGTGTACCAGAACTATTACTTGGATTAGCATATAATGGAACAACAGGACGATTAACTGTTGAAGTATTAGCTATAAACAATATTACTTCGTCAAGAGCTGTAAATATTTTTTTTATGTTTTGCAGATTGTAAAAGGAAGCCATTTTAGGAATTTGGCACTTAACAAAGCTCCTGATACATATGTCAAATTATGTTTAGTTAGCAGTATGGGACAAGAGATGGCTAGGGCAAAAACTTCGACGAGAAGGGGTCAGCCAAATCCACTATTTAAAGAGACTTTTGTTTTTCAAGTAATAATCCCACTTGGAATAATTTTTTTAATTTAATTTTGTATTTAATATATTTGATTTTTATTTTCCATTTAGGTTGCATTATTTCAACTAAATGAGGTTACATTAATGGTCTCTATATATGCGAAACGAAATATGAAACGTAATGAAATGGTTGGTTGGTTTAGCTTAGGCTTAAATTCATCTGGGCCAGAAGAAATGGCACATTGGGTTGATATGCGTGAAACAACACGCGGTGAATTATTAGCACGATGGCACGTTTTAGTCGATTCTTGATTTCAATAACTAGGACTCTCATCACGACAAAGTAGTTTAATAACAGAATCAACGGATCTCCTATCAGACTTTTTAAAAATAAATAAAAAACATAAAACCAAGAAAAGTAATAATAGTGTAGCCGTTGATATTATTGAGCCGCGATTAGAGTTCAATTTTGTGTAAAATCATCGAGCAAGACCAAAAAAAAAGGAAAAAGAGAAAGAAAAAAATTTTTAATTGAAATTAAATTTTTTTTTTATTTCAATTTTCTGTACAAAAAATTATTTATTCATGTGATTATTGTGAACGATACACATTCAATTAATTAATTACTAATTAAAATAAATAATTAAATTGTTTTATTAAAAAAAAAAAAAAAAAAAAAAAAATTTGAATATTCCATGATGGATTTTCTGTTTTCACACCATGGATAGATTTGCGTATTGTATAATCACTATAATTTTGAACGATGATAAATTTAAATAATTTCATTTTTCAATATTTAGTATTTGATAATTATTGCATAAATAATTAATAATAAATATTTAACTAACTTATTCTCAATCATTTTTCTAGTTAAATGCATCTGTTTCCAAATAAAAAATAAAAAAACGAGTTTGTATTTTAAGATTGAATTAATTTTTTTTTGTTATCGTTGCCAATATGCAGGCTTTGAAGTTGAATTAAACATTTTTAATAATATTTTTTTTTTGTTCAATTGCTTATATATAAAATAAATTGTTTAAATGCAAAATTAATTATTATATAAAACTTACGTACAAAATATGGTCAATCATTTAAAAAAGAAAAAAACAAACAAACCAAAAGAGATAAGTGGAGAGAGTTTTATTTATTTATTAATTGATTTAAATATTTATTTATTGATTTATTAGCTTGACCAAAAGTGATTATTTTTAGTGATGAAAAAAAAAAAAAATTAATTTAATTAAAACAAAAAAAAATGCTAATAAAACGTAACAAAAACTTTATTTAAAAAGTAAGCATATCACAAAATATTAAACTAAAACAAAAAAAGAATAGAGAAAAATATTTTTTTTATTATTATAAATTATAAAAAAAAAAATAATTAAATTAATTAATTAAAATATTTATTGCAAAATGCAAAAGAGTAAAAGTTTTTAATTTTTAAAAATCATTAACAAATTTGCTTCTTTTTTTTGTTTTGTTTTGTTTTGTTTTATTATTATAAAAAAACATTTCAATGTGAGCTTTTATAAATAATAAAAGCTAATTGGATAAATAAGAAAAACAAAAAAAATTCTTAAAGACTGTTTTATCAAATTATTATTTATTATGAAATTATCTTTATTACATCTTATCCGTTAATTCCGTCAATAATTAATTATTCATTAATTAAATAATAAAAAGCATTTTTTTTTTTTTTTTATTAATTGCAAACTTTAATCAATAATAATAATTGAAAAAAAAAAAAAAAAAAAGAAAAAAGAAAAATAAATAAATAATTAAATTTAAAATAAATATTTATATATACATATATATATATATTAATTAATATTAATTATTAAATATATATATTTTAAGCCTTTTTCAATTCCAATGTGTCTTTCATAAATAAATTATAAAATAATAATATTTGTGTGTGTGTGTGTGTGTGTGTGTGTATTTGAAAGAATTAAAGATTTAAACGCTAATTATGTATATGTATAGAAAATGTATTAAATTAATTAATTAATTGATTGATTAATTAATTAAAAAAAAAAAAAAAACAATTTCTTTATGAATAATATTTACAAATCACCAATTATCGTTGTTAATAATTAAGTTAAATTAATTAATAATAAATTTTCAATGTTTCAATTCAATTCAATTAAATTCAATTCATTAATAATGCAATCAGCAAAAAAAAAAAAAAAAACTATTTACGCCTTTTTTAAACATGGGCACATAAGATGTTTTATTTGTTATATTTCTGTTTTAGTTTTATTTTTAATAAATTAATTAATTAATTAAATTTCAATACTTTTACCAACAATTGTTTAATTATTATCTCTGTTTAATTAAAAAATTAATAAAAAAAAAAAAATAATAATAATTACAATTGGTGTTTTCAAAACTTACTTACATTCATTTTTAATTGTTGTAAATAACATAAATAATTAATTAATTTAATTAATTAAACAACCATTTCTGCGTTATTAAATAATTAGTCGTAATTAAAAAAAAAAAAAAAATAAAAAAATGTTTAAATCTATTAAAAAATAACAATTTTTAAAATTATGCCAATTTTTTTATTTGCTAATTAATTAACTAAATATTTTAGTATTTGTATTATAATAATAATAATAATTAAAAACAAAACAAAAAAAAGAAGAAAAATTATGAATAGTTACTAATTGGCTAGAATAATAATTTTACACAAATTACAAACAAACAAAAAAAAAAAAAACTTTAGTTTTTTTATTTAATTAAATTAGATAAGGTAATATTAAAAATATAAAAAATTTTGGTGGTTTTAACTGATATGAACTCTTGTAATTTATATTAAAAAAAAAAAAAAACTTGTAATAGATGTTACAATCAGTTGAAACCAAATTTAATATTAAGGCAATGGAAAAAGAAATTTTTGTTTTTTTTTTGTATAAATATTTCTTCTAAATTTTAAAGCACACAATGTGTCGAAGAATCCTATTCTCAAAAAAAAAAAATTTGTAAAAGGGCTTAACCTTAAGAGTAAAAAATCATAAAAAGCACAAAAAAAAAATTCCAAGAAATTTAAATTCAAATTATTGGAATAAACAAAAAAAAAATTTATTGAGAGAAAAAATACTTTTTACCCTTCATTGATTATATTGAAGTTTTGTAGAATAATAAGGATCGAAAAAAATCTTTTTTTTCAATTAAATTAAATTAACTTTTGTATGGAAAAAAAAAACCCAATTTTTATTCAATTAATTAAATTAGGCATCTTAGGTAATTCAAATTTAACTCTTTTTCTTTTTTGTTGCTGTTGTTTTGTTTGTTCATTCCTTTTATCATTACATTAATTAATTAATTAATTAAATGAAAGTCATTTGTTTTTTTAAATAAATAAATAAATATGAACTGAAAGAAATATGCACAAAATATAAAGAAAACAATTTGAAAAAAAAAAAAAAATATATATAAAGAAAAACCAATAGAAATTACACAATTTTTTAAATAAATAAATATTTATAAAAAAAAAATTCAATTTTTCGTTCTTGAACTTAATTTAATTAATTAAAATACATAAATTCATTGATGATTAATATGTCAACGATTCAGTATTTTTTTTTTAAATCTAATCAATAAATTAGTTATATTGTAATGAAAAAAAAAAAGTGAATAAGAAATGAAAATAATTTGTATACTTCGTTAATTAAAAGTTAAATGGCATTTTTTACAAAAAAAAAGAAAATAATTAAAAATAAATCTAAAATAAAAAGAAAAATTCCGTCTTTTCTTTTACTTTAATTATTTATTTAATTTATATTACATTATACAAGTATTTACTAAAGGTTTATTTTTTTTTTATTATTCTTTCTAAATTAAATCTAAGCTTTATTTTCATTAATTATTTTTTCACCGAATAAAGCTTCAGCCGAATCTTTCCAATGTTCAAAAACATATGGTAGCCGTTCACTTGGTTCTGTACTCCAATGATGTATTCGGCATTTAACACGAGCTTTTTCTAAATTGTTTATTGTTATTGTAACGTAGAATTCTTTATTTTGTTTCATTAAATCTGGTCCAGATATGGGTGCTTCTGGTAATGAAATTGTGTCGTCAGAAACGTTATAGCCAGCCTTTCTTAAAGATGCTTTAATGTGCCATGGTTCTATTATCCAGGGATTATTTTTATTCATAACAACAGCCAGTGTAAGCCTTTCTAACATATTCACAGTCTAGAAAAATATATAGAAACATTATATAAAGCAATATGTTTAATAATATGAATAAAACTAACTCTTTGAGCAAAAGGAGAACTATGGGTTTTATTAATTTCTTCATCTTTACTCTTTTCATATTTTAAAATGTTTTCTTCAGTTTTATAAACCGCTAATTCCGGTAGTAATAATTTATTGTAAGCAATTGACGGCTTAACAGAAACCACATCACCTTTGTCACCAATTCCATCAACAAACGATGTAAGAACAACTTCTAAATTTGGTTTCTTTTTAACAGTTGTATCTTCCACTAAATCATAGACAAAATTTCTACCACGTAATTTATGTCCCGTATGATTTTTTTTATGTAAACCGGGGGGCCAGCGCCTTTTTAATATAAAAGTATTCTAAAAAAGAAAAATACAAATAAGTTAAGATAACCTAAAAAAATATAATTTTTTTTTTACAATCTTACACGAGTTTGTTGTAATACAATTGATTCAGTATTTAAAAATGCATTCCTAAATACGGTATTAGAATATCTTAATAATGATGTACACATAATAATTATCTTTATATTAATTAATTAATTAAAAGTTTTTTTTATGAATTAATGTTGTGCTACTTGACAGATGAAAATTTGACAATTTGTATTTTTGCCGAACTTATTGGTTTCAGTCTTAGATAAAATAATTTTATACCACTTTTTTACTGATTTTCATTTCGTTAATTATTAAAAATATATTTTTCTTAATGTTTAAATTAAATTAATGTTTTTCAATCGTTTTTTTTATTATTAATTAATAAACAAATTAAATAAAAGCAATAAACAGTAAAATTTTAAACTAAAAAATAAGTAAAGACACATTATGTATCGTTTTTTTTTTTTAAACGATAAAAATCACTCTTTCATAAATTTTCTGAACTAAAATGATAATCGTTAATTTCTGCTTCAATTGAATTTTCATCAATAAATCTCTAATAAAAAAAACTATTTAATTAATTAGTAAAAGTATAACAAAAAAAAAATCCATTTTTATATACACATAAAACATTTATTTTTAAGATCACTTTTGACTTATTATTAATTATTATTATAATTTAGAGAATAATTTTTCTATTAAATTTATACAATATTTATTTTAACATCATCATTCATAAAATCAAATAACTGAATATATTTGATATATTCTGTATAACAGAAATAATTTATTTCGTTTTTATGTTTTTTTTTTTTTTTTTGCTCTTTTATGCAAGTTGATCCAGCCATCCTGTACCCATCAAAATTGAATTAACATATATTACAGTGGTCATTATATATAATCATCAAGTATTTAAAACTATACAATTTTATTATATTCATTTTCATATTTCATTTTATAAATTAATAATAAAAAAAAAAGAGTTTAAAATCACAAAATATATGCCATACACATACACATATATATATATAATATAATTAATAAATTAATATTAATTTTAAACTAGCCTCGTATTATTAATTTTATTATACTTATCATTATTGTTATATAAAGCTAAAAACAAAAATATTATTGTTTTGGTTGGTTTTTCTTTCTTTTTTTTTTTATTTTATTATTTTAATATAGAATAATTAATTAAAGAAGAAAAAAAGATTATTTTTTTCTTTTTGAATGACTTAACTTGACAATACATTTGCAACAGGATGGTACTTTGAATAGGTTTACACTTGGCTGGCCGGCTTCTCCTAATGCCACTAATGTACGATATGTATATTTTTGTCTACATTCTGTTGTATATCCAATTGGAAAATTATCAGAATAGCTACATTTTGAATTTCTATTACTAAAAAATAATAATAATAATAAAAAAAAAAAAATTTTTAATTATACATTTGCTCTTTAATTAAATGTGACAAGAAATTTATAAATACTTACACACACTCTTCAATACGTATTCCTTGTGAATAATTACCAACATTAACAATATATTGGTATTCGTTATTTGTGTTTAATGCTTGCGTTGGAAATATCGTTCTTTCTTGGCTTGCACATAGACTTTCTTCAAATGGTCCATCAAATCTCTGTGCAACATTTACATCATAAACTTGATCTTTAACAAATAAATTCTCAAACTGTTTTAATGCTAACTCATTGATTAATTCACTTGGATAATTAGAACGATCTTCACAATAAGATTCTTCATTAGAGCACATTGGTACATATTGTTTATTTGGCATAAATGGTAATGGTGACTCGTCTCTATTATCTGGAAACACAATAACCGATGCTTCTGGAAATATGTTTATAATTTAAATAATTTTTTTTTTTGGTTTTATTTATTATGATTCTAATTACCATGTTGCATTGTTGATCTTACACTACTTCTAGATGGTATTCGTTGTGATATCGTAGACACATTACGCATTGGTTTATTTCCATTGTCATCTTTCCAAGTTAACTGACCATCCTTATTACGTACAACTAATAAAGAATTTGATTTATTTGCAGGTGTCTATATATCCGGAAGAGAAAAAAAAAAATGTAATAAAAATGTTTCTTTTATTAATGTTTTCCTTTTTTTTTTAAGTTAATTTATAATAAATTTCCACCTGAAAAACAGCATCGATTCTTCCACGTAACATTGAACCAGTTATATTCTTATATCTTCTTGATAATATCGTTTCCATATCATAATCGGTTGTAATTTGTTCATCGGTTGGTTGATTGTCAGAAAAACTCATTTGTGCTCTACCATGACAAAACTGAATAACAAAAAATAAATAATAAAAATTTAATAAATTAAAACGGCACAAAGCAAGCAAACAAACAAACAAACCAAAAAAATAAAAAATCATAAAATTATTAATAATAATAATAAAAAATAAAAAAAATTCATTAAAATTATTAAAAATAAGCTCATTTCAAGGTTTTTTTTATGTTTAAAAACAAAAAAGCAAGACATTTTTTTTGTTTAAGAAAATATAAATGAATTCCTAAAGCTTATTAATTATTGGAAAGATCAGAAGAAAAACAATTAATAAATTTTTAGATTACTTACACACGATATGAGAAGAACTAGCCCAGTGATCAATATCCAATACATCGTTGACATTTTTAATTAAAACAAAAAACAAAAAATAAAAAAAAAAAAACTAAAAATATTTTGTCGCTTGTTGTTGTTTTATTTAAGAAATAATTTCTTTTCTATTTTTTCAGTTTTGTTTTAATTTAATTTAATTAAGGAGAAAATATTATAAGCTACGTGATTACACTTTTGTGTCTATGATTTAAATAACAATTTATGAATTTAAATTTTTTTTTTTGTTTCTCTTAAATGTTAGGAATTTAATTTATTAAAACAAATAAAATTTTTTCTTTTTTTATTATTATTTTTTTTATTTTTTAATTTTTTTTTTTAATTTTTACAATTTGTTAAATTTTGCACTTTAATTATTTACTATGACGGTGACAGTGACACTGAAATATCGTTTTTTTTTTTTATTCTTCTCTGTTAATTATGAAAAAAAAAAAAAAAAACTTTTTTATTTTTTTGGTTATAAATAATAAACAAAACTATTTTTAATTTTTTTTTTTTTTTATTTACATTAGAATTTAATTCCTTTTAAACTAAACCACAAAAAAACATTATTTATTTATTTATTTTTTATTAATATAAAGTAAATTAATTTTTATTTGTCTTTTTAGAATAAAAATTTGACATGATGACATCTCAACGAAGTGTTTTTTTTTTGTTTTGTAGAGAAGATGATAGAAGAAAAAAAAACACACACGATTTTATCACTCACATAGACATTTTCTTTTATTAATTAATTAAACTATATTCACTTGTGCTGTCTTTTTACTAACTAATTATGGCCTGTGTAGGCTGTACATATTTGAGCGTGTTTATATGTTTTGGTATCAATTATCGCCATATTTTTTTTAATTTTTTGTTTTTAATATAACAGGTAGTTTTACCGTAGGTTAAACAAGGACGTAAATATTTAAGTTTCTATCTCCTATTATCTTATTGTTTTGATACAAAACAGATGATAATTTGAAAAGAGATAGTAGATAAAAGCAAAAAATGCATTAGTGTGTGTTTGTTTGGATGGTTTAGTATATCGATAAAATAAAAAATCGTTCACTTATGTCAAATATCGGTGTAAGTTAATTAAATTCGTCAGTGTTGACGTTCTGCACATTATTTTGTACCTTTTTCCATAGAAAAACTTTCTCTGCATTACATTTTTCTTTTTTATTAAAATATTGATTTTAACAATTTTACATACCTGCAGTATTTATAATAATAATCTGTTTACATTATTTTTGTATGTTTTTAATAGATTATAATAAAAAATTTACGTAAGTAAATAACGTTTAATTAGATAAAAATAATCAAAACAATGGGTGGCGTCACTTACTTCATTGCAAGTAAACATGATTTTTGTTTAAAAAACAACAAAAAGCCGGTTTAAGTAAAATGATTTTTTTTTGTAAATTTGAACAGAAAATTAAATATTTTCGACTATTTTCTGATGTCATATACGTTTATTTGTGCTTTTAAATTTCTTTTTTATATTTATATATATATATAAATAATAAATTTACTTTATGTCGTTTTTAATAGTATTACTATTATTACATTTGTTTGTGCCATGGAAATTACCTTATTGTTTTGACGTAATATGATCACTTTTGTGGACGTCCTAATGTTTTTCTATTAATAAACATTTTGTTGTGTGGATTATTATGAGTGTTATGAACTATGACAGTCGCAATTAATAACCTGTGCGTAATTAAGTCACTTTAATTACATATCAACATATGTTTAACTGCTGCATTTAAATTGTTTTTATTTTTATTTGTTTCTTTTTACTGTAAGAGAAACTGAAAGCGAAATTCTCTTTTTTAATATTTTTTTCTGTATTTTTACCTGATTATTTAAATATATAAAATACAAAAATAATAATAAAATTGAATATTATCACGTTAACCTATATTTATTACCTATTATTAAAGGACTACAGTAATTTATGTTATTACTCTTAATAGAATTATAATACATAATTGAAATGTGAAGTGTTTTGTAAATGGCATTTGCCTTCATTCAATCCTGTCTGGAAAAACCCAAAAAGAAAAAAAAAAAAAAAATCTTTTATGAAATAAATAAAGAAGAAATAAAACGAAAAATTAAACTTTTAAATAATTATTTTTTTTTTTCTTTTTCGCTTTATTTATTTAAAAATCATAATAATAATAATTTCTGGTTTTCAAATAAAAAAAAATTAACTTAATTAAATATTAAAAGTAAAAGCACATTTTTATTGAAAAATTTATTTATTTTTTTTTTTGTATATTATTAATTGCAGAAGCTGTTTTATTTAATTTAATTTCATTTTTTTTTATTATGCTTTATATATAGATAAATGTAAAAGTTGTCGACGCAAAATAAATAAATGTGAAAAAATTATATAATCATGATATGTTTGAGCTTTTTTTATTTTATTTAAAAACGATTTACGGACAAAATTAATGTTTAAAAGGTGTTCAGCCCCCAAATGTTAACTTGGTTGCCGTGTGTATAGGCGTTACATATAGCGACGCATGTGTTAATTAATATAAATTTTTAACATTGAGGAAACGTACGAGGATATTATGGTTTAAGGATTTGCTAAGAAAATGTAAAAAAAAAAAAAAAAACAAAAAAACTTGGCTAAGGACTTTTCTAATAAGAATTCATTTTGAATAAACCATGCTAAATACTTGTTTGACGACAGACAAGTCTTTGACACCTCGGTCATCGCGCTTTGTTACTTTATCACATATTTAACTTGAACAATAAAAGCCGGGTTTGTGATAGTTCTTTCCGAAATAATTGTGGTCACAATTATTTTTCTTATTTAAACCGCAAAATAGATGACAATTTTTTTATTGTAATTAATTTTCTTGTTATTTTGTATTTTGTAGAGAAACTTTGTACAAAAAATGAAACAAAAAAATATTTATAACGAGAAAACTGCGTTTTTATTTAATTTTTTTTTCGTAAACATGCAATTTGTATTTAAATTGGAATTAAACTTAAAAAAAAAAAAAAAACGTACTCTTGACATGTTTATAACTTATCGTATGCATCACATTTTATATAAAATAATTAGTTAATCAGGTTTTATTTTATTTTATGTTTGTTTATTAATAAAAAAAAAACATAATAAAGTTGTTTGGTTTGCTTTGTTTGGAAGTTGTAGCGAGTCCTAAAAATGTTTCGTTTCGTTACGTTTTGTTTTTTTTTTGGAGACTTTTTTACAAGTAAAATTTCTAAGTCATATTTTGCTATAATTATATGAAAAATATTGCAAAAAAAAAATTTCATTGTTGAGTGACTTTATAAATGAAACATTTATTTAATTAAACGATTCGTTGTAACTAGAATATTATTATTATTATTATTATTTTGTTATTGATTTGCTTTTTAAATTTCACTTTTCTTCTTTCCATTAAATTTTTAGTTTTCCGTTATAAATGTCGCGTCTCTTACCACCAGTGTCTTTTACCATAAACTTTTCACAATTCTATTTGTCATCTTTGACAATTTTTGTATTTCCTCATACAACAAAAAGGAAAAAAACAATTAAAAAATAAAAATCACTGAAAATCACTTTCGTTTAATATATATTCCGTTCTGCCTAAAAAAAAAAAAAAAAAATTTAATTAAATCTAGTTATTTGAATTTAAATAAATAAATAAATTAAAACCTGATTATGCGGAAAATTAACCATTAAATATATAGTTGATATATGATTATATAATTTTGCACTTTTACTTTTACCTTATCTTAAATAGTTTTCGTTTATTTATTTTATTTTATTTTATTTTATGTTTGTGTTTTTCCTCTTATTTATTGTTAAATAAATTTTACTATAATATATGCTGTAGGCTAGGCGATACGCATTGAACAACATGACCATAATAAATGATTAATTAAAATTAATTTTTCTGTTAAAAAACATTAAACGAATGAATGAATGCGTTATGTGTA
Source organism: Ptychoptera albimana (assembly GCA_961205885.1). Classification (NCBI taxonomy): domain Eukaryota; kingdom Metazoa; phylum Arthropoda; class Insecta; order Diptera; family Ptychopteridae; genus Ptychoptera; species Ptychoptera albimana. The sequence continues at coordinate 18,756,572 of OY540805.1, read as the reverse complement.
TCATCTTTAAAGTAAAAAAAAAATTAGATTAGATAAATGCATGCATGTAATATATAACAAGTATTTAAAGTTTTATTATAAAATTGTTTATTTTCCATCTAATTAATTTTGACGTTAACAACTGACTACCTGCTTCAAAAAATTAATTAATTAAAATCATTTTTGTTTTTTTTTTTTGGTTTTTTTCACTTTTTAAAGATATAAAATAAATAATTGTAATAATCAGAGAAAATTTAATAATTTATTAATTATTTTTAATGTAATAAATTGTAATTTCTATCCTATTAATTAAATTTTCATTCAATTAAATAAAAACAATTTTTTTTTTCTCTCTATTTTTGGTTAATAATTATATAAGAAAATATATTGTATTTAGATAATAATTGGATTAAGTTAATCGATTATGATTAAGAAATTGTAATTAATGAAAGTATATATATATCAGTTTATTTATAGAAATAAATAACCAAAGGGATAATATGTTAATTCGGTTTAATAGAAGAAGAAGCAGCAAAAAAAAAAAAAAATTTACTTAAACAAATTAGAAAATGTTTTTATATAAAATAATTTTCTTTACTTCATCAAACCGATAAATAATTCATCTTAGATAATCTAAATTTCTTTTCATTTTTAATATTTTTTTTTTTTGTTGTTAAAATTAAACAATCATTAAAAAATAATTTAATTTCTTTTATAATTTAATAACAAGAAGTAGGAAAATGCGCACGAAATTATATAAAATATTAAAAGATTATTTCTCTTCGTCTTCTGCATCACTTATTACTCATTACCAATTCATTTCTCTATTATAGTTTTTCAGGAAAAAAAAAACACATTTTTTTTTTTTTTGTAATCTTTGTACTTAAAGATTTATTTAACACGTTGATCTTTTATTATTACGTTTGTGAATAAATTTTGTGTTTTTTTTTTTTTTTTTGTTATTAACGCTTTACATATGCATATGCAATTTTAATTAATTTTATTATTATTATTATTATTTTTTTTTTCTTTAAATGTATGTATGTAGCTATTTTAGTTGTTATTTAATTTAATATACGCTCTAATCAATTGTTATTATATCCGGAGGCATGAATAATAATAACAAATTTTTTTTTGGTTTTTTTGTTTTTTTTTTATAAGGAATTTTCTAATTTTATTATTATTATTTTTTTTTTATGTTTATGTTTTTTCTCTTCAACATAAATAATTCATTAAATGTGTTTTTTTTTCTTTTTTTTTTTTGTTGTTATCATTCATAGTTTTACCTAATTTGGAATTAATTAATTGCAAATAGAAAATTACTTTGATGTTATTTATTGTTATAGACTAGATAACTCTTCCTAGGTAAATTTATGTTAGATAACATAAACGATGTCACTTTTTGTAATAATAGAAAAGAACTTAATTTCCGGCATCGGTATCATCGGCATGTCACAGTGTTTCGCAACCTTTTTACTATCACTTGAGTTCACAAAAATTGTACGAGTTGAAATATTTCCAAATAAAATTATTAAAAAAATAATTTGGGATTCTAAAAGTGTTTTTATAATTAATTAATGAATTAATTATAAATTTAAGCAGTGCTAGTCCTTGGTTCATCCACAATTTTCCCATAAATTTTTTTAAAAGGGTTTAAAAACCTGAATATTATTAAATGTTAATGCTGTGAAGTTAGAAACACGAACTATAGCACTCTTACGGTGTTAGATAGATTTTTCTAGTGTTTCTAGCTAGTGTTTATCGATGATTTAACCGTCAATGAATTGAGTGGTGGTGTATTGACATTCGACGAATTTACATGAAATTTCTTGTGATTGTTTTTGTTATTATTGGTGTAATTACCTCTAGTATATCACGTATTAAATTTATTATCTTTTAATCCTCAAAATAATAAATTATTGGCAATATCGATTAATTTTCACTATAATTGTGATCTGGATTATGTTTAAAAGAAAAAGTTTTTAATTTATTTCGTTTATAATAAAAAAAACAAATGTATTAAACCTATAACCTCTGTGTTATGTATTACACGAGGTTATTACTCTAAAAATTGGTTAAAAAAAAAACAAAAAATTATTAATTATTATTCAAGACACAAAAACACGATCTAACACGTTAATTACACATAACATTATTAAGTGAATAACAATAGAAATCATCAATTAAATTGTACAATTCATACAATAATTATTTTATTGTTAAATGGCAAAAGAATGGTACACAGAAAACATAATCATTCATTTTTTTACTGTTTAAATCATCGATTTCTTGTATGTTATAATTTATAATTTTCTTCTTCATCATCATCACCATCTTTTACTTCTTCTTCATTTCTTCTTATTAATTTAAAATTATTTAATTTTTTTTTTTTTTTCACCAACATTTTACCTTTCACTTTTTTTTTTTTTTTTTTTTTTTTTTTTTTTGTTGGTTCCTCTACACAGTTCATTTGTAATTGTAATGCGGGTAATGGATAATTATTTGTAACGAGAAGAGTGAATGGATTTTTTGGTTGAAAAGAATGTCATTTTGTCATAAAAACGCTTTTTTTCTTTTTTAATTACTTACTATTTTTAGTTAATACTTTTTGCTTTAGTTAATGCTTTAAAAAAAAAAAATAAATTAATACGAATATATTTTTTTTTTATTTAGATCAATAATTAACCATAAACAGTTTACAGAATTAATCAAGCGTTTATTAGAAATGCGTTTAAATTTGTAATTTACCTGAATGACCTTAGATTTTTTTTTTTTTTTAATGTTTTAAATGTAATTTCCTAATTAAGGGCTTTTAACAGCGTGAACCTGTTTAACAATTAATTTTAATTTTTTTTTGTGTATTAACATTTAGAATAATCCAATCGATTGCAATAATTTATTGTTATTATTAGATAATAATTAATTAAATGAAATTTTTTTTTTTTTTTACTCTACATACCAAATTACATAAAAATATAATAAGAAAAAATAAAAAATCTTGTAAATCATCGTTACGCGTTAAAATTGTTTAATTTTTTTTTTTTTTAATATTCACATTGGTACCTTTTACACCGTATAATAACTGTACAACAATAGTGGGATAATTTCTCCAATAACCAAGCGTAATTTTATATATTTTTTTTTTTTTTTTTTGTGTGTTGGGGCGACTCCCTCCAAACAAAAAAGTATGTAAACAATTTCTTTACCATGAATCAAACGAAAAAAAAAATAATATATATATAAGTGTGTCAATAATATTTCTTGATCAAACCACTGTTGTAACGAAAAGCCGGTAGAAGTTTAAATAAAAGAGAAGAAAATTTTATCGTCTAAAAACGTTAATAAAAAAACAAAAAAAAAAAAAAAAAAAGAGTTTTATTTTCAAAAATTTCTTTATTATCAAGTGTTTATTCAATTGGCAAAAAAAATAAAATAAAAAAAAAGATTATTTATTTAAGTAAAAGTTTTTCTGTAACAAAAAAAATAATAAATAATAATTTCACCAGTTTATTTTTTGGTTATTGTGTTTTCTGTGCTTTTTGTGCTTTTTTTTATTGTTTATTGTTGTTGTTGTGACTAAAAAATTTTATTTTCTTTTCTTTATAATTAATTAATATATCAGTTTGGATTAAAATACAACAGCATACATTGGATACACAATCAATAAAAATTAAAAAAAATTAAAAAAAAAAAAAAGAAGTAAAGTAGAAAATTAATTAATTAATAAATTAGAAAAGTGTCATTTACTGTTTTTTATTCATATATTTCATATTCATAACTAATAATTTAATTTAAATAAACAAACATATTGAATAATATAGGAAATGTTATTTTAGATAAAAAAAAAACAACGATAATAAATACAGAGATTAACATAAAACAACTGGAATATACAAAAATTTGATCAGTTTCTAACCATAAAAATATAAAAGAAAAATGAAGGTAAAAAAAAAAATGATTTTTTGTTAATTTAATTATTAATTTTAATTAGTATTATATTGTTAACGTATTTTAAATTAATTTCTATTAAAAGAAAGTAAATGCAACAAAATTGCATTAATGCAATGTGCTTTGTTATTATTTTTTTTCTTTTACTTCTACGATATCTACGATTTTCCTATAAAAAATAACACTTTTTGTTTTAATGTAAGGAAAAATCGAGCCTATTTTTTTTTTTTGTCATTATATTAATAAAAATCGGACATATAATAATAATAAATATTATGAATAAAAATAAATATAATATGTACAACAACAACGGCATTAGGTTTATTATTTAAAAAAAAAAAAATTAATTTATAACATGTTAAGCATCGTTGTTTAGAAAGTTTAAATAAGAAATGAAAGGCTCTCTGAATACACACACACACAGAAGAGAGGCAACAAAAAAAAAGAAAAAGAAGAAGAAGAAGCGTAGAAAAAACAAAATTGCATTTAGTTGATATCGTTGATTATAAATAATAAAAGTAAAACTGATAAAGTAAATTAAAGTAGAAAAAAAGAAATGGAAAATTGTAACTGAAATTTGTTATTTAAGAAATTGAACAGAAAAGAAACGGAAAACAGTGAAATTAAAGTTTAATGAATAAATATGCTGCTGCTGCTGCAAAAAAAAAAAAAAAAACGAATTAAATACTAAACATTATGTTAATTATGTTAATTATTTTATATTTTACTTCATGGTTGTTTTTTCTGTTCAATAAAAACATTAAACTTGAATGAATGAATTCAAACAGCATAAATGCGTTTTTATTACATAAGATGAAATTATGTTGAATTAAAAAGAAATTTTTTTTTATTTTTTATATTACAAATCATGCTTATTATCCAATTAAATGTGATTAATAGATGAAATAGTGGCTAGACTTATTAGAAATTATAGGAAATATTTTTTATGGTAATTTAATTTAATAAATTCTTTTTTTTTTTTTTTTTAGCTATATTTTGTATTACTTGTATGCCCATTATTGGCACATTCAATTCCAATTGATAATACTGACTTAAGTATTGAACCAGTTGATAACTCTGGATTGTTAGATGATATCTCAAGGTTTAAAAGGGCTGGTGGTTCCGGTGGTTTTGATATTTTTACCCATCTTAAACAAGTAATTTTCACATAAAAACGATTCGCCTAGTTATTACTATTTATTAATAAAAAAAAATTATGTTTAAAGGGTTTAGTATCTGGTATTGGTAAAGCATCAGCACAAGTAGCATCTGGAAGTAGTGGCTCCTCATCATCAGCATCCTCTTCGAAAACACATTCTGCAGGACCGTCACATGTAAACTAAGAAAATATTCCTTTTCGTAATTTAAATTAAATAAACTTTCAATAATTCTTATTTAGGGTGAAGAAGGAAAATTTGATGCAGTAGGATTAAAGAAATCAATTTTAAATACAATATTCCAAGCAGTTAAAGCAATAACCGGAGGTGTAACAGCAATTAAAGGTCAATTAATCAAAGGAAGTGGTTACGCAATAAGTGCCAAGGGCAAGGTAAAATTTTATAACACATCAGTAATTAATTGAATTTATTTTATAAATTAACAAAAAAAAAAATTGAAAAACTTTAGTTAGTGCAATCATCTGGTGATGCTGTATCAAATGTTGGTAAGAAATTAGTGGCATCAGCAAATTTAATACCCGGAACAGCGGCAGGTAATCATTTAGGTAAATTAAGCAGTATCTCCTCCCTATCATCTGCCTCAGCATCTGCATCAGGATCATTATCATCATCATTATCCTCTTCATCATCATCCGCTTCATCATCCGCATCATCGTCAACACATCATACTGGACCAACGGGTCACAGTGAAAGTATGAATAAATCACTTTCATAAATAATACAAACAAAACAACACTGCGAGTAAAAAACAGATTTTATTTAACAAGCAAATGCCAAAGAAAGACAACAAAATTATTTACCTGTATCTACAACACACACATATAAATACGGTATATGTATTATATACAAAAAGTATATAATAAATTCGGTTTCTGTCCGCAATTTCTCTCTAAAACAAAAAAAAAACATAAATGAATACTGTAAATATCTGTTTCGATGATTTCAAAAAAAAAATATATATATAAAACTTGTAAATGACCTCAATTTACTTTCATTTAAAAGTCATTCACCGATGAATCGCAACAAAATAAATAAAATATGATTTAAACGTATTCAATTTACCTTTATAATAACATATCTCGTTACCATATATTTGCTTACATTTAATTATTAGTTAGCATCGTAAAGGTGCGTTTTTTGCTTGTTGCTTTACTTTTTGCGACAATTTCAATTTCACTTTACTTTTAAAAACATCACGTTTATCATTATCATTACCATAGAAAAGAAAAATCCAATCACCTATCATACAATACATTCATTAACACATCATGATTTCATCATAAATTTATTTATTTACTTAATTAAATAATTTCAATGGATTTATGTAGGTTTCACCAGTTATGAAGAGCCATCACATACAGGTTACTCAGCGGGACACACATCACAATCATCTGATTATGGTACCGCATCACCACATAATGTTAATGCGTACTTACCACCCAGTGGACATGGACACACCGGATCAGGATCATACGTTGGCAATAAATATTCACAAGGTATTTAAAATAGATCAAAAACGATTTTATACGTTTTCAGATGACAATTTAATTCAATTTATTATTGGAAATACAAACCAAAATCCTAGTTTAATGTCGCAACAAAAAAAAAAAAAAAAATTTTTTTTAAATGATGGAGCGAAAATGTTTTCATTAAATTTCTTAATAAAATTTCTTTTAATAGTAGTGAGTAAACCGTTAAACAACTATTATTTGCCTGCTGATGATACGGCAATACGATCTTCATCGCATGGTACACATAGTACGGCAGACGTATTGAGACAAATACTAGACAACATATCTAAGGACAAACAAACGAGTACATTGAGCGAAACACTTAGTTATCAAACAGACAATACATATAAAACGGCGAAAAAAGTTGTTGAACAATACGAAATACCACCAGATCCATTACCAGTTTTTAAACCATTAAAAAGTTATTTACCTTCCTATTCAAGTGGTATTCCATTAGGGCCTATTGAAACTGTATCACATACCCATTCATTAACCACCGCTTATGCTAGTCCTCCAAATCAATTCTCTTACACAAGTATACCAAAATCACATGAATCGCCATCAGCACATGACCATAATCATGTCGATCCAAATCCATATAATATTTATCATTCACTTACCCTTAAATTGGCAACAAATCCTACAATTGCACCTCCAATTAGTAAACCGCATACATCGTACTTACAATATGGACCGCCAAGTATTGATAACCATCCAAATTTCGAAGCATTTGGATTAGGAGGACTAGGAAAATATGAAATTCAAAAATCAGTCAGCTACGAATTAAATGATCCATCATTAATACAAAAACGTATTTTCTATTTACGACACTAAGACTGACCCACATGAAATTAATTAATTAGTTTATGAACAAATTTTTTGTTTTTTTTTTTTTTTTCATTATGTAAAACCAAGGTAAATAAGAGCAATATTCAAAATGACTAGACCTAATCGGATCATGTATTTGTTGTACATAGCCATATTATAAATATATTCATAAATCATTTTTAATTAACTCAGAATCCTCATCTTTCTCTCTCACCTCTGTAAATAATTATATTTCTTCACACTAAAAAAAAAAATTTGGAAACAAAAAGAACCAATTAACAAAAAATAGAAGAAAGACAAAAATAATTAACCAAAAAAAAAAAAAAATACAACAGAAAAACCTACTGAACAGCACAGTGTTTTGGTGGTAACCCAACTGTTGTCTTATTTTTCACTTCATTAATAATTAGAAAGCGAAGATGAGAATGTTTATAGCTAAATTTATTAATAAAAAACCAAAACCAAAACCAAAACAGACTAATAAAAAACGTTAATAACCAATGTGTATAGAAGTAGAAAAATAAAACAAATAAACAGAACAAAAAAAAAAAAATACAAACATTATTATTAACCCATAACCCATTACATAAACATAAATATTAATTAATTATTTTATTTATTTTTATTATTTTCTATTAACTAATTGTTTCTTATATACTTTCAGGTTAATCGTTATTTATCGTTATAAAACATTAAATCGATTAAACGATACGAACGAAAGTTGGATGAAATATATATATATATATATATATATTTTTAGTTTAATTTAGTTTATTTTACAATCAACAAAAAATTGTTGAAATAAATAAATTAATTAATTAAAAAAAATATATATATATATAATAATAATAAGAAACAAATAAATAAGCTACTTGGGTTGAGGATATTCTTGTAAATATTACTACTGAAATGTTCATCTGAATGAGAAACATATAAATCAAACCATCAATTCGTTACGTTTTAAATACAAATTAAAAATTAGTTATTAATAATTTGTTTTTTATTTTTTTTTTTGTTCTTAGTTTTAATTACACTGGTTTTTGAGATGAACACTATTAATTAATTAATTTTATTATTTTTTATTTTTATATATATAACGTTGTGTTGTGTAGTCATTAATCTAAAGTATTGTTAGAACAAAGAAATGTTTTATTAATTACTCTAAAAGAAAAAAGACAAAGAAGGAGGAGGAGAGAAAAAAAAAAAAAAAAATTTTCATTAATTAGAAAAAAAAACAAAAAAAAAACCAAAACTCATTCATTATTTAATTTATATTTTATCATCCAACAAATATAATTTTAGTTAAACAATTTGTTTTTATATTATGATAATATGATATTTGTATTTGTATTTGTGGTTTTGTCATTAAATTCGTGTTAAAGATTATGTGTGTGTGTTTTTTTTTTTTTTTTTTTTTTTTTTTTGTATAACCTTAAGGCAGAATAGAAAATTGAAATAAAATTAAAAAAAAAGAATTAAAAGATTTTTTTTTTTTGTGGAGAAAATAAGAAAATATTATTTTTAATTTTTTTTTTATTTTTCGATTTTATTTTTTACCAAACACAAACAAATAAACAAACAAAGAAAAAGAAAAAAAAAAGAAAAAAAAAAAAACGAAACACATCTAAAGTGATAGAAATTTTAAAAGTGTTTCTTGTATTAAACGTGGATTTATATTTGAATCAGCTGTATAACGTACACCACGTAAACTACCATCATTATTACTAACCACACCATATTCACCAACAATAAAACCTTCGGATGTTTTCTCTTCAATACGATATTTACGATAATTTAAACCTTCAATAACAAAACCAACTTTATGCGAATCATTATCAATTGGTGACGTATTTATATCGACATCATCTGGATTGTAGTTTTGATTTTTATTTGTGTTGATTTCTTGAAGATTATTTAGTTTTGTGTCGGGATCACTGATTGGCTTGTTAATGTGATGATTTCTTGGTGGATCTGTAAAGTATGATGGTGAAACGGTATTCTCTAGGGATGTTACATCATTATTCGATGTTTTCGAATATTGATATGATGTGGAGTCCGGATTATCTGGTCGTGGTGTGATGAAAATTTTATAATGTCGTTCCTCACTGTTGTTCGGATTATCATTCGTTTGCTTTTCTTTGTATTGTGAGACAATTGGATGGATTTGCGTATACAGGTAATTCACTGATTCCTTATTATGATTAATTGGTTGTAATTTTCCATTATTTGTTGTTGATTTTCCAAAATTATTAATTAAACTGTTGCTTTCAGTTGCCGATGAAAACATAGATGCACTTCCACTACTAAAACCACTATTAGCACTAACACTGCCACGATCTTGAATCGGAGCATTTAATAGGTCATAGGGCAAGCGATCTAAATTGAAAATAATTTTACGGGTGAACTGTGGTGATTTTGTAACGTTGAATTTTCCATGATTTAGATTTTTATTAAAAAACTTTGATGCAATACTGTGCTCATTCGAATCCTGATTATGATCATATCCAAATTTTCGATCCAAAAAGGAATTACTTTCACTTCTACTTCTCGCCCTCTGCTGGTTATCGGTTTTATTTTCAATTTTATCATTTGCTGATGAATATGACTTGTAATCACTCCATAATTTAACTTCACTAACACTCTGTAACATTGAATTATAAGAGATCGATCTTGGCTGTGCACTCGTCTCTTTATAACTATTATTAATAACGATAAGTGCCTGATACGGTATTTGTTCCTTTTCACCATTATTTGATCCCGTATTTGTTCCTTGAGATGGTTCTATTTTTGAATAATCACTGGTAGGATATGGGGATGCAACAACAAAATGATAATTTGTTGAGTCAGCATTAGAATCTTCCTGAGATGTAAAATATTTTGTGTCATGTTGATCTGTATCCTCTAAATCATGACCATCTCCTATAGATTCAGGAACTTTCGGAAAATAAACGTCATACCCATTATCACTATTCTTAACATCACTATGTGATAAATTCACATTGGCATCTGTATCATTATTTTCCATTAACACTGCACCAACAGTTACATGATGCTCCTTCTTCATTTGTAATAATTCTTTACCTAACCTAAGATTCTCCTCATTGTTACGTTTTGAATTAATTACAAATTCACTATGATTCTCACCGGATGATGATGTTACTTTAACGGAGACAATTATTTTATCACCATTTTCATGTAAATTACTAAAATTTGTTAAATTATTTTTTATTTTTCTATTATCATCTGCATTAATATTTCCAGTTCCATTACTAACTGATATTGATATATTTTCTGTATAAACCGTTGTCGTTATTGTTTTATTCATAATTTCATCTTTTATTGCATTTTTATCAGTTAATGGCATATGATCAGGAAAAACATTATCATATTTATTCTTATCAATTGGTAATGTATAGCATGGAACTGCTATAATGTAAATAATCTAAAAAGATATTAAAAAAAATTCAAATTTATTAATGGATGTACATGTAAAGGATAATTAAATTAAATTAAATTATTTTCTTTATACACGACAAACAATCAGAGTTTATCATGTTTGTTATCAGCAACAATCATTATTTATTATATAATTCAAGGAGCATATACAATAAAAATGCTCTAAAAATAGATTTTATTTATTTTTTTAATTGCATTAATATTATTATTAATATTATTATTATTTGGTAAACGATTTATAAATGTATTTTAAAAAATATATATATAATGTATATATATTTATTTTTGTTAAATCAAGGACGTTCAATGTCGCTGACTACTGGAATCTATGAGAACATGATTACACGTATTGCATTACTACACTACTCTTCATTGTTTAGCATTTAATGTTGTTTAATGGGGTTTTTTTTTTTTTTTTTTTTTTTACATTTATAACATTTAATTGGCAAAATTTTCTTATATATACTACATACACATATACATACATAAAAACAAGAAATAATTAAATTAAAATTAAATTAAAATTGAATTTTTTATTATTTCTTATATTTTCCCAATAAAAATATATTTTCATTTATATTTATAATAAATAACAGAGAACTAATTCTGTTTTTCTTGTCTATTTTTCCTTATTCTTGTTCTGTTTTTTCTACTTCTTCTACTTCATCTACTTCTTGTAATTTTAATAAGAAAAAAAAAAATAAATAAAAAAATATATTTATTTTTTTTTTGTATCTTATGCTTTCATAACTATCATGGTGTTTGTGTTAAAAAAAAAAAATAAATAAAATAATACATTTTTTTTTTTTATTTTTATAATTATATATTTATAACAACTATTTCATACCGTTAAGAGAATATAGACCTTGGATTTTGTTCCTGCACTAGCCATTCCTTTCATTTGAAAACCAATATATATATATATATTTATATATATATTCTCCTATGTCTAATTATTAATTATTATAAATTAATAATAAAAAAAAAAAAAAAAATTTTTTTTTTCTTTTTGATTTAATTAAAATAATAAATTAATTAATTAAATAAACAAAATTAATTTTTATAATTAAAAATTTCACTAATTGCATTTTTGTACATTTTTCCTTCTGTTTCTTCTTTTTTTTCTTATCTTTTCTTTTCTTTTCTTTTATCCAAATCACATTTAAAGAAACAAAAACCAAAAAAAAAAAAAATATATATATTAACAAATTCAGGTAAACACTCTAATAAAAACAGTAGGGGTAGGGAGAGAATAACAACAATTATTATTATTATTATTATTATAGAGAGAAAAAAATTAAAAAAAAAAATAAATAAATTTAAATAAAATTAACGGTTAGCCTTGAAATATTATTTTTTCCTTTTTTTTTTTATTTTTTTTTTTTATTTTTATTTAACTGCTAAACTTTTTAATTGAATTTTTTTTAATTGAATTTTTTTTTTTGTGTAAAAATTTGTGTAAAACAAAATCAAGAAAAACTTTTAAAATTTACATGAAAATACATAAAAAAATAAACAAAACAAAACAACAATTATATTTATGACTCAGTATTTATGTTATACGAATTACTAATGATATCACGTCACTTGATTGTAATTTTTTCTTTCTTTCTTTTTTTTTAAATCTACTTTCAATCACTAATTATTAATTATTGTTTATTAATTATTAATTATAAATTATTATTACTAATTGTTATTGAAAAATAATAATAATAATAATAAATATATATATATATAATACATATCTATATAAACAAGACCTATTCTACTACATGGTCTGTGGTGGACTGACATAAACAGATATCAAATTAATATAAGTCGGGTTTAAAAGTCATTTATGTTGTACATTTGTTGTTGTTGTTGTTTATAAAGCGACTTTATGAACAACAACAACAAAAAAAAATAAAAAATAAAACAAAGTCAGCGAAAAATAAAACAATTTTATACTATATATATATATATATCGGCATTTTTATTATAATAAAAAATAATAAAAAATAATAAAAATGTGTTTTATGTAGTAAGAATCCCGTTTCGTCTTATTATAAGGTACAATCGTTGTACATATATCTATAGTTATTTCTGTTTAAAATAAATAAACGAATAAAACATCTATAAAAACTATTTTGCATTACATTTTATCCATTATAAATTCTAGTGTAAACATGAAGAAAAAATTTATTAAATACTTTAGGATGTAATTATCTTAATTTATTATTATTATTATATCCAATATTATTATTATACTGTAATTTAAGAATATTTATTATCGTTAAATAAATTAAAAAAAAAAAAAAAAAAAAACATGTCTTTAAACAATGAAACATAATAATTAATTAAATTAATTAAAATAATGAAAAAGAAGAAGAAGTAGAAGTTATAATCATGCAACGGTATACATATATACATACGATTACCTGTTGCACTAGTGGCTAGTTTATTTCTTTTTTTTTTCCTTTTCTTTATCGTTATTAAACTCCTACAATATTTAATTTGAAAATACCACAACAACAACAACAACAACTAGAAAACTTTTACTTAGTTAAATTTGTTGAATTAGAATTAAATATTAATTTGTATGATTGCATTAAAATATTCTTTCTACGGTATTTCTATGTTTCGTTTCTTTATTTGTCTTCTGTTATTTTTTATTTGCTGTTGTATTTACATAACATTGGTAATGTTTAAAAATTAATGTTAAATAAATTTATTGCATACGATATTAGTGTAAAACGTTAACAAGTATCTTTTTTTTTTTTTTTTTATATATATAAACAAACAACAGGTAAAACTATTGAACTTGACTTGTGCACAAATTTTTTTGTTTTCGTTACTTTTTATTCACTTTTAAATGTTATTTAAATAAAAAATTAAAAAAAAAAAAAAAAAAAAAAATTGTCCCATATTGCTTGCATAATAATAATAATTTTTTAGTTTTAATAATCAAAGAAATTTTAATAATCAATTTGCGGAAATTATTTATTTATTTTTTTTTTTTTTTGTAAATAAATTTCCTGATTACTATTAAAGTAAAGTAAAGTAAAGTAAAGTAAAAAAAAAATTTTTTTATAACAAAAAACAGGTTAATAAATGACATGAAAATCAGCTAAGCTAAGTAATATTAAAAACAAAAAAACAAAAAATAAAATTAATATTGCGTTATATACATATTTGTGTTATTTTGTAAAAATCAATCAACATAATAATCTGTCTGTATTGTGATTATTATTATAAATTAAATAATTAATTAAATTTGTATGCAAATTATAATAAAATCAAATTTGTCTTTAATAGATATTTTCAATGATTTATAAAGACCATAATGCTGTGACTGCATACACATAATTATGTGTAAATAAAATAAAAATTTCTATTTTTGATTTATATTTACATTTTATATTGGATTGTTCATACCTTATCAATATTAATTTCAACATTACAAATGAATGCATTAGAAAACAATTTAGAATTCGTTAACATAACATTGTATAAATGTAGTAATATCGACGCAATAAATAAAATTTATTCAATTCAATTGATGTTGATATAGTTTTAAAATAAATAGTTTAATATTGTATATATAAAAAAAATAAATTATACAAGCAAATTCTCCTTCGTATAAGCATAATATTAAAAAAAAAACTCCCATTTCGGGTCTGGTCTTATAAACGAAGTTGAAAATAGTATAAATACCGTGTGGCTGTACATTCAGGTGTTTGTTTGTTACATATTTTATATCAAGTAGCAGATAGTTTCTCTATAAATAATTAAAAAAAAAAAAAAAAATAATAATAAAAGTAAAAAGCGTAGAAATTAAATTTTAATATGGCAACGACGGTACGTTATAAAATTTATTTAATAAATTTCATTTGATTTCATAGCCAAATAAATTATTACATCATACAAAAAACAATCTTTCAATTATTTTGTGAAATTAATTAATTAATTTTTTGAATTTTGTCTTTTGTGCATAGTTTATTATTTCAGCAATGTTGCTGATTGTGGTTGCAAATGGACAAGACAGGTATACAACACCTGTGCCAATATTAAAACAAATAAATGTTCATAATGATGACGGATCATATAGTTATGGATATGAGGGTGCTGATCGTAGTTTTAAAATTGAAACAAAATTTGCAAATGGTGAGGTACATGGTAAATATGGTTACGTTGATGATAGTGGAAATTTAAGAGAAATTGAATATGGTGCAAGCAGAAGAGGATTTGAACCTAAAGGTAACCATTTTCTAATTCAATATTTTTCGTTTTCGTTTTATTTATAAATTTTATTTTATTTTTTTTTTATTTTAAGGAACTGATATCAATGTTGCACCGCCCACACTTAAAAATTCTGCAAATTCAAATTCACAATACAATGATGATAATGATGATGGACAGTATCGTGAGGATCCATCGATTTATTATAAAGATAATCGTTATAATACAGCATCAAGAATTTCAACACCAATTAAACAAGTAGCACCAATTAAATTTAATAATAATAATTTTAATCAAAATTATGAGAAACAATCGTATAATAATCAAAATTATAATCAAAATTATCAGAAGCCATTATATAATGATAATAATAATAATAATAATAACAACTACAATCAACAAGTGTATCAACCAGAATATCAGCAAAATAATTATCAACCAGCATATAATAAACAAAATTATCAAAACACCTATCAGCCACAATATCAAACATCACAACGTAATAATTATCAACTAGATACAAATATTTTCAATGGTCACCCAGCAACAAACTTTGATTTAAATACAGGTTCTTATTCATTAAATTATTCTGGATAATAATCCAATTGGCGCCAATTCATTCTTTCCTTTTTTTTTTGTTTTTTTTAAATATATATTTTTAAGTCCAAGTTTTATATCTGTATTAAAAAAAAATATATATATATATATATATATAATTAATTAATAAATTTAATAATTAAATGCCATGTTAAGTGTGTGTATAAGTAATTTTAATAATAATAATAAATTAATTTTTTTCTCTATTAAAAATTCTTTTATTAATAGAGCATAACATTAGCTTGAGTTAATGTTTCATTGGGAAAAACAATTTTTTTTTTTTAATATAATTTTCGCTTTATATTAGTTTTCATGATTGCAATCAAATTTTATAGTTTCATTTATTTTTACTATTATTATGAATGGTTAACCTTCAGCACGATAGATGCCTGATGCAAAGTAATGTAAAAATGTAAAAATGTAAAGTTTTTATCTCTTTTTTCCTGGGTTAGTTTTAAGAATTCCATTTGGAATTATAAAATTTTCTTGTATTATATTGTCTTTTTTACTTTAATAATTATTCTTGAAATGTTGAGACGGAATTATATGTATTTTTAATTTTTTTTATTCATTTTAATATACTACAAGGTCTTTGGTTTCCAGTTAAAGAAAGGAAGAGTAGTTAAACTGGTTCACTGAATTCACCAATTCACCTTAATACCATTTATACCAAGTATAGCCACGCCACAAACTAATGATTTGTTTTTTATACAATTTATTGTTACATATATATTGTAATCATTACCTATTATTTCTACATGGGTGTATAATGTTTGATTTAATTTATATACAGGTAAAAAAAAAAGTAAAATATTTTTTTTTATAGAAAATTCCATTTGGTAAGAAAATATTTTTCAATTTTATTTTTTTTCATTTTTTTAAACAATACGCAACATAAATGCTAATAATGTAACAACATGTTTTGTATTATTTATAAATATTATTATTAAATTTAAAAAAAAAAATAAACGATAGATGACGTTATTAATATTAACAGTGGGTAATCCATGGTAATTTATATAAATTTTAATTTTACAATTTTACAATTTTTATGTAGAAAAAGAAAAACTTGTTTATGTTTTTTTTGTGTGTGTGTGTGTTTTTTTTTTTTATATCTCACAGAGACACGTCACACAAAAAAAAAAAAAAAAAAAAAAACAATTAATTTTTCTTCAATTTTTTTCTTTTTATTTAATTTATTTAATTTTAATGCAATTTAAAAATTATTATTAATTTTATTTTTTAATTTTATTTTACTTGTTGTATACGGAAATTGAAAGTGATTACGTCATTATGTTGCTCTCGTTTATTTATTTATTTATTTATTTATTCCCTTCCTTGTAATTTTTGTATTATTATTATTCGTTTATTATTGCTTTATTTACATTGTAATTTACATTAAATGTTAAAATATAGTAATTTTGGGCGAATATAAAAAGGCACTGAAAACTTATTTAAAATAGCAACTTGGAAACAAGACAGTAAATCATTTACCTGCTTAACTTTTGCGTAAATTCAATTATTTTGTTTAGTAAAAAAAAAGGAAAATTGTTTTTTTTTTTTTTTGTATTATTTTTGTAGACATAAAAATGCAGATCATATACGAAGGTAATCAAGTCATGATACAGATTTTTTTGTTTTTGCGTTATCGGGTTTTTTGCTCGTTTCTTTCCTTTTTTTTTTTTTTTTTTGATTGTTTGCGAAATAATTTAACCTTTGCATTTAATCATTTTAATTAATTATTTATTATCAGTGTGATAAATAGAAATTATAATTTGTCTGATGTTTTATGTTTAACCTAATGCCATAACAAATTTCTTTTGTGTTTTACCTGCAATTGCTGGGTATATTCGATTTTAATAATCTATATGCATAATAGGAAAAATGTATTGGTCTTTGGTGGGTGCATTGTTAAGTTAAATTTTTTTTTTTTTTTTTTTTTTTATTATTTTAACCATTCTCTTGGTGTAGTAAACTTTGCATGCATTAAATCTATAAAAATTATACCCGCTTTATTTTCCATTTGAATGTTGTATATGGAATAAAACGAGACCACTATAGCGAATATACGGTAAAGCCATTAAACTATAAAAGCCAAATAATTGTCTTAAAGTAGTTCAGTTACTTTTGTGGTTCGTACTATAGATACATATAACGAATATGTTTGGATTTAAATTGGTATGTTAATGGTTAACTAAATTTTTTTTTTTTATTTTAATTAAAAGTGATTGTCTAATAAAAGTGAATTAATTAAAAAAAAAAGAAAAAACCTTAAAACATATTCGCGATTATTAATAATTTTTTTTTTTTATATTGATGTCAATTTATTTATTATTTTATAAATATTAGAAAGTGCTTCAAAAATTAACAAAAAAAAAAAAGAAAAATAAATAAATCTCAATAAGATTAATCAAAAAATAATAATTCAGTTACAAAAAAAGGAAAAAAAAAATAAATTACTTGTTATTACATAACTTAACTAAGTTATTTATTAATTGTGTGATTTGTACGAATTGTTTTTACTTAATTTAATAATTTTTATCAATTATTTGCGATTTTTCTTTCGAAGTCTTTTATTTTTTTTTTTTTTTTCTTTTAATTATTAATTTAAATGAGAAATTATTACTTTCGGTATATACCGTCGTGATAAGAATTATTATTTTTCATTCTCATGATTTTACATGTATTTACGTAATTATTTTATTGAATTTATTATAAAAATTTATATAAAAAAAAATTGTGTTGTAATAACGTGTTTTATTTTATTGAAATTACTTAAACTTAAGTTCATGCACAAACATTTCTATTGCGATATAAATTTTAAAGCAAAAAAAAACTAACAAACTAATAATAACTTGTTTCATAATATAATATAAAAATGCATTACAGATTATCTTATGTGCAATAGTTTATACTATTAGTGCACAGAATGGAGATATTAAGCCAGCACCCGTGGCAATTCTAAAGCAAATCAATAAGTAGGAAATTTCTTCTAAATTTCCCCTAACTTTTTTTATAACATTTTTTTTTTTTTTATTATTATTCTATCTAGACATAATGAGGATGGATCTTATACATACGGATATGAAGGTGCCGATGGTTCATTTAAAATCGAAACAAAAACACAAAATGGCGAGGTTAAAGGAAAGTATGGATACGTCGACGAAACTGGCAAGGTTATTATTATTATAAAAAACGATTTTTTTTTCTTTTTAAATTTAACACGATATCTTAATAAAAAAAAATTTGATTCTTTGAAGGTTCGCATTGTTGAGTATGGTGCAAATAAATATGGTTTCCAGCCTTCCGGTGAAGGAATAACTGTTGCACCACCAACACTTGTTGATGAAACAACCGGAAAGGACAGAATTAACTACGATTATGAGGAGCCACAAGTACAAGACCAACGTGCATATGTAAATTAAAAAATAATAAATATTTTATCTAGATAATGAATAAACTAAGTAAAAATTTTTTAGATTGCTCGTGTACCAAAAGGACCATCTAAGCCAATATTCCAATCATCGCCAAAAGCTTTAAGTTATCCACAACCAGAACAACAACAACAACAAGAGAGACAATATTATGAGGCACCAGCACCGGCACCAGCCCCACCAAGGATTCAAATTCCAAATGCAGCACCAGTTGATGTCGTTTATTCACAAAAACCAAGGCCAGCACGCCCTGATTTCCAATACACACAAAACCAAGTAAGATATTAGTCATTGCAAAATCATTTCCTGTTAGCTACAACTTTTTATTAATTATTTTAGAATTTCGGACAAAATCAACAATACAATGCACCCAGTTTTTATGAACCGGAACAACCAAAGCAACAACAACAGCAACAACAACAACAACCGCAACAGCAACAACAACAACATCAATTCGCGTACACTGCTCCACGTCCACAAACGCCTGTACAACACGCTGAACCAATTTATAATCAAAATCAACCAAGACTCAATAAGCCACAAGGTCGTGTCACAAGTGTTTTAGATCAATTGGCATTAGATTATGCCTTACCAAAAAATAACGCACAACCATTACATGATATTTCATTTGGTTATTACTAAATGTTTTAATTCCTAAATATAAATAAAAATATGTAAAACCATGAATCACAGGTTATATACACAGGGTTATATACACATATAAAAACCTAATTTTGTATATAAATAACTATTTATTTTATTACAATTCATATTATAATATATTTATTAATATTATTAATGTGAGTTAATAAACACTTAATAAAGAAAATAAAAAAAAATAAAATAAAAATAAATAAATTCTTATTATTTGATTTACTTTCATTTATTTTGATAAATAAAATAATTAAAAATGAATAATCAAAACAAGACAGAATTATGTGACATTCAAATAAAAAAAAAAAACATTAATTACATGTTGTTACACTATAAACATTATTAAGTGCCAAATGTTTATTATTATATCGTGACATGTTTACAAAAAAAAAAATGTATACGATACAAATATAAAAGACTCCTTTAAGCAATAAAGCGATAAGCAACGAACCCGCCAAAGTAAAAACAAAAAAAAAAAAAAAAAAATGTAATTTATCGCATATGTAATGCTGGTTGTTTTAAACAGGCGTTTTAAATACAATTAATCTTTTTTCTTTTTTTTTTTTTTTATTATTTATTTATTTAAATGATTTAATATTATTAATTCATAATCGTTTACTGTACGCGACAAACATTCTTAATACATATGATAATAAAATTATATAAAAATGTCTGGAAAGTGACCAAGAGAATAAACAATAAAGACTTAACTTTTACTACTTAATGTCACGTGCTGAGTTTTCTTTATGAATTACTTTCTTTTCCCACTTAAAAGAAATTTCGTTTTAAAAACGTTTTTTGTTTTTTTTTTTTTTTTTTTTTTTTAAATAAATAATAATAATAAACACTTCATTCACGATTGTAGTGTTACTACAACGGTTTGCTGATTCACAAAAAAAAAAAAAATAAATAAAGAAAAATGTGTAAAATTTATTGCATGCTCATCGTCTAGTCTTTATGGCTTTTTTTTTTTTTTATTATTAGAAAATTTATTTTTATTTCACTTAATAAAATATTATTTTAATTTTAAAGGTTCATTTCATTCTTGAAAAAATAATAGTAATGTTAAAATCAGTATTTTTTAGTCATTAATGTCACTTAGGCTGGTATCTTGTATTTGAATTTTTAAAAACTAAAAAAAAAAATTTTCTTCTATGCCTTATTGCCTTTGTTATATAAAAAGCACAAAAAAAAAAAAATAAATAAATCTGATGAAGACATCAGTGAATAAACTAAATAAAAAATCTATATGTCGGTTTCTGCATGGAATTATTTGTAAACATGTGGAGCACAATGGTTTTCAAGAATATAAGAGAAGAAAATATTAAAAAAAAAAAAAAAAAGGTATAAAAGAAGAATAAAATCGACTATTTAATTCTAACAAACAAATGGAGGAGGCAAAAAGAAAGAAAAGAAAAAAATTTATTAAATCTTAATAAAAAAAAAAAAAAACCTCTGATAATATCAAATGACGGATACGTGAGAAGTTTTATATTAAATTATTCTGTATGCGAATGTATTTAATGAATGGGAAAAAAAACCGAATGAAAATAAAGAAAATATTGCTGGTGTATTTTTTGATGCGAGTCAATATAAAAGGGAATAAAAAAAAAAAAAAAATTAAAAATTAAACAATAAAATACGCGGGTCTTGACGGAGTTTTTAATTCAATATTTTACTTGTTGAAATACTTTCAAATCACCAAACTCTGTACAGTGCGCGCATCTCAACATATTTTTGATTTAGTTTTTTTTTTTTTTGTTTTTTTCTTTCAGAAATTTTAAGAAAAAAAAGAAAGAAATTTTGTATTTAGTTAAGTAAGTTTTACCTGCTTAATAAATTAAAGCAAGTTAAAAAAAAAAAACTAAAACATCCCACGATACTTTGAATTCAATGAATTCATATTTAATGCAAATAAATATTTCAGGTGTTCTCATATGGAGGTGGTTTTATCCATGCAAATATTAATTTCTTAACTTCTGTATTATTTAATCAGGTTTTTTTTTTGTTATTACTTAAGATTTATTGTGTTAATCAACTTTCAATTTAACTTATTGTTTTAACAGAAAACAAGTTCAGTAAAAATAGAAGGAAACATGGAATTTAAATTAGTTCACCATTGATTTCTAATGGACGTATGTGGATTATATTCTGTATCCGTATCATGACCTACAGTTAAACTGGATTAATAAAACGAGCATTTCTTAGAAGAATTAATAAAAAATGACAAAAAAAAAAATTTTTTTTTGCACAAATAAATTTCTTAATAAATCGCCATCTTAATCGCCATCTTTTTTAATTTAAACACTTGTAATAAGCCAATAAGTTTACTAAGGTAAAACAGGTAAACACTGTTTATATAACCCCCTATTAGATAAACCACCTAATATTGATCCCTATTTTATTTTTTCTCAATTTTAATTGAAAATTATCTATGAATATATTGTTTTTGTTAAGTTTTCTTTACTTAACTTAACTTAACTTAACTTAACTTGCCTTTAATTTATACATTGTTATTATTTGTTATTAACTAATCTCCTCTTAAAATATAATAAATAACATTTAAAACAAAAAAAAAAAGATACGAAGGTTTTATACCTTGTGCATTGTTAATCTTTCAAAAAAAAAAAAAATTCTCATTAACAACACAGTGGCAAACACACACACAGTGGCCTATTCAAATGGCTTAAACAAAAAAAAAACAGTGTTTAGGATTAAAATGTATATTAAGATAGAACAAAAACTCTTAATAATAATAATAATAATAATTAATTATTACCTATTGCTTTTTTCTGTTATTAATATTTAGGCGAAGAAAAGGTAAAAAGAAAAAAAAACAACAACAATAAACGTACTTAAAAGATCCTTTTGTTATTAACCAGCTAGTTTTATTATTAATATTATTTATATACTTTGTATACATTTTGAAAATTATGAATAAACGCGTGGAAAAAAAAGAAAAAAAGTGTTATTTTAAGGATCATATATTTGCTAAGTCTATGTGTCTTAAGGATAATCGTTTAAAATAAATGTATAGATTAAATGCACTAAAGTTAAAATGACTATTTTTGAAGTATTTCAACATGATAGTTTTTAAAAATAAACAATTAATTTGATGACAAAAGTCATTTAAAGAATTTTTTAATTATTTTACATTACATTAATTAATTTAATATATCTATGGGAATTTTTTTTATTTTTTTTTTGTTACCCTGTTTTTACGTATATAAACTCTGTATGAGAGATAAGAGATGATGCACATTTTGTTTTGTGTATTCAAATTAATTTTCCCATCAAATATCATGCGAATCAAAAAAAATTCTTTGTCATAATATTACTAATCGTGTGTAAAACAATAAAATAATTTTCTATATAACCATCTGTTATTCATCTTCCGGAGTCTTATCAGAATTTTTTGTTATGTTTAAAATAGAGTAAATTGTATGCAGCAAAAAAAAAACACACACGAAGGGTGACCTATGAGAATTTTATCATTAAATTCCATGTTATGTATCATCATTTTTTTTTTTTTTTTTTATTGTTTTAAATATCCTGTCGCATCCACCTTACACAGTGTTTTTCTGTAATAAAATTATGTAACATGCAAGGTCCATTTGTTTATTCTATAATATTAATTACCGGTAATAAAATAGGGGTTAGAAAAATATTCTGTATAAAAATGTATTGCGATTAGTTGAAACAGTGATGTTATTTTCCTGTTGCAATTCAATTAAATTTTTACCTTCTGAAATAGAATGTTTGTTGGTGACATATGGCTGTTAAAATTGATGAAGCGTGGGAATTATGAATGAAAACATTTTTTTTTTATTACTCATACGCACTTTAAACAGAATAATTATTAATCGATATGTTTATATAAAATTTCGCAACATTTAATTACAAAATTTCGTACGGGTATTAAATAATTTTCTTAAACTTATTGAAGATTTTCTTTTAAACGTATAATGCGGGTACGGTTCAATGGTTTTAAGTGTGTGTGTGTTATTTTGCGGTCGCGTTTTTAGTTTATTATTTTTTTTTTTTTTGGTATCTTTAATATAAATTTTGCAACAAAATTTTTGTTACAAATGATTTTTCTCACCTTACCTCTTATAAATGTTGAATTGAATAAGTGAAAATACTTTAGAAATAAGAGCAAAAACGAAACTTCAAACAATGTATGCATTTTTTATTTTTTTATTAATACTTAAAGGTACGAGATTATAACCTTTCAAACAATTGTTTGCCTTATGGTTATTACATTTAATGTTTCTCATCCCTTTTTTTTTATCCTGATTTTGTTTGTTTAAATTATTATTCTTTTTTTGTTGAAGACTTTTCAGATTAAACATTTTTTGAATAAAAATTGAATTATTACGATTAAGTGGGAATCGTTTAGAGAATTTTTAATTTTTTTTTTTATTGGACTTTAATTTACCCGGAAGTTTTTTTTTTTTTTTTTTTTTATTTATTATTAAACGATTATATATTATGAGGTCTAATTAAATACACGATGTGAAAATGTATTTTTTTTTTTTTATGTTATATAAATGATGTTACATTGTGTTCCGGAATGCTTTTGCATAATCACGGTGACGGTCGTCATTAGTATTCGGAAATGTTTTTACTTTTAATGTAATAGACTGTTGGGTATTTGGAGTTTGTTTGACTAGAAAACTGTTGTTAGATTGTTCAACAATCAGTTCGACTTACTAATAGATTTTTTTTTTTTTATAGAAGGAACCTAATGCATTTTAGAGACTTTTGTAAGTTTATCCTAAAATTAAATAAGAATTTTTCCGGTTTGAAAACTCTTATAATAAAAATAATGTAAAAAAAAAAAATTTTTATCGCTTTTGAATTCAGAATTCTCATCTATTTTCTGAAGTTTTTCATTATTTAACCTAAAATTACGTAGAAATACTAAAAGTTAATTAACCAAAATAATCTCAACGAAAAAAGATGTAAAAACTCTCACAAATTGCTTAAAATTACCGTTCAAAAGTTTCATTTTTCAGGTGTTTTGCTATATCCTCCATATTCCTTATAACAAAAAAAAAAAAAACATATTATGTTGCAAATATAATATTTATTTTCATTTCATTACAATAATCAACGAGGGTATTTAAGAACAAGAATAAAAAAAAAAATTTCCCAAACACACACACAAAGCCTAAAAGTTAATCACATTCTAATGCTTTATAATAGAGCGAGAGTGTGTGTTGAAAATTTTTTAATTTAACTAACCATTACCGCAATAATTATAAAATATTTTTTCCATACAGATTTATTAACCAAATTTAATTTTTTTTTGTAATAAATAATTAATAAAGATGCGACAGTTTACGATGTTTTTTTTTTTTTTTTTTTTAATAATAAAAAAATAATTACCCTGTGTCACGCATATTAAAAAAAAATAAATCTTCCGAAGTTCATTATTTTGTTTGTATTTGTTTATTTATAATATAAAAAAAAAACCCCCAGCAAATTTGTCAGTTGGTCATTGAAATATGTATAACAATACTAAATAGTTGAAAATTGATGAGGATTATTAAACATTCTGTTATACTCACACCGCTACAATATCAACATTTTACCTTTCACCAGTTGTGCATGCTTTTGTTGTTTGGTTGAAATAAGTTTTAAGTAAAAAAAAATGAATTAAAATTAGTGTAGAACGTACTGTTTGTAGCGTATTAAAGGCAAACAAAGTTAACAAAAAAAAAAAAAAAAAATATCGAACAGTGCGAACTCCTGTTAACGTTAAATAGGGGTGAAAAAGAGATGCATTCTGACTGATTGACTGACATATGGATTTTTTTTTTATGAACTAAGTACAAGAGATTTTAAGTGTGTGCTGAGTATTTTTATTTTTATTTTTTATACCTGAAAAACTAGGTGAAAAGAATGGTAAAAATTAAACTAAAAGAGAATAGATAAAGGCAAAAAGAATCATTTAGCTAACACAGGACCGTATTACGGTAACCGTTTAGTTTTAATGTTTTTTATATTAAGAAAAAAGAAAAACAAAACACTTTTTTTTTTGTTGTAAAACTGATTTTTCAAGTACAACCCATTAATCTCTTTACTTTATTTTTTAATTTAAGTTTTTTTTCCATTCTTCTTCTTTTTCTTCTATAGGTTATTTTACAATAACAGAATCCGGTGTTTAGTTTCAGGAGATTATCCAAAATGGCGGATCATTTTTTTTTTTTTTTATAATAATAAAAAAAAAAGAATTTTTTCTTTTTTCTTTTTTGTTATAATCATAATAACATTGTTGTTGTTGGTTTGCCGACTACATGAAAAAAAAAAAATTAAATGTAATTTGTATACCGTAGAATATAGTAGTATAGGAAAAAAGGAAAGGCAAAGAGCTAAAGCAATTACAACAAAAGGACCAAATTATTTTGTGCTAATGTCGAATAATCTATCTTTTATTATTGCTTTATTTAACAATTTCTATATTGTACCCATCGGTTGTACTATACCGGGGGTACAACTATATTATTTTTCCATCAAATTTTTTTTTTTTTAGCTTTATGCTTTTCTTTCCACCAATTCTATGCATCTATTTTGACTGCACAGGAGAAACAATCGACTTGGTAAAATTGTATTGTGAATTGAACATCAACAAAAACACCGGGCATTTATGCATTTTTTGTATTATCTCTGTTAACAAAACAATATATATTTAAATAATAATAATAAAGAAGGAGATAAACGTCGCATCTTTTTTACTAAACATTTCTATTCGGCACAATATTAATAGATGGATAATATGTAATTTGGATGGTTAATGTATGTAAATTGTTATAATGAAGTTTTCCCCCTGGAAAAAGGATCAAGTAAATTAAAAATAATGAGAGAAATTTTTGTTGTTGTTTTTTTTTTTTTCTTTTTTTTTTTAATATTATTTTATTACAGTAATTAGTTGTAAAATGTTTAAAAAATAATTAAATAGCAAAAATATTGTTTCTTAAATACTAAAAAAAAAATTTTTTTATTTTATATTTTTCTTTCTTTTTTTTTTTTATAAGCTTTTTTCATATATTATAATCACAGGATTGAAGCTTGAACCTTCTTAATTTTATCTTTTTAATTAATTTACATTTTTTTTTTTTTTTTTGATTAAGGCAAATTTTTATTATTACTTTTTTTCTTTTTTTTTTTTGGTTAAATTTTCTTTTCCTTGTACATATCAGAGATTAATTTAACAATTGTAACACCACCGATTGTTCGTCGGAAAAATAACTCCTCAATTGTGTTACTAGAGACGGTGCATAAACCACCGATAGTTGACATTAAATTTTTATAGCGTAATGTTTGACTTGGATATGTTGTATTTATGTATGTGGAGAGTGCAATTTTGGCGTCACTTTGTAATGAATTTATTCTTGATGCCTCCTGGAAATCCTGTGAATTATTTGATGTGGTTGTTGATGTACATTCATTATCGGTGACCGCACTAAACAAGACAATTGCACGCAAACAGGTATATTCATTGGCATCAATATTCAGTTGGGTTAGGCTGTTTAGTAAATTTTGAAATATTTCGATTTCCTTTAAGATCATCATAAATTGTTCCTTGTTGTTGTTGGTGTTGTTTTGAAATTCATATGCGTATAATAGTTGTGTAAAATTCATGGGCATTAAGTATTGTGCTGTTCCAAGGATGAAAAAATCACGCCACGACTCTTCAAGTAATATCAATTGATCGGATAGTGGTAATTGCACAAATGATCGTACAGTTTTTAACCAATTAACATTCATGAAAAGGAGTTGTGCAGCTGATTCTCGTATGCTTTCAGCAGCTAGTAGGTGTGATGACGCTGGTGGCGGTGTTGGTGGTACAATTGGTGGGAAATATGTAGGCTGTGAAAACATTGGAGCATTTCCTGATAATCTAGGCATTGAAAGATCCAAAATAAATGGTGCTATTCCGTGTGTATGCGGGCGCATCAAGGGCCCAGATGTTGATCCGGTTGGTGTTAAGATATCAGATCGTAAATGTGATAGATCCGTCATAACTGAATCTTTACCAAGGAAAAATGTCATTTGTTTTCTTAGTGTTGAATTTCTTGGGCCACGTTCATGTTGCACAGCATCACGATTCATACCCACATCAAAACACTTCCGTAAACGGCATGCTCTACATTGATTTCTATGCGTTTTATCAACAACACAATTTCCATCTGATTTTGCCTTACAGACATATTGTCTATTCCTTCGGATCGATCGCTTAAAGAATCCAGCACATCCGTCACAAGCGTAAATTCCATAGTGTTTTCCAGAACTATGATCTCTACACACTTTGCACGGTACATCATACAGAATCCGACCTGAGAACAAAAAAAAAAAGACAAAAATTTGATGAGAATTTATTTACTTTTCTATATTAAAAAAAAAAAAAAATAAAAAATTAAATAACATTTGAGTCAATTAGAAAGAAAAAAAAAATGTGTTTATCCGGCATCAAATTTCAACACGATCATTTATGGATAAAAACGCCTTTTTAGCTTTCAATAACACAAGACTTGTGATTATTATTATTATTATTATTATTAAAAACCCCCATTAAATAGAAATTATAAGGACTCACAAAAGACGTTACTGGTTGCTCATTTTACATAATAATAACAAAAAAAAAGGACAATCTTTGAGAAAGAATTAACAAAAAAAAAAAAAAATTGAAAACACCGGATATTGCGAACAAGCTTTTAATATATGCGACTTATTTTACTGCAATTCTTTTGTACAGAAATTTTACAGATTTTTTATTCGTTTCAAACGTTAATCAAAATTTGATTCTGATGTTTTCGAAAGGAAATCAAATTTACCAGAATTCAATGAGAAGAAGAAGAAGAAGATCCGTTTTCCATTCACTTTTTGTTTATATTTGATCTTAAGGATAATTCCGTAAAAGTTAGTAAAAAAAAAAAAAAAAAAATTTTTGTTAATGAGAATTTTATGATAAGCGAACAACAATGAAAAATTTAGTTATTAATGAATTTATGAAAACAACAACAACAACAACAACGTAAATAAGTAACAAAGGTTGTAAAGGATAATAAAATAAAATGTTTATAACCATTATTTCACCAGTTTTCATTATAAACAACAAAATGTTATCATGTCGCGCCAATTGGTAACGCCAATGTACATAAAAAAAAAAAAAAAAACAGAAAAAAAAGTGCCAACAAAAATTTTTATTCGGGTGTTTTCTTTACCGAAGAGGTGTAAAAATAATTATTAACATACCTGTAGTAGTGCATTCCGGATAATATTTCATTAGTAAAAGAAAAACAAAAATATTTTTTTAAAGAAAATATAATAAAATTAAATATCCCTCCTTCCGGATGATATTTTCTATTTTCAGTTTTTTTTTTTTGTTGTTTTTGGTTTTTTGTTGTTTTAACCAGTAGATAAAATTTTATGTTTTTTAAGGCTTTATTACAGTGAAAACGTTTGTTATGGACAACAGCGAAAAATTTTTATTTTTATAAAAATTATGAATGGTTTTCCCTAATAAATAATTTTATGATTTTATAACAACGACAAAGTTGTATTATTTAATCCTTTGTTAGGTGTTTTTCTCTATTATTAATGCTTTCACTATTTTCCTACTACGAGCTAATGAGCTTTTTTGTTTTGTTTTAATTTAATTAGCATTTTTTGTTTATTGTTTAGTAATTACATTACCGTTACGTTTAACAAAAAAAAAAATTAAATAATATTTCGGCTTTTTGGTTTAATAATTTGTCAAACTAGACCGACTAAAAGGCCGACTTTGATAGGATTTTATAAAGGCGGGTTATGTGTGTGTGTGTATTTGAAATTTCTCTTTTTTGATATTAGCGACAAAATTGAATCGGCACTGGATTATTAATGAATTGAAAAGAGTTTTTGTAGGGTAAAACAAATAAAAAAACATCTTATTTGTGGCATACCGCAATAATTTGCATAAACGTTTATATAGCGGACTTTAAATTAAATAAAGAAATTACCACAAAACTACTACCTATAACGCTTAAATTAGATCATGCCGACATTTATTGATAAATGCCGCATATTGTGGATATAAGTGTTAACAAAACAAATTAATTAAAAATTAAAATAAAAAAAGGAATAATTACTTGATGACGGCGGGATTCGTAAATGATTATATTTATCCATTAATTCAGGTGATGATGTTGTTATTCTTGATTGCATTATTTCCATTGTGAAATTATCGTTTTGTTTCTTCTCTTTATTCAAAAAAAAAAAATTCTTTATTAAATTAATTAATTGAATAATTTTTGAATTATTAACATGCACGCACTTAATTAATTAATAAACTTGATTTGTTTTTATTTAAAACATAAAACTGAATAATTAATTAACTAAAACTCACATACACTTTTTTTTACTGGCTACTTAATTATTAATTGTTTAGGTTTGTCTTTCGGCTTTTTCGGCGTTTTAAAGGCACTTATTATTATTATTATTATTATTGTTGTTGATTAACTTTTAACGTTCAACAGTAAACAGAAAATGAATGATTTTTTTTCCATCGACAATATTTTAAGTCAACTCAAAACAATTTGTTTTTTTTTTTTTTTTTTTTTTGAATGAAATATCCTTTCCCAACAAATTATTTTACGGCTTTTCTTCTATCCTTATTTCTCTTTAAGCTTAACGAGTATGAATGATCCTCAATTCATGAATAAATAAAAGCGGCAGGATCGTTTTGTAGGCTCTCTGTGTCGGCCCTTTGCATTATTTATGTTAAAAGCATACCGAAAATTTCTTCATTGATTGGTTGATTTTTTTTATTTATTTTTTTTTTTTTTTTGATAAGTGTTAAAGGCGGAGTCAGGTATTTGCGTTTCGTTTGTTTATCCCTTCCACACCACGTTAACACATCGTTTAGGAATGATTTTTTTTTCGATCATAAGAGCATTATCCTGTTTGTATTTTTATTTAATTTTTTTCGTTTTTGGCTTTATGACATCTTTATTTCTATGGCTGAACGATTATATGTGATGATTATATTTCAATAGCATCATTTGCTATGTGTGGAAAAGTGAAAAGAGATAAATAAAAGACTTCAATGATGGCAAACACGAAGCAATATGTGAATAAAGCTGAATAAAAAAAAGGAAGAAGAAGAATTAAGCACTTAATAAAGGGACCAAAATTGAAATTTTTATTTAATTTATTATTTCATAATAGTTCATACATTGAGCAACGTTGATTATTATTTTCTTTTTTTTTTTTTTTATAATTTAACGATGATATGTGATGTACTTTATGCTGCTTAATGTACGCACATTGATGCGTAATTTCTATTGTCATCGTATTAATTTTTTTTTTTTTTTTTTTGTTTGTTTGTTATCTAACTTAAGGACTGCTGACTGATGAGTGTTGCATTAAAATAAAATAAAAAAATAAAAACCATTTCATTGTTAAAATATTAAATAAAAAAAAAATAAAAAATTAATTATTGTGGTTTTTGCTGTTTAAGGACAAAATTAAAAATAAAAAAAAAAACCAACTAAAGGTGCAAATCTAAAATTATTTTTTCTAATAAAATCACATAATAATCCTGATACGGAAAATGTTTTAATAAAAACAAAAAAAAAAAAAAAAAAAAAATTGTATTTAAAACCAAATAAACCAATATTTTGTAACAAATTTCAAGTTTGATTGTTATTATTGTAATGAAAATTATAATGAAAGGGGTGAAAAAAAACAATCAAATCAAATATTTAAACAAAAAACGAAACATAACAATACAGACGCACATAATATAAAATTGATACATTTTATGTTATTATGTTTCGTTAAACTAAAGCATAAGAAACATAATAATGTAGAAAAATGCAAAGAAAACATTTGCGCTACAAGTGGTTTATGTTTGTTGGCCCTTAAAACAATTCAATTTTAATTCACTTAACTAACAAACGCTATAAGTGTGTAGACTTTATAAAAACCCCCTTTGTTATCAATTATAATACGAACAATGGTCGAAAATTAAAAAAACAAAAAAAAATTTATTACAAAAAAGAAATAAAATTAATTCACAGCCTACTAAAGTGAGTAGTTTTGTCGCCAAATTTATGTGGAAAAACAGCATATGCGAGAAAAAATATTTTATTTTTTTTTTCCTGATTAATTTTCTAAAGGCATTTTGTTCAATATTATTGATTTTATTTTCTTCCCATTGTTTCCACGATTTTTAAATTAATTAATTCTAATGAAAATGTGTGAATTTTAGGAATAAATGCGATTATTGCGAAAACAAATTGTTTTAATCGGCGTTAATATGCGCGTTGCTTTTAAATAAAAAAAAAACTTTTATGAATTAACTTTTGCCTTCCAGAGATAATTGGGAGTATACATTGCTTTATAACTTTTGTAGAAATTAATTAACTGAAAAATTTGAAAAACTTAAATGAAAAAATAAAAACCAAATTAGAGCAGCGGCATGACAAACTGTTACGGCAAATCTTTTGTGTATCGGCAAATACCAATTACGATTTTTGTTTTTATTTTCACCGAAAAAGTGTTTTCACCGACATTATGTTTGACGGCATCAACGGTATCATTAATGGGGTTTTTCATTGTTGTTACTAAATTCATTAAAAAATAAATTTTTTACAAAAACATAAACAATGAATAATTTAAGCTTAATGTAATTAAAGCACAAAAAAAAAATTCCTTTCGCTACCTGTTAAAAATAACAAATAATTAATAAAATGGGAAAAACCCGGTCTCAAAAATTATTTGTAGGTGGATCATAAAAAAAAAATATAAATTCATTATGAAAAATCATAACGGAGCATTACTTTCTTTTATTAATGAAAATAAAAAAGAAAAAGAAAAAAACCAATTAACGAAAAGATTAATTTTATTACCAAAATGGCGATCCTCAAAATACCGCCTAACGGAATCCTAGTTGTGAATCAGAATTTTTTTGTTAAAGATAAATTAAACTTGCATTCTGCACCAGGTGGCGTATTTCACCAATGCTTAGTTTAGGAACAGAAAACAGTATTGTGCACTGGATAAACACAAAAAAAATTATTATCAAACGCGCACACCAATTTCGTTCGTCTTTACAATTCTTTATTACTTTATTAAAAAATTAATTTTTTATTGTTCATTTGTAATGATTTAAGTAAATAGATCATCCGGTCAATAAATTTCTATTTCTAGTTTATAGAATAATTGTAGTTAAATATATGAATATAAATATAAATAGTTTTTATTTATATTATTAATCAAATAATTCTTAACAAATTATTCTGTGAATAATTAGTTAACATATAGTGGCGTTGTGCTCGTTAAGTAGAATTATTTATTGTTAAAAATAAAAATAAAAATGTAATTCGAGCTAAAATTATGTTGCGGTTTCTTCACAAAATAAAAATAAATAAATAAAAAAAAATATAAAATTATTTAAATATTTGTAAATTGTTTTATTAATCAGCAAATCGTTTAATAACAAAGACAAAATGTTTATAAAAAATATTGACCTCTATTAATTTACATAATTTTTGTTTTTGTTTTTTCTTTTATTTTTTTTTTTAATGTGTGTGTGTGTGTGTCTGTTGCTCGTATCTTTAAGTAATTAATTTGGAAGAAAACAAAAAAAAAAAAAAATATTAGAAGACAAAAATAAAATATACGCTGGTCAGTTAGTAAGTGGCGCTTATCGTTGTTGTTTGAATTGAATTTTTTTTTTTTTTTTAAATTAAATATGAAAATTTTCATTTTCTTATTGTTGCATAGTTTTGTTGTGTTTACTTTGGCAAATGTTTGTTATTTTTTTCTACAATTAAATTGGTGTAATAATAATAATTTATAATAATTTTGTTGGTTTATATAGGAACAAAAGTTGCCTGTGCGTATTTATTATGAAGCTTTATGTTCGGACAGTACAAGATTCTTTTCAAGACATCTATTTCCTGTGTGGTGGAAATACCGTAATTATATGGATTTAGATTTAGTTCCCTATGGCAAAGCTTATGTAAATATTTAAGGAACAAAAAAAAATTATTAATAAATAAATGTTAAGGTTAATAACCCGATGTTTGTTACTTTAGCATTACAAGAATAAAATCACTGGCGATTGGGAATTTGAATGTCAGCACGGACACAAAGAGTGCGAGTATAATAAATTGCATGCATGCATTTTAAATAAGTTTAGTTTTGATAAAGCTTTTCAATTAATTGCATGTTTAATGCGTAATTTATATCCGAACATCGAACAGGTGATTAAATCGGTTTTTTATCTAAATAATTTAATAAAAAGTTAATTTAAATTCGTTAAAGTGCACGAGTCATTATAAAATGTCAATGGATGATGTAAACACTTGTAAAACGTCAGATTTGGGAACACAACTTATGGTCGGATATGGCAATCAAACAATGAAAATTGATTTATCGTTTGTTCCATCAATTGCTGTAGATAATGTAAGGCAATCCGTTTATAAATCCGTTTGATTCATTTTAATTTTTTTTTTTTATTTCATTTTCTAGGAGTTTGATTACTTTGAATCAATGGACATGATGTACCATTTTAACAGAGAATTTGAAAGACGTTACACAAAGAAGTTTAATGTTGATTTAACAGATCTGTAAAAATGAAATCAGCACAGGATATCCAATTAAATACTCAATGAAAATTCATTATGAACGCTTACAAATGGTTTTCAGCAATAACATTTATTCAGTTTTGACCTATAAAACCTGTAAATTGTTTTTGTTTTAATTAATTATAAAACAGTGTCACCAATGTTAATTAAATAATTTTGATTTATTATGTATGCATTACTTTGTTTTAATATTTATTTATAAATGAATTTCTGTGAGTATTGCGTAAATTAAAAATTATAATTCTTTGCAATTTGTCATCGGAATTTATAAATAGAAATTTTCTGTATAGTGATTTGTTGTTTTTCGACTATGATTAATCATAATCCAGACGCAATAATATTTATCTGTTGAATAATTTAGATTGTAGACAAGATTGGATTCAATTTTTTTGGTGTATTATCATGTCTTCTTATTATGATAACGAATTATAAACACAGAAGCAATTTAGAGTTTATCAAACAATAACAGGCTTTATAACTTAGGGGATACCTAAATATAAATAAATAGCAAAAGTTTATCAATTAAAAATGAAATAAAAAACCTGAAGCTGAAGTTGAATACGACGCTGGAATTTTTATTAGAACTTTAAACTGTAGGTAATTAAATTTATTCTCATAAAACATTTTTTTTATTGATGAATGTCACGTAATCAGGCATAATTTATGATCAATTTGTATTGGTATCCCAGTTCCAAAATGGATTATACGAATATATTATAAGCATAATTAATTTTTCTTGTCAAATAAACCGAAATTTTGCATAGAAACGTTTCAAGAGAATCAAAGCAAAATGGTCACGAAACGAACATTTTTTATTAATTAAATCATCAGCATTTTCTGTTTGAAAAGAATTTTTTTTTATTTTAATTATTAAATATTTATTTGGGTTTTTTTTTTCTTCTTCCTTTTTTTAAATTTTTTTTTTTTTTTTTTAACTACAACAATTAATTACTTTTTCTTTTAATAATATTTTACATTTAAATTGCCATTATGTAATATTAATTTATATTTTCATCTAATTACAAGAGTTTTATTTTTTTTTTATTTTATTTTAATTAATTAATAGTTATTAATAGTAATTATAAATAAATATTTAAAAATAATATTAAAGATGAACTTTATAAGTTGGATTTTGTTTAAAAATTTTGGTTTCTTTATTTCTTTCTTTAGGCAGTGTGTGCGCATATTTATTCAATAGTAAATATACTTTAATTAAAGAGTTGATTGTTGCATAAACAGCAGGCGTTTTATTTTTATTATTTTTATAACACCGCAGAATATAACAAAAATAATTTCTGGTTTTTTTTTTTTTTTTACTTTTTAAAACCTAATGATTTATATATTTATTAATTAAATTAATTAAATTAAACTTATATATGAAATAAAAATATAAACATTTTAACAGAGTTATTATTATATTAAATATTTAATTAAACTACAAACGATTGTCTTATTTAAAAAATAAAAATAAATTAAAAATTATTATTATTATAATATTAGAAAACATTTATTAATTTAATTAAGAGAAATCATTTTATTATTATTTTTGTTTTGTACATAAATGGATTTTTCATTTCTTTTTTTTTTTTTTAATTTTTTTTTTTAAATTAATAAATAAATGTAATTTTGAGAATGAAAATGTTTTTATTTTTAATAAGTTGAGCAAATGTAACATTTATGCTCAATTTTACGACAATAATTAATTAAAAATTTTATTTAATATAATTATTATACTAAAAAAATAGTCTACGATATAATATTTATTTATTTATTTATATATATATATATATATATATTTTATAATTATAGAAATATATTATTTCTTTAGTAGTTTTACAACAATTAGTTATTTATTGAAAGAATAAATTTTCTCTATTATAGTTATTTCTCTAATTAAATTAATTTAAATTAATAAATTTATAGAATTTCTAACCCTGGATATATATTAATATATTTGATTATTTATTAAATCATTTTCATTAGTTAAGCTAAGCTTAAACAAATTCTTTTAGAAAGCCATAAAGAAAACGCTATTCGATGTTTTATGTTTAAACGAATTTTAATTAATTTTTTTTTTTTCTGGTACAAAATTAAAATTTTGTTTCTAATCAAATTGAAAATAACATTTTACCAGGCGTCTCCACGGCATCGTTTTTTTTTTTTTTTTTTTTTATTTTTCAATTAATTTTCTACGATTTATTCAATGTTTTTCAATGTTTTAAAAAAATGAAATTTATTTTATGTATATGCAAAAGATAAATTATATAATGAAATTATAAATATTCAACAATATCACATTTAATAGATATATTAGGACAACTGGCACCAACTAAATTTCTACCACGATAACGTGTCTCCTTTTCTGTTAATAATTTTCTAAAGATTGGTAATATCGCCTTATCATTATTATCAATTAATTCAGTTTCCGAACATGCACCATATAATAAATTTGATTTTTTATTTACTGTTTTATTATTAATTATTATTTTATTATTTAAATTTTTTATATTATTTAAATTATCGTCGTCATCGTCATCGGTTTGTTGTAAATTTGGTGCAACGTTTGGCGTTGAATGATGATGCTGTGGATGCTGTACGGTTTTACTTAATTTCTTATGCGGTTGTTGTTGATGGTGTTGATGCTGTTGTTGTTGTTGTTGCTGTTGTTGACATAATGTGATACCTTGCGTTGTCATTGATTTATTTATTATTATATTATCCTTTTCCTTTTCGCTGTCAGTTTCACTTTGGCAGAGTATTGCTTTTTGTTTATGGCGATGTTTTGTGTGTTTTTGCTTTTCAGAGACACTTCGTTGAATCGGTGGCCCTCCGCCACCTATTATAACTACATTGTGACCTGGTGACGCTGTCTTTTGAACAGAATTACTACTGTTATCAGCTGGACTACTACTACAAACAATATGACTATGTTCTTGGCAGCGTGGAGTATTCCTTGGAGACTGTCGTGAATGTTGTTTAGCATGTGACAATGTATGTGTATCCCATAAATCACTTTGAGATACCACAAAATTACTCTTCATACCGGAACTCATCATTTGTACGCTGACACGACGTTGTTGCTCATTACATAAATCTATAAGGAACATTATTTGTTTTATTATTAAATATTAAATATTAAAATATAATGCTTACTCTTAGCGCTTCCTTTATTATGGGGACAAGTATTATTCAGTTCACTATTTGAATGAGTTAGTGAATTTGAAGCATTCACCTTTGTATGATGATTTGATTTCGTTTCTTCAGTTCCCTAAAGGAAGCCAAGAATATTAATATTTCATCAAGATAGAATAATTAATATTTATTACAAACTTACTGTACTTACGGACTTCCCATATTTATTTAATTTTGTCACTGATGATGTCTTTATATTCTCAGTTTTATTTGGTGTATCCTTTGGTATTGATTTATACTCTGGTGAATTATTTGGTTCATCTATTGTTTTAACAAATTGTTTCGTTTCAATTACTTTATTATATATTTGCGAAGGTTGCTGTTGTTGCGGTTGCTGTTTTATGATGTAATCATCATTAACTATTGCTGTTATAGACGTTGTTGATGTTGTTGGCATTAATTGTTGTTGAACCTTATTAACATCTTGTGTAGATGCAGATACAATTGGAGTTCTTCGTTTACTGTACAAATAAAATATGTTAAAAACTACGGTAAAATATAAAAAAACGAGAAAATTAATTACATTTGACTGATTGGTGTCATTGAGTTAGAATCAATTTCAGCATGGGTCGATGTTAAACTTCCAATGGATGTTAAATCGGTAATTTCAGTAGTACTTGGTAAATCACGACGTATCATTGGAACAGATAATTTAGATTGATCTTTTTGTTCTGGTTCAGTATAGCCACTATCCAAATAATTGCGTGCAGTTTCTGGTCCTAATTTTCTTATTAACGCTTGTAATTCAGATTCACGTTCCATTAATGCCTTACGGAAACGACAATTCGTGGTCTTAACATCTCTTAAGCGTTGTTCTAATTCGCACACAGACGAATCACGACGATTTTTCGACATTGGACGTAATGTAGCACGACAACGTTTATCCACGGCACCACTAGGATTACGTTTTAATTCAACTAACTTTGGAACAAATACCAAGCATAATGTACCCGTTGTACAAAATATTATAAATAATGATATTAATATAAATACAGCATCTTTGCGATCAGATAATACTAATGCAATTGCAGCACCCATGATACACATTATAACAACATTATAAACTGAGAGTCCAATATGCTTAGAATCATTCAAAGCAGGAATTGATACATGGCGAGTTTCCCATGCTAGAAATGCACCAAATATCTGGAAATAAAACTTTTTAATTAAAACAAAGATTATAAGAAATATTTTTAATTACCAATAATAATCCTTTATATGCATAAATTATTCCAATGAAAATAGTCATTCTCTCCGATTGACAGTATTCGTTCTCTTGTACAATTATAACATCTTCAAGTGATGAATGAGCCTTTAAACCAGAATTTATTTATTATTTTTAATTAAATATTAATAAATCTATTGTTAACATACATAAGGTTCCATTTCTTTAGTATCCCTATAGAATGGATCAGCAAACTGCCAGGTTGTCATTATTGCTAAATCAATAGCTAATAATACTCCGACAACCATAAACAATTGATAATCTTTAATTACTTTTTTATTTAATTTTAAATCTGTAAATATTGAATGTACTCTCCATGTTTTAGAAAACATAGCACCAAATGCTAAACTAAAACCAGCCATTAGAAGCCATGCACGTGTTGTACAAATATATGGAAATGCAGCGATACTGCTTAAACCACTATCAAGACCCAGAAAGATTACACTCAAATATGTCAACATGCAGCCAATTATTATTAAATTATTTAAATGTGGACTAGACATTTTAATATAACGTTGATTCCTATATTTTATATTTACTGCTAGAAATACAATTGACATAACAATACCAACAGCTGAACAACTAGCTAATATAACGTAAATTGTTAAATTAACTTGACTATGTTCAATAATCCGTAAGGTTCGATCTTTTGGTGGTGAACGACCAACCTTAAAATAAAAATTTAAATGAATATCAAATAAAATTTTGTATACAATATTATTATTACCCATTTCATTTGCTCTCCCATTGATAAATCTAAATGAGTATGTAAGGAATTGTATTCACCGATTTTCACTTCAATTCCAGATTGAAATTGTTTTAGTAAAATGCTAGCCTTTCTTTCATTATTATAAAAGCGTACGGGACCCTTAAAGTAATCATTTATTTATATTAAATAGAAATAATTTTAATTCCTGCTATTAATACTTACAGTAACACCTTCAAAGCTTGTGTTTCTTAATGCCTCTACAAATATATTTTCCCATTCTTTGACCCGATATTGAAAATTCGTTAAAAACTGATCACGTTTTTGTGCAACATATTGTATTGCTAATGCAACAGCCCATATACCATCATACGTATAACCATGAAAACGAGAATATTCATTTCCTCGTCGACTATCATATTCCGTTAAATATTCATCAGCTGTCTAAAATAATAATCAAAATTATTGATAACATTTAATAATTCATTATTTTCAAGAAGGATTTACAATTCCTGATATTGTGATTTCTCCAGTCGTTGATAATGGTAATAAATCTGTCATAATGGTCGACTCTAGGGCGGTTTTAAGTTCATCAGGAGAACAGTCTGTACTGACATTCCACCATTCGGTTGTATACGTACCCATTATTAACCACTGATATGCACGTCCATACATCTCCAAACTAATTAATTAAAAAACATTTTATAATTTTCTGTTAATTTATTAATTTTTTTAATTTACCGGTAAGCCTCACAAAACACTTTTCTAGCCCAATATTCATTAAAATTACCCAAAATAATTCTAACATCTTTATCCCGTAATTTTGTTAATGATTCACTGACATCATTTACAAAACTTTGTGTCTCTACAACCTCTAATCCCATAGCATCCAAATCGGCTACCATATGATTGTGTGGTAACGAATATCTAGGTTCATTTTGATAAATTGTACCAACCCGTGTCCAATTAAATTGACGTAGTAATGCTAAACGTGGTGCATTAAATGCATTTTCCGAGGGAACAACACGAAAAAAATTTGGAAAAGTATCTTTTGTAAACATCGGATGTGTATCAGCATATGATAATTGTGTCAAATGCCAATGTTTACTTGCTTTTGCAATTGGATCTGTTACATGAGTACACGCTGCACCAAATAACATTAATTTATGTGGGCCAGAGTGCATCATATCAAAAAAGGATTTTACACCAACAGCAGCATTACACTAAAAGAAGATAACAGAAAAAAAAAATTGAATCCATTCTTATCATTATTTAAAATCTTTTATTAAAAACTTTATATACCCTACGGGTAAAAAAGATTTTCAGTTATTTACAAGATTATAATAATAAATAAAATTTGATAAGAATTTACCTCTGTATCATTCCACCACATGTGCAATCGAAAATTTCGTAAAATATTTGCATGCTCATTAACATGATCCAATGCTAATTTTACACTTGGCATAACACCACGTCCTATCATATAGAAAAATTAAAAATTAATAATTAATTAAAAAATTAATTAAAAGTATTATAAAACCTGTATCAGAATTCTCCACACCATCACCATAAGGGAAAAACCCAGCTATATAAACATCAGACCGATGACTTGAGCTAGGCCTCTGGCTTAGAACCATTAATATAAATAAATTTAATAAAAATATTTTTATATATTTTCCTTCAAACATTTTGCTTTTCCTAGAATAAAAATTATTTAATAATAAATACATCGAGAAAATTTCATATATTTATTTGTATAGAATAAAAAATTTAACCAACATTAAATGGGGCGCCATATAAGTAAAAATAAGTTATCTTATTTTCTCAATTCAACTAACAATACACAATTTGGTTTATTTTTCATTACACAATCATCAAAATTAATGTTTACACAACATTATATAACATTTAATTAATCATATAAAAACAATAAATACAATTAATTTCACAAATTAATATTTTTTTTTACTATATTCTTATTTTAGAAAGAATTTATATCGTCCTTACAATGTATTTTCTTCTTATTTTTCAATTTTTTATTACTCTATTCATCAGCCAAAACCTAAAAGATCCACAAAAAAGTCAGGGGTAAAACTTTCCTTAAAAAAAAGCTCGCTCAGAGTGTTGAACAAGAAATATTCAAAATTATCCTTGAAAATTATATGTGAATAAAAGTGACAACCATATAGACGATCGATTTAAAATAAAAAAATTTACAATAACAGTGTATTTATAAATGAGCTTAAATATTGCCGTTCTCTAGAAACTAGTGGAAAAGTTTCCACACTAACACAACATCAAATTACAATTAAATTTATTTCAAGAATAATGAAAACATGCGTAATAGATGTTATGCTCGTATTATTGTTTCCTATAATTATAGATAAAGGATATTGGTAGCATTATTTAATAACATTTTATTTTATTTTCATATATAACATTAATTCTTTATTTAAATATAGTTTACATAAAATTATTCCTTAAAATAGTCATGCAAAAGAGCCTGAAAAAGATTAAGAAAATTATTTTTAATAAAACATAAAAAATCTATAAACAAAAATATAACCTCAAATGCTTTTAAACGTTTCTTCGGATTATATTTAATTAAACTATCAAGTAAATCAATTTCCGTTTCTTTTGTAAAACTAGGAAATATCTCTTTCCATTCATAACCTTTTGAATGTGGAAAACTAAAGATGAAATGATTTTTTTTTTATTTTAATTTAATGTTAAAAGTAATTTGGTTGTAAAATTTACCGAATTTTATTATAATCTGGTAGCGATGTTAATTCAGGCCAATCAGTAGTAGTTGGAGTTCCAAGTGTACGTACAACTAAAGCTAATTGCTCTATATCTGTATTACCCTTTAAAATTATAAAAAATATTACTGAAAATTATTTAATTAAATTTGAAAAGTTATTTATTACAGGAAATAGTGGAACACCACGTAACATTTCAGCAAAGACGCAACCACTAGCCCATATATCAATTGATGGGCCATAATTTAAACTTCCCCATAATAATTCTGGTGCTCGGTACCATCTTGTCGCTACCTTTTTTATTATTTAATTATAGTTAGCACAAATTGATTAAATTTATTAAAAATACCTGTGGAGATAATGGTTTCTCATTTGTCTCATCATTAATATTATATAGTCTTGATAAACCAAAATCAGCGATTTTTAAAACATCATCTTCATTTATTAATAAATTTTGTGGTTTTATATCCTTAAAAAATAATTCAAAAATCATTTTAAACCGTTTTTAAATCATTATTAATACATACTCTATGTATAATGCCTAAATTATGTAAATAATTCAAACCACATAACAGCATTTTCATATATAATAAACAATTATTACGTGATATAGGATTTGTATCATCTTTTATTTTATATTGTAATGTATATGGAATAAAATCAAAAACTAATGATAAACCATACAAATCAGGATAAAGATCAATCAGTTTTAATATCTTAAAAAAAATTTGTTTTTAACTTGTTAAAATATTATCCAAGACACATATTTATCGATAACGATAACTTTTTTTTTTTTTTTTTTTTTGCAACCAACTTACATTCTCATGATCACAATTCTGCAATACTTTTATTTCTCTTAATGTATTTATTGATATATTACCATATTTTGTATTTAATTGTAATTTTTTAATCGCTACATATTTATTATCAGTTAAATTAACACCTTTTATTACAACCCCGTGTACACCTTCACCAATTTTCGTTAATAATTTATATTTATTTGGCGAATAGTCATCCATTTGAATTTTAAATGTTTTTTTTTTTAACAAAAAAGTATAAATACTAGTAAAAATTATATTTATTATAGAAAAATAAAGAATGTTTAAGTATTTTAAACTTATTAAAAATGTCTAATTATTGACAGACAAACAATTCGTTATGTTTATAATACAGTCATTTCCATAGTAACGAGAAAATCAATTATTTCAAACAAAAACATTTTGACATAAAGAAGAAAAAAAACATTTGTAGGGTTTTTAAATTATTTATTTCTTTAAATAATTTAAGTAGAATTTACTATTGCAAATGAATTAATTGAAAAAAAAAAACGGAAGTTAATTAAAAACAAATTAGAATAATGATTACAATATCTAAAACTGAATTGAATCGAGAGAGGTTAAATTAATATAAATTATTGTTCTTTTTGATTAGGTTTTGTTCTAACTAAACGTTAATATCTTTATGCCAACTTCCGATATAATTTGAAAAAAAAAAAAAAACTTTTTAATTATTATTTTTCAATTTATTTACATCCTTTTTAAATAAAAAAAAAAAAAACAAATGTACGGAAATAATAATAAATGTTGTATGCAACAAGTGTAATATTTCTTCAAATCAGTGTATATAAACATTTAAACGTCTATCAAGATACTTAACTTTTATCTGTGTAATAATATGAACAATAATTAAATAAATTAATTATAAAAAAATAAAATACCATTTGATTTATATTTGCAATTAATTTAATCAAAAAAAAAAACATATATAAATATACATAGATATAAATTTTACTTAAATTAAATTTATAACGTAAAATGTGTTTAAATAAATACAATAAAAATTCTGTTACGTGAAAAGCTTTATAAATAGATTTTGTTTTTTTGCTTTGTTGTGCTGCATTTTTGTTAATTCTTTTTTTTTTTTTTTTTTTTTTTTTGCTGACAATTAAATGTTGATGATGGTTTTTAAAATTAAATGATAAAATATCTAAACAAATTTATTTATAACTATATGAAAAATTCATTAACGCATTTCATTTATTTATATAACATAAATTAACTATTTATATATATATAAATATTTAATTTAATTTGTATGTATGATACATAAAGGCAATTTCTTAATGTTTGCTTTAAAAATGATTTTTAATTTTTTTATTGAAAAATTATTATTATTATTATTATTATTATAAAACAAGTGTTTATATTGCAATTAATTTAGTTTTGTTACCGACCAACTCAGTAAAAAAGCACTTGTTATAAAAAATAATAAATTTTATATTTGCTATTTTAATTAATTAAATGAAATAACAAGATAACAAAAAAAAAAAAATAATAATAATAATAATAAAATAAAATTTTGATCGTTTTGTAACACCAATGTTAATATATAATCCTACCTTAAATTTTAATAAATAATTTAACTTTTATTTATGTATTCTAGGTTTTTCTTTTCTTTATTATTTTTTTTTTTTTATTCATATAAATTGTTTTATCTTTACAT
Source organism: Ptychoptera albimana (assembly GCA_961205885.1). NCBI lineage: Eukaryota > Metazoa > Arthropoda > Insecta > Diptera > Ptychopteridae > Ptychoptera > Ptychoptera albimana. The sequence continues at coordinate 18,711,743 of OY540805.1, read as the reverse complement.
TTGTGTTTAACACTTTAATCATTATCATTTTATATTTAATATAAGTAAAAATAAAAAAAATAATAAAAATATTTTTATGTAATATTTATCATTTTTGTGGTTTTAACTTTTTTTTAATCATACATAAAATAAAATCAAAATTTTTTTATTTTACTAAACAAGCAAAAATAATTATCAATTCAATTTTGATAACCACCACCAACGCCTTGTTTTTTTTTTTTTTTTTTTAACAGAATAAATGCTATGATACCAACTTTCAATGCTTTAAATATTTTATTTGTTCTTATCAAAGATTTTATGTGTGTGTTTTTTTTTTTTAATTCTTTTTTCAAATAATAAACAAAAATAAGAAATTTTTTCTTTTTCATATTTCTTTAATATACATATTTAAAATTTAAATAACATGAATAATAATAATAATAATAATAATAATAATACATTTTCTCTCTCTTTTTTTTTTCTTTTAAATAATTTCTAGCTATAATAAAATATTTATAATTTTTATTTGTGTAATATTTTCATTTGCTTTGCCTTTTGTATTATTATTTAAATTTTACATAAGCCTTAGCTTAAAAATTAAAAACAAAATATATATTTATTTTATTTTAATGTGAATAACACATTTTATATTATATATTAACGTTTTTTTTTTTTTATATAAATTAAATACCAAAAATATTACAAATAATTCAATTAATAATTTTTATGTTTATCAAAACAAATACAAATTTATTTAATTTTTGTCTTAATAATATAAATTTTTTTTTTTATAAATTTTGGTTTGTTTTTATTATCATTATTATTATTATTATTATTGATATATTAGTTTATTCGATTCTTTGTGATGGTGGTATTAAATGAGCTGGTAAAACATTTGGTAATTCATTACCATCTAATTTTACATTAATTAAATGCATTGATAATGCAAATTCTTCAATATCCAAGAAACCGTCAGCATCTACATCAGATAATTTCCATATTTTACTTAAAACTGAATTTGGTAATTTTGATTTTATTAATTCCATTTTTGCAGCTGTAATTAAAGGTAACAAAAATTAAATACAATAACACCATCCAACCATAACAATTTTTTATTTATTTTTTTTTATTTGTTATTCAATCATCAATGACTTATTATTTCTATAAACGTAACAAAACATTATTAACAAAATGTGTATTATTCTGTTATGAATATTATTGTCATTTGCAAAAATTAGCATAAAACGGCATATCTTTCATAAGTAATGATTAAGATAAATTAAAATATAGTGAGTAGGTTATATGTTTAAAAAAAATTCTAATCATAAGTATTCATTAAAATATCATCGTTTTCCGGTACGTTAAATGAGAAATGTTTTTATCAATTACTTAACAGCACAACTACCTTGTTAATAGTATTTGTGTTTAACATAAATTATTCATTGATATACAACAGAGTTCTATTTTTGAAAATCAAATTAGAAAAAAAAACTTTCTTTTCATTAACGAAACAATTAAAAAAGAAAAGAAACAATCAATGATAATTTGTCGTCACAAGTTAATTTCATCTTGTTAATAACATGTTTAATAATTTAATTAATGCTAAATGTTATAGTTTCTAAACATGCAAAAATATCTAAACTATTCTAATAGATAAACATATTAACCTTGTTCACTATTTTCGATTATTTAACACTACAATAATAATCAACACACCGATAATAAGTAAATATTATCAGCATTTTTATATTTATTTATGTGTATTATGGATTATAGTTTATATAATAAGTATAGCCGTATAGCGTCATTTTTACAATGATTAATCATATTATTTTTTTTTATAATATACTTACTGGCACCAGATATTTTTCCATCAATTGGATTTAATAATTCAAATAATGGATCAGTTCTATGACGATCACGACTACATATCCAATCTAATTCACCAGAACCAGCATCAACACCTTCACCTTTTCTATAACCAAATGGTGATATTACATCGTCAACGACACCATCAAATGCTCCACCTTAAATTTTAATAAATATCAATCATTTTTATTTATTTATCTAATTACAATATTATGTTATTTATTTTATGCTTCTTTTTTTATATAAAAATAAATAATCAAGATTATAAACAAAATTATTACATTCAATGCGATATTTATGTAGAAATAGAAATTAATTTTTATTTTTTTTCAAACGAATAACAAGTTATATAATAATAATAATAATAGAAGATGTGCTTTTTGATGACAATAAATATTAATCATAATTTCACTTATTTTAAATTGTGCTAATAATAATAATAATAATATTTTTTTTTGTACATTAATTAAGATTCATAAGCTAAACTATTTCAATAACAATCCTATTTTAAAATTAATCAACAAGGAACAAGAAATTCTTTTCATTAACCCTGCATAATATTTTTATAATAATTTTATGATTTTTACAATTGCATTTTATAATACGTTGATTAATTTTCAATAAAAAAATTAAAAAAAAAAAAAACTAAATATGGTACGCGGCATAACATTATTAAATTATCTAATAATTTTTTATGAAAAAAAATTTTAATCATAACTAAATACCGCAAAATAGATAATTTTATTTAACTAATATATATTTATTTATTAAATTTTTATTTTTATCATGTCATCTATAATATTTCTAAAACTGTGTGCAAATAAAACTGATTACATTCTTATCAATCATGAATGACATAATATAAAGTTACATATAAATTATAATTACCTTTGATAACCGGCTCCGATACAAGTTGACTCTCCTCATGTGGTATCATTTCCATTAATCGGGCAATGTCTTTAGCTAACATTTGGTCAACCACTTCTAATAAATGCGGTTTTAATGTATGGAATTTTGTAAAATCTTGATACTGTAAATGGTCTTGCATTTTCTTTATATCCGGAAAATCGCCAGGAGATATTTGATGTTCACGTTGAATTCTATCATAAATTTGTCCTAAATTTTTTATTAAATCTTTCTTTTTACTCTCTTTACCAAATACTGATGGCATTTCTTTACGTAATTCTGCTATTATATAAGCATGCACTTTGGCCAAACGTGATCGTTTAATTAAATCATTTAATTTTCGTAAAGCAGCATTACGAGGTAATGATTGTAAATCTCTAAACAAATCTTGTTCCTCATCTTCGAATAATCGGCGATTAACATCGTATCTTAATGGTTGATCCCAAAATGATCCAATATAGACACGCGCTACTTCTGGGGTTTGTAGAACTTTTCCTAGTGACCACATTAAAGCTCCATAGACACGCATCAACTGCTGATGATCAATCATATCAGCTTTATTCAATATAATGCGAATTTTATCATCGTGACCCTTTAACGCTTCTATTGATCGTCGAAATTCATCCGATATATCTAATTTGTGTGCATCGAAAAGTAATATAATTCGATCGACACGTTCGGCGAACCATTCTAAAACACCTGTGAAATCATAACCACGATCGATACGTTGTTTTTCACCTGATAATATACCAGGCGTATCAACAATAGATATGGCTTGCAGTACAGGTGAATTCAAAGTTGAACATTGAAAACGATTTAGAAAAGCATTTCCATATTTGCTTAAGGGGCGGAATTGCCGTTTTGGATCAACAACAAGTGCATTACCAGGTATAACGCCCTCTTTGTCATCATACATGACAGATATAAAACGATCTGTTGTTGGTTCCGGACCAATACGAATACCAGGAAAATCCCTTTCTAGCAAATGACGTATAAATGTTGTTTTACCAGTTGAATATTGTCCTACTAATAATATCATTGGTTTTGCATCAAAATCAGGATCCTCTAATTTCGGCGAGTGAAAATCATGAAATTGATAATGTTCCTCAAGTGGCAACAGCTTTGTCCTATAAATTTTTTTCAATTCACCAATAACATTTTCAACCACCTCCTGGTGAGTTCTTTCACGTTTTAACCAACTAAACATGATTATTTATTATTTTTTTTTTTTTTGTTTATAATTTATTATTTGAAATATATTCACAGCCAAATATTATATTCACAGTTTATATTTATTAGTTATTTTTATATATAGATAGATAAATAGCATATAAAAAATATACAAAACTTCACGGAATTATTTTTCTATAACTTTTCTTTAATGAGAGAAAAATCCGTCGAACTGTCACCTCGCAAACATTGAACTAAAAAATAAATGACGTGCCTTTATTGAAAATATACATTCACAATATTTAATTATTGGATTAATAGAAATATTTATTCTGAGAAGTATATTTTAGTCACAACGATAATATAATAATACCATACATATAAATATTATATTATATTATACTATACTATATACTACAGTGCTCTAGTTATAAATTGGTTTTGGTCTGTACAATGGATTAGGCAGAGTCCAAATATTTAATTTACTTATAAAAGTCTATATACATTTTTAAATACGTACAAGAGAGGTATTTGCTTAAAAAATAAAGAAATCTCATCTATTTACATAAAATAAAACTGTGAGAAAACAACAATCAACAATGAGTCATTATAAATCTTTAAATATTTAATTATATTTTAGTACAGCATAATTAAAAATTTAAACAGTGGTACATCTGTTTTTATACTGTTTGGTTGGTACAACTGTTCCGGTATAAATAAAGTTAACCACAATTCACGCAGCGCTGCATGCAAAGACGGAAAAAATTAAAGTAAAAGCAAATTGAAAGCCAAGCCCTATCTATAAGCAACGTATATAAAAATAAAAACATTAATTAAGATCAACGCGTTCAGTACGGACATATTGATTTTATTTTAAAAGAAAGGTGCAAAGTTGATAATATTAATTTCAAGTTCTGTTTATCTGTTTATTATTATAAATAAAACCATAAAAAAAGAAATAAAAGGTAATTATATTTAATTTATTATATTTAGTATAGTTAAAAATTAAAAACAAAATTTAAAAAAACAATGCGGCATACGCCATATTGTTTCGCATGACTAGAATTTTTTTTCTGTGTTGCTGAATGTAATTTATATTAAAATGTGAAAAAAAAGAAGTCGCATAATAAAGATTATTTTAATATATTCAATATTTTGTAATAATTAAATAATATTAAAATTTATAATTTTTGTTTATAATTAAGTATGGTTGGATCACGGGTATATGTGGGTGGATTACCGTACGGTGTTCGAGAACGAGACCTTGAGCGATTCTTTAAAGGATATGGACGCACCAGAGATATTTTGATTAAAAACGGATATGGCTTTGTTGTAAGTTGATCAAATAAAATGTAATTTTAAATTTCATATCTGATATCATATATTCTTATTAGGAATTTGAAGATTATCGTGATGCAGATGACGCGGTTTATGAATTGAACGGGAAAGAGTTGCTGGGTGAAAGGTTGGTATTTTAATATTTTGCATTAGTAAAGAAAATTGAAAATATTAAATAAAAAAAAAATTTTTGTTATCATGATTAAGTAGAGTTGTGGTAGAAGCAGCTAGAGGCCAAGCACGAGGTAGTCATCGAGATAGATTTGATGATCGATATAATAGACGCGGTGGTAGATACAATGACAAGTGAGTATTATTTTGATTCAAATAATAAGTGAATTTCATTAGTGTTGTATATAAAAAAGGGAATAAATAACTTTTTTATTTATATAAATTAATTTAATTCATAACAAATATAATATAAATAAGTTCAGCAGATCTAGTAAATATTCCAGATCAAATTCGAGATACGGACCACCACTACGCACTGAATATCGTCTGATTGTTGAAAATTTATCAAGCCGCGTCAGCTGGCAGGTAAGACACTATTCTTGTTTATTTATTTTATTAAAAAAAAAAAAAAAAAAACATAAAAACAAATATAATTAAGATAATAGTTTATCATGATTAAAATGCTATCAATTATTATTTTTATGATTTGAAGTTATATCGAATAGCAAATAATATTTTGAAATCATTGGTTTTTAAATTTACACTTATTCTATCATTTAAGACGAGCTTGAAAAGTATTTATTGTCATGAATTTGTGCTACGTTTATTTTTGTATCATTTAATTATTGAATTACACTCGAAAATATGGTATTAAAAAAGAGGGGTTAATAAGAGGCAAATGTAATTTATATGGCTTGGATAAATGGATGATCCTACCACCGACAGTAAAAACAGATTAAATTCAGATAGGAAATAATGGACTCGATGACTTTTAGTGATAATTCGTAGAAAAACTTTTATATATTTTATCGATGGATGAAACGTAATACTACTTGGATGGCACTACCGATTTAGGGAAATATCTTTACTATCGTTTTTTTTTTTTTTTTTGTATTTATAATTTATTTGGCACAGCAAAATTCATGACAATTATATTTTTATAAATTTTTACAAAACAAACGAAGCTACTTAAATGATTTATTTAAATGAGATATAAGTTTTGTACATGTAAAATCTTGATAAAGAAAAATATTTCTTGACAAGGGGGTTGAAGAATACTTTTTGGGATTTTTATGTAGTTTAATTTAATAAACAAAATGACATCGCGTTGTAGTTAAAATGATTTTTTTATCAAAGCAAAAAATTTGAGATATTTGATTGAGAAAATTATGTTTTTGATTAAAAATTATTTTAACTATATTGATCAAGAGTAACAGTTTTATTTACCGCGTTTAAAATTTTTGTTGTAATGCATGTATTTTTTAATAATTAAAAAAAAAAAAGCTGTTCAAATATTTTTGACACAGTGTTATAAATCATCAAAAAGTGTATTTTTTAATATAAAAAACAACAGTAAAATGTTATAATTTTTTCGAAGAAAGCCTCCTTATTGGGGTCGCTGACTGACTAGGGACTGAGACTGGTCCATGGCGAATGTGAAGCTATAACAGACATGTTGTGATTGGTGCTTCCGACAAACCGTGCGTGCGATAAGGCGCCTCTATCTCTAAAACCATTGATCTGTGATCCGAATCTCAGATGACTTTGTGTGTGTGTGCCATAAAATCAAAACCAAAAATGCTAATCTCTTTAACAAAAAAAAAAAAAAAAACCATAAATAAAATAGATATACCATTGGGTCAGGACCCCCTGGTGGTTATGTGTGCTCGAACAAAATACAATCAAATCGAAAATGAAATTGAATTGAATGCAAATTAAACAAAAACAAACAAAAAAGTAAAATAAAAATTGAGTCTGTGAATATAGAGATGTCATATGATGTACAAACTTAAAAGACACAACTTTCTTCTTTAAAAAATACAAATAAAAGTAAGATCAATCTCTTCATTTTCATTTAATAATTAAACAAACAAACAAACAAAAAAAAAAGTAAAAACAAACATCATGTTCCATTCTTGTGGTGGTGATCTGACTGGCATTTTTGCAGGTTTATATAAAAAATGTATATATTTGTTTAATTTTTTTTTTTTTTTTTTTTTTGTTTTTAATAATAATTTTCGAACCCACAAGGTAATGATAAAAGATCAATTTATTTGTGTTTTTGCCAGAAAAAAGTAATTTTTATTTATAAAAAAAAAAGAATTAAAAAAATATTTGAAATATAAGAATCATCGATCAAATATTTTTGTTCTCTTTATGTTAAATGATAAATTATTTATCAATGAGAAATATGTGCGATTAAGAGAGTTAAGAGAAGAAAATCATATTAATTGGTGGCTGTAGTAAGAGTTGATTAATGACTTTATTTATTTATTTTTATTTTTTTTTCCATATCCTTGGTCACACCGAAGTGTAACGAATTTTAGGGGTCTCTATAAATAAATATCCTTGGTCACAAAATTATATAAAACGAAAGAAATAGTAAATTAGGACTCTTGGGCTACAGAAAAGAACTTAAATTTGAGAGTGATGGTCTTTGCCTCTAGTTGATCGTACTTTGGTGGTTTCAATTCTGGTCTGATGTGGTCGTCTCCTCCTCGTCTCTAGCAAACGATAGGATGTTGGAAAGAGAATGGGAGCGAGAAAGTCATCTTCTTTATCAAAATAAATACAAAAAGGATTCGTTAATCAACTCAACTCCAATGATTTTTTAATTTTGAATACACAAAATGTCACCATTAATATGATTTCGGAAATGATTTTATTTATCATAATTTAATTTTTATGTTTTAGTATTTGTTATTTAACATATTTCTGTTTTATATATAATAGGATTTGAAAGATTATATGCGCCAAGCTGGAGAAGTGACTTATGCTGATGCCCATAAGCAACGTAGAAATGAAGGGTAAGTTGTTAATATTTAGATTTTAATTATTTTTCTAATTTATATTTATCTATTAATTTTTTATAGTGTTGTTGAGTTTGCATCACTTGCTGATATGAAGACTGCAATTGAAAAGTTGGATGATACCGAGTTAAATGGCCGCCGTGTACGTTTAGTCGAAGATCGCAGAGGACGTGGTCGCGGTGGACGCTCTCGTTCGTCTAGTAGCCGCTCAAGGTCTCGCTCTCGTAGACGTTCACGTTCCAGGTACTTTATTTTCGTAATTCTGGTAAATTGAATGAACAAAAATTAACTTTTTCTTTATTTCAGGTCATCAAGAAGCCGTTCAAAGTCTCGCAGTCGCTCCAAGTCTCGTGGTCGTTCCAAGTCCAAGTCACCAGTTAATAAATCACGTTCACGGTCCCGATCAAATAATAAATCACGTGATAATACAAAATCTAAATCCCGTTCAAGGTCTTTAAAGAGAGATTCACGTTCTCGTTCCCATTCAATCAAAAATGATTCACGCTCAAGATCACGTTCAAAATCAAAGGCAAAATCTAATTCAAGGTAAATTTTTTTTTTTATTTTTATTGCTTTCTCTATTTAATATTTGTTTACTTTTATTAGAGACCGTTCAGGATCTGAGGAAAAAGACCACAAATCACGTTCACCTTCACCAAAAGATAATGGCGGATCACCAGGTCAAAATAATGAAAGTATGGAAGATTAAATATTTAAATAAATCTTCCGTTACTTTTAGTTTTTATATAATTTGAGTAAAGGGGTGCTTGCCGTAGGGGTTTTTAAATGACTTTATTATTATCAACAAACTTATCATTTTAGTAATAAAAAAAACTACATACATATATATATTTTATATGCGCGTATATTGTAATAAGCAAACTATTTGACGGCACCCCCCATAAGTTATAGAAATAAGTTTAACAAGTTAATATTTCTAAAAAAAAAAAAAAACAAACAAACGTGAAAAAAATACAAAATTTAAATGGGAAATTATTTGTAGGAATTTTTTTTATGTTAATTTCTTTTTTATAGTTAAGACAACAGTACCCAACTAATAGGTACACATTTTAAAAAGGAGAACAAGAAAAATAATTTAATTAATGATTTAAAATTAACAAAGAAATTTAATACTATTAATAATAATAAATGCAAAAAGTAAATAAGAATTTCATTTATAGAAATTATATATATAAATTAACAAAAACTAAAAATTAATATTAATTAATTATGCATATTAGGAAAATTGTAGTAGATGTTGAATTACTATCAGTTGTTTTGATGTTTAATTTTATTTTTCATTCCGATGCATTTTTTTTTTTTAAAAGAAATTCAATTTTTATCTCTAATAATAGTTTATTTTAATAAAAATTTAGATAAATTTACTACTACACACTACAAAATGTTTTTCTTTTCTTTTCTAATTTCTGTTGTTGTATTCGTTTTCTTTCAATATGTATTATAATTTACTCTTTTTTTTTTTTTTTCTTTTTCTATTTAGCTGTTTCTTAAACAAAAAACCATATTGGTACAATGTAATTTAATAAATAATAAAAATAAAATAAATATTAATTTGTAAGATAATCGTGCCTTTTGTTTTTATTTTATTCTTTGTATATATAAATACACTTCACATTCAAATTAAATATTAATTCTGTATGGAATTTTTTTGTTTGTTGTTTTCTATATAAATAAGCAGACTGGTTGTTTACTTTTATTTTTATTGGCAAGAAAAAAAAATAAATTCCATTGAAGACAAATGCGAGATTCGTATCCGTAGACCTTTTTGTTTACACAATTTCACATAATTCATCATAATTTTTCACAAGCATATTTTTCATGACATTACTAAAATTCGTTAATGAGCATGGCTTATCACAATTTGGTATATTTATATCCTTTGGAAATTTATCATCACTATTAAAATAATAAACGATTTTAATTTCATAATCATCATCATACACATAACTATGGTGCAATTCAAACGCAATTGCTGATGCCAAATCCGGCTTTTTACTTGTCTCACTTACAATATTTAATGTTTTTAACATATTTATAATTGTAACATCGTGCCCTGAATATATGTAAATATTACGTTTTAATAAATTATTAATATTATTCTTGATTATAAACATTTTATCAATAATTTCGGTTAATAAGACGCCACCCTTGACACGTTTCATATATGTTGTCTCCGTTAATATATCTAAACTTTTTTCAGCTAATAACAATAGTTTTTCTGGGTAAATACCCTCTGTCCAGTCTGGTAACTCTAAGCCAGCCTTCTCCTCAATTTCTAATGTATTATACAAAAATTCAACATCCAATACTGTACTGATATTCTGGGAAATTAATTTAAAGATCATCACGTATTTAATAATAATTATTACGTTTTATTATATTGTTACCTTTCCAGTGTTCTTAGTAAGGAGTTTAAATAATCCATCGTTTTTTTCATTAAGATCTCTTAAATCTTTTGTTGGAGTCGTGTATAATCTTTTTAACGCTTCCTCATATTTAGGGCATGCTTTTTTTTGTGCTAATAACTATAAATTATGTTTTATTATGACTGAATTATTTTACTTTCAAGGATATCTTACATTATCTCTGTCACGCGGTAATGAATTAATTGGTATTGGCTGCCATAATACAGGTAATGGATTATTATTATCTAATGGTGGCATAAAACCTGCTAATAAACTTTCGGTACTCATTAGACAACGTTCAGATGCACTACTCAAAACGTACATATTCTCTTTAGTATATAATCCATTTGATGGTAATAAACGATAGTAGCGGGATCGTAGATTTTTACCTAAATTATACATTTGTTGAGATCCTTTCTAAAATAAAATGAATTAGAAATCAATTGACAGAACAATTACTACGATCATACATTTGATAAAGATCCAAGGCCTCCAGGCCATTGATAGTTTATATGAGGATCATTTGGATAAAGTTCTGTCGGAGAACGATCACCATGTCTGTTTATCTAAAATTAGTAAATTTATAATAAATCAGTCATTTTTTTTTTTTAATTATATTTAAATAAAATTAATATTACAATTGCAACCATCCGTAATGTTCTGATACTTTCATCATCATTACTATCACCAAAGGCTAAATAAGCGAACATTACTGTTAACAATGCAATACCTAATATTATAACAGATATTTTTATTCCTTTCCGTCCTGGATCTAAACATTCCCCCATTTTTGCTTTGTAATTAAAACTAAAATAAAATTCAAATAACACAGTAACTAATTTATTTAAAACTACAAGTAATAATAAATTACATAATTAAGTACAAAAAATACAAAAGTAGAAAATATGTCAAATGTCAACAAATAAAGTAAGAAAGATAAAAGTATAAAATTGACATTCTCTTGTTTCTTTTAAACAATTAAATTTAAAGTAAAATGATTTATTTATATTTACATATTAAAAATGGCGGTTTATTTAAATATCACTTTTTGACGATCATTTTTATGAGTCGTTTGTATTTTTTTGTTTCGTTTTATACATTGTTTAATGCATCGAACCTTTATCTTCTTCGTATAAGAAAAATATTGGAATTTTAATATCATTTCCCATATCAACGTATTCCATATGACTTATTAATTGTGTTGCAGCTAAGCCATAAAATAATGTTGGTAAACCTTTAAAAGAAATAATTTTAAAATTTTTTTAGCCATAAATTATTATTCCTGTTATTAATTTTAAAAATTAATTAAATTTACCTAAGTTAATTATTTTAAGAACACGAAAAAATTTGTCATCTACAGATAAATCCTCATATGGTCGTTTCGTGCAATGATATTTTATATATGGAAAACAGCCAGTTCTTAAAATGTGATAATTAACATTATTTTCTAAGGTCCAATTAAAATGTGACAATCCTCTCTGATCATTAACAACATCTCTATACTATAAATTACAAAAATTAAACAATTACATAACGAAAATTAAATTGATTAAATAATCTATATATTACACGAATAAAGTAAGATGTCCATGGTGGTTCATTGCACTGTTTTATATAAGCATTTAATACTTCCGAAGCTTTAGGTCGTTTCATTATATTTTTAAACATTTTCCAACCAAAAATAAAAAAGAATTTCTGGCGATCACAGCAAATAAATTTTTTCAATATTTCGGGGATACAGGTTAAATAAGTGACATTCGCGATTCTGTTTTGAATTTTTTTAATTTTAGTTTTTTGTAAACAAAACAAAGAGGCTGAATTCTTTTATTTCATGCTATGCAAATTATTCGCAATGCACTCAATCAAATATATTCCAACAAAATTAGTAATTGTGAATGATTATATTAGCTGTCAAAAAGTTTCTGTTTATCTGTCAAAGTAACTTAATCACCATTGATAATTGTGAAAGATTTATTTTCTATCCTTAATAAATAAAAAATATAAAAATAATTTCAAATAAAGTTTTCTTAATTAATAATGGATTTACCATATGCTCCGTTAAGTGAAGCCTGTGCTAAGGCATTAGGTGATAAAACATATGATAAACGAAAGGCAGCGGCTATGGAAATTGAAAAGTTTGTTAATGCATAAGTAAATTATTTCTGATTCAATGGTTACATTTGAATGAGTTTAATTTTAGGATGGTCAGCGAATTTAATAATGCAAAAAATATGAATCAAATAAAAAAACTGCTAAATGTACTTGGACGTGATTTTGCAACATCTAGAGATGCACACAAAAGAAAGGGCGGTTTAATTGGTTTAGCCGCAACAAGTATTGCATTAGGAAAAGTAGGGCAGAAATTAAAGAAACCCAATTCCAATGAAAATAAATTCTTTTCTTTTTTAAGGACTCCGACAAATTTATACGCGACCTTGTTGATCCAATATTGAATTGTTTGTCTGATGCTGATTTACGCGTTCGGTATTTCGCTAGTGAATCTTTATACAATGTGGTTAAAGTGGCTCGTGGTGACATTATACCACTATTTCCAGAAATATTTTCAGCATTAAGTCGTTTGGTTACCGACTCTGATCAATCTGTTAAAAATGGAAGTGAATTATTAGATCGTTTGTTAAAAGTAATAAATGGGAAACCTAAAAATAAAAGATAATTTGTAATAAACACCAAAAATAATATTTTTTTCAGGATATCGTCACGGAATCATCACAAACATTTGATTTAGACGCTTTTATACCCTTGTTACGTGAAAGAATTTATACGAAGAATTCATTTGCTAGACAATTTGTTATATCATGGATCTCAGTATTAAATGCTGTTCCCGAAATCAATATGGTTATTTACTTGCCGGAAATATTAGATGGATTATTCCAAATGCTTGAGGATAATATGATTGAGATACAAAAAATGCAAGTTTATCGAAATTCCATTTAAAGTTGCCTATTTATTTAATAATTTAATTGTGTTTAAAGGTGTGAAACGCTGTTGTCACAATTTTTACGAAACATTCGCAATGATCAAAGTGCAAAAACTAGCATCGATATATTCAATGCATCTATGATAAATATATTGATAGGACATGCCCAGTCTAATAATGAATTAATTCAAGTTTGTTTGTTCAATTAAAATAAATTTTGAAGTCAGTTCTTCTTATGTTTATTCTTTAGTTTACAGCAATATCATGGATAAAGGAATTTGTACAAATATCAAGTGTTGATATGTTACAGTTTACAAGTGGTATATTTACAGCAATTCTACCATGTTTGGCATATGAAGGAGATTCTAGAAAACGTATATGACTCTGTTTAAAATATTTTTATTTTCCTCAAAATTAATAAAAAAAATTCTTTTCATTTTATAAAATGTAGATATTAAAGAATGTGCATTCAATGTAAATAAAAATATGTTGGAACTGGTAACTAGCCAATGTAATATCAATAAAAATTTAAATAATCTAGACTTAGATACGGTTATGGAAGTATTAAGACAATATTTAGGACATAATTCTGTACATACAAAAGTTGCGGTTTTAAAATGGATTCACCATTTATTTACAGAGATACATAGTGAAGTAAATTTATTTCTAAAAAATTGATTTATTTTTTTTTTTTAAATAATAATAAAAATGTTTTTTTTTATTTAAAAGATGTCTGCATATGCAATAACATTATTTCCTGTACTATTGGGTATTTTATCAGATAGTTCTGATGAAGTTGTATTACAGGGTTTAATTGTTTTAGCAGAAATTGTAAATGCATCAAATGTTGAAAGTTAGTTTCTTTTAAAAATTATGATTTATTAAATTTATTTAATTGTTTTCTCTTACAGAATCTAGTTTTAATCAAATACATTATAGAAAATTTCTAGTTAATTTATTAAATTTATTTAAAGAAGATAAACCATTCCTAGAGAATCGAGGTTCTTTTATAATAAGGTTTTTTTTCTTTCTACTTTTCATTACTTAATTAATTCTATTTAAATTATTTTTTTTTTACTATTCTAGACAATTATGTGTTTTATTAAATCCAGAATATATCTATAGATCATTTGCTGAAATATTATTAGAAGAAAATGTAAACATAAAATTCTCTTCAACAATGGTCCGAATATTAAATATGATTCTACTAACATCAACTGAATTATTTGATTTACGGAATTTATTAAAAGATATAAAAAATAAGAATTCAAGCTCATTATTTATATGTTTATATAATTGTTGGTCACATTGTCCAGTATCTACATTATCATTATGCTTATTAGCACAATGTTATCAACATGTTTCCGAATTAGTCATCATATTGTATCCTTTTAAAATTACATTAAATTTTTTTGTATTATTATTCAATTCGATGTTTTCTTAACAATAACATTTTTTAATTATAGTGCTGATTTAGAAATGTCAATTGAAATATTAACGGAAATTGATAAATTGGTGCAATTAATTGAATCACCAATATTTGCATGTACGTACATATATAAATAACACGAAAATTTATTCAATTTAGGTCAAATTTCATTATAATTATATTATTTGTATTTCAGCATTACGTTTAACATTGGTTAGTCAAAATAATTCCGATGCACAATATTTAGCACAAGCATTATTTGGTATTTTAATGTTATTACCACAAACGGATGCATTTGATTTACTTAAAAATCGTTTACAATGTATACCAACGCATTGTTGTAATAAAAATAATGACACAAAGTAGTAAAAATTATAATTAATCGATAATAATCTAACAGCAGCTGCTAATCAATTTTCGTTTCTTTTCTTTTTAGTAAAACTATAATATCAATACAGGAACAAAGTAATATTGATTTTATTGGTTTGTTGACACATTTCAAAGAGATACAGAATAAACATCATCAACAACGGATAGCAAATCGAAAGAAAAAAGTATCATTATGGGATAGTGGTTCTATTAAGGAGAATTTAATTCATTAACAATATTTACAAAGTATTTAACAAATTTTTTTTTTTCTTTTAATTTTATTTAAAAATTCTTATTTCGCTAAAACAGGATTCGTTTTTTTTTTTTTTTTTATTAACAAAGTTTATTTTAATTATTATTTATTTTGGAGAGGAAAAAAAAATTGTTTTTAAATTGAATAAAAAAATTATTATTTAGTCATTAGGAAAATTAAAAATTTATTTCTTTTTCAATGTTTTTTTTTTTTATTTTCATTTTTTAATTTTTACACTAAAAACACAATTTATGTGTGACACAAAAAAGAAAAGAAAATGAAAAATAAATAAAAGAAATTAAAAAAAAAAAAAAAATGGCTTTAACAATTGTTGGAACCTTCCTCATTAAAATATATAAAAAAAAAAAAATTAAACAAACAAAAAAAAAATGTTTACTGTCTTTTTCTAATTATTATTATTTAATTAATAATAATTTCCATATCCACTCCACTGACCATAGCCGCTGTATCCTGATTGAGCATATTGTCCCCATTGGCCATAGCCATAGCTATTATTGTCACCACTACCACCGCTACTACCGCCAGTGTATGATTGATAACCAGCAGTCGGTGTACCACTACCGCCGTAATAACCAGATGCCGCTGTACCTTGACCAGAATTAAAATTATATGAACTATTATAGCTTGCAGAGCTTGTTGTCACGGGTAATGGCGGATTTGCAGATTCTTTTGTTGTCGTCTTTTTCGGTGGACTTGCTTCACTATAAAATTTAATAAAATTTCAATTTATTTTTACTCTTAAATAAATAATAAAATAAAAAATTAAAATACAAACCTTGACTTCTTTTTATTTTCATTCGCTTTTGTAAGTAGAACTTGTAATAAACGTTGTGCTTCCTGTAAACCTTTAGCTTTACTACCGAAATCCTCTAAGAATTCAACTTTTCTTTGGGCAAATAATATCTTCTGTTCTAATTCTATACATTCGCGATTCATAAAATTATCCATTATTTCTATAATTTCGTTTTCGTCAACATTTGAACGTTGTAATGCTAAATCAATCATTTGTAATGCTACACGTGTATTCGTCGGATCCTTTTCTAAGGCTGTTTTTAATATTGTGATCGCCATATCAATATTATTATAAATTTTATTTAAAAATCTTGCATATTTTATAGATAAACTACTTGATATACTTTTATTTTTTGATGTTGATATATAATAATCATATAATTCAATACATTTATTAAAGTCATTACGTCGACGTTCTAAATTTATACGTCTATATGCAACTTGTAATATATTTGGGCAAATTTTTTCTAAATTTGTTAGTATATCCGCAGATTTATCAAAATTATTATTGCACTCTTCAAAGGCGGACCACAATAAATGTAAACTTGGTTTATCTGGATGATGTACAGTACAAGCTCGTTCATATACATCACGAGTTTTAATCAAAAGCTCATCTTTGTTATCTGTATCATTTTCATCAGTTATATTATCATATTGTAATTCTAAATAACGAATTAATTTTAACCAGAACTCATCGTATAATGCACAAGCAATTAAACAACGTTCAAACAATACTAATATACGTTTACGATCACCCTGCTCAATTTCATAATCTAAATATTCTTTCCAATTTTTTAATTGACATCTCTCTAATGGCTTCACATGGAAATAAGGTCTTTTAATACCTTCCTCATATGTCCAACGTGCTGTTACAGCAACAATTGTTAATTTATGAATTTTTTTACGTATTAACAATATTTTGTCTTTAATCGCTTGACCTTCTTCCTCATTTTTAATTGCATCATCGGCTTCATCAACTGGATCAATTACAGATACACCATCATTTACTGCATCATTTATTGTGGTGGATGTTGTTGTCGTCGTCGTAGTACTTTCTTCAACTATTGTATCATCTTCTGTTTTTTCTACAACAATTTTTGTTTCTTCTTCTAAGGAATTTAATTTTTCATCAACTTCCGAATTTTCACTATTTTCAATTTTTCCATCAGTATCCATTTTTTGGTCTGTCTCTTCTGCTTCAACAGGATCAACAATCTTATCACGAACCTCTTTACGTAATTTTTTAAACTCTTCAACACTTATTAAACTTGCTACAGGATTATTATTAACTACTTCTTGAAAACTACAAACAAAAAAGAAAAGAAACAAATTTTAAAATTATTATCATATTAAAATAAAAATGTATTATTAATTTACCTATCAAAATGTCCATTATAACCCTGGGTTGGTGTTGCTAACAAACGATCATATATTTGTACAATATTTATAATACGTTTACCTTCTGTTTCCCATTTAATATATGCTTCCCATAGTTTATCCGAACGGAATTCCAAACCACAAGCATTTAATGCTCTTTCAAATTGTGAACGAATATTATTTTCATCATCATTATAATTTGTTTTCACGTGTGTTAAATAATGAATCCATAAATCAACAGATAATGGTATTGCTTTAAGCCCTCTTTCAAATACCTATATTTATATTTATACATTGTTTGGTGGTTTTTTTTTTTTTTATTTTTTATATTGTATTTAATTATTTATTTATATCAGATTAATATAAAAAAAGAAGAAAAGAAAAAAAAAAAAAAAAAAAAAAGAGAAAATTTATTAATTAGATAATGCAATTAGAATTTCCTTAATTTTAACTAATTATTTTATTTAAAATTTTTTTTAATTAAATTTATTAAAAAATTAAATTAAAGAAAATTATTAAAAACAAAATAAAAAAAAAATTTAATTATATATTTATATATTGTAAAAAAATGTTTTGTAAATTTTATTATTATTTGGCGAACCTTTTTCATTTTTGTTTGAGTTTTTTGTTTTTAACGGTCATATATTTGTTGTTGTTTCTCTAGGGTCTTTTTTGTTTTGTTTTTTTTGTTATCGTATAAATATCCAACGATGAGATTTAATTTTTTTTTTTTATTTTTATATTTATATAATAAATAATCAATCAATATGTTTTCTCTTAAGTTTTTGTAATTGAATACATGAACCCAATAATTGAGCTTCAATAAAAATCAAAATAAATAAAAAAAAAAAAAAAAACAAAAACAAAAAACTCAAAAATGTGCACCAAAGAACCAAAATATTTATTTAGACAAAGTATATTTCCCAGTAAATCTCTCACAGTATCTATCTTGGATGTTGGGTCGTTTTTACTATTTATTTTTTGTTTATTTATTAAAACTAATTTTTTTTTTGGTATTTTATTTTTCAATATTTTTTTTTTATCAGAAAAATAAATTAATTCAATATAATATATTATCACAATACGTTTTTTTTTTTTTTTTTTAAATTAATTAATTAATTTTATAGTAAAAAAAAAAATATCAAAGAAAAATAAAATAGAAAAATGTTAATCACAAATATATTAATATTATTATTATCACAGCATTTTTTCATCACGTTTTTAAAGAGTCTAATCAATTAATCAACACAAACAACAACAACAATACAAAAAAAGTTACATTTTTCTATTTTGTTTTTACTTTTTCATTTTTTTTTCTTTTTTAATAAACATATAACATTTATATATATATTATTAATACACATATATATTTATATAATACGTATTTTGAATAATTAATAAATAACTTTTTTTGTTCAACATAAAATTAAAGGGATAATTAAAATATATATATTTTATTTTATTTTTTATCTAGAAGTAGCTCATTGTGCAGAAATTACAGCAAACTGTGCCCTTGAGCGTTAGCTGCAGATTAAGAATTATTTTATAAATAAATAATATAAATTAACAAAAAAAAACTATTCTTAATTAGTAAATAATTAAATAATTTCACGTATTCCAACATAATATATTACATTATATTTCAATTAAAAAAATGGTATATTATATAAAAAAAAAAAATAAATAAAATGAAAATTATTTTTATAAAACATTTCAACTAACCTCTTCACATTTATTTTTATTTCCTTTCTTTTTCTCATAGTCAGCATATTTACGCCAATAACCATAACAATATGGATAATGTGCTAAAAATGCATCATACGATTCACGAGCAGCCTCGATATCATTCTAATAATTAAAAAAATTTTTGTAAAAATGTTTAAATAATTAAGCACACCCAATAATAATAACTTACTTCTTGATCAACGTATTGTAGTAGATATGTCCAAGCTGTAAAATCTGCTGGATCATCATTCACAGCTTTCCAATATTTATCCAACTCTGGTAATACCTTTTTTTTCTCTACTTCCGGATCTTTTTCTATTCAAAAAAAAAAAAGATGTAAGACAAGGTTATAGTAGTAGTTTTTATGCTTATTAAATCTTTTTCAAAATTACCTGTATCACTTTCTACTTTTGATTTCTTCTCAGGTCCTTCAGTGCTTTCTGTTGGACTACCTGGATCATAACCTTCATCGACTTTTCTTTTAGCCGATTCTTTTTTACTAGATGCTGGTAATTCATCTTCAGATACAACTTCTGTATCTGCAGGTAACTCAGCTAATTTTGGTCCCGGTAATTCGTCATCAGATACTTCTTCAGCATCTTGTACTTTTGGTTGTAATGGCGCTGGTAATTCATCTTCAGAAACCATTTCTGCATCTAAGTCACCTTTACTACTATCACGACTATCTTGTCCATTTGGCAAGTCTTCAGCAATGGCATTATCAGTATTACTTGACACACTATTGTCTTCAATATTATTTTCATCACTCATTTGTACCATCATTTCAGAATTATCTTGTGCATTATCTATAATTTTGTCTCTAGATTTCTCATCGTCTGATTTTTTTAAAGATCGATCTCGATCACCAAAATGATCATGTAATTCAACTTCTGATACTTCATTCTCATCAACACCCGATGGTAAACTATTAGCATTATCTTCTGCAGCCAAATTTGCAAAAAAGAGGTTATCAATAGAATCTCTCGAGTTCGGATTAGGAATGTTATTTGTTTCTTCTTTGTCTGCTGAAGATTGTTCATAAAGTAGAGTTATATCTGATGGCAACTCTTCGAATGTATAAGGTGAACTTTTTTCATCAGGTTGTATTTGTTCTGCATCATTATTTACTTCAATTTCAGTTTGCATATTTTCTTGATCATTATCATGTTCAGTAGTTTCTTCATGTATATCAGTTTCGTGAATTATTGTAAGTTCTTGATCCATAGCCTAAAAAAACACAATTTAAAAAAATCAATAAATAATATAATAACAACTTACAAATTTAATGGAAACAATAACAATAATAAATCAGTTGGCCCTTGCTATGTCATCATATTTTCTTTTAATAAAAAAAAAAATAAAAATCTGAGATCGAATGGAACAACGTCACTTTCAATCTTTAGCAATGTTTTGCATCATTTTTATTAAATTATTATTCATTTGTAATGCATTTTCATATTAATTTTATACCTGTTCATGTTCTTGTTCCTGAGTAGTTTTTCTAGTTCTTCTTGTGCTTCTAGGAGTCGAAGGAAGTGTAGGTGCATTTAATGTTCTACCGGATCGTGTCCTACGTCCAACTACAAAATTGAAATAATTTAATAATATAAAACAACAAAAAAAAATGCATTTGTTTGATCGAAATAACAAACTTAGCAGCGTGGTATTATGGAATAAAACAAAAAAAAAAACAATTAATGGCGACGATTGTCAAAATTTTAACAAACATACTGCACGAATTTATGTTATGTTTTATACATTTTATATATTATAATTACTGCATTTATTGTTACTTATCATTTTATATATTATTTTTCAATAAAGATTATATTATATTATTATAATTACCGGTTTCTTCTGGAACGATATTATCATCATCACTTATTGACGCCATTTTTATTATTTTAGGAATAACAAAATTTCAATTACAGAAATTCGCAGTGCATTTTTAACTGCGCGCGCAACAACAAATAGCGGACAAAATGCAAAGTGTTCCATATTTTTGACCATTTGACTATATAAACATAAATTCGTAGTTACTTGACATTGAAGTTCATGTTTATCCAATTTCATTTTCATACGTTTAATACAACAAAATTTATTTAATATAGTATTAATCATTTCAATTTATTCACTATTAAATTAAAATGGATTTAATTTTGCTAATTTTTCGAAAATGCATCTTTCGATAAAAGAATAATTTTTTATGTGTTGGCACATTTGTTTTTTTTATCTCGAAATATACTTCACTCAATTTATATTGTCAATATAAATTCAAAATATATATTATTTATAACAGCGTCATTAAGCATTAAAATTTAATTTTATTAATAAATAGTTATTTATATGAGTTTATTTTGTATTAAAGTTTATTTATTAAAAATACATTATTTTTATTTTCTTTAAAAGTATATAGTTGCCTAGTTATAACTTTGCACAATATTTGCTAAAATAGAGGTAATGAAATCTAGTGGCTAAATCATGAGAACTAGAGTTAAAGAAAAATTATTAAATTGGGGCGACAAACCAGTTGATGCTACAAAAAATAGTTATGCAAAAGAAACTATAAAATGTTTACCTAAAAATGTGAAAAATAATAATAAAAATAAAATAAAACAGAATAAAGATTTAAAAACCGGTGAAACAACAAACAAAATATTGCATAAAATTCAAATTCCAGATAAAAAATGTTATGTTCGATTAAAAATTATCGACAAAAGCACATTAGAAAAATTATTAAATGTATCAAAGGAGTTTGTTGTTGAAAAACATATTCCCCAACCTAGCTGTTATGTCAAATTACAAAAAATCAAAGAAAATTTAACTGAAAAAAAATCCACAACAATAATCCGTAAAAATGTTGCGCCAATTTATAAACAGGTAGAAGTAAAGGAAAGTGTAAATGCAATAGATGAATATGATTTTGTATGCGATGTAAATAGTGAAGAAAATGTTAAAAAAAGGAAAAATACAAAGATTACGAAAAAGGATCCAAAATGGAAAATTTTCAATGATAAGAAAAAGTTGTTACAAGCAAATAAAAAAATTAGAGCCGTAAGAAATGTGAAGAAAAAAATATTAACAAACCTGGAGGTTGAAGAGTTTTGTAATACTGTTTTAGAAATAAATAATAATATTGAGAAAAGAATAAAGACAAATTCTGTAGCGGACAAGTCACATAATATATCTGAATTATTAACACCGTCTAAAATTGTTGAATCTAATAATTCAGACATAATAAGAACTAATGATGTGCCAAAAATACCATTTAATAATACAGTAAATAATATATCATTTAATCCAGTTTATTATTCATCACCGTTTCGTTACCAGATTGCTGAAAAAATGTTTCGAAAACATTTTCCACAATCATCGTCAACACCAAAAATGAATATAAGAAACAATAATACTGAGAATAATATATCAAATATTGAAAATATATATCCGTTGGTTGTAAATACTTCAAGTAATAGTAATAGTAAAGTTTTAAAATCAATATTAAAACCTAGTAATAGGTCACCATTAAAAGAAATAAATCAATCAGTTAGTTTTTTTGATAAAATAAAATTTAATTCACAAGTACCATCAAAAGAGAGTTTCCATGATGTTGAAAAAATGTTATTAAATGAATTTAAATTATCAAATAGAAAGCCAGGAGATATAAATAATTCAGTTATTAATAATAGTACAAATACTAATCATTTAAGAAATATAATCTTTGGTAATTCTAACATTTCTGAAAATAGTTATAATAATTCAGTAATAGATAATACTTTAGATAATATTGAAAATGAATCTGTTATTAGCAATAATATTGTAGAAGAAATAAGTATTGTAAATAAGGAAAATAATATAGCATACGATGATAATGAAAATAAGGATAAAGGAACAAATTTACGATATGAAATATTAAAAGATTTT
This sequence comes from Ptychoptera albimana, assembly GCA_961205885.1. Taxonomy (NCBI): domain Eukaryota; kingdom Metazoa; phylum Arthropoda; class Insecta; order Diptera; family Ptychopteridae; genus Ptychoptera; species Ptychoptera albimana. The sequence goes on along the minus strand of OY540805.1, from coordinate 18,688,249 downwards.
AATGTGTTCGATGATGATGATGATAATAATGATAATATTGATGAAAATAATGATGAATTGGATTTAGTAAAAAGAATCCCTTTAAAAAATACCCTAAAAGAAAGATTAAAACAATTAAGAAAAAAACAGACAATGAATAGGATTATTAAACCACAACCAAAACCTATTCCGACCATATTTACAACAAATATTAAACAATTAGATATCCGCGATGTTATTCAAAATAACGAGAAAAACACTGAACCAATTGAATTATTTGAACCGTTTCCTGATAATGATGTAGAAATAGTACATTATAATAATGTAAGTAAAATTAATGAATTAATTAATAATGTAAGGTAATATTAATTAAATTTATTTTCGTCTTTTTTCTTTTAGAAAAATCGTCGTAGCTATGGTTTACCGAATAAGCGTAAACGTGTTAAAACAATTACAGATGAAGAATCCGATGCTGAAGAAATGATTGTTAAAAAGAAAAATGTGAAAAAGAAGAAAAAGGTTTGTGTGTGCATTTATTAGAAAAATTATTAAATAATTAATTAAATTTCTGTTTTTTTTTCTAGGATATTGAATTTGATATGGCAATAGCTGAACTTAATAAAACTTTTGCTGAAGTAGACACGTATAATTTAATTATTGAATAATTTAGGTTTTGTTCAAAATTTATTAATTTTTTTTTTTTTAATTAACATTTATTTATTATTGAATTTAAGATTTTTTAACTCTATATTGTTTAACCAGTTTATAACAAATTATATTTTTCTAAAAAAAAAAAAAATTTTTTTCTTTATTTTTTATTCAATAAAAAGCTTTTAAGGAAAATTTCGTTTTTTTTTTTTCTTTTATTTTAGTTTTAATTTATTTTTGAATATATTTAGATTTTTTTTAAATATTTTATTTTATTTCAAAACATAAAAATCATGCTGAATCTTTGCAGTGTTACTGCATACAAAATCGTCTTTGTTCATGTATGGCATTTAAAATCCGGGTTCGATTTTAAAAAAAAAATCAAGAACTCATAACTTGTGAAATTAATTTTTTACGGCCAAACTTGTAGAACAAAGCAGATTAGGTACCAAAGAGTATTCCTGCAAAGTTTCAGCTCATTTGAAAACCATTTTTTTTCCTTACACTCATACCGTAGAACAAAGTCATTTTTGTGGCTCAAAAATTATTCATGAGTATCAGCTCATTTAAAAATACTTTTTTATTTCTGCCAAGAATAGAAAAAAAATAATTTTTACATTTATTAACATAATTCAATTGTACAACCAATAGTAAATGTTTGCCTAGTTTTAAAATTACTAAAGTAGTGTAAATTCAAGAGTGTGTTCCATTTTTTTATGGTTTGTTAGTTCAATTATTACACAAAAGTTAATTCAGGTCGGTAAATAGTTTTTGTTATAATAAAATTCATTTTAAAGTGCTGGATTCTGTTGAAAAAAAAAATAAAAAAAATATTTTTTTTTCTCTTCGTCTTTTTATGAATAATTTATGTTTTTTATGACAATAACAAAAAAAAAAAAAAAAACATATTCGTAAGGTAGAAAAAGCAAAAGCAAGAAAAACACTTTTTTTTTTTTTTTTCTTTTAAAAGAACATCTTGCCATTTTGCTATTTTATTATTTTTCTTATAAGCAAAACGACAAACAAAAGTAACCAAACAAGAAAAAAATTCTGCCAATAATTTGAAGTGCATACTTTCGGTTGAGATTTTTTTCATTTAAATTTTTCAACAATAGCAACTTGGTTATTATTATTTCTAAGGACAACACACATACACAATAATAATAATAATAATAAAAGCGAACTTTTTTTTTTCTTTAGCAGAAAACTTAATGAAAAAGAAAATTTTGTTATTTTTCATATACTTTGTAGATAATAAAAATCAATGGCTTTAAGGCAGGCATTCTTTAGAAGTCGCATGAATATTTACATTTTATTTTATTTTATTTGTTTTTTTTTATTATTTTATTGTGAATGTTTAAAAAAAAAAACAAAGTAAATTTATTATTAATAAAATTCTCAAAATTGTGTTTATTATGTATCGTGTGGCCCTTTTGTTACGGATGACATAATTACGGATAAGGGCAGTTGAATGTAGTAAAGAAGAAGATATTAAATATTAAATTTACTTGGTGCATTCTTTTTGATTCGCTAAGGGAAACAAACATTACTTTTTTTAAAGTGAAGTTACAAGCTTTAAGTGGGACAACAATTGACTTCCATTTTGTAGCGATTGGATTGAAAATGCCGGTTTTTTGCCGTGCTTATCTTATCCATTGTGATCGTTCGTGTGGATTAATAAGGTGCATTTAGCGCGTAAATAAGGAAGCATGATGTCCGCAACTTCTTTTGAACAGTGTCCTGAGTTATATTTATAAAAAATAATAAGGTCAGCCATGGTGCATAAGCGAATCAAGCTTTTTTTTTTTGTTATTTCCGTAACCGTTATCTTTTAACGTAGCTCCCCAAACATTAATTAATTAATTAATTCGGGAACTTAGCAATGCTACTAACATTTGCCAAGTTTGACAAAATGACAAACTCTCCCCACTGTCTATATGTATAACCCAATTCTGTTATTTATTTCCCATTAAATAATATTATTAATAATAATGAATAATAAAGAAAAAAGTTATTTATGTTGCAATAATAAATAAACAAATTAGCACCTTATTTTATTTTATATTTACTGTTTATTAACTATTTAATCTAGTTTTATGACTGTAATTCGATTTCTGTCTTAAAATATTCTGAAAAAGAATTTTTTTTTCTTCTATTTTTTTTTTTTTGATGTTGATAAGAATTTTATGTTTATTTGTTATTTTGATTATGATTTCGGTACATTTTTCTATGGTTAATACGTTGATGTATTTTAGATATGTTTTTACTGGCTTATTCCTTATTTCTTTCTACTTTTATTAAGATTACTATGAGCAAAGTGTAAACAAAAAAAAAAAAAAATTATTATTATTTTTGAAGATTTTCTCATCTCTTTTTTTTTTTTTTTTTCTGTAGTTTTTATATTAGTTTTGTTTGGTTGTTTGGTTGTATCACCACTATTTTTGGATACACGATAGATTCACTTTTAAGTGTTTTTCTGTAGTTTCATCCTCGATATTTATTGATTATTTGTACGTGTATACACAGTGTATACACAGTGTATTTTTGGAGTACCCTTAAACCAGTTTATTTTATTTTTGAGTTAGAAAACTGATTTAACTTCATATTTGTGCTTAAATATAAAACGTATTTTTTTAGCCTAGTAAATCCTACTTTTTAGATTCAGTATTTTTTTTTTATTCAAGGTGTGCATAATAAACAGAACTAAGTTTAAGCTTTAACGTAAGCTTTTCTCAAGATCCTTTTTTTTTTTGTTTTGCTATTAAGCTATGCAATGCTTTAAACTAAATCAAATTAAAGCATTTATTTAATTAAATTTGTTACTTTTCAGTTATTTTTATGAATAATTATTGTTAAACGAATCAAATATTAAATAACCTTGTGGGGATGGGCGATGGTGCTCTTTTGTAAATAAAACACCATTTTGTCTAGAAATTTCAACTAGCAAACAATTAATAAATATCATTAATATTAAACAAACACTATTTATAATAGATTATTTACAATTGTAATTAATTAAAAAAATTCTATTTAATTATATTAATATTTTCGATCAATTATTTATGTCACTTTTAAATTATTAATGCTATCCGTTTGATTTTAATTTAATTAATTATTTGTATATAATATATTTTTTATAAAGTAAATTTTATTGCTGTATTTATGTCAATTAAATAAGGGATGATAGTTAAATGTATCGAATTTTCATATATTTATTTAATGTTTGCATTTGTTTTTTTGTCCCCTGTTAATTCGATAATTGAAATTTTTGTTTTTAATACGATTAATACTATTTACTGTTTTCTTCTTTTTTTTTTAATACACTAATCCGCTTATAAAGCTTTTAATTGTAAAAATGAATAATAAATTCAGTTAATTAAAAAAAAAAATGATTGATTTTAGCCAGTAACAGATAATTATTGATGAAAAATATAAAAATGTTAAACTCCTCATCACCTACTAATGCTAATAATCTTTTATAATAAAGTTTTCTATCTACCAGGTAAATATCACATATTTTATCCAATTTTAGATATTATTAGTCATATGAAACACATCTTCGTTTAATTCTGTTGTATTCATATAGCGTTGACAAAATTTTACATCTAGCTATGGGAATTTATATTATAAAATATAATTAAAAATTGACTACGTTTTACATGGTTATTATATATAACAAGATAAATCATAAATAAAACATGTGTGGTATATTATATAATATGAATATATAACATATATTTAATATTAATTATAAGAGAAATAGTTATTTTTGTAATCTAAACAAAAAAAAAAAAAAAAAACCTTTGTGTCTGGTAAAACATTTACATAGAAATTAAATTAAAATGTTAAACATTTTTTTTTCACTTATTTTACCTGTCATCGTTATTAAAATGACGTATGTAGATAAAATATTTGTCAAATGTAATTATGTTCATCGGAAAAGCTGTTAGGATTTTGGTTAAAATTTTATTAATTAGAAATAAACCAAAATGTTAATTTAAATTGTTAATGTTTTTAAGGAAACTTCAATAAATTTCTATAGTATCATTATAATAGTGTATTTAAATTGAGGAACCTTAATATAAATTTATTTGTTTTAGTAAACAAAAAAAAAAAAAAATTTGAGGACACTTTACTAGAAAACTCTTTACTACTCATACTTCCATCATAAGATCTGTATAAAAATAAAATTGTTTCGCTGGTTTTTACAATCTAATATTCTGTGATAACAAAATGCATTTTGAATTGTACAGAAACGTGACTTAAGTTTATATAAAATAATAGTTTTCGAGTTCATGCTAATTGGTATCCTGTTTAAATTTTATGTTTAATTTTAAGTGTTTTCTATTCATTATTTTAAGTGACTTAAATGTTGGTTGACTGATTTAAGTATTTTTCTAGTATTTCATTGAAAACTAATGTAATTCCGTTGCCAAACACCTGCTTTATATATTATTGACAAAAAAAAAATCTGCTTAAATTACATTTTATAAGATTTACCCTTGGTAACATAACATAATTCATCCATTTTAATTAATTTATTAATTACATTTCTTTGTTTATATAAATTTTCATTTTAAATATTTATTTCCATCCTTTACAATTTTCTCTAGATAATTTTTTCTAGATAAAACAAAGAATTAAATCATGTTACTGTGCATAAATAAATAAATAATTAATTAATAAAAAGAAAAAAAAAAATGAATTAATATGACATTGTGATATTGGTATAAATTTCCCCAATATTGTGGAATAAATAATGCTGTAAAATCTATTCTATCCGTTTGGATTAAACTTATTTGAAAGTGTATAGTGAAAAACCTCAAGAGCTTTTCTTTTATTGTCGGTCAACTAAATGTTTTTCTCGTTTTATTTTCTTTAATAGCAATTTTGTTTTATTATTATCATCCTTCGATATATTCTTGATTTTTTTTTTCTATTTTGTCAAACCCAATACTCGATTTACTTTAATCAAAAGTTTTCTCCATTGTTAAGTATTTGTAAATAATGAAAGTGAAATCGAACAAAGTCAATTGAATTTATATATAGAGTTTTCTTTTTTTTTATTTTCTATTTACAAAAAACAATAATTTATCCTTGATTGCTTCCTTAAAATTTGTTATAAAGAGAATGAAAAAGAAAAAAAATAAATTCAATTTCTTTATTGCTGTTGTTGTTTCTATTGATAAAAGAATTCGTATAATACGAATATCCCCTCATTGATTGTAAGCCCCATGATGTCAAATGAACAAATGATTAGTCCAACAATCACAATTTTTCACTTTAACAAAAAGAAATTCATGCAAAATTAGTGAATAATGATAATAGAAGTATTTGCAGAGAAATACCATGACAAAAAATCAATCAATTATTTAAATTTAAAAAAAAAAACCACAATAATAGAAAAAATGTTTTTTTAAAACACAAAAACATTATAGAATGTGTCTAAATTCCCTGTTTTTTTTTTTTTTTAATTATATAAATGTTAAAATAAATAATTCTCTATCTCCATTCACGAAAAATTTACATTGCGGTTTATAATTTTCTTACGGTGAAATGTGGTTAAGTCAATTTAAATTTGTTTTACCTTATAACGTATTTTAATTAAATTCTCATAATTAAAACCAAAAAATTTATTTTTATTTTTTATTTAATTGCATATTTATCAAGGAACTACATTGTATGTAAATTTTTCATTCATTTGAATATTGTAATGAGTAACAAAACGGAAAAATAAATGATTTACATTAAACTAACGAAATTGTATTATAAATTCTAAGAACTAAATATATGTATGTACGTAACACGTGAAGCGGTAAATTAAATTGTTTAAAATACCGGTGAAATGCACCATTTAAAAGTTTCAATTCATTAAACAAACAATATGAAAAAGAAAAGAAGCGAATGAGAGTACCTTTGGCAACTTTCCGTCTTACCAAAGATTTCTCAACGTTCGCTTATGATTTTATTTTTGTATAAATTATGCATTCATATTAATTAAATTTAAAATCGAAAAAATTATTTTGCCATCACACACCAGAGTTTTATTAATTTCTTTCAATTATTTGTATTTTGTGTTCCCATTAAAACAGAAATTCGCAGGTAATTTAATCAAAATAAAAATAAAAATCAAAATCAAAAAAAATTATTTTTTTAATTGTTCATTAAAACGATGAAATAAAAGAATTTTATTTCTTTTTTTTTTTTAATCAAACCTTTATTTAATTATTTTTTTTTTAAATTATTACAAAACAATGTAACGTCTATAGCAACGACATCCAATTAAATTGTTCGCTATTATTTCTGTTGCTGTTGCTGTTGCTGTTTTGAACGTTTGAATATTATAGGCAGTGTTTTCACAAAAACAATTTTGTAATTCAATTTATCCAACCTTTATCTTAAAAATGTTTTGTTTTCTTTGTTTATCCATTGTTATATTCGTAATGAGTTTTTTTTTTTTTTTGTTCTTAATTGTTTGTATTTTATACATTAATTATGCTACTGTATTTCATAAATCAATATAATTATGCTAAAGATGGAAAACTATAGAGAAATTACTTTTTGTTTTTTTTTTTATTACAGGGATTACAATATGCTTGTACTTGCACCGGGGTGTAACAACTATGAAATGTTTCGAACAGAATTAATGAGATAATAAAAAAAAAACTATGTTGGAAAAACTATAAACCTTTATTTACCTGTTTATTGTTTACAGAGTTAACAAATGCTTTATTATTATTTTATACAAAAACATTGTAATAATAATTTTTAACTTTTTTTTTTTTCTTTCTAAATGCATGAATAAATGTAATTAATGGCAATGACTTCACATATAAATAACGTAATTATTTCATGTGAATAAATTTCAACAGAAATTTGTTAATTAGTGTTACCTTTTGTTATCCGGTTGGTACAGGAACAGGAAGAAAAAATTATAATTTTTTTTTTTTTTTTAATTTATTTTAAAGTCCTGAAACAGGAACAAAGTTTGATAATTTTTTTTTTTTTTTATCATAATGAAAATGACGGTTTATATAAGAAAATAAATAAATTAATTACATTTTGTTCATAATACATATTTTACCTGGTAATGAGTGGGATAAAATCCTTTTATTATTTTTATTATTATTATTATTACAATCAGATTAACGATTTATTGTAATTATGTAAAATTATGACCGAATTGAAATTAAATTTATTTAATTATTTTATTTATTGCTGTTTTTTTGTAATCGTTAATAATTAAAATTCTGCCAGAGATTTTACTAACAAAAAAAAAAAATCGTCTTCAAGTCAGCCGCGCATTAATAGTGTTGTTATCCTAAAACGGAAATTTGTGATTCGTTGTTCAATAACCATGAAATCTCAGTCCGTTATTTACCACTTTGAACCATTTTAACAAATCGCTCATTAAATCTAACCACAAAAAAAAAAAAAAAAAAAATTGTGTAATGAAATTCACATTTAATTTAATTAATTAATTTTTCATTTTTATTACAATCATTAGTAAATTATATAAATTAAAATATTAAAAAAAAAACAAAAATATATAAAATTTTCCGGTTATTTAATAATTTTATTAGGAAACTTTTAAACGTAAATTGTAAATTTATTTGTTTTTTTTTTTTTTTTTTTTTTGTATATACGGAATAGGAAATAGAAAAAAGAAAAACACGTATAAAAAGGAAGTAAAATAATTATAGAAGACAAATTTATATTTACGAGTTACTTATTATAATGAGGCGAAGTATATACGAGTCTATTGTTTTTTTTTTTTTTATATAAAGAATAAGAAGATTGGAATAAACGAAAGGAAGAAACGAAACGAAACGAAACGAAAAAAAAAAAGAACAAAAATTGTTTTCCTTGCTAATGGATACGCTGTTACGCTATTTTACCGTCGTTTCTTTTCTATTATAAAATAAATAAACCAAAAATAAAAGACCGACGAAGAATTTTTAAATTATAGCAAAAAAAAAAAATTTGATTTCATTATGAGAAGAGAGGAAAAGAAAAATTAAAAGCGTTTAGTGATTACCATTTTTTTATTTATTTATTCATTGTCGCCACAAATTCTCCACGGTCTGATTACAGATTATTGATATTTTTTTCTTTTTTTCTTTTTTTTGGCATTTATAAACGACATTTAATTTAATACTAATTTCATAATAAATAATAATTAGTTCTTGTTTGCCATTTAAAAGGGTTTTTTATAATTTGTTTATTTGTTTGTACATATATTCTCTAAGTGATAGAAAGTTATTAGTTTATAGTACACTGAGGAATTATCTCTGAATTAGCGTCACTTTAATAATAACAAATCAAGTAAATGCGGTTTATTATTTTTGTGACAATAATTATATCCTTATTATTTATTAAACCATTTGCAAAAGGACATTAAATGTTTATTTATTGGTCTCGACGGTCTAATAATTGTAAATGAATTTAAGTCTTGTTTTCAATTTTTCGTTAATGTTACAATCTGTAAAAGAATCCTTACAGGTTGTTAGATTTATGAAACACACATATGATAATGTTTATAAATGGTTCTTAAATACTTAACACAACTTAAATGATTTTAATCTTATCAACGTAAAGAAAAAACGTTAAAAATATTTGATTAACAAACGTAAACAAGTGCAGATGGATTGTTTGATTACCAGCTGTTAACGAAACTAGTTATAATTGTATCCTTTTTACATACACAGATGTTTAAGCAATGTTATAACAATAAATATTTAATATTTAATCATTTTTATCGCAACGTACCTAACAGGTAAATAATATATTAAAAACATTTATGACATCAACAGCAATGCAAAGTCCATTAAAATACACAAAATTCATCTTCTATTTGTTTGTTTTCACATTTTTCACAAAAATATTTACTAAAGTATATAAAAAGCAAGAAAAAGAAATTTTTTTGATATGAGTTGAAAAAGCGTAAAATCTGAACTTTCGTTATGAATTAAATTTAATAAACAAAATAATAAAAAAAAAAAAATAAAAAATTGTAAACAGAATTGTCTAAATTTTGTAATAATGCGATTAGACAAAAAAAAAGAAAAAAAAATGAAACTTTTTTTGTTTGTGTACAGAAATAACAAGAAAGAATGAAATAAAATTAAAACGTAAAAGAAAACAAAAAAAAAAAAAAAACATAAAGCACGAAAGTAAAATGTCAGTAGAGTAAATTCTGAAGCTTGTTTTTTTTTTTTTTTAATATATATATATAGACATTTTTATTTTTCTGCTCGGTTTTAAGATGTTTGGAAAAAGTTTACGTAAAGTTTGCTTGTTGGAAAGTGATGGAGGAGAAACTCAATGTGTGTTTAAACGTAGAATGTACATGGTTAAACCAGACAAAATTGAATTAAATTATAAATTAATAATAGAAATAGCAACTCTTAAAAGCTTGTCAAAACAAAGTAAATAAATAAATAAATAAATAAATAAATAAATAAACATTTCCACCAGTTTTGATTACCTTAAAAAAAAAAAGAAAAAAAAATTTCCCTTTTATGAAAAAATATTACAGAGAAACTAAGTTGTGTTAAGTGCTGTATGGTCGTTTTATGTTAATAATAAATACTTATAAATGTAAGCTTTTTATTTTTTTTTGCAAGAGGATCAAAAATATTACAAAAAGGATATCTATCCTATTTTTTTTTAACCAAAACATTAAAATTAATTTTTGGCAAAAGGATAAAACTATTTTTTTTTTTTTTTTTTTTTACTTTAAATATTCATTTGTCCCCATGTAAACGATGTGTGATGTAGGATTTAAGTCCAATCTATAAGCCGGTTCTCGTTTCTTAATTACAACGAACAACAACCTTTATAATGGTTTTATTTTTTGAACATCAAGGAAACTTTTTTATTAAATTCGATAGGATTTTTAATACAGCCTTTTGGGTCATTTTAATTTTTCACACAGCAATAACATTTTTACTATCATAAAAAAAAAAAAAAACTTTATAAACTCTTTCCACTGATCCGTACCATGTCAATTTTAATATTTTTTTTTTTTTTTCCTGGAAAAGGCAAATAAATGTTGCTGTACAAAAGTGAAGGAGTTATTTGTTGCTATTATCAGAAAAAGAAGTGAAAAAAAAAATAGAAGAAAAATCAATGAATCGAAAAGAATCTGAAATTTAATTAAAACTTTTATCATTATGTATTACGGATGATACATATAGATAAACAACAAGGACAACAACGTCAAACAACTTTTTTTTTTGATTTTATTTATTACGAGTGGCAGGATAAAATTATTTTTTTTTTTGTTATTAAAAGTTATAAAATATGAAAAGTTTAACGATTGCAATGTGTGTTTTAGATAGAGAAACATTTTATTTTGTGCAAGGAATTTTGCACAGACAAAAACCGTCACAGAATGTGCTAATGTTTTATGGAAAGGAAAACTTTAATCAAAATATGTCTATTTTGCATCCGTTTAAACAATTTAAACAGACCTTCTTCTATCAAAGGTATAAAGCAATAAAAAATTGTTTTTTTATTATAAAATTATTGATTTGTTGTGATTTTTTTAATAATCATTTTTCTATTCAATGCAAAAATGCAAAAACTATCATTGCGGATATTAAACCGGTGAAACATTTATTGATTGTGGTTAGGAAATTTTGTCTCTGTTGACTATTTTATTTTTTAAATAAAAGTAGGAAATGTGATTCCATTCTTCGTGGTTATATCCGTTTGATTTTCTTACTTTTCACCATAGATTTTTTTTTTTTATTTTTTTTTTTTATTTAAATCAATCGATTTACATAAATAGGAAATGATATTATAAATTCAGTCGTCCTTAAATTGACATTTTTTACACCACAGACTTTTTCTTTTTATCAGTGACGAAAATTTGCTTTTACGTTTATTGATTTTCAAATATTAAATCAAGGGTCATCATAAGAAATATTTCCTGAATAATCTTTACAAGGAGTTAAGCGTACATAACAATCATTATTATAGAAAATCATAATTAAAGTCATTTTTCGCAGTTAAATAACGAGAAAAGATTTACGCTTCCGATTACACGTTTTTATAATTTTCTTACCCATGGCTTAAGTTTCATTATTTTTAGCCGTATCCATTCCGTTAATAAATAAAATTATGTAAATTATAGATTTATATATTTTCTATTTAATAATGTTCAACAAAAAAAAAAAAATAGAAATTCCTTTTTTTTTTTTTAATTACAATCATTAATTACGTTTGTCTAAATAGAAATTCCATTTCATTTCATTAATTCATTCTTGAATAGATTAAAGGAATTTTGTCGTTTTGCTTCCTTAATTGTAACGGAAAAAAAAAAACAAAAACAAAAACTTTTATTTTAAAGATTAATCAATGATAAAAAACAAAAAAAACGAAAAAAACGTTTTTATTGAAATGTTACAGTAAAACCAGAATTAAAATTAATCAATAATAATTAACAAATTAAATTGATGTAAATTAAAGTAATAAAAAGAAAATAAAAAAAAAAGAAGAAATTGTTGTAATAAACCATCCCCTATAAAACAAAAAACGTTTATTAATTAATTAGAAATGTTTACAAAAGTTATGCAATAAAAACACAACCAAAAATAACAACAAAACAAGAGCAATTTAATATTTTATCTGTTTATGCTTATTTACTTTATTTAATTTTTGGTTGTGTCTCTTTCTCTTTGTGCTTCGCAATAATTTATTTATTAAATAAATAAATAAATAATAAAAGTCAATAAAATATATTTTGTTTTGTTAGAAATTTAATATAAAATGTAATCAAAATATTATTTTCACTATTTAAAATATATTCTTAAACATCTGTGCTAATATAATTTTAACAAATTAATAAAGCATAATCGTTGAGAGCTTTTTTTTTTTTTCTTTACATTTCTTTACTTTTCTTTCTACCAGTTTTCAACCCTAGTTTGAATTTGTAATTATTTCTAAGAAATATATTGTTACGCGATTTTTATTATGAATTTTTGGGATTTTTATTTTTTCTTTAATTTGTATTTAATTAAGGATATCCGGTGTTATTATTATTTTTTTATTTTGTTGTTGTTGTTGTTGTGTAATCTAATATATAAAAACCACAAGACAAGTCTTAATGTTAATTTATTTATTTTAAGCTTTATTTTTAATAATGAATGGAATATTCTGTGGTTTTACGGTTTACTCATTAATGCAGATATTTGGTTTGTATTTATGGTTGGTAAAAAAAAAGAAAAGAAGAAGTGATTACTTCCTTATGTCACTGGACTGAAGTGTGTCACGAGTTGAAGAATTATTACTAAGAGTTTACCTATGAATTGCTTAAGCTACTATATCCATTTAAAAAATAAGATTTTTAGTATTTGCTTGGACTTTATTTATAGAGAGAATACCCGCCGTTTCGCGGTACTTTTGTATATTAACCATCTGGCTGTGTGCAGCTTTACCTCTTGTATTGCTTTAGTGAGTTTCGAAACAATTTCCGCAAACCTCTTTTCAGCAGTGTCCGAAGCTATATTTGTACAACAAATGCTAAATCCGCAAAAACACGCGATTATACGTGATTTTCGCTCTAATTCGCCCTATCCAGTAATTTAATGAGAATTTCCGCACAGCTATATGGCAACAATATTTCATATATGACGTACGAATGATTTAATAAACGAGACCTAGTTAGTATGAATTAAAAAAAAAGGCGTCATCCACTGGCATAAGAATCCTAAATCAGTATTAAACTATAGCAAATAGATAAGAATAAACAAAGCAAATTCAATTAACGTTTAATCATTTGTTAATCAAATGTTTACAAAGCTTTTCAGTAACATTTGATAAAAAAAAAAAAAAAAAAAACAATAACACATTTATTTATATGAAAATTAATTAACTTTCTATTAATATAAATATTTTTCTCACAAAAAAAAAAAAATTGCTAAAGACCTTTTATTAACATTTAATCAAATTTATTCACAATTTTCTACTTTTTTTTTGCCATTTTCAATTTTTTATTTCACATTCATATTGTTAAATTATATAAAATTTAATTTTTTCTTCTTTCTTCGTCTTATTATATTTTGTTTTTTGATCATATCAAAAATGAATTTAATTTTTTTTATTTTTATTATTATTATTAAACCTCGTTATATTTCTACATTAAATCAAATAAAAAATAAATCGAAAATAAAAAGACGGAAAGTGTTTTTCTCCAATCGAACGAAAATAAAATCATTTTATTTTATAATATTTTCGTAATAAAAACTCTTTCATTTTTTTTTTCTGTATAAATATTAAATAAGAAAATAGGAAAGAAAATTCATATTATGCGAAATGGATATAAGAGCGTATACGAATCACTTTAAACAACCAGAAGTATCCAAAAAAAAAAAGAGAAAAAATAAATTTTCAGTCTGTCTGTTTTCAATCAAAAAAATGAAAAAGCTTTAATAAAGCTTTAGTTAGTTAAAATAATATATATATATATAAATTTTTAATAACACAATAAATATATATATATATATATTTGTATTGTGGTTAGAGTGGTTTTGCGGTGGGTGTTAATGGAACAATATGTCAATTATGAATTTATATATTCTACCTGGTAGGTTATTAAAATTAATTGCGAAGTTAAAAAAATCAGCTGACTGTTAAAACCGGTTGGATTGATGGAATTGGATTACAATGAAAATGAAAGCGTGGAATATTTGTAGAAATAAAATATTCTTCAGTTCCTATAAACACCCGAAAGAAAAGGAAAGTAGAAAAAAAAAACGAAATTTATCTGTAAAGGAAAGTGATTTATATTCAAGGGGAAACGAAATGCTTAAAGCTTGTAGATTTTTACGTAAAAGGAAATCAAGAGTACTTGAAATTGTTTTTAATCTTAATTTGAAAGGAACAAGTGTCAAGAATGCTTAATGCTTGCTGGAATTTCTATTGCATCGTTTATTTCGTTAAATTTTTATAAACGTTCTAAATAAATTGCTTTTGAATTGATCAATTGATTTTTTTTTTTTTTTTTTTTACGTTGTTTTGATTAAACGAACGACACTTTTATTTGTATTTATCACGAATGATTTTAATTTTTCTCTGTTTTTATTTAATTCAATTAATGAATTTTGGTTACTTTATCACCGGTGGCGTATAGAGGTCTGAGCCAGGTTTATATTTTCTCCAAAGCATGTTAAAAATGTTTATTACGTAAAAGCGAATTAATGATACTAAATGAGTTTTTTTTTTTTGCAGACATTCATTTCCCTTTTATTAAAGCAAATACAATTTCGTTTGAATAGTTTTGAGCTTTTATTCCAATATGATTATACTTTATTCATACATATTTTGATTGTATTTAAGTAGAAAACCTTGTTTTGGTTGAACATTTTTTATATTCTTTCTTTACTTCCAAATAAAACTAATGCATAGAACCACAGACTATGGTTAAACCATTTTATGTCATTATACAACTATGGTTTGTTTCTAGTAAAAAACCCTTTTTTTTTTTTTAACATTTATTTCAAATTAAAAATAGTTTTTCTTATTTTGTTTTTTCCTCATCAATTTTGATTAAAACTAAAATAAAATGCAAAATAGAGTAACAAAAAAACTTTCCACTATATAAAGGTGGAAATAAAACAGAATAAATGCAGAAACAAAAAAAAAAAAAAAAACTGAAAAATAATAAAAATCACTCTCTGTCAATCCAATTAAAAATATTTTCTATTTTCTATTTTAATTCTTTCTTTCTTTCTTTTTTTATTTTCTAGTTATAAAAGAAATATCACTACAGGTTATTAAAGTGTACTTTAATAAATAAAAAAAAAAAAGCACAAATATAAATAAATAAATAAATAAAAAATTCTTTATTAATTCCATAAAAAAAAAAAAAAAAAAAAAACTGAAACACTTTTTTTTTTTAATAAATGCAACCGAGAGCATGAAAGAAAGAAAGAAAGAAAGAAAATAAAATATTTAATTAATACTGTCTGTATAAAAGTTTACTGTTTTAACTGAATGAAAGCTTATGAAAGCACACAGTAATAATTCAGAAAAAAAACAGTTTTTTTTTTTTTTTTTTTTTTTGTTGAATAAAATTTAATATTAACCAAATGTCTTAACACTTTTTAACATTAAAATGTTTTCTGTTTTGTGGTAATAAAAAAAAAAAAAATTCTTAAGAATAGTCAGTTGATTTTTGATGATAGTAAAAAAAAAAAAAAAATGGGAAAGAATTTATTCATTTTTTTGTTAACACGTTCTACTGAAGATAACTTTACATTCCAAGATAGGATATTAAATAAATAAATAAATATTTATTATTGACATTAACCCTATCGTTTTATAAAATATTACGCCGAGAAGCGGCGTCATTTACGAAGAATGTGACTTGGGGTTTGTTATTCAACAAAGAATTTAATACGAAATCGCGAATTTTTATCCAAAGTTTTTTTTGTATATAGAAAAATAATATATATTTTTTTTTTTTTAATAATATTATGGCGTAACTGGCTCAACAGTAGCAATAAAATTTATTATAAAATCATTTTAAAAGATAACAAATTCAATATAGCAGAATAAATTTCAATTAATAATAATCCGTAAATCTCTTTTTCAACATTTAACAAAATAATCCCAATTGTGTGTATTATAGTATATAAAATATTTGTATTGATAAAAACTGATTATTATTATTATTATTTGATAAATTAATTAAATTTTTTCCCTTAATCTTTTTTGTATGTAAATTAGTTTTTATTTAACATATGCTATGCATTGTGTGGTCCTTATGGTAGCTGCGTTTGACAAAAAAATTACCATTTTTATGAAACAAAATGAATAAACATTCAGTGTTATAAAAAAAAAAAAATAATAATAATAATAAAAATAATAATTTGTCCAAAAAAATTAAATACAATGCAACCCAATATGCTTTTTTTTGATGATTTATTACTTTCGTATTAGAAAAGTTTCCGGTTTTTTTTATTGTTCGCCTTACTCAGAATTAATGTTCATTTTGCTTATGTTTTTTTTTTTTGTTTTTCTTCTGATATATTCGCGAGATACAAGTTATAAAATAAGTACCACAAGTACACATATTGTATTTAAACCAAACACATTTTTATTATATGTATAAATACGTATAAATATATTTTTATAAAAATGTATGTTAATGTATTTTCTCTATATACTTATTAATGTGGCTTTGATAATAAAGGGATACAAATGTATAACGATTAAACATTTTATGAAGGTTAACGTGCCTTCGTGGCTATACATTATTTTTTTTTTATAAATTTACCATGTCATGCAAGGATATATGATTAATTTTCATTAAATTATTGATTTTACGTCATGTATATACACATATATATATAATAATAAACGAAAAGCACACTTTTTACTGTTTATAATGAATTAAAAAATAAAATTAATTTAAAGCAAAAAACAATCAGATGTTAAAAAAGTTTTTAATTATTTTTTCTTTTTTTTTTTTTTGTGTAAACTAAAGTCGTTTAATTTGTCAACCTATATCATGACCTTTGTAAATCTTAAATAATTATTTTATTTTTTTTTTTTTTTGTCTAGAACTGATATAACGAATTGACTTAGACTCTGAAGTTGATCTAGAAGTAGTAGAGGGTAGAATTTGGTATCAATACAAAGATATTATTCCGGCATACGGAAAAACCATTTTTTTTTTGGTGTGCCTTTAGGAAAATCCATATAAAAATAATAATTAAGTTAAAAATGTCATCATTTTACAGAAATCTACTGAAATCTCTAATAAACTTCATGATAACAGGTAAAACATTATCAACAAAATTTATAAAAAATAATTAGATGCAATGTCCTTAATTCAAATAAATTACATCCTTATATCATTACGTTCAAGGATTTAAACAATAGGACAAAACCAAACTGAAACTAAGTGTCAAAACATAAAAAAAGAAAAGGAAAATGCAATAAAATGTTACACAATGTACGTAGAGAACATTAAAAATCGTTGCCCACATAAATGTCCTAACATTTAGAATATTTTTATTTTTTTTTGCAACATAATTAAATTTATTATAGCAATGACGTATTCAGTTTTTTTTTTTTTTTTTATTACCAACAGAACCTTAAATCTTAATTTAAAGGCATTGAAAGCATAAAAAATAAAAAAAAAAATCTAACACATGGTGCACGTGTTAGTGATTACAAGAAACTGCGATGATTTTCTTTGGAAAAAAAAATAAGATAAGTGAATTCTACAATAAAAGCATTAGACTTTATTTTATTTAAATTAAGCAGAAAAAAAAAACACCCACGAACACCGGGATGCAAAATAACTTTTTTATCCTTTTTTTTTTTTTTTTTTTTTTTAGTCTGCGGTTATTAATTACGGTTCGTATATTTGCTATTTGCAACAGAGAAAAATAATAAATTGCAATCGTTTTGTTAATTTGATGATTCTTCAATATTGATATTACTTAAATAAATATTATTTTAGGAAAGTTTAATATAAGCTTTAATTAAAAAAAAAAAGCAATTTTTTTGGTTATGTATGCATGTAATTTAGCTAGAAAATATAATTCTTTCGTTTCCGTTTTTATAATCCATAAACAAACAAATCGTATGATTTTTTAATTGAGAAGAATATTTTTTATAGGGTAAAGGGTGATAAATTTACTTTAACGTTTCAGCAATGTAGTGATAAAATTATTGGGTAAAAAGTTTTTGTTTTAATAATAGAGGTAGCAGGATTATGTAGAAGTTTGTGATCGATTCATACTCAGCAACAAAGCATAAAAATGATTTATTTAGAAAAACATAAATGAAAAATGATAATCTCACAATAATTTCCATTTGTATTCAAAAGACAAGCAAGTCTTAAAGTTAAAAACTGAAAAATATTGTTGCATTGCAAACATTTTATATCAAAAAAAAAAAAAAAAAAAAAAAAATCCAAATTAAATCATTTGTTGCTTCATTGAAACCCTTAAAGTTTTTATTTGTAAATATCACAATACAAAACCAACAGAATGCATATGGAATTTATTAATATTTATTTGTAATATATCGCAAAATAAAAGCAAAAAAACTTTTAAAGCGCGTTTGCAATTAATAAAACCAAACACGGATTAAGCAGAGCATGAAAATTCCATAAAAAAAAAAATTTTTTTATTGCAATAAAACAATTTCTATACACCGATAGTTACATGCTTAAAGTTATTTGTAAACAGGAAAAATAAAAATGTTAAAAGCTTGAATAATATTTGTTTTTATATCACACAATTCATAAAAAAAAAAATAAAATTTCGGTTTTTGTTATTAAAAAAAAAAAAAAAAAATTTACCCTCGTTTTATTACTTTCGTCAAGTACCAGAAACATTTTTCAGCATACACAACTGCAACATACACTAGGATATATTATTTAATAAAAAAAAAAAAAAAAAAAAAAAAAACCCTGAACAGCTTTAAATACTAAAATAATAAAGGAACAAACTAAAAAAAAAAAAACGAAAAAGAAAAAATTTAGCAACCAGGAGCAGCTTTTTCTTTGGTAAATTTTTATTGATGCTCATCATTGTGGTGCGCAATATACGTTAATTCAGTGGCGCCTTATAGATTTCTTATTTGTTGTGTCTGTGAAATTTAAGATTACTTCCTACCAACATTTTTCATCCGTTTCTTTTTTTAGAAGATTAGATAATTTAAGATTTGTATACACATTTGTATCTTTAATTTTTCTAGAGCAAAAAAAAAAAAAAACACTTTATTTTTGTTACTTTGTGTTTACCCTGTGATATAATTTTATAGACATCTTACAATGTATTTTTTGTCGTTGTTACCGTATTTTACTATATAAAACATAAAGTTTTCTAAAAATAATTTAATGATCTCTAGTGTTTTATAACAAGCAAACAAATAAACTACTAAAAAATCATTGATATAGAAATGAAAACAGTTCTATCACAATATATTTGCATTAATCATCACTTTAATTAATTAAAATTTATTATCAAATTCATATTAATTTTTATATGTCAATGACTAATAATGTTTTAATAATAAGAATTACTCAATATTAATGTAGATTTTCTATTTTAAGTACTGTCGTCCATAAATACTATCGTCTTGTGAACTTATTAATTTTCTCGTAAATTTCATTACATCTCATCGTAAATTATTATAGTGAGATTTAAGTTTTTTCGTTTTTTCGTTTTTTAATATACAAACAATCTGGCTACTTTTATCAATATATATATGGCTATATTTATAAAACAGTAATAAATCGAAGTATCTGTCATAAAGTTCTGTATTATTAATAATATACGAAAATGTTTAAAATGCTTTTGTTAATATGAATATTATAAATCCAAGATACATATATCTTCCTGCTAAATGAATCCCATATGACGCCTTTCGTAAAGTTACTTCATTTATATACTTGATTATATACATAAATATTATATACGGTATATGCAACAAAAACATGATAAATATCTAACACATATAACGAACAAACATTAAATTAATAAACCTTAATATACAGAAATTTACATATAAAGCTAAAGCACAATACTATTGCTGTTTTTTTATCTCTTACTTTCTTCTTTTCTTTACTTTTTATAGCACAACAATTTAATTGCTAAAGTTAAGCACATCTTGTTTAAGTAGAAACGGCAAAAATATTCAAAATTTTCACAAAACAAAAAAAATAATGTCACAAGGGATTTTTATATAAATTTCTGTTGTTCATTTATTTAACACCCTGTAACCATTTGGCGGTAATAAAATGTCAAACGATGTGTCAAATATTTTATTTAATAAAAATATCTCTGGTAATAAAAAAAAATGAAAAGATTATTCAGATAATACTCATCTCACATCGATTGGTGGTAAATTGAAAAATATAATCGAAAATATTCATTTAATTGAATACAATGTGCAAATTTTTTTTCTACACAAATAAAGACTTTTGTAGACTTGGTCACGATTTTAATTAAAAAAAAAAAAAAAAAATTGTATACTTTCGTATACGTATCGTGTGTCCCTTGTGTAATATAAATAAGTAACTACTTTCTAAGATATGTTATGCAAAATATATATAAAATTTATGTATTGACAAATAATTCAAAGAGCTCATAAACATTTTTCCCACATATTCATTCCCACAAATCAAACAACAACAACAACAAAAAAAAAAAAAAAAATAAAATAAAATTCTTCTTATCAGACAGCAAAAATATTATGTGATTTGAAAGTACAGCAATAAATATAAAATTAAATAAACAACATACTGGGTGATTTATAATGAAAACTAAAAACTTCTAAAAAAATATGGAAAAGTTTTTTTTTAAAGCTTTCGCAACAAGTTACGGCAACACCTTATAAGTACAGTGGTCAAAATTGTGTGGGTTTCACCAATTTTCACTGTATTAAATTTTATTTTCTCTATCAACACGAAAAATAGTTGGATAATTTGGTTGAGAAATAGTAAATTTACTGAAAGCGTTACCGTTATTTATCTGTGCGAAAAGGTGAAACTTTTCTTCATTTCTGTGCTGTTTTTTTTTGTTTTATTTTACAAAGAGATGCAATTAAGTATGAAGAATTTATTGAAGTGTAAATTATATATATATTCACCTAACCGTTGTACGTTGGTATAAGGATCTATTACTGTTATAACATTATTCAATTATTAATGGAAATTTCTATGTGTGTTTTACCTTCATAGAAAAGCCTTCAGCTACAATTAGAGCTACGAAGAAGCCACAAAACTATTTTACCATGAGAACACATGTAAAGGTAAAGCAACAAAACGAATAAAAAGATACAGAAAAAAAAACAAGAAAAACTTTATCTTAATTTGTGGTTATATAAGAAATAAAAAAAAAAAATCTCTGAACCCCTTTTCACTAAGGGGCCTAAACACAAAGTTTACATGAAAAATTTAATTGGAAAATTATTTTCACATTTTAAGCTTTTTGTTGTTTTTCGTTTTCTCCTATAAAATGGTAAAAAAGAAAGTTTTATGGGAAATTTTGTAAATTTTAATTGATCGAAGTATATCCGATAAAGGGTTTTCTAATTTTAATATTTTAATATTTTTTTTATACTAATTCACTTCAGGTGGTTTTTATAAGATTTTTTTATTTTTTTTACGTGAATAATTTATAAATATGTTACAATTCTTAGACAATAAAAGGAAAACCGAACTTTTCTTTTCTTGGATTATAATTTGCGAATTATTTTACCTTTTTCTGGTTGGTGCAATATATATATATATATATTCCACGGTGGTTTTGAATAATATTAAATTAAAAACAATAAAAATAAAAAGTAAATTTAATAATGGACGGGTTTTGTTCGTTTTGGGTATCTTTTACCATTTAAAGTTTATGGCCTTATGCATCAGCAATTGGAATCATTTAAATTTTCTAGCTTTTCTAAAGACGTGTTAAAACTGATAGGGATTTCGACTTGAAGTTACTTTTGGTAGCTGATAGCCAATCTATTGGAGTTTGCTAAGTGGTGAGTCCTCCTTTGTTTTATTCATTGTTCCGTAACCAATAACTCCAGTACTTCAACGAAAATTTGACGATTGCCACAGAAAACTATAGAAAAAACTTAAAAAATTAATTCGATTATTGAAATATTAACAAAAAGTTGATGCAGTTAAATTTTCCAAAGCTTATTATAATATAGAGCTTCTTTGTTGAAAATGTTTTCAAATGTATACTCAGTCAACTGTTCACGCATCTTGAATGAAATAATATTTTCTTAATTCGTGTATAATTGTTAATGTCACCAAATCACAACAGAATCAAGCATAAAGTATATTTTCATAAAACCATTTATTCAAAAAGCTTGGTGGTTTGGAAAGCAATATAATATTTATATTTAAAAAAAAAAAAAAAAAAAAAATATATATATACAAGAAAATTGTTTGAAGGATTATTAGACGAACACAATTTTTGTTTCTTTTGAATTGTTGAATCTATTTGTTTATCAATTTTCCGGGTTTCTAATACTTTCATTTCAATTATTTTAAAAGTTTTTTTCTTCTTTTTTGTTGTTTACAATCAAGAAAAGTAGAACAACAAGAATTCGTAGAAAAGGGTTTTTTTTTTTTTATATAAATTACAAAAATTAACTGGAGAAATATTTATAGAAAATTATTATTATTTTTTTTTTTTTTGTTAAAATTCTTTCTTCTCCTTTTGATTCGATTCTTGACATACAAAAAAAGAAAAAAAAAAAAAAATAAATGATTGTAACGAAAGCACATAAAAAGGAAAAGTTTATTTTTACGTTTTTTTATCCCTTATTTTGAGTGTCTTTTAGATTTTTGCTACTTTCGTAAACCGGGTGTTTCGGCATCAATGATTTCAATTTACTAGTGTCGAATAGATTTTGTTTTATTATTCGCATAAACACGTGTTCATAGTGATAAAGGATATCTGCTTTAAAAAAAAAAAAATAAGACACAAAATAAAGGAGAATATTTTGTGAGAACCTTTTTTGTTTTTGATTTAAATTATCAATCGGCTTTAATTCTTTCTTTTACATTTTAATCAATGAATGCAAAAGATTTAACCAAATGCTCGAGTGTTTAGTCTCTGTGTAAACTACTGTACGAAAGCTTTGACATAATTAAAGGATTTATTCCAACATTATAAACTTGTTTAAAAGCTTCGTTTTTTTTACTAAATCATTTCATTATAATAAATTATTAAATTTATTTATTTAATCTAAAGCAGAAGATTTCCTGTTTAATGATTTTATAGCAAAAAAAAAAAAAAAAGAAAATTATTCATCAGTCACAAAAATGCTAAACAAACAGAATGGCTAAGGAAACTAATAAAAGTAATAACACGTAGTGAAATAAAAGCACGAGAATAACTTGACTGAGGATTATAAATTAGTTCTTAATAACAACAACAACAACCAAGAGTTGTGTATCGATTTCTTCATTAGTTTTCTGTTTACATTAATTTTAGTCAATCGTTTCAAAAATGTTACAATCAAATATTTATTATTACCATTTATAGTTGATATTATTTATTATTAATAATTTAATACAATAATAATGTTTATCGGTTGGTGGATTTAAGTGACAGAAATAATTTTTATTTCTTTTACCAGTTAAAGAATAAATACGGATAGAACGTATTACATTTTTAATGATGAATGATGGAAATATAATCGGGGGAGTATGGTAAATGGAAACCACCGGATAAAAGGAATTAATAATTTATTGGAATCAGACAGTTTTTATGAAGGAATTTTCAATATATTGTTTCTTGTTGTTTGTGATAAAACTAAATCAAGTTTTTTTTTTTTTTTATTATTTTATTTATTTAATTCACGTGATAAAGAGATTTAATTAAATTTTCGTTTATTTATTTATTTATTTTTTTTATTATTGAGCTTTAATTTAATTTTTTTGATTATTTTACAAAATAATTGTTGAGCTTAATGCGACTGTACAGTAATCTAGGTTTTAATTTCTATGCCAATCGATTTAGTTTCTTGAGAAAGAAAAAAACCAGAAATAATTTCTCATTATAAAATTTCTTTACTTTGTATTTAGTTTAAGAAAATAATTTTAATAAAATAAGAAATATTTCTCTTGTTATTAGAATTATGGAAAATTTACTTGTTTCAATTCATAGTTTCTGTGTATTTAGAAAATAATTCTTTCCGTGTATATTAATTAGATTTAATCAATTTTTATTAATATTATTTTATGTCCTGTTTTATTGTCCCGCATTATTATAAGGATCAGTTAACTGTATAGAAGTTTTCTTAATGATTTTTTTATATTTTTTTTTAAAAGTGTTCACTCATTTCTGGTTAACTTAATTTACATAAAGCTTTTTTACACAGAGAGATTACACAAACAAAAGTTTATATGTACGAATAATTTTTTTTTTCAGCTGTTGTTGTTGTTGTTGTTGTTGTTGTTGTTGTTGTTGTTGTTGTTGTTGTTGTTGTTGTTGTTGTTAACAGAACAATAGAGGTTCATTAATTTTTTTTTTTTTACTTCTGCCAAACAAAAAATCATTATTTATATTCTTTACAATCATATATCATATATATATATGTGTGTGTGTGTGTATAATGTAATAATATTATCACAAAAAATAAAATGATGAAAATTTTTGTATCTTGTGTGTAGAATAAATATTCATTTTACACTGGGATGTCAATATTGAAAACTTTTATCATTTATATAACTTTTCTATTGTATCTGATACTAGCTTTGATTCCTTTTTTTATTATTATTATTATTATTTATTATTTGCATTATTATGAAAACGATGTGTCAAAAATATATACATGAAATTATAAAATGAAAACTTTATTGTGAGGAAAATTTAAAAAGAAAATTGGAAAATTTTTAATCACAATTTATTAATTAATTAATTAATTTTTTTTTTTTTTTTATTCGCAAATTTTTAATGTAATTATTTTTTTTTTATATGGATTTTCCCAAAAGCTTACGGATTTTCATAACAGTTTTTTTTTAATATCTTTCAATTGATAACAAATTCCACCGTCGACTTCTACTCGAGCGTCTTGTGAGTCTATGTCGGTATAGCCTTACCTTTTTACTAGAGAGAATTTAAAAAAGTATTCATTAGAATGTCAATGTTATGCAATTTTTTTTTTTATTATCATGAATATTTCTCTGTTAAAGGATATCAGTTATTGATAGATTAAGTGCTTGTCAATTTGAGTGATGTAGAAAATATGAAATCAATTTACGTTATTTTACCTGATTTTTTCACAGTTTATGAATTTTCAATATTGACTTGATAATTTTTACCTTTTGTTTTAATTTTTTAATCATATAACAATTGAATGTAATCGAATCATTTTCCATCGCAATAATATTTTTTTGTTGTACTGAAAAAGAAAAAAAAAAAATCAAAAAGGTTTAATATATTTCTGGCAGATTTTTCATTCATTTTATAACTCAATCGTATCACTACGAAAGTGATGCTTCAACTAATAAAGAAAAAAAAAACGATTTATTGACATATGAACAAATTTGAACGCCTTAAGTGAGGTCAACTTTTTAAGGAAAATATTATTTCAGGCTCATATATAGATATATAAAGAAATCTAGATACAGTTTAATAGGTAAAATATATATCAATGATTGAATTTTTTTTTTTTTTTGTATTTGATTGTGGATGAATACGATGATTCTCTTCTATTTTTGTTAAATAAACGAATAAACGTGTATGTAGGAGAAAAACCGGACATTTATCGAGATTTTTCACTTTATTTATTAGATAATTTATATTTGTTAGGATATACCTTAGGATTATATTTAGTATTAAAGATTTAATTGTTGGCTGTGATTGACTTAAATTAATTCCATTATTTGATCAGCTAATGAATCAACTTTGTTCAACGTTGTTGATCTTTTAGAAAAGCAATGAGAAAATTTTTTTTTTTTAAATTAAATAGAGAGAAAAAAATCTTTTCTTTTTGTTTTTTTTTTTTATTGTTTTTCTTGTAATTTTCGTTATCCTTCACAACTGCCTCTATCTTAGTTAAGTAACATAAGCTTAATTCATAGACAGTTCTTTGATAAGTGACGACATAGCGAAGAAACATCCCTTACAAATAATAAAAATAAAATAAATTTCTCATTTCTAACTGATTGGTTTATTTTATTGGTGGTGGAATTTATTGTGGTGAATTTTTTTTATTATTTCATAAATAATGAGTGAAAATTATTATTGTAATTGTAGTATGAAAAATTATCAGTATTAAAGATTAAGAAAGTTAGAAAGGGAATTGATGCAGAAACATGAAAGAAATTCTAATTACAACATTAACTATATTCGGACATTATTAATAATAAGGGAGAGGAAACTGAATAATGTTAAAAAAAACGATGAAAATCACACAAAAGAAGCTAAGTGTTGTTGCTGCTGTTGCTACATACGAAAGTTACGGTAGATAGAAAGCAAAATATATATAAAAACCAAAAACAACTATTTTGTGAAAAATATATAATTTATAAGGGATGACAAGATGCCCTTCTACTTTCTTTATCGTAAGTTAATCTTTAATAGTTAATACAAAATTCTAGTCTAACTGTTAATTTATTTGTTTTACAAAAAAGCACAGAAAAAAAAAATAATAAAACAAATAACGATGAACATGCTAAGTGTATTCGTTGGTTGGGTAAAAACTTTGGTATCTTCTGTATTAATAATGTATTTTGAATGACTAATTATTGTAAAAAACTTTTTTATTAAGGGTCTTTTGTGTGTGTGTGTGTGTTTTTTTAAATTTTGTTACGTTTGGACAAATACACGAAAAGCACAAAAACGGTTTTCCTGTGATAATTTTCATCTATTTCTTCATCCAATCAAATCTTTGAATCGGTTTTTATTAATATCACAGTTTATACGTGCTTAAACAATTAATATCTATCGAACAATGTAAAATAATTAAAGATTATTCAATTAACCTTGATAATCTTCTTATAATTTAATTAAAGACGAACCATTTTTTTTTTTGTTATTGTTGCTTTTATCAAATTCAAGCTTAAGGCTAGGCGATGCTATTTCAATACGATGCGTATCATGAATAGACATTTATATAAAAAAAAAAAAAAAAAACAGAAGCCTTGAGTGTAGAAACCTTTTGAAATAAAACAATAATGTCTTGAACGTGCCTTTTTTTGGCTTCAAAAAAAAAAAAAAAATAAATAAATGAAATAAAAAAGATTGAATTGTGGTAATTGTTACGAAACCATACTACTAATTTAGATATTTTGAAAATTTTTAACAGTATGCTGCTTTATAGATTAGTAAATTTGGGTACAAATCTTTGTGCATATTTTTTAACACATCACCCAGGTAAAAAAAGGTAAACAAATTAGAATAAAGTTATTAAAAATGATAACGAATACATTATCGTGGCGATGTGATTGTATTTAACAAGAAAAAAAAAATTATAACTCTGCACCGCAATTACCCGTGAAACATGATTCCATAAATTACTACGTTTACTAGAAAGGTTGATGTAAGCTTATACCACCAGAGAATCATCATGTACTCTGTTTACTTTATTTTTTTCTTCTTCTTCTTCCTTAAAAATCTTACGAACAGAAGAACAAAAAAAGTGAATAAAAGTGAATAAAAGCTTTGGAAAATTAATGATTCTTATGGTAGAAAATGCAAAGATGATTATATTTTTTTTTTTTGGTTCTTAGTAGAAAGTTAAGTAATACATTATATGGAATCTGTTCAGGTTCTTATAAATATTCTCACATAACAAGATTCTCATAAATAACTGAAGTAAAAAAAAAATATATATATATATATTTCTGTAACCAGATTTATGACAAAAAATTTGAAACATTAAACCGCAACGTGTAAATTACACTAGGGAAATTCGATTTGCCCTTAAAAAACTTTTTCTTTCAATTTTTCTTAAATGATTTAAGAGACGTTTAAGACCGAAGGTGAATTATATTATTATTACTTACTTACATACTTGCTTAGCTAAATAATATAATAATGAATTAGTTAAGTAATATAAAGCCGATTATCGTTATTCATAAATTCCCTTAAGATGATATAAATATTTCACACATACGCTCTTTACGTACGTTAAGTTGTTTTATTTTTTTTAACACGATTTACTCTTACGAATTAAATAATTCTTCCTTAAGTAAGAAAAAGTTTCTGTGGTTTTTTTCTTTTTGTTTTTTTTTTTAAATACAACACTTATGGCTTTTTTTTTGAGGGGTTTTTATTGATATTAAATTTTTTTATTTCTTTTAAAGCAACATAACAGTATCATTAAAGTGGAAAGTTAACGGCCTTTAATAAAATTTTGTTTGTTGTTGAGCTTCTTGTTTGTTTAGAAAAATAAAACAGAAAAACGACACAAAAACATTTTCCCTTTTGAGCTTTTTTACCTTTATTATTATTATTATTTAAGAGCAGGAGGAAAGTTTTTCTTTTTTTTTTTTTTTTTTAAAGAAAATTTTTACTGTATCATAAAGGTTGGATTATAATTTCATATTTACAGGTGTTACTCTGTATTACACACATCATCATCATCATCATCGTACACATTAAGAGTTTATGCTTCGAGTGAAAAGTATTTTTATTTTTTTTTTTTTTCTTCATTATTCCAGTTTTCTGTGTTGTTTTCCACGTGAATTTTATTGTTTTAGTAAAATAATTAAATTAAATTGAAAATTAATGTAATAAAGCTTATGTGAGCTTAACCAAATGATATTAAGAATAGAAAAATTCAATAATAAAGAAAAAAAAAAAAATTGTTTGTTTTTTTGTTCACCAGCTGAGTTATAAAATTACAGAAATTACCACAAACAGTGCATAACCGTATAAAAAAAAAATAGAATCCATAAAAAAAGGTAAAATTGTACGTACATAACTAATACCATAGGTGCTCATGTGTTCATTTAATTGAAAGAAGTAGAAAGAAGTAGAAAGGAGAAGAAGAAGAAGAAGGAAAAAAAAATCCACATATGGTAAGCGTTTAATCGCATTGTGCAAAGAAAGGAGCAAAATTATAAGCAGTAACCGTAAATGTTCACGTAAAAAATAATGTAAAACAATGTGTTCAGTCGTTGTTGTTTGCTAATTTTCTTCTGTTCCATACCTTAGGCTAATATAATAAAATTTAATTAGTATTAAAAAATTATTTAGTATCAATTAAACTTTTTTTCATTTTTTGCTTTCATTCTGTTTTAACAACTGTCGGGTAATATTTTGATTTAAAGCTTATACAGCTAATAAATGTGGCAAAGCTTTTAATTCATGTTAACACCGTGTATGATGCAAGGATAAGCAAATAGTTTAAATTGTATTAAAGCTTTAAAAACATTTAATTACCGTTTACTTGTTCTGCATAATCACTTCTGCAGGTGACTGTTAAGAAAAACCACAGATAATGTAAAAATATGCTTAGACAATTATATTTTCTGCTAATGAAGTGCAATTCAAAAGCATATTTACTATATAATCAAGTATTTTAAATCACAACATTATGGTTTTATATCTCTATTATTCTTGATAACAAAACCGTTGTCATTTATAGCCACAAACATAATAATTTATTTTCATTATTATCTAATTCCGCTTTTAATTACTAAACTAGGGAAAGGAACAAAAAGAGGAGTTTTAAGGTAAAAATAAAAGCAAAAAAAAAAAAATAGCAAATTACCAATCCGATATTGTACCACCATTCTCCATCGTTCAAATAATGCAGATAAAAAGCTTTAAACTAACATAGAAATAGGAAATAGAGAAAAACTTCTACTAGGTCAGCACACAGAAGAAGAAGAAGATGATGAAAACTCGCAAAATTACATTTAAGTTTTAAATAAAGTGCAATCAATTTACAAATTAAAAAAAATATATATATATATTCTGTGTTTGTTCTTTGGCAAACTTTTTCTTATATTTGCAAATAGGAGAAAATCTCTAATTTTGTTAATGTAAAAACTTTTCAGAAGTATTTTTTTTTCATTGTATTTTCAATGCAATAGAATTTCATAATTTATTCTTTTAATGCTATAATAATACTATATGCCGTTATAGAATTGCAATTAAAATTATGTTTATTTTAATTAATTTATTCTTAATGTTTGTAAAAATTATAATAGTTTGTTTTCTATTAAAAAATTAACATAGGGAAATATTATTTTAGTTGAACAAAGATGCTTTAAAATTTTGTTTATAACTTTTTTACATCGGTAATTGATTGTTTATATAAATTCGGAAATATATTTTGAAATGTTGCAAGAGTTTGATTTATTAAAAAAAGGAGAGAGAGAGAGAAATGTTTTCTTACAATTTCAAAAATAAGTAAATCCAATAAATAATGACAATAAATAATCATTTTATTTAACTCATATAAATTTCTTATAGCAACTTAAAAAGTTTTCACAAGTAATTCTGAATTTTATTAATGTTTTACTATAGTTTCAAGCGAGTAACAAGCGTAATATTTCATTACCGGAAAACTAAGTGAAAAAAAAAAGAAAAGAAAAACTTATTGCATAGTGAAGTGAAGTGAAATTAACGATTTAAAATCTGGATTGACCGTGTTTATATAAGTGAAGTTTTGTTTAAAAAGTTTTTTTAATGAAGTGTTTCGAAAATTATTTCAATCAAGTATAGACGAAAATGAATGTTTTCAATCAACCTTCAAATAATTTAAAAACTTCTGTTTAAATAATGTCGAAGCAAACGTTGAATGTGGGTACTTTAGTGAACGAAAGCTCAATTATAACATCAAATGCTTATTAAAAAGTAACTTTTATCGATTGACAAATTGTTCACCGAATAAATGATGAACAATTTATTATTTATAATTGTGGGGCCATACAAATGGAATATTCTTCTCAAATCAACATAAATTTCTATGTTATTGTTTCTAACTAGAAATAATTTATTAATAACTTGACTGAACAATGAAATGTCACAAGGGACAAATGACTCATGTTTCTCTATATTTCTCCCTTGTTTATAAATTCATAAAAAAAAAAAAAAACAATTGATTTTTTTTTACCAAAATGACATTACATTTTATGCAGAAACATTTTATTTATTATTTTTATATTCTCCAGTCACTAATTCTATGTAACATAAGCCGAAGAAATTATTCTTGAACATCAAAGTCAACAATAGTGATTAATGATTTCCCTTTTTTTTTTTTTAACGTGTATTATCAAAATAATCGATAAGCGACAACAAACAACAAATTTAATAAGAATTTTCAAAAAAAAAAAAAAAAATTAATTTTCTACACCAAATTTTAATGCCACTGATTTAATTACATTTTATGAAACTTTCAAGTGTTTTCGCTTTAGGTTTTTTTTTTTTTTTTTTTTTTTTTTATAATTTATTATGTTGCCGGGAGATTTATGCGATTAGACGATTACTTATAATACCTTAATAAATGTGAAATTGATTAAAAAAAAAATAAAAAATTCTATAATAGTTGCGTAAATTAATGGGAGAATATTTATAAAGGTAACACGAATTAATTAATTATGTTAATTAAGTACTAAATAATTCTTATAAGCAAACAAAAACACGTTTATTAAACATCCACTTATTGTTGGAAAATTCGTTAGTAGTAGCTTAAGCTGAAAGTAAAAGTTTAAAAATAGAAAGTAAAAAGCGATAAACACGTATGTTGAATAAGAAAGACAAGACTTTCTAGCTTTTTTTATTTGTTATAATAACGCCTTTTAGCTAACATTAACCCTATTATCGATAAAATTAAATTAAATTTGAAAAAAAAAAGCACAAAAGCATTATGTCTATTATTAATGAAGCTTAGCATAATTTAATTTCATCGTTATCGATTCGGTAAGAGCTTTAATATTTGATGAACAACAAAAGGAAAGCCACTAGACAGCACACTGAACATTTGAAACGTTTGATTAGAAATTATTTATTACAAATGACATCGTAAATAATTACGTTTTTCAAATTTTTTTATAATCAAAATTCAAGAACTCACTTGACAACATAATGCTTTATAATATTTTAATAATTTTATTATCATTATCATTATTATAATGATTGAAAAATAATAATAAAAAAAAAATTAATATAATTCATTAATGAAGGATGAATAAATGAATTGATTTAGGAAATTCTTTCGCTTCTGTGCAATTATTTCTTCCTGCTTACCTTTCGTTTTTTTTACGTAAAATTTATTGTCCCACCGTTTACCACATTAGAATAAAAAAAAAAAATATTTCTTTGCACTCGAAGTATTAACGAATCTTCTGATCTCTAATAAAATAATAAATTATTTTCCATTATTATTATTATTTTTTTTACACATTCGACAAAATAATTAATTATTAAATAATTTATGTAGCATATAAAAATATTTAATAAAATTAATAATCTATAAATATTTGTTTGTCTAAATCAGTGCTGTGCAACCGTTTTTCCTCCCAAGTTGTACACCAACAAAGATTCTACGGCATCTATTTAAAGAATTAACCGTCAACGAATTGAATGTTGGTTGGAATTGATTTAAATCTATGATTGGCAAATAGTCGAGCAAAATAATCACCACAAACATTGGTGTAGTTAAATTATGTCCGTGGCACACAAAGCACCGTCTCACGGCACACCGGTTGCGAAACTCTGGTCTAAACGCTATACTCATACGATCATAAAATGATTTTCGATTAATTCATTCAGTAAACATAATTCAATTAATTTTCATTTTTATTTCATTGGTAATATTAATAATATTAATAATATTAAATAACTAACCTGAAGCATTTAAGTAATATTAAAAAAAAAATATTTTTCGTTTTTTCTATAACATATCTTCTATAATATTATTACATTAGTTGTTGTCTTGTTGTCTATTCGTATTTTTGGACAGAAAATCAATAATAATAATAATAATAATTTAATAACAAATATTTATGATCGGAATATACTTAAAAAGTGATGCTTCAACAATATCGTATATATATAATTTTTCATTTAGTTTTTAATTAAAAACAAATATTTCAAAATCAATTCACAATGTAGAGTTATTTAAAATGTTTTAGATTTTAACGGTTATATTTAATTATATTAAATTATTATATTAAAGTGTGTTTTATCCACTTCATTATTGATGATCAAAGAATTTTATTTTAATTAATAAAACTGTTTGATTTAATTTTATTTAATATTCAAAAATTGTATGCCATGTATTTGGTAATTATTTTACTGATGACATTGATTAATATGTTTAGTAGAAATGTATGTGGTTTCATGTGTGGAAAGTTGTTATTCAGAAAATTAAATCAATCATAGTATATTATTTAATTATTTTATTTATTTTTTTTTTTTTTCTTAGTTAAGTTCTATGTAAAATATTGTAGCAGCTCATTAGAAAGACTAAAACGTGTATTGAGTTTATTTTTTGTTTTTACTTATTTACTTGAAAGTTCAATAAAGTATTTAAGTTGTTAGGCTATAAAGCTTTATATATATATATATATATTTTTTTTTTTTTTTTGTGTGTTGTCATTGACTTACAATCAATCATTTAACTTTTCCTCCTAAGGCCTGATTAATCCTTTTTTGTTATTTTCCTTCACCGTTTTCATCATTTTGACGATCTATTTCATTTAACATAACAATGGCATAAACCTAATTATATAGCAGAAACATTTAATCTATTTTCATGTTTTTGGTAACTATAAAAACCCCATATTTACTATAAACTATAATAATATATATTATATAAAAAAAAATAAATTATCCAAGTGTCTGGCTCATTTTAATATTCGCCAAAAATTCTATTGTTTATTTATTATAATTTATACGGTAGCTAGTGTGTGTGCATTTTGAAATTTAATCAGGATAATAATATATTTAATGGATCACTATAAAATGTATTAAAAATTATTATAACTAAAAATGTAGAAAATTTTTTTTTTATTAACACTTAATGTGAATAACAAAAAATTTGCTTATACATTTTTTTTTTTTTGTTATGAATTATATTATTTAATTTTAATTTGATTACAAATTATAAACACTGCTATAAACTTTCAAGGCAAATAAGTTTATTGACAAATTTTTATTTTTATTTTTATAAAAGATAAGAAAAAAAAAAAAAAAAGAGGAGAAACAATTTTACCACAACTTCACAACCAAAATGTAAAATCACTTAATTCTGGTTAACCATGATTAAAGTAATTTAATCGCTTTGTGTTTTTTTTTTGTGTTTAACACTTTTCACTTTTCTTTTAGAGGAATAAAAAATGGTTTTGGTTAAGTTAATTAATTATTTTCTGGTTATTTAAATGAGCTGAAAGTATTCTTTGAAGGGTACTAAATCGACTTTTTCTACGGGGTATACCAGTAATCTAGATTATAGCTGGATTATCTTGTTGTAAGACGGTTTTACACCACTGCACTCAATGCATTAATCTTTCACTATCAATTCCAAATGCATCTGTTGCTGATGAATAAACATGTCTGCTGCTATTTGATTAGAGATTTAAAGCATAATATACTTTAACTCAAATACTAAATGGCACGTCATTTTTGGTATTTTATGTTGTGTTAACGATATCCGCTTTTTAGCAGCGATAGACTGTCATCTGAAAATTGAGAGTATGTTATATGCCAACTTACTTCCACTTATCTGCTTAACATAAGCGCACTTTTATTTTGAAATTCTATTATCAACAAGCATGGATGTTGTACAAACGCAAGCAAGGGAAGAATTTCTTAGTTTAAAATGTTGTTTCGCGTTTTACACTATTTTATTGTGTGAAACTCCTGGCTTTAATTGATGAAAAACTGTATTTTGCAATCTTAACAGACTTAACAGCTTAGTTAATTAATTAACTGAGGTATCTTACCACGGATAATAATTTTTCTTTCTTAACCAAAAGTTTAATTTGAATAAAAAAAAGGGATAAAATTGTAATAAACTGTTGATGATATTTCTTATTTTATATTCATTATCCATTATCATTTTATTGTTGGACACATCAAATGTTAAATAACGAAAAAACCATTTAATAAGGAAACAATATCCTCATAAATTCAATTTTTTTTTTTTATTTTATTTATACATTATTTATGTAAAATAAAAATATGCATCACTGTTATTTACATTCAATTTAACAACAAATATTATTTTATGGTGACATTATATAAATTTTGGATGGAAAAGAAATAAATTTACAAATAAATAACAACAACAACAACAATAAAAAAAAATCGTTTATTTTATTATTTTCTATATAAATTTCAATCGTAGGTGATAATCATTAAACATTAAAATGTTTTGGATTATATTTTGTAAAAATGTATTTCTCTACTTTGCCATTCAACGAAAATACATGCAAATTATACAAAAAAAAAAAAAAAATGTTTTTTTTTTTAGATATCTGTAATAAAGCAGCAATAAATGTTTTTTATTTTTTATTTATATAACAGAGAATGTTTAATCAAATTTAATTATTTTATTACACCATTGTGTTACGGTTTGTTATCGTAATGAACTTGATAGTACTTTCTGTATGAGCATTCATTTTCTATGGAGTGTTGCTATTACGGATAACTTTATTACGAAAGTAAAATGAAGCAGAAAACGAAAAAAGAAAGAAAGAAAAAAACACAGATGCCATTATTGGGGTTTATTTACCACTTTTTTTTTTTTTTTTTCTTTTTTGAATAACAAATTGCTAATCCTTAAGGAAAATATGATCGTACTGTTGAAAACTATAAATTTTGATTTTTTTTTTTTTTTGTTTCTCTCGGTATTTTTCGTAACAAATTTTTCTTATAAAATAAAAAAAAAAAAAAAAAAACCACAGTGTAAAAACTCTTGGTAAATAAAATATTTATTGTAGTAAAAAAAAACAACAACAACATTTTTTTGTGTCGATTGTACGGAATCGTTATTTATTTAATTTTTTTTTAAACAAAGCTAAAAACCCAAATGAAATCATAAAACATTAACCATATGGGTAAGACGAGTAAGCTTTCCCCGTAAGCTGTGGTTTTCCATCGTTTTATTTATTTTTAAAAAAAATTACAAAACAAAGAAAAACCTCCAAAGAAAGCATAAAGATAATAAAAAAATTATTTATAATTTGTTTCCTATATATAAAAAAAAAAAAAAAAAAAAAAAAAAACTCTCATCTAGATTCTCACGAGTATAATCCTTAACAAAATTACAAAAATATTTTCCTGTTTGGTTTATTTAAAAATAAAAAAAAATTTTAAACAACGATTATCTTGTAGAAAAAACAGGAGAAATTTTCATATATTTTATTTTTTTTTTTTTTTAAATAATTTAAAATAAAAACACGATAAATCTTTATTATAGTTTTTTTGCGGAAATGGTTTTTGTATAATTTTTTCCCAGCATAAGGATTCCCATGTAAGCGATAAAGTAGCATTAAAGTAACATAAATCAATTGATCAATTATAGCGATAAATGGTTTTTAGTTTTAGTGACATGAGTGGACCATAGAAAAGCATATTTTTCGTTTTCCTAAGGTTTATACGATCTTTCGTGATGATGTATCGTCTATGTGGAAAACATATGTACAAAAAAAAAAAAAAAAAAACCCCGAAAACACTAGTAAAAGCGGATATAAAAGCGATAGAGGAATCTTTAAAACAATTTTTTCGGTGTAGTAAAAATTTGCTGCTGTTGGTAGTTTTTCTTTTTTGTCTTTCTATTTTTTTTTTTTTGTTTAGTATGCTCAAGAGAATTATGAAAAGAAGGTCAAATCATGGTAGGTGGGTAGTCACAATTTTTATCAACATTAAGAGCTATCGAGAAGCACACATTATTGCATGTATATAGTAGAAACTGTAGGAGGTAAATTGAGACAATAAATATACTTTAAAATTTATGATCGCCCATTTTTTATGATTGTCTAGCACAAATATAAGTTTTTTTTTTTTTTTGCTTTTTTGCTTTTTGCTTTTCATTATAAAGTCGATAAATTATATTTACAAAAATTATCGTTTTTTTTTTTTGTTATAACATTATCAACACTTTTTTTTATTATTATTATTATTATTCTAGTAAATCGTTATCAATCAATAAAAAAAGAAATTGTTTTACAATCTGAACGGTGGAAAATTATGTAAATAAATATTTTTTTTAAATTTATTTGCATAAATGTATTCCTTTATCCTTGTGCTTTATTAATAAAAAAAAAAGTAGTGTGTTGACTGTAGGAAATATAACTAGAATCATGTTATGCACACATTTGGACATTTTTAATAAACGATCATCAAGAATTTAGTTTTTTTTTTTTTTTTTTTTATATAAAAAGTCTCGCATCTTAGATAAAAAAAATAATTTCTTTCCATTACGGGAAAATAAACAGCAGGTAATTTAAGCTGTGCAATATAAATTAAAAGACATTTTTTACCATCCTCACTAACTAACTGATAATATTTTTTTTTATCTTTTGAAATGTTTACGCTTGTGTAAAGCAATTTGTTTATGTTCAACAAGAAATAATTCAAATCAATTCACAATAAACATTATTATGAAACGTAAAATAAATGATAAGACAATTAAACGGAAGTAATAATGAAAAATAAAGAAGAAAGATGTTCGTGGTGAGGGAACAATTCCTAAAAAAAAAAACAACATCATTAGGGCTTTACTAAGATAGTAGAATTGAGACTTATATGAGTGTATTGAGATGATAACAAATTGACCTTTTTTTTTTTTTTTTCATAGAATTTATATAGAAGTAAAGTACTGATGTAATCTACTTTAGTGTAGTAACTGTCAACATTAACGAAGGTACGACTTTATAGTAGGAGAGTTTTAAAGTTTTTACTTTTTTTTTTTATTATTATTATTAATGAATAAGCATAGAGCAAGAATGGTTAAAGAGTTTTTATTACCAAAGATCTTTGACTTCGAATAAACGTCAATAATACAAAACTCTATGTTTATTTGCTTAAATTATATCTTTTGATAGCATTGCTTTAAGAATAATTGCATAAATTTACATCAATATAATTTCTATTTGCTTATTGAATATGTAAATGTTTTATTAATTCGGTTCCATTTTCTCGTACCGTCGTTTTTGTACAATAATTACTTTTCATTAAAACTGTAACTTTGTAAACTTGATAGCGTAAATTAAAATTAAGTAAATATTATGCCAATGGGCTTAGCTAGCCACTCGTCAAATCACAAAAATTCATACGAAAATCTATACGCCAATAATATATAATTTTATGTTATTTTAAATTCTTTGAATTGTCAATAATAATACGAAAAGTTACGTAAAGCTTTGTTTGATTATTTTTGCTTCCTCTAAATAACGAGAAATAATTTTTTTTAATATAAAATTCTAGTCACATAATATAATACTTTGCCAAAAAAAAAAAAAAAAAAATGGAAAAAGGAAAAATCTCTGCTGTTCTTATACAAAAAAAAAAAATAAAAATAAATAAATAAATAAACGACGAGACCATGAAATTAATTTATGCAAAAATTTTAAAAAAACTTGGATATTTTTCCCGATTCTAAATTGTAACAGATTGTAAATACGAAGGTAGCATTTTAAGTCTGATGATTTTTGATGCTTAGTGACATGAGTAAGCAGTTTATGTAAAATAATATTTCAAAAGTGACGGTGAGTAACAAAATGTGTTTGTTGTAGAATTTTTATTATAAATTTTTATATCGGTTACGAACATGCTGCCCAACTTCATCCAACTTGATTTAAAGTTGGTTTCCGTGATAGCATGTTGGACGTCAAGTTGGATAAGAAGTTGGACACCAAGTTGAATGGCAAGTTTGAATCCAAGTTAGATGACAGTTTGGACATCTTGATTTGACAACTTGGATGCCTAGTTTGATAGCAAGTTGGACGTCCTGTTGGTTAAAGTTACTAAATAATTCAAAGTAAGAGACATTTTCGTTAGTTTCCGTGTTGTCCATCAAGTATTCAGATTCAGAATAGATAAGAAACAATTCGCATACAATTTTATCTTGGGTTTTCGCTTACCACTTTTTCAACACTGATTAGCATTATTGTGTTTATAAGACACAAAGCGTTAAAAGGCGTTAACAGCTGTAATAAAAGCTGTTAAATAAAAATAAAAATAAAAATAATATTTAATAAGCCGCAAAGATTTCGGGGAAAAAATTTTTAATCAAAAATTATTATCACAGTCTTTTGTACAGTTCTGGTTCTATCTTTTAGAATTATTATTCTTTTGTGGTTTCCGGAAAAGAAATTTTTTCGTAGCAAAAAAAATGAAAAATTAAATTAAATTAAATTAAATTAAATTAAATGTCTATTGTTCTAGAAAGCAAACAAATCTTCTTCTTTTTTTTCTTTATTAAAAATTTTCTTCGTCATGTCGCTTTTTTGCTTCCATTTGAATAATTTTGAAAACATTTTTTGCAAAATTTACAATCCTCAACACGTTTTTAAGGTTAACACTTTAAGGTTTTTAAGGATAATATTCACCAGTATAACGTTTATTGTGTTTATATTTCCAAAACGCATATATTACATATTTATGTTCTTGGTTTAATCTTGCCAAATAACCACTTTGAGACACTTTGGCGACCTAGAAACATTTTTTTATTAACTAGGCAAAAAAAAAAAAAATTGTTAGACATTTATTAACTATTAACAGAACTAACAAAAATTTTACTCAAGTAAAAACAAAAGAAAATAGCGGAAATAGAGTAAACTGCAAGGAAAAAAGAAGCAAAATACCATTAAGCTTTACAGTAGATTAGGCAGCAAACTGTTAAATTAAGCGTAAAGTCATTCATAAAACACATTTAGTTATAGTAATATGAGATTTTTACTTTCTTTCTTTCTTTCTTTTTTTCCTTTAAACAGTTTTTATTGCCTGTCATTTAGGTTCAAGGCTTTCAAACGAAATTCATATCAGACAATTTGGAATGATAATACGAATGAACACAATACAGCACATAAATCGAAAATCAAGTGTTTACGTATTGTTATAGTTTTTTTACTGAGGTGACAGTAAATAGAAAAGGAAAGTTGTTTCCTAATACAATAGTCTTCTTCGTATTGTTATCATTTTTGTGTTAGAACAAATAGAACGCTGTTATCAATTATGAGCATACGTTTTGTATAAAATTTCATATAATTCACTTATCAATTCATTACATTCTTTATCCCTTATTATATTTATTATCAGTTTTAACCACGAAATGTGTTAATTATTTGTTTAAAATTCCACATCCAACAAAAAAAATAAAATTCCTGAAATGGTAGAGGTAAATCGGTGATACAATTCAACAGAAAATATAAAGCACTGTCGTTATATATGTGTGTGGCATAAAAATGCAAAAATGAAAATTCGATTATATGGAAAAACCATGGTAAGGTAATTTTTCTGTTTTTTTTTCATTTTTTTATTGAATAGTCAGCAATAAAAAATGAATTAAACAAAATAAAAAAAAAAAAATAAATTCTTTTTTTTTTACGTTGAATTATTTATGGCAAAATGACCAAAACAAAAAATCCAGTATTATTAACAATAATAAATAAGAATATATGTTTATTGTATTTAGCGGATATTATTCGGTGGTTTTAACGATAATAATAATAAAAAAAAAAAAAAAAAACCCGTCCGTCCCCATTATATATTATTTTATTTTATTTTCATCAAATGCAGGTTAATGCTGTGGATTTTATCCAATTATTTTTGAATTTAATTTAATAATAATAATAATAAAAAATAAATCTACCACCAACACCAGTAAAATAATCAATTTTTTTTTTTCTTTATTTATTTATGAAAATTGAATACAAAAGGATTTACGGTTATTTTGTGTAAATGACATTTTTCTAAATTAAGATAGACAATTTTCCATTTAATAAAAAAAAAAAAATTCACTGAACATTGGCTTTGTTTAATAATTACATCTGCGTTATATTAATGCACATAAAAGCACAGGCAAATCTCTAGACACATGAGAATGAGAGAGAGATAAGCCAAAAAAAAAAAAAACAAACACTAACACGTGTGTAACACGTAATTAGTCTTCTTTGGCAACAATATTAAAAAAAATTTTTTTTTTTTACATAATTTAACATATTACAGGTAATTAGATTTTCTTTATAGAAGCGATTAACGTGATTATAAGCATTAATGCCGTCAGCTTTTATTATGCATACATATATGCTTTATCCTGTTATTTAAGATTAAGGAGACAGATAAGAAAATTTCATCAATTTTCTCTTGGAATAAGAAATAAAAGTTTTTCCCTTTTATTTTCAACACGATGACATGTTATTTGCATATTTTTCAATTATCAACTAATTACTTCTTTAATATTTCGATTATTTAATATAAAATTCCTACACATTATTGAATTTATCCGCCTTTAAATTAATTATTAATTAAATAATAATATGCGTTTGTAACGTTATTTATCTTCAAAAGATTCTGCAAAAGTTAAGGAAATTTTTTAGAAAAAAGAAAACAAAAAGAAAGCGAAAAAAAAAAAAAAAGAAAAACTTTGTTTGTATTTTTTTTTTTTTAAAAAAACTTTTCCGATTTAAACAACTTTTGATTATTTACAAATTCGACAACATAAAAGAGAGAGAAAGTATAATAATAATAATAACTTGAATCTCTTTTTTTTTTTTTTTTTGCCCATCGGATAAAACGTTAACTTTCCTTTCCTTTATCTATATTTAATTCCTATATATTTTGTTGAATTATTTAAAGTGACTTTATCGTTACTTAATCAGTGTAAAAGTCTTCTACAATCAACACTCAGCTCAATTAAATTGTTTTGTTCATCACTTGATAATAAAGTCTGATGCAGCAAATCTGGGTGTTTTTTTTTTTTTTGTTTTCACTTTAAAAAAAAAAAAAAGCAACGAAAAGCGAATAGATATTTAAATTATTTTATTTATATATATATATATATATAAGTCAATAACATCAATGCAATTTGATTGTAAAACAGGAGGACGTAATTGAGTGATTTGCTGTCGTTATCAATAAACAAATATAATATTAAATCTGTCAACTGCAGACAATATTGATAGAAAATAATTTTTTTATTTATTTTGATTTTTTTTTGTAAATTTAACTGATATTTTCTTATAAAAATATAATAACGATGGAATTTAAAGTTATAACGTGAAAATCTATAAAAAAATTTTTTTTTTTTTTTTTGATATTCAGTTACGCCAGTTCGGTACGCCTACACTATTTGCTGTTTTTAAAATCTGAATTAGAAAATTTCATTAAAATCTTCTAGTTTTTTTTTTTTTTTTTTTTTTTTTACAGATTTAATAACTTTCACTTAATTAAAATACGTTTCACCCACACTAGTATAAACACACTTATTTTCTTTATACATAAATGAATTTACTCGTCGTTGTGTATAAATAAATAATTTAATTTTTTGTAATAACGAACAAAAAAAAAAAAAAAAAAAAACAACAAAAACCTTTCATAGGAATTTACACATATTTAATTACCATATATATTGAATTATGTAAATATTATGCAAATCTATAAACACCTATTATGAGTATAATTATGTTACACTCAATGTTAATTTATGTAATGTTTAAATGGAATGTTTTTTGAGAAACGATTTTTGTCGCGTTTAACAGTTTTGTACTTTAATTTGAAAATGTATCCAATTGTGATTGTGACAAAATTTACATCACTATTGTTATTATTTTTACATTAAAACGATATCAGATAAATAGTTTCCGACAATATTAATCTGTTAAAGGGAAATTATTTAATTTCGATACGACTTTACATACACGATTATTATACCAATCAATTAGA
The DNA here is from genome assembly GCA_961205885.1 of Ptychoptera albimana. Lineage (NCBI taxonomy): Eukaryota > Metazoa > Arthropoda > Insecta > Diptera > Ptychopteridae > Ptychoptera > Ptychoptera albimana. Next base: position 18,645,287 of record OY540805.1, on the reverse strand, counting down.
GATAAATATCTTTAGCAATTTCGATAAATGCTTTACAACAAGTGTTTTTTTTTTTTTCTTCTTCTGATAACCTACAGATCTTTCATTAATTACCTAACGAATGAATTTGATAGATAATTGACTCTACATAATTTTTGTTCATCAATTTCAGTATGCAAATAAATTTACTTTAATTACATTAAACATTAGTAAAAGCTCTTTAATATGTGAAAATCTCTAACCAGCATAAAATCGATTTTAATCGAACTTATTGACTATTATAATCTGTTCTAGCAATTTTATAAAATTAACTTTTATTGTTATTCTCATAATATTATAATATTGTGTAAAAAAAAAAAAGAAGAAAAGCTAAGCATCAATGTTATGCCATCGTTAACAATACTCCCACTCAACATACTGCTAATGCAACAATTTATTTAATTTAACTTTATTTTTATTATCATTGCATTTCACAAAAAATTAAAAGCTTATTTTATATAAAACACAATCACTGGCATTTGTGGTTAACCAGAATATATGTTATGTAATATTGTGACTTTTTTTTTATATATATATATTACACAAATTTTATCATTAGTGAGAAATCAATAAATAAATTATTCAACTGTTGGCGATCTGTTTAAATAATAATAAAAAAAAAAAAAAAAACTTTAACCCTAACATTAATAAATAAAGTTACTGAACTTATCTTATGCTTAATCTGTAGCATTTTTTTTTTTTATTGTTTTAAAAGGAGAACTTTTACATCCGTTGTAAATAAGTTTACAACGGAAATATGTTACGCGATGTAATCCTTATCTATTTTTGATAACAATTTTGCTTATTTATGTAATGAGTGCATATAAACAGTGTGGTAACGAATTTATTTTACCCTTTAAAAGTACTTTGCGAATTACAGTGAAAGTGTACGAAATTGGTGTGCTGGTAAAATTAATTAACAATTAGCTTTTCTTTAAAGCATTAAAGCATTGACACAAATGGAATAGGAAAAAAATATGGTCACTGACATCGACGGTAACAATAAAACCATCCATGATAATGATGAATGAGTAATAGGTAATTTCATAGCACTTCTGTCTACTTCTATAACCTGCTATGTTATTTACGACGTACGTCCGAAGAGTAACATATTTCTACAATAATTTTTTTATTATCCTATATCGGAAAGCACTTAAATCAATCTAGGGACACGTCGGCTATGTAATACGGGATTTAATAAAAACAAAAAAAAAAAAAAAAAAAACTTCTACACAAAATTAATTTACTGTCAAACATCATTGAAAAATCTTTGCAAATAAAATAATTTTATCACTAGAAACAAATTTCCCGGTTATAAATGATTAATCTATATATCATGTATGATTGATTTAAGTCAAAGCTTAAAATTACTTAAACATTTTATTATTTATACAAAAAAAAAAAAATAAATAAATAAATAAAAAACAATTTATTTTTAGTACTGTGTCTTGGCTGTAAATGTTTTGTAGAGTAGAATTTATAAAATGCAATAAAAAAAAATTTCAATAGCACAACAGGAACAAGAAAGATTTCTATTTTATAACCGCGTTCACTGCAGAGCAATGTTTATGTTCTTCATGAATAACGTGAGCACGTGATTTATCGTTTATTACTTTTATTCCTTTAGCTACAGTTTACCCCCCCTTTTTTTTTTTTTTTTATTACGATTAAGAAATTAATTAATTTTGTGCCACTTTGTCTTTATTGTTTAATTAATTAATTTAATGATTCAAAGTAAATTTTTTTACTTAGTTTTAAAGGATTTTAATTTAAAAAATATTATTTCATTATATTATATTAATAATCGATTAAAATTTATAATTTAATATTACGTCGAGTGCTTTTTACTTGCCAGTAAAACAAAAAAAAAACAAACCAATCGATAATTCGTTCATTAGAAATTAAAATTTTTTAATGGAAAATAGTATATTGGATGGCAACAATAAATTGAATTGTCACGGCTTAATGCTTTTATAATAATGAATTATTTATTATAATAACATGTCAATGTGAGACTTAATTATCTGCATTCTCTAAGCACACTAACCGACATTGTTATATTTTAATTATTAATACAAAAACATAAAAAAAAAAATATTTTCCAAAAACAAATACTTAATCAAATTATAAATTTTCGCCATAGTTTCAGCGAAAAAAAAAAATTATATTTATATAGTGGCTGTTAGATACCACATGCTATGAATTATGTTCAATATATTTACCTTTGACACAATATGCTTTTTAAATTCAATGGGAAATTATTTTCTGTTTTTAATAATAATTGACAGGAAAATAAACACCAAATTATTCGGTGGTGTAAAATCCATACAGGCCATTGTCAATGATAATTTTCTCTATTTTATATAAATATTTATTTAACTTATAAAAAAAAAAATAGAAAAAAATCGATTAAAAACAATAACGATTTGTTAATTAATTTTTTTTGTAAACTTTTATCGATTAAATCCCAATAATTATGAATTATAAAATTAAAATCCAATAAATTCTACAATGCGATAATGAAAAAAAAAAATAATAATAATAATTTAAAGTCAGTTAAATATGTGTATCAAAGTCATATAGTTATTATAGTAATTCCATTTAATTTCATAGTTTTCTCTTATCGCAATAGTAATAAATAAATAAATAAATAAATATAGAAAACGCTTTTTTAAAGAAAAAAACTTCTTCTTTTTTACATCAGAAAAATGATAAATGAAACGAATAATCGAATAAAAAAGTGTTTGAAGAGAATAAAAAACCAAGACAATATATATATATATATAAAAAAAATTGATTGATTGTGTTTTGTGCTGTAAAGAAAGAAAGAAAAACAAAAAAAAAATGTTAACGAAATTTCCTATCTTTCGAAGCATCTGAATGGACATTTGAAGTAATAATAATAATAAAAGAAAACAACACTAACTGTCCCACATAATCCAATCATCATTCATAATAGTTATTTCAACAGAATTTCTTTATTTATATCGCTTTGATTACACTACCACTAAACCATGTTTTTATGTCTAAATCGTTAATTTTTTTTTGTACTACGCGAAAAATTCTTGAAAAAAACTTTAAAGAAAATTCCCCATCAATCAGAAAGTTTTTTTTTTTTTTTTACAATTAGATAATTCAGTATTGGAATTTGATTATTATTATTATTTTATTTTTTTTTTTTCTTAAAACATTATTTACGTAATAATTATAAACCACTTAACAGATTTTTATCTATCACGATTAACAATCAAGGGACTATTGGCATTTTTAAATTGAAAACCATTTCGGTTTTTATTGTGTTTGAATTTTATTTATATTCAATTTGTAAATAAGAATGAACTTTTGAGATGTAATACGTTGTTTAATATTATCTGTAGAAAGAATTGAATCGAATTTCCTGATAGCGGTAGAAAAAAAAAATGGAATGAGATTGGTATCGTTATTCTATAGACGATGTAAACATGCATAGTTCCTTCAAATACATTTTATTTGTTAACATAGATGCGGATATTTTGTTGACAATGATTTTCATATTCTTTAACATTCCAAATAGGATGATATGAGTTTGTCGGTTCAGTAGGTAATGACTTTAAAGAATAAAAAGTGTTTTTTAGATAGATTTTGTTTACAGATTTTTCTTTTCTCTCGTTCTATTAATAAATAATCTAAAATATACCTTTACACAAAAAAAAAAAAAAATAGATTGTTAAATTTTTAGGAAAATATATTTATGGCCAAACCGAATCGTTTTGTTGTTAACTTTTCATATTTGCTTCTTGTATAATTTATTCATTCCTTAAAGCCTTCATCAAAAAATACTTTAAGTGTTTAATTGCATTTTCTTGTTTATTTAATTAAAATTAAAAAAGTAATAAACAAATTTGTATGATAAAAGATAAAAGGTATTTTTTTTTTTTTTTTTGGTTCTTGTTGTTGTCAGTAAAGCCATTAAAAACAAAATATAATTACGTTTCAGAGTGGATACTTAAATAACTTTGTAGCCTATTGGTTATTAAATAGAAAACGAAGAACAAAAAAAAAAATTATTTTTTTTCTCTCATAATAGAAAATACAGAAAAAAAAAACCTTTCTCTATTTTTCGGGTAACATTTGTAAGCTTTCCTTGGCTTAATTGCGAAATAAATGAGTCACAAGTGGAGGCGCACGGTGTTTCATAAATAAATAAATAAATATAAATTTTAATAAAAAAAAAAAGTTTTCCTTATACCTTTATGAGTGGTACGATTAAAGGGGGGTAAATATTTATTTTTTAACAATAATATTAATGTATATTTCGATCAAAAATTATTAATTATTATTTGAATTAAAAAAAAAAAGGATTCTATAATTGGTGCTTAATTGTGAATAACATTCAACATTATTTCATATAAAATCAAATCAAAGATTTATTAAAAAATGTTTTTTTTTTTTTTTAATAATAATTCGTGCTTTTTATGATTCTTTTCATATAATTTTATTTTGTCAGACATTTGATATAAATGTTATAAAAGAATTTTCATTTTTTTTTTTTGGTGTACCTTATTAGACTTGCTGTCGCTTTTTTTTTAATATTCTGAATTATTCCTTTATGACATTTATGTTTTAATATGCTAAATAAAATTATTTCTGTTAATGTTTTTTATTTTATGTTTTCCATTTTTGAAAAGCAACAACACAAAAAAAAAGAAGAAAGAAAACAAACTACCTCTTGGTATCACATAAACATGACAGGTTTTTACATTTTAAAATGTTTGCTGCTATATATTTACTCTTTCGTATTTGTTTTAAAATATTTTGTTAATTTTATTTTGTTATAACATAGTAATGGATCTGTTGATAAAATATTGATTTTTATTATCCTAAAAATCAGTTCATTAGTTAGTAAACAAATATTTTATTAATTAGAAAAATCAAACAATTTAATTTGTGTTATTATTTTTAATTATTTGTCTGTTTATTACCTTTTATTGTTTATTGGTTTGATTAATTTTAAGCGTGTTTTACTTTAATATTTCCTATCTTGTTTATTATTAATAAACAATAATTTTTTGTTTTATATTTAAAATATAAAAATAGATAGAAAATTCAATTACTTTTTAGCCATATAATATAAATTCGTACATCTAATGAATATTTAATGTGTTCGTAATATTTCTATATATTATATGACATAAAGCACATGATAAACTAATAGAATATAACGATCTACTCAGTAGTACTTGTTGCCTGTTGTCATCAATGAATAAGTTCCTAAGTCAAGTCATTTTTATGAAGAGAATTTGAAACCAATTTGAAACAACAAAACCAAACAGCAAAAAAAAAATATCGCTCTTGTATTAAAAATATAAAAATAATAATAATAAAACTGAGTGTTTCGAAATGAGAGAATTAAAAAAGGGGAATACCGTGTGGAACGTATGCTTAAATATTGTACAAAGTATAACAAAATAAAAACGCTCATTGTGCAAAACTTTCATTTCTCTATATATTTATATTATTTTTTAATCGAAGTTTTAACAAGTAATTAAGTTTTATTATAAATACAAGATAAAAAAAAAATCAACATTTTCTTACAAACACCTTAAATTAAGAGTTTTATTTTAAAACCTCATAAATAGTAATAGAAAAATACGTGACATGAATTTTTACTAGAGAAATAGTTCGACAGTTAAAATTTATTACAAATTTCACAAACATTTTAAATTGCATACTCTATAAATTGTAAACCATTATACTAGTGTTATGTTATCTACATTCCTCAATTCTCAATACACAGATAATAAAATTTACTTTTCGTTAACCCTAATCGCATTGTAAAAATCTCAGCCAAAATAAATATTTTTTGTTTTTCTTTTTTAAATTAAAAATGCTGCATACGATGTTTTATTTTTTAATTAATTAATAGAAAATATATAAAAAACAATATTTATTTACACACAATTTTATCTTTGTTTACCTGTTCACATTTACTGTAATTTTATTTTCCAATAAAAGTCAGTGTATGTAAGTAAGGTCAAACGGAGCAAACAATGTTCCCAAAGTTAACGCAAATTTTACAAGGTTTAACAGATCGAAACACGTTAATACGTTAATCAAATCAAGTTAAATGGGGAAAATAACATAAAATCTTCTTACTCTTTCAATGAATAAAATTTCGTAAATTATAATTAATTAATTTAAATTCAATATTAAATTGTGAATAAAAAAAATAAAAATTTATTAAAAACTGCATATTAAACTAAGATTTAATCGGTGGGTGGGGTGGTGGTAATTGTGTAATGGGAAAAATTCATTTTATTGTTACATTTAATAATGAATGAGTGAATTGTTAATTTATCAGTTAAATGCATGAGATGATAATAACAAAGGGATTTAACGTTTTTTATAAATAATTTTCATAAAATTTTATTTTAATCACAATTCAACTCGCATTATAAATACAGAAATGTTGATTACGAAAGAGTGGACGTTTCTAAGAATAGGAAATTTACTTCCACATATTTTACTAATTTTAAAGGTTCCCAGAGATTAACGGATGATGGTACAGTGGTTTTTTTTTTAACGGCAACGAAAGCCCTCACATTTGTATTCCACCAAAAATAATAGAAAAAATATTCAACTGCATTTAGTGATTCTTTAATAGAAATGCCTCGGTTCAGTAGTTTACATAAATATTATGCCATAAATTGACATTAAATATAAAATAATAAACATTTATTATATGCATATAATGCATTGTAATTTATATTTATTATAGCAAAAAAGAAAGCAAATAAAATTTCTGTTTCTGTAATAAACTTTTTTTGACTCTTTTTTTTTTTTTGTTATTTCATGTTCTAAAACCTTGGTTTAATATGTAAAAATGTTTGGTTTTCTTTCGCTATTTCTATTCCCTTTTATTAAATACAAACAATATTTTTTTTATTTTTCTTCTTCTTCTGCTTATTCTTTATTTTTATTATATTATAAAAATATTAAATTTCAAAATGCGACGCTTATTAATTTTGCATAAATCGAAACAGTAAAGCAGTAACTCTTATAATTTATATTTCGTAGACCTCGTACAAAGCAAGTAATCCTCAATTACCATTTATATAAATATAGAAGTTTATTAAAATAAAATTTAATATCTTTTCTTTTCTTTTCTTTTTTTTTTGTTAATTATAATAATTTTCTTCTTAATTTAAAATAACCATCAATCCAATGTAAATGCATTTATACGTTACGTTTTCACGTTACTTGTTATAAATAATTTTTTATTTTCATCTTCTCATTTTTACGACACACAATGTTCATATTTTTTTCGAATAAAAACGTTAAGAGTGTGTCAAAATATTTTCACGTGACTTTATATTAGCAGACAACATAAGAAAATACGCACAAAAGCTCAAAAGTTTCATTAAAAATAATAATAATAATAACAATAACACACACACACACACACACAGTGAGAGTGAACAAATAAAAAAATTGAAAGAAAAATGTTTGAAATTGAAAAGTTTTTATCTAATATTATGTTACTGCCGGTGATGGTGGTGCTGAATAAACATTTATAAGCTCCACAATATCCCACTTCACCACTACACTCATATATATATATTTATCTATTCAACTAAGCATAGGCATAAATCTACACGTCGACAAAACTTATTGAAAGTATTTACGTAACATCACGCAATACAAATGAAAAAGGATAAAAAAAAAAAAAATTCAACTTTATTCAAATTTTTTTTTTGCAATGAAAATAAAAATAATTTTTTTTTTTTTTATTTTACCAAAATAAGGAGACTAAAACAACGTTCCTATTTTATTTATTTATATAACACGCATTTATAGCGAACTCAACGTTATTAAGTTTTGTTTTTTCTTGCTCCTTTTTTTCTCCGTTTCTTTGGTATTTCGGGTGTTTTTTTTTTTTTTTCTTTATTTATTCAAATCGTTTTTCATACGGCAAAAATATGCTTTATTTTCTTTATATAATTTTTAATATTCAACAATACGATACAAAATAGAAAAAATACAAATAAAAAGAATTTTTTTGGTGAAATTATAAAAAAAAAAACTTGCTTTTGACAAGTGTATTGTGTATGGTGTATGGTTTATGCCATCGAAATTTATTTGTTTGTAATTTAAAATGAATTTATTTTATTATTTTTTTGCATAGGAAACCAATCACCAGAAAATAAATAACTTTTTATTATTTTTTTCTTCTGTTTTCTTATCAATCGGAAAATAAATAACAGTGGGATAGCAAGAATAAAAGAAAAAGAAAACGAAATTTCCAATATAAATGGGGCATTTTGTTATGTGGAAAATTGTGGAAAGAAAACTCATAAAAAATACCTCAAAACATACAATTTTTTCTTTTTTTTTTATTTGTTAAATGTTATCATAAATTCTTCAATTAAAATAAAATCGTAATTCATTGGTTCAAGTGCGGTTTTATGGTCAAGATCGATCAAAAATCAGACTTAAGCCTTAATCACTATAAGTGGTTTTTCTTAAAAGCAAGCAAAAAATTTGTTCCCTCCGATAAAAACCTTGTTGAGTTTCGAACCAATCGAACAATTGTTTGTAACTTTAAAAATGTATTTAACCGGGAAATTTACCACGCAACCCTGAAACATCAAGAGATTATTTCGTTTCTCGTGGATTTTTTTGGATCTCGTTTAATAAAAAAAAAAAATATTTTCTTTTTGTCTGCTTTTTAAATAATTAATCGATGAATTTGATTGACACGGTAATTTATTTTTATAATAAAATATCCTGTCAGAACTATAAAATAACTCAATAAAAAAAAAAAAAAAAAAAGTTATTAATCGCCGCCTAATCAATTATAATTATTATGAATTGCAGACCGAATCGCACCTTAATTCATTTTTTGATAACTTTGCGTAATTCGTAAAAAAAAAAAAAGAAAAAGAAATGTTTTGTAATTAGGTACGCGGGATTAATGGGTAGAAGGGTAATAGGCTGATATTGATAAAACAACAAAATTTTAATCGTAAAACTACGCATGTCTAAAATAAAATGGTAATTTTCGTTATTTATTTAAATAAATAAAAAAACACTTTCCTTGCCGTGTTATGGTTAGGTAGTTTGGGGTGGGCAAGGTAGACAAATTTCTGATTAAAAAATAATACACTTGCACATGTATTTGAAGCGGGTAATTTTCATACCATCCAGTCAAAAACAATTTTTACACGAATCATTTCTGCATTTTTTTTTTTCCTTTTTTTGTTACGTTTTACGTTTTATTTATCAAATATTCATTTTGCTTTCCGTAAATGTATAAAGCATAAAAATTCATAATTAAGGTTGAAACCTCAGAGAGAAAAAAAACCCAAAAAAAAAAAAGTTTGTGTCACAAATAAAAAAAAGAAATAATAAATTTTTGTTACAACAAAATTACTTTTAAATATTTAAATTTTTTGTTATTGGCTTTCGTGTGTTTTTATCGTGTAACGCGTTTACATTTTACATGATTTCTGCTACGGGTTTGTGGTAAATGTTTAGAATTACTAACAAAATACACGACAAATAAATATAATGTTTTAACATAGCAAAAGCGCGAATGTTTTTTTTTTTTTTTTTTGTTATTCTATTAAATAAACTTTAAAGTGACATTTCCCATGTCATTCTTACGCCTAGTTACGTCCATTGTGTTTTAATCATTAAAAAAAAATGTTTTAAATTAAAATTCGTTTCATGTTGCCTCTGTCATTAAAAGATTTTATATTATTTTTTTTTTTTTTTTATATATCACAAGCAATAATTCATCTAAATCTATTGAAACGGGAAGAGAGAAATCTTTTTTTTCTTGTTTAATAATAAAAAATAAAACCAAAAATAAAAATTAATCACTGTCTGCGTCTTTCTGAAGTGCTTCGAATTTTATTTAATAATATTATTAAATTTTTTATTTTTTTCTTTTCCTTATTTACAAGAGTAAAACATTTAATGTCATGCAATTATTTCATTATTTGGTTTCGATGATTAAATGAGGCAAAAAGAAAAAAACGGAAATAAATCTTAAAAATAAATTATTTTTTTTTTTTTTTATTATTTTAAACTTTTTTAATCGCATATTGTTTTGTTTAATGCAAAAAAAAAAAATAAAAACTTTTTTCTTTTTATGTTATTAACCTACGATTTAATCTTAGATTTATCAAACCATCCGAATTGTCCAAGAATAAAAAATTTATGCAAATTTAAACAGTATAAACGACTAAGCAAAGCATCAAGCAGAAACTTTATTATTCTTATTTTTTTATTATTTTTTTTTTGCGAATCATTACAACAATTCATTAGCATTACTAAAAAAATTTAATAAAACTAAAAAAAGCGAGAACACAACAAACGATAAAGTTTAATAATCACCATAGAAAAAATAAAAAAAAAAAGCATATTCTGTTAGTCACACAAAAACCAGGGATTGAAACCTGAAATTTATTTCGTTTCGGGTTTGGATTACGTTCCTTATTACGTATTATCGTTTCGGTCTGCAATAATTAATTCATTTAAATCTATTTCGTTTCAGGTTCACTTCTAAACCCGTGAGAATACGATAGAAGCACACATACGGAACTCATTTCAACTGAACTTTGTTTATTTAACGAATTTATCGAGTTTGGTTAATTTCTGTAAAATGTACCAATTTCACATAAAATAAAACGAATTGTCAGCGAAAAGCTTATCAGACATTGATTACCATGAACTGAAATAAAATAAAATTCTGGTTACGGTTCAGCTTTCATATATTTCTATTCATGAAAAATAGCGAATAGTTTAGATTTACGGCTTTCAGTTTAATTTCGGTTTACCACTCTACAAAAAAAAAGAAAAAAAAAAAACCATAAAATAAATTTAATTTATGCTTTTTTTACAATTAACATATTATAAAATTAATTACTTTTATTAATAAAATAATAAAAAAAAACTGTTTTTATTTGTTCTGCGCAAACAAATATTTTTATTCTTTTTTTTTTTTTTTTTTTAAATGCCAATTTATAGCCAAACATTAAACATTAATTAATTAATAAAAAAAAAATATAATGGAGAAATATTTGCAACGATAACACAAAAAAAAAACTACAGTGTAATTCCGTTTTGTTCATTTTTCAAGTGACTAACGAAAAAAAAAAGTGTAATTAGTTCAGGGATTTTAAATAATTAATAAAAAATAAAAAAAAAATGTTTTATTAAGAAAATCACGCAATCATAAAGCTCATTCAATATTATAAATTCGTTGAAAATGTTTTCTTGTACGTCTACATCTTCTTTACTAGAAATCGGTAACCATTGTACTTGGGAATAATTCACGCTTTTAAGCATTATTGTCACAAAAATCGGATAGAACCGATATAAAATTCCACTGGTGTTATATAAAAATATTTAAAAAAAGTAAATTGTGGGAAAGGAAAATAGTATCATCGAGTCTAAATGTACTTAAATGAAATTGTTAAAATTGCACGGAAATAGCGGGAAAACCATGAAAATAATTTTTGTTACGACTGGATTTTTTTTTTTTTTGCATAAATCATCCGGATAAAACTCACATTTGGTTGAATATGAAACATCCTCTATAGTTTACATAAAGCTTAAATGATTTATAATAAAGTTTATTGGGTTTTTATTCTAAATTCAATTGATTATTAACAAAGTTTATCGCGTATTTATTAGAAGATAATAAAAAAGAAAAAATGTTCTCAAATTAAAAAATAAAATTACTTGTTTTGACCGCAATCTCTAATGTGTCTTCTGCTATCGTTTTTCGCCGTTTATCGTAATGATGAAAACATACAAAAAATTGTTTATAATGAATTTTCGTTGAATTTATAACACCAGGAGGATAAACAAAGAAGTGAAAGATAAGAAACTTTATTATTATTATTATTATATTTTTATTTTTTTTTTTAATTTATTTAATATTATTTTAAGTACATATCCGTAAAATAATTAATTTTTATTATCATGATAATTTTAACGGAAATCCTTGTAATTGAGATTCTGTATTTGTAAGAAATGAAAATTAATTCTATAAATTTTCTAATGAAATGATAATTCATCATTCACAATGACTTAAGTACAAGAAAAAACTTCGTAAATTCTAAAATTTCATATTAAAAATTTTCTGTACGTTAAATATGTTGGAATTTTTATAAAGTAGGTGTACGTTAATAAGATCACCAGACTTAATTAAAATTACTGAAAAAATGGGAACAACTATTTTGTTACAAATCAGAAATTAGTTTAACGCGTGCAGTTATTGGCAGTTATTTGCCATTAGTTTCGTGTTTAAACTTTCCTCTGATTTTTCCACAGTAAGATCTGTAAACTGTGGACTGTGTGAATATCGATTGCTGCATTAATCACCAGGAACTGAACATCATTTTTACTATAATTAAATATTAATTATATACCTCACATAATCGAGTCACTACTGTTAATAATATTTTAAAACAATAGACTAAAATATTATGATAATAATGATAATAATAATAAAAAAAAAAAAAACATAACAAAACAATCCAGAAGATAAATGTGACAAGTGGTTAAGGTAAAGACAAGGAACAAAAAAAGACTTTTCAGTTTAAATTGAACGCTTTTCTGAGTTTTTTTTTGGATCTTCTATATAACGACATCAGTTGTAAAAATATGTGTGAAAGCTTTAAAAAAAAAAGAAAAAAAAAGAAAAAACAAAAATTATTTTACCTGTAAACTTGATGGACATTTTAAATAATAAAATTCTTATAATATAATACTGTGTTATAAGCCCTTAAGCTTACTTAAATGAAGCACCGACAATTTTATAATCTATTTTTTAATTAATTTTTATAAACAATGGAATATTGTGGAGAGTTTATTCTATGTAATTCCTATATCATTTATAACTTCAGTATAAATCACATGTTTGTTGTAAATTAATTGTTCACCCCTATTTACAATTTTTTTTTTCTTTTTTTAATATTTCACATATTTAATAACAAGGATAAATAGTAAACGAGGTAATAATAATAAATCATTGATTTATTCATCATACTGTGATTGACACCGTAAAACCCTAGTGCTTGTATTTTATCTGCTTTTGATTTATTAATAAAAAAGCAAAAAAAAAAAAAATTAAACCTTTGTTTCCAATCAAAATCAATCAATCGTTAATATTTGCATTAAAAACGAAATTTCTATACAAAAAAAAAAAAATTTTTTTTTTTTAAATTGAAAATATAAACGATGTACGCATTATTTTTTTTAACTGGTTATTCCATTAATTTTGAGAATGTTTATAAATTTTAAGTGGAGTTTAAAGTTGTTTAAAATTGTGATAATTGAAATTAAACAACAGAAAACAGAAAACATTTCGGTTGCTCTAAATATTTCCAGAAATAATAAGAAAAAATTAATTTAATTTTTTTCTTAACCTAAAATACCTGAAATACCATTGAAAATACTACAATAAAAAATTCTTACACAACAAAGTCACATAACGAAACTATTCACAATAATCTTTTGAAACATCGAAGAAATGGCAAAACTTTTTTGTTAAGAAAAAAAGAAATAAATTAAAAATTTATAAAATTCTTACCAGTAAATAAATGTAAATACTTGGCCAAAACATGCACCTGCCCGATAAGTATTTTCATTTTATAAGAAATTTTTTTGTCTAACACAAATTGGATGCTAATATCAATATCAATTTCCAAATTGCCAAACTCACGTTTCCTTATAGCCAAGTTAATTTAATTCAACTTTGCATGTCATGTTTAATAAAAATAATTATATGGAAAATAGAAAAAAATCAATACAAAAAAAAGGAAAAGAAAGTAAATCAAACACCTAGCATGCGTTCATTTCCTTGTTTTCCATTCTCTTTGTTAAGCACAATTTCTTACACAAAAAAAATTATTCTGCAGCCTATTTAACGAGAAAAAAAAAGCCACCCGTTAAAGCCCACCTACTACTCCATTCTCTATAAATCATATTGATTTTATCGAAACGATTTCTTTGTTTGAATAAAAATCAATAAAATCGTATAGAAATTGAATTGGAAGGAAAGCCTCAAACCTACACCACACTTATTTTAACCGTCATTATGTAAGACATTTCATCCGATTCGACGACTATTGACCCTTATAATTCAAGTCGATTTGCTTTCTGGTTGCATTTTTGTTTACTAACCTATCGATGTATTCTCTAACTTTGATAATAAATAATTTTAAACCAATTTTAAGCTATCTTGGTGCTGCTGCTGCTGCTGCTGTTTTTTTCTCTCCTCCATCTTTTTTTTTTTCTATTATTTTTGAAATGGACAGAGCTGGCCCATTTTAGTAGGAAAATTCTTATAATAATAACATGATTGACATGAATTTCTTTTTAATACAGATAAATGATTATTTCTGGAAATTTTTTTACTAAGAAAATACAAAATACGAATCCAATTATAATTGATTATGTTGACTTTAGAGTTAAAATGTCATGTTTTTGATTGAATTAAGTAAATAAGCTTGTTTTTGATAATAATAATAATAACAATAAAGATAAAGCGACTAATTTACTTTAATTTTAATTTACTGATAATAAACAAAATCAGTTTAACGAGCAAAGTACTTGTGGATAGAATAATCGTTAGGAAATTGATTGTTTTTTAAGAATGTGTTTACAATTCCGGTAAAGGTCTTAGAAGAAAAAAAGAAAAAGAAGAAGGAGAAGTAATAATAAAAGCACAAACAAAAAAAAAGCATTATTTATAAGAGATATAATCGTTGTGGCTATATAGTTAACGTTTACTTACCTAGCTCACGTATTTGCCATTAGCTGTTATCATAGCTAGCGATTCTTATTTTCAGTCTCAAGTGCAAGCCACAAACAATGATAAAAGCTACTATAGGCAGCAAATGTGAAGAAGAAGAAAGGAAAAAAAAAAAACGTGTATAGGATATCTATGAAATGAGAGGGGAATGAAACTACATGAGAAATTGACGAGTAATAATATCCTAATTGTAGTAAGAAAAGTAAAATATGAACACATACAGTACTTAATAATTAGTGAAACATATATCGCTGCTTGAGCATGTTTTCATTATGCTATTAAACACTTTAGCTCCACATAAAATATTTTAATCATCAGAGTGAAGCTTTGCTTCCTTTTCTTTTTTATTTATTTATTTATTTTTTATATAAAACATATTCAAATGGGTCAAAATAAAAATCAATTCGCTTTACCATAGAAAAATGTAGAATCCACGTACTGCGAAAGATTATTAATTTTTTTTTTTTCTTTCTACTTCTCATTAATTTTCCTAGATAGAAAGAAAGTAAAAAATTCCCAGTAATGCGCACCTTTAATTTATTGATTTTGAACTCTAATACATAAAAATAAATAGCGTGTTATTATCATTAAGCAAAGGTTTTATTTAGATTTTTAAATAAATATACAGAAGTAATTTCTAATCATTTTTACTGTTAATTAAATATTTCGTTATGGTTTTACCTGTGCCCTGCACTTTATTCTAATTATTATTTATTTTACACGTTGCTGGCAAAGACATATGCATAATCATGATACATTTTAATTGCATCGCAACATATCATAGAAATAATCCCACATAAAACCATCTAACGCCTACCATTTATTAAAATTATTCACCGAAATTAAATAAATTATTTTCTATTACGTGTGAGTAGTATGCAAAGTATGTTTGATGTAATGCTGAGGAAATATTTTTAAATTAAAGTATGAACATGTGTTTGTTTATTGATTTTACTTATTTATTATTATTATTATTATTTTTTTTTTTTTTTTTACATACATAATAAGTAAAATATGAACAACCAACAAACATGAAACCTATAAAAAATTCAAAAACAATAACAACAAGAAAACTGGAAAGGCAAAAAAAAAGAAAGAATTATTTTTTCTTCACGAATCTTCAATACGTTTTCGTTTTCGTTTTTTTTTGGGAACTTTAGTATTGTTTATCCAAACATAAAATAAAAAAAAAATATTTCACCTAAAAACAAGGAGAATTTTTTATTTTTTATTTTTATTCATAAATTATTGATTATTTAAAGTTGATATTCTTATATCCGTTGACTTAAAAATGTTTAGATTTAGATTTCAATTTTATACTGAATTAAAAAAAAATTAAAATCTTTTGTTACTTGTAGGTAAGATTACACTACCATACCTTTGTAAATTAATTATAAAATCAATAAAACAACTCGGGCATAATGAATAAAAAAAATCTTTTTTTTTTTTACTAAACGGTAAATTGTTCAAATTGTTTTGTTTTGTACAGAAATTAATTATTATTAAATACCTACGATTAGAGATCAAGCGTACAAATTACATCAATTAATTTCAAGTCCATTATAAAACAGAAACAAATTATCCCCCGAAAAACAACAAAAAAAAAAAAAAAATGAGTTAAGAAACGAAAACAATCCCTAATTACACTTGAATTCCCAGGCAATACTTTTCGCTTAGGATAAGTAATTGATAACGATAACGAAATAAGAAACATACGTAATAATAACAAAGTGGATTACCTCAAGTTAAAAATATCGATTTAACCTTTAAGCCGCTTAGATTAAAGTTTTTTTTTTTTTTCAAGTTATTCAGGAATTTTTATTCAGTTTCACCTACACAATAAAAAATTCTGAAAAATACTAATAATAATTTTACGCTAGAGAAACTTTGAAAATATGTTTGTGTGCCGGTGTTTCACTGTTTTTTTTTTATCATTATAAAAATATAGAGACAAGGATTTTATAGAATAATTTATAATACTTAATACTTTCTATTATTATCCAACAAATACCCATTTGTTTGTTTAGCATAAATTGAAAAATATAATATTGAATAAAATTTTCAATTATTATTTTTTTTTTTTTTGTTTAACTAAAACAAGACATTTTCCCATTTTTATGTTAATAAATTAAAAATTTTATTCAGACACATTCACAAATATACACACCATTGCATTCTTACTAACATCGAATATATTTTTAATGAAAAATAAAATCAAATCAATGTCTCATTAAATTACGTTAAAAAATGTTTATAGGAAAATTACCGTAGATTTGTAAATTCCATGTGAAAATAATAAATAAAATGGTTGTCCCGAATAGATAAGAAATCATCCAGAAAAGCTTATTCATAGTTGACAGACAACTTAATTATAATAAGAAATCGAAAAACAATTTTTATTTATTGAATTGATTTGTTTATAGCAAAATACTATTATTACAGCGTAGTAGAAAAATATGTTAAGCAGTGGCGGATTTTTTTTTTTTTTTTGTTGTTTGATAGAAATTCTGTGAAGACTTTGGACAAGACTTTAAAGCTCTGAAATTCAGTTTACAGTGCTGTCAGACTTATTAAACATTAAAATCGCAAAATAGATTTGCTGACTCTTTACACCGAAACTTTTAAATTCAATTCTTGGCACAAAGCGAAAATCATAAATTAATAATCTAATCATAAATATAAAAATATTTATCAAATATTGTACATAATTTTTATTATGATCTTTATCTATATTTTTATTACCTTTATTATGATGATTATTTTTTTTTTTATTGATGTGAAAACGTTAAAATAAATATATTTATGCGTTAACGACATAAAGACAAAGCAATAGTCATAACGATATTCGTGGTTACGTCGAAAGCTTTAAAGTGATTTTTATGAATAAAATCGCATTTTTAACATTTTTAACAACGAACAGATTTTCTTATTGATAATTATTACTTGTTGATAAGCTTTAAATTACATTAACAAGTGGAAAAAAAAAGAGAGAAAATGTTTGAGTTTAAATGGGATATTTGAAGCACCGGTTAGGAAATACTAAATTAACCACATTTAGGATTAAATTGCTATTTGCTTGATAAATCCCTGTGGGTGAGAAATGTACGAGTTTTGGTCTTCCTATGTATTTCCATTATCAACAAAAAAACCACTTGCTGGTCAACAACGAAATTGAACTAATTAAGAAACAGGCAACACACATAAATCATCGAATTATTTATGCTTTTGCAAAGCACAAAATGAAAATGTTAAATTCAAATTGAATTCATGTAAATTTGAACAAAAAATAATAATTATTTTTTTATTTATGAAATTAATTTCAGAACGAATTATGTTGATTCTTCTGTAATTACGCATTTACTTGTTCCCATTATTCCTTACTTTGTTCAAGCAAGACGATTATAAATAATAATTCTAATGGAAAAACTTTTATAGTTTTTGAGTATTCCCATTTAAAGCAATAGCAAAAACAGAAAAAAAAAAAATAAAAAATTAATTAAAATCGCTTTTATTAACTTGTTTTGAGTTAAACAATCAATTTGATTAAAGCACAAAACTTTTCTTTCTATTTATTTATTTTCTTTGTTTTTTCGTGAAAAGTTTTTTTGATTATACAAAAAAATTGTTTTTTGAGTATCAAAAGTTTTTCTTTCTCTTCTTTTTTTTGTTTTTTTTTGTTTTTATCCAAAGTAAAGTAAATAAATAAACAAATGTAACAAGTTCATATTATTTATCATATTCCTCGTAACATCATAAAATGTTAATTTGTATTAACCTTCGACTTTCACGGAGTTAGTGTTGGTAGAATAAAAAAAAAATGATTCTCATAGCAAACATTTATAGCAACAATCAAAAGCGAGATATCAAAAACTCGTCTATACATAAATCATGAATTTAAATAAATTAAAAGAAAACAAAAAAAAAAAAAACAACAAAAAGTAAATTAAAACAAGGGAAAACAAGAAAAAATTTTTATATAAAAACAATTTTATTTTTTTTTTTATTAATTTAATTTAAAAAGTTTAGAATTTTTTCTTTTTGATTTTATTATTATTTTTTTTTTTTTCTAATAATTCTTTACCCAATAATTTTATTTAATGGATCTAAATATTTAATTAAATCGATTAATTGATTAAATGATTAAAATAAAAAATTAATTGATTTTGTTTTTGTATCAAAAAGCTTTATTTACAAAAAATTGGTCTCTTATTTAGATTATTTGATGATAACAAGATTTCTTTTTTTTTTTTTTTTTAATATTCTTTATCTATCGTTAATTAATTAATTAATTAATTCTGCTAGATTAATTCTTTATTTTTCTTGAATAATTAAAACTATGATGTGATTTTATCGTCTGTTGGTGTTTGGTCTACAGCTAATTGTTCTGTACATCCCGAATTAGCCATTGCCTCCTCTAATTCTTGTTGCCATTCCTTTTCTTTTAGCTCCATCGCCTTACGTTTTAATTCCTTGTATCGATTATAAACAATAAATTCTTGTGTATAATGTACTTCAATGTCGTTTTCTTTTTGCGATGAACGTTGCTTTGCTAAACGTTTCTTCTTTTTATGCAGAGGTTTCGGTTCAACTATCATTTCCTCAAGCTCCAAGCTAGGATCATAATTTATTTGATCCTTTGGTGGTTTAAAATGTGGGACACTATTCTTCGTTAACACCATATTTTGGTCGAATGAACGTAATAGAGGAGTTTGAAGTAATTCATGCTGTGAGCTAATACGTCCGCCTGGGTACACATTTAAAAGCTATACGAACATCAAAAAAAAAATAAAAAAATAATAATAAAAAATTTAAATAAAATAAAAACACATTTAGTGAAATTATTAATAAAAAAAAAAAAAAAAAGAAAAATTTAATAATAGAAAAGTAAGGAAAAGACAACAATACTCTTATAATGAGGTCGACAAAGTTGTCGCTCCAATGCCTCAGATAACGTGGTGGGGTGCTTAAAATATTTTTAACCTCTGTCAAAGGTGTTGACGAATGTACAACAAAAGGTCTCTGGCCAGCTCTCATCTCGTAAGCAACAACGCCTAGAGACCACCAATCGACTGGGTAACTGTATCCAGCTACAATTTTATTTTTATTTTTATTTAATTTAATTTAATAAAAAGCGACAACGAATTAATGAAAAAGCAAAGTGAAATTTTAATTAAAAAAAAAAAAAAAAAAAAAAAGACTCAACATTACTTAAACGATATCAAATAGAAATAAATAAATATTTTCCTACCTATTTCGTCTAGGGCGCACATAAAAACTTCTGGCGCCATATAAGGCTTTGTACCAGACATACTGCAAGCAAGTCCATCCGGGGGTAATCGTGTTGCTATATTAAAATCAGTGATATGTGCATGACCTAATTTTTCATTAATTAATTATTTAATTAAAAATGTTTTTTTTTTATATTTCCTGGATTAATTTAAAAAGAAAAAAAAATAAATAAAAATATTTTATCTTTTTACCTTCTTCATCTAGCAGAATATTATCCGGTTTGATATCTCTGGAGAAAACAAAAAAAAATAAGGAAAATTAAAATAAGTATTTTCTACATGAGTTAACAGTTAGTAATATGAGCTTTTTTAGTGCAATATCACATACCTATGTAATACTCTTTGTGATTGTAAATAATCCAATGCTGAACCAAGTTCACAAACTAATAAGGCCACACTTTCTTCACTGAATTCAACCTTAAATATATAAAATTAACCATTATCAACAATATATCAAATTACAAAATTATTATCTTTCATATAAATTATCTTTCTTTCTTTCTTTCTTAATTATTTATTTGTTTAGATTCTTCATTATAATGATGAAAACTAACAACCCAATTAAAATTAATATGAAACCAAATGATAGTTTTGAGAAAATATTTGGATAAAACCGAAAATGAAAACAAATCAAAATTTGTTCCATCAAGTCAATATTATCATACGATAAAATGTAACACAAATGCCCAAAACTTTTACTACTCAAAGGTGAATAAATATTAAAAAAAAAAAAATAATAAATGTATTAACAAAGTAATACGTTTTCAGTGTGCCGTAAAGGAAATTGTATTAACAAAAAAAAAAGAAAAAAAACACTTACTTGTTGCTGTAAATGATATCGTAAGTCACCTCCCGTAAGAAGATCACAGACCATAAACAAATCCTCCTCATCTAAAAAGCACACACAAACACACAGAGAGTAAATAAAAATTGTTTTTAAAGACCATACAGAGAATTTCCTTTTTAAGCTTATAAAATTAATAAAAAAAATAAAAAAAAAATAAATAACCGCAAAAAGCTTCTTTTTTTTTTTTTTTTTTTTTTTATTGATTGCTTTGTAATAGAACTATAGTCCTGGCCACACCTTGACAAATAACTTGATAATAATATTAAACATGAATTTTATTATGTAGCAATAAAATTTAATAGCATTTTAACATAATTTATATTATATAATCATAAAATAAGAAATGTAACATAACACTTTGAATATATATATATATTTTCTTTCATTATTTTTATTTATTTTTCTGTATACCATTGACACAAATGTCTGGTAATAAAATGACACTTTACGGAAATTTTCCATTAAAATTAATAAATAAATAAAAATGATTTTAGTGTAAATTCTTTATATTGTTAAAAAACATCGTTGTAAAAATTTTTTTTTTCAACACAACACAATTTTAAATTTATTCTTTTTCTTATTTGAATTTTTAGCATTATTGATTGAAAAATGTATAATTATATTTATTTGTACGTACCTTGAAATGAGAACCATAAGTTAACTAAAAATGGATGTTCTAAAGATGCAAGCAGTTCAACTTCTTTTAATACACCGCCAAGTGCTCCACGCCCAGCGCATGCAAGTCTACTGACGTATTTCATTGCATATAAACGCCCTGTGTCACGTTTCTGTACAATACATACCTAAAATACAGTAAAAATGAAGAAAAATTAATACTTAATCTATTTTACAAGTGTATTTTCATAAGTATTATGGTAAAATTCAAGAAAACTGTTCATTTTGAATAGAAATTTTCTAGAAAATCCTTAATATCGTTTGACATGTTGATATTGTAAGAGTTTTATCATGAACATAATCGAAGTCAATCTTCAATAAATCTTGAATACATCAGGAAAAACTTTTAACAATAACAATGTGAAATTTAATATTGATTAATCGTTTTTTTATTATTATTATTATTATTAAAATTAGAAATAATGTTTAAAAGTTCTTGAATTTAATTTAATTTAATTACTGTCTTAATGTATTACTATATTCGTTAAAAAAAACTGTTTTAATAACACTTCAAGACAGTATATAATAAAGCATAAAAAAAACGAAAACAATTCATAAAAGTTCTTTAAATTTCTACATAAAATTTTCCAATAAAAACGATAAAAGATAAAAGTTCAACCAAATATATGTTTATCGAATTAATAAGACAGTGTTGTGTCTTTATTGAGTTTCTTAAAAATAGAAAAAAAAAAGAGAAAATAAGCAAAACAATAGAAAATAAAATAAAAAACAAATCGCAAACCGATCAAAATCTTTTACCACAAAACTAAGAATCGAAGATTTTTTTTTTTTTTTCGTTGGTTAATAAAGTGAGTAACGTAATCTTCCTACCGATCTTTTATAATCTAAATAAAATTCTTTTATTAGAATCTGACCATTGATACAACTTGTATACCGGTTTGTTAGTTTTTTTTTTTTTTTAACAAATCACACGGTCACAAAACCATTTTCGTGGTTTAACATCATAAAAACATTGAAAACTATTTTTATATATTTCTATCCTTATTACATTTCCGTGTTTTATATTGGGTTAACCAATCGAAAAACAATTTTTTATTATTATTATTATTTACATTGTTATTGCGAATGTAAACTGTTGTTATTTTACTGATTACAATACACTAGCAGCATTTAGATTTTATTTTAAATGTTAAACTTTTCGCATTATTAAACTGCTATAAATAATGTTTTATTTTGATATAAAATATTTATTCTTTTATGTAATGTAATTAAATTCTATGAATTGTTGACTAAAATATAACACACTTGTACCAAAGTTAGTTTTCCTTTAAATTTGTTTTTATTTTTTTTTGTTTATCGTAAATAAGAAAGATAATTCTTTCATTACGTTATTTGCGTTTCTTTTTTTTTTTTATTTCCATGAGCATCTGTACTCTGTACAAATAATACAGAAAATTGTGTGCACTTTGTATATACTACGGTATATTTATCTATAAACAAATAAACATTACAGAGCTAGTTAGCTATTATAAATATATAAAAAAAAAAAAAAGAAAATGTTTTTTCTTCTCTATTCTACGTTGTGCTAAATATACAAAAAAAAAAAAATTTTATATTAATTTTAGCTGAAATTTTTGTCGGAAAATACCGAACATATATAAAATGTAATTTACTTTAATTTACCTTTTTTTATTTTTTGTCATGTATGTAAATGTTTTTTAGTCACGCTAGAACATTTATCGTTTTATTTACATGTCTATTTCTATTTCTATTTCTATTATGTACAAACAAAATACATATATAAAACTTATTTCATATAAAAAAAAAAAAAAACCATAAATAAAATAAATTGACATTAGATAATAATTAAATAACATAAAAAATTTAATGTTTATTAGTGAAAGAGAACATCAATAAAGGAATGAAAAAGTTTTTCCTTCAATATATATTTATTTTGATAACGAGAAACGTTTAAAAACGATTACGGCTCATTTGATTATATTTTATTCTTCTTTCATATAAATATTTAGCACACAAATTTTAATCTAATTTTAAGCTAATAATAAATTATTTATTATTCATCTGATGAATTAGTTCATTTTATATTATTTAAATAAATAAGAAATTTTATGTTTTGACATTTCACCGAGTTGATATTTGTTGACAAAAAAAAAAGAAAAAGGGGGCGTAAAGCTGTGGTGATACAAAAAAAAAATGAAAGTTGTTAGGTAAAGTAAATATACATAATTCAGAGCTTTTTTTTTTTGGGGAAAAATAAAATTATTATATACAAATAATAATAATAATTCATGTCAAATGTGTGACATTAACTGAACTCAAATGAATGTGTTTTCAACAAGCATATACTTAAGTTTTCATGCTGATTTAACAATTATTTTCTAATGTAAACATATTAGCTTTCCCTTTACTTTCTAGCCCACATATTTTCCCAAACGCTTTTTAAGACCTTTAAATTTTTTTTTTGTAAGCTTCTAAGACGTTTTACGTCACTTTTAAGGATGGAATTTTTGTCTTTTTTTTTTCTTTTCACTCTAAAAACAAGTAATTTATAACGATTAAATATTTGATTAGCTTTTACTTTAATAAAACTTTAATAGTCATTTATAATTTAACAAATTAAATCAGGAAAATGTTTGATCGTTTAAATGAAATCTTAGAGAAATCACACATACAGCAAAATGATAATTTTAAAAAGTTACAAAAGAAAGAAAAAAAAAAAAAGTCAAAGCTAAAGTAATAATAATAATAACATTGCATAGTAAAACCCAAAAGCTTAAAGAACTTTCTATAGATAATGTAAAAAAAAAAACCCCAAAATAAGGGTACATGAGTAAAAAAAAAAAAAAATAGAAAATTCCTACTGCATCAAAATCATTGTTCAATTTTTGTAAAACGATTCAAGCGATATGATGATAGTTTTATTGGTTTCACAAAGTGTAAAGTCTTTATATTTATGTAAAATAAAGAAGAAACAAAAAAATAAAATAAAACAAAGAAGAATTGTAATAGTATTATAAACACACAAACACACACACAAATATTTAGAAAAGAAAAAGCTTGTGGATTTTTATCGACAGACAAAACTATATAAAATCGTAATATGTATTCATCTATTACTAGAAATACACAAGACACATTTTACTTAAGTGTATGGATTTACATAAGCTGTAACATTATTTAAGTTATTTAGTTAAAATATTTATCTATCTTTTAACAAAGAAGGATATAAATAATAAAAATTTATTAGAAGATTTTGAATAATTTTAACTTAAATTTTGGAAAATTCATTTTTTTTTTTAATAACCAATAATTTTCTTATAATAAATCAAAGTTTTATTAACAATATTACTGCAAAATAAATAAAAAATAATTTATTTAATGTAATTTTATACAAATTAATATAAATTAGTAAATTTCTCATTTTATTATTAAGAAATTTTTGTTAGTTTCGTGTGTTTAGGTAATTTAGTGACAATATTCCACAATTTAGCAACTTTGATTATCTTTTATATATATATATATGTATATATAAAAAAAATTACTTTAACGATAAATAGTTTTCTTTCCTGTTTATCGTTTTTATTCGTATATAAAAAAAACACACAATTTTTTTTAGTTTTTCCTATTACAATTCCCATTGGCAGAAACTTTATGGAAATTCTTCGTTGTAACTTTTGTTTAAGTAAATTATTTATTTAATACATGAAGCACAACCCTTTCATATAAACTAATTTATATAAATATTTTGTTAAAACTCACTTAAACAAGGTAGAAGAATTTGATGTAGTAAATATATAGAAAAATGTAGAGAAATTTTCTTTTTTTTCGCTTTTTCTTTAAGAATATTAATGAGGCATGAATTTTTCTAATCAATGTGATATAAATTGTGATTGACACATACAAATATTTCGATACACTAAAGGTATCTTAATTACTCATAGATGTAATCCAAATTAAAATACTTGTTATATTTTTAATACCTGAAATCGGATTAACTGCAAACTTTTTCTACAATTACTAAATATTTTGAGATCATTTTCAAACAAAAACATGTTTCTAAATTTAAATGTAAATTAAATAAAGAATACGTATAAGGTAAAAGTTAATTTTACAACAATATTATAAATACAAAATACGAGAAAATACCTTTAGAAAATTACTTTTTACATTTTATTGTTGGGTTATCTGTGTCGATTATACAACAAAAAAAAAGAAAAATTGATACGATAATAAAAATTTAACACGAAAATTTAAATTTTTCGAATATAAACAGAAAAGATAAAAAGAAATAAAAAGAAAAAGAAAATTCTTTTTCGCCTATTGAACATTGTGATTAGGTAGACCCAAAATAATAAACTCATCCTGCTATAAAAAAAAAAATTATTTGTACAAACATCGTTTGTCATGTTAAACGAAAATCAATATTTAATAAAGTTTTTTTTTTCGTTATTATTCATCTGTAAATTAATCAATTAAAGAATTAAAATTGTTCCCTCATTTTAATAATTAAAAAAAAAAAATTCTTATTTCTAATAAAACTCTAAAAGCTTAGTAATCAGAAGAAAACAAATGTTTGTTTTTTTTTTTAAATAAATAATGCACAAACGATAATCTCTTTAATGATAAAATTACAAATAAATGGAAAATAATGTTTGTAGTTTATCAGGACTTAATCCTAGTTGAAGTCACATTTTGTGTGTGTTTTATTTTTAGTATAAAACAAAACTGTGTTACATGAATATCCTATGCAAAATATTTGTAATAAAATACCAAAAATAGTTTAATTACATTTGATTTATAAATTTTGTCATAAAATAAATAAAGTTGATGATTGAAATTTGTATGTAAAATTGTGCAAATAATTTTTTTTTTTATAGTTTTTTTTTCTGAGAATTTATCCTCTATTTACAGTCAAATAATAATAAAAACAAAAAACCAACAAAACAGGAAATGTATTGAAAATAGTAAAATACCTATAAAAAAAAAAAAAAAGAAATTCCTCCTATTTTCTGCTGACTATTTATAAAACAATTTTCAATATTCCTTCGTTGTATCTATCCTAATATAAATAAATTGTTATGTCATCATTTATTTTTATTTTTATTTATTTATTTTATTTATTTATTTATTAAAGGAAAATAAAGAAAAAATAAATTAAATTATCCTTATTCCATAGTCAATATATATATATATATTATAAATGAATGTTTATTTTCGTATTTTCATTTATCGATAATTTATAATAATGATAATAATAATATAACTATTAATCTTATATTGTTAAATTATTGATAAACAATTTTACCTGATAAGTGTTAAAGTGTTTTTGATGTATTAAAAATGCCGACACTTTCATAAAGCTAATGATTGTACAAATTTTATTTGTTTAACGTTGCGTAAATAATTCACTGCACAAAATAATCACAAATTTATTTAAACAATTAATTTACTGTTAAAGGTGTCACACACAATATCAGTTATCAGATTAACTAATAAACAAAAAAGAAATATTTTAGGCATAACTTTTGGAAATGATTTTTTGAAAGTGTTTTAAATGTCATTGCATAATCCAGTGATTTTTACCATGTACGATGTCAAATATATAGATTAAAAACAAGATCAAGCTTTGCTAATCGATAGTTTAAAAGCATTTTTTTTTTTTTTTAATAAAAATACCCTTAATTTGCATAAACAACTTGAAGTTCTATTACCTAATTTGAATATCGTCGCTAACTTATAACATAAATTGAGGAACACCTGTGTATCAAAATGTATTAATATTACATGCTTAACAGAACAAAGTTTTATCGTGAATAATCAAAAAAAAAAATTCTATTATATTGATTTAAAATTAAAGGGGAAATTATTAAAAAGTTTCATCATTCAAATGAAAAATTTTGATTGAGTTGGTAAAATTATTTCGTTTCATTAAATTTTTTTTTTATTTATTTTTTTATTCATTTGTAAAATATCAATAAATCAAATCTTAATATTTTATTTATATAAAAAAAAGAGGACAAAAGAAAATAAAAATCAATTCATGACTTACCTTACCAAAGCTCCCTTTTCCAATGGCTCGTAATATTTGAAAGTGATCAAAATTGACTAGAATAAAAAAGAAATGGAAAAACACACAGAAAACACTTATTAATCGGCATCGCAACTTTTTTTTTTTTTTTTATACATTTTATCATTTATTGATCAAAACTATAAAAGAAATAGGGCGACAACAATATTTGTATAATAGAAAGCATACAAAAAAAAAAAAAGCATAAAGGATTTTATTTCGTTTTTGCCTTTATTGTATTTTCCGTTTATTTCTGTTTTTGTCTACGAAATTTGTTTTTTCCCTTTTCTTTCCGTTTTAGCGAATTTATTATAATAAAAAAAAGAGAATTATATATAAGAATAAATTTTAATAGAAACCGAAAAGTTTTATTGATTCATCTATCTTGCAATCATGTAGAAAAGTTGAAACTAAGAACTTAATGATTCATGTTTTAAATAGAAACTAACATGTTGTACGTATAAGTAAATTGATTATAATTTTTATATAATAAATAATAATTATAATGAAATAAAAAAACACCTGAATACAAATCAGTTGCAAAGTTATCAAGCAACATATTTCAATCAAAAAAAAAAAATTATTATTTCCGTGTTTCCTTTGTAAACTTTTAATACAGAATTTTTTTTCGTAACGTTTCGTTTAATTTTTCTTTATTTATTATTTTTATTATTATTATTTTTATTTTTTTTCATTAAAAATAGCAAAAAGGAATGTTGATTATAAAAAATAAACACAAATCATGTTAGAATGCATAGGATGTTTTAGCAACAAAAAATAAAACTTTTTTCTTATTATATAAAAAAAAAAATTGTTTTCGGTTAAGATCAAAGAAAATTTAAAAATTGAAAAAATAACGAGAATTTTTTATAAACACACAAATTGTTTTTCTATTAAAGATTTTTCTTGTTATTACTAAAAAAAAAAAAAAATTAAAAAAAATAGAGAAGAATTTTAACTTACCATCTTCATCTGATAATAGCGCAGCATCATTCCTAGATGATGAATTTGCACCCATTTTTACTTCTAATTTCTCCCTTCTTTTTTTTTTATTGATATATTTATATTTAAATGATATATTTAATTCACTTGATTAACTTTAAAGATTTAATCGCTTAGTTATCATTGAATTAGTTAATAAAAGTTTTTTTTTTCTATTTATAAATAAATAAAAATAATTTTTTTTTTTTTTAATACTTTTTAAATCAAATTAAAATTACAAGAAAATTACAGCTAAGAGCTAAATAATGTATAAGGAAAGAAGGTCTTAGATTTTTGTATTTTAATTATCATCAAAAATTAAGTTATAATTAGGTACTGGGAACTTTGTCATAACTTTATAACTGGGGTGATGATAAGTAGATGAATAAATTTAAAGGATCTTCACAGTTATTGTTTATTAATATTTATTGATTCGTTTTTCATTTAATAAAGATGAAATTTCAAAAATAAATTTATGCAAAGTAAATAAAAAAAAATGTTGATAGTATGAAAAGTATTAATTCATTATGCTTTTGGCTATAAAATGCACTTCTTTGACACACTTCTGTTAATAGTTCCTCTTTTATCTTGGAAACATAAATAAATTTTTTATTTTCTTTTTTTCTTTTCGTTTTGCAAAAATACAGAAAATAAGATTATCCCCACGGGCAATCATTGCTATTATAAAAATGAATGAATAAAAAGAAGAAAAAAAAAAACATTTTGTTTCAGAGTCATTTGTTGTCTCTACCAACAACTGCAAATAGCTTTAGGGCCACCGTTTTATACATGCTGTGTACAAAAGCTCTATCGTGTGCTTACTTTATGTTAGAAATATTAATAAAAATATATGAATAATTTTAAAATACATTCAACACATAAGATTAACGTCATATACGACTCATGAATTTCATCGGTTTACTCGAAGCGTTGATTTTAAGTGTTCACGCTAGAAATGTTTGTAGAAAATATTCGTTGAATTCATTTTTATTAAAAGTTTAATGGTGAATTTTTTTTTTTTTTTTTTTCTATTTTTTATATACTAAATCCTAGCTTATTTTATAATATTTTAAATATTTTATAAAACCACAAAGTTTCCGTTTTTTTTTTTTTTTTTAATAATTAAAAAATAAAACAAAATAAAAAAAGGTAGAAAATTGTTGATAATTTTAAAGCCGTTATCACGCTTATACATTTTCTTTTTTATTATTATTATTATTAAAATTATAATTCTAACGAAAATGATCGTAAATGAGCTTTTAAAAGAGAAAAACAATTTTTTTTTTTTTTTTTTGTATAATAATACTAAAAAAAAAAAAAAGAAAAAAAGAAAAAAAATCCATTACATCCTTTGGGCGCTATAAATTTAATAATCACTCCCCCCAAAAGATAAATGTGGGATAAATTATTAAGAAAAGAAAAGAAGAAGAAAAAAAAGAAGAAGTTTATTAGTTAAATTACAAACATTGTATGTGTTTAACCAGACATTTATAGAAATACTTCCTATCTTAGTTAATATTAGAGTAAGAATAAAAAATAATGTGAAGCCAGGCATAAGTTAATTAAATTCCTTAATATTATTTTACATGGAAGAAAAAATAAAATAAATTTTCTGCTTCTTCTTCTTCTGCTTTTTCTGTTTTTTTTCTTTTTCATTTTCATTTAGTTACATTTTCTATGTTACGTTATAAAAATTTATATAATAATAATAATAATAATAAACTAATTAAATGTAAGAGATAATTATACCATTTAAAATGTACTAACGTTTTCTTATTTATTTTTCTATTTTCTTTTTCTATTTATTTATTTATTGTATTTGGTTAAAAAAAAAATTGTTTTTAAACAGAAATGAAAATAAGTGAAAATAACACATTAATATATTACGTTCTTTACTTTTTTGTTACCACTTAAACAAACACATTTTATATATATATATATATATATATCGTACCACAATAATAGAATTTATGTAAATACAAAAACTGAACTAAACTAAAATAGTTTCTTTTTTCTATTTTATTATTGCTTATAACGAAACGTAAAACAACCACCAAACAAGTCTATGTAAAACTTTTATTCTTTTTTTTTTTTTTACTTCTTTAAACAATATTTTTCTTTATGATTGTTTTTATATTATTATAATAATAAATTTCACTATTCAAAAAACTTATCAACCAGAAGAAGAACAAAAAAAAAAAAAACAACAACACACACAAAAACAATAGTAAAAAAAAATTAAAATAATAATAATAATAATAAGCACATTAACAAAATAAACTTATATGTTATTTACATGTTGTGTTACAGAAAGAATATTTATTATAATAATATGTAATAATGTTTAATGAAAATTTAAAATTAAAAAAGAAAAAAACGTTTTCCTTTAACAACATTATAAAAACGAAAGAATTCTTTGAAAATAATTTTTCTTTTGTTGCACAGTATGGAAATTTGTTATTTTTGTTTATAAGTTAAATAAGAAAAAAAATCAATTGTTTAACAAGTTTTTAACAGTTTTTAATGTAATTAATTCTATTATTTTTTTTTTCTTTTTTGAAATAACGCGATACTTGTATTACAACCGTATTGTATGGCGTCTCCACTGTGTGTGAGCATTAATGAAAAATATTTCTTTATTTTATATATTTCATTTTAAATATAGAAAATATTTACGTTCCACAAATTTATCCCTTAGCTGAGTATTTTCTCAATTCTATAAACAATATTCTACTCTCTGTTATTTCTACTCTCATTCAACATTTTATTTGTTATAGACTTTTCTTATATACTTCTCAACATAATGTCTATGAAAAAAAATACCGACTTCAACATTGACGAGAATGACAAGCGCAACAAGTATATGCATGATAAAATAAATAAAAAAAAAAAAAGCATATTTTATATAAATTCACTTATATATTTCACTTAGATAAATTTTCATTTTCATTTTCAATTTATCTATATTATTGTGACCTACATACACTAAACAGTAATATATAAGCGTTCTTTATATATTTATATATAAAAAAAGAATATATAATAAACATAAATAATAATAATAATAATAATTCACTCAATAACAATGTTACTGGTACTGGTTATGGGATAATAATAAAAAATAAAAATTCTACTTATAATCCGAACATATAGATAGAAAATATAATTTATAATATTCTATCTTTCTTTGATTTATACAAAAATTCTACAAAAGTTTTAATAATAAAAGGCAAAACAGCAAAGCAAGAAAAAAAAAAAAATCTTTATAACAAGTGGAGGCGCCAGGTTGTCGATTAATATTTACTAATTAACATTTGAATTCAAGCTTTTATAATATAAGGTGGAAAAATACAGAAAACCTTGTTACAATTTTTTTTTCTTTCTTTCTTTTCCCCATTATTTGTATAATTCAAATAAAAGTTAAGGTAAACAAACGGTTTGTATAGAACAGAAATTAAAAAAAAAAAAAAAAAAAAATAATCCTCATTCAACCAAATTTTAGTAATAAAATAATTTTTAAGCACATAAATTCTATTTGATAATTTATATATTTAAACAACAGGGAAATTAATTTTTTTTTTTTTCTTTTAGAATTTTTATAAAAAGAATTTAATTTTTCTTATTTTATATTATACAAAAAAAACAAAAAAAAATTAATTAATTAATTAATTAATTTAAATATTAAAAATATGTTTCGGTTGTTATTTTGTTTAACGGATAGTAATTACCCTTTGTTATTTAATTAAAGCAAGTTTTGTGACACGATAGATTTTTATTAAAGTGCTACGAATTGTTAGTACGGTGCGTATTTCCATTAAAAACAAAAGGTTTCTATTTAAAAAAAAAAAATTGTTTCTGTTTTATTCAGGCGGTAATGTGGAATTGAACCTTTTTATATAAAAATAAATGAATAGTAATTATAACAGTAAGGAAAACTAAAAAAGCACAAAAACACTAACAGAAGTGAATAAGGTAAACGAGATAAAAAAAAAAAAAAAAAAAAAAAACGGAAGTAAAAAGCAAACAGGAAAAAAAAAAAACAAAAATAAGAAATAATTCGATGTAAGAAAAATGTTTGCTTAGAAAATGTCATGTAAAAAATAACAATAAATCGAATTAGATTTTGTGGAAAATGTCTTAGAAAAAATGTGTATTCGTTAATTAAGTACAAGAAAAATGGGGAAGTTTCTAATCAATGTTAGTCCATAATGAATAGAAGAATTATTATTTATTTGCCAATATTTTTTATCAGTATATACATATGTATATGTATATTATTTTAGTAACATTTTATATTTATCATTAGATTACTTCTGGTATTTGATACAGGTTATTAAAAACAAAACAAAAAAAAAATATTTTTTTTTTAATATAGATTAAAGTAATTAACAATTTATTAAAAAAAAAAAAAAAACGTAGATAACGCAATGAATTAACCAACAAATTGTTTTTATATTGAATTTTATGTGATACAAAATATTTAAATAAAATTAAATTAAATTTTAAAGATAAATATCGATAAGCCATATAAATAACAATTATAATTAATAAAATATTTATTGTATACAAAATTTTATAAACATTTATTATTTTCTACATGAATTTATTAATTATTTGGCATTTTGTCAAAAAAAACAAGAACAATATAGCATATTAAAGAGATTTTTATATCTATTTCACACAATTATTTAACATTTAATTAATTATAAATTATAATTTACTGGTTATTGTATTAATATTAATTATAAATTAACGTATTGACCGTGAATTTATGTAATAAAAAAAAATTTTTTTTTTTTTGAAGGTTAATACAAATAAAAAATGATTTTTATTTGCAAAGAAATATTTAATATAAAATTATTTATGCTATATTTATGCATTTTCTCTTATATTATATATGACATACACACCTACAAGTATAATGTTTTTAATTTATTATTTTAAATGATTTCCTAACGAGATAGAAATGTTTTTATAATAAAATATAGCTATAAAAAAAAAATTATTTCTATAATCATATTATATTTAGTGCACAGATGCAAAGTGTCTTATAATAATTTCTTAGTTTACATCACGTTATAATAAAATAGAATAAAAACAATAAAAACTTATTTAATTTTTCAATTATTATGTTTCGCAATTACTAAATGTTTAATACATATTAAAAAATATAAACAAAGAAAACACTAGAAAAATTTATATTTTTTGCTACATTTTATTTTTTTTTTTTTTTTGTTAATGTTTATCTTTAATAAAAACTGTAGCCTTGTTATGGTTTTTTCTTTCTTCTCTTTTATTTTATTTTATTTTATTTTTATACATAGATTCATTCGGTTTTTTTTTTTTACATTTTATTTCATTTTTTGATTATTTATATAAATAAAAATTTATACGCACGTACTATAAAAAAAAAAAAAAAATAAAAATAGATGGTCAGTTCTGTTATTGTTCTTTAAAAATATTCGAAACATGTAATACCCATATCATTATTATTATTAATAATAACAATAAATAACTTTTCAATTACATTACATTGCCATGCAGTAGTTCTGCCTGATGTTAATAAGATTTTTTTTTTTTTTTTTTTTTTTTTAAACCGTTTAACAGTAAAATGTTAAAAAATCTATGATAAAACGAAAAAAATTTTAATTAAAATTATTTAAATAATAAAATTAAACAAAATAAAATAATTAAAAAATTGTATAATTAAAAATCAACGTTATCGACCGTATAAAATTTTAACAAAAAAAAAAAAAAAAAATAAATAAATATAAATTATTACTTCAGTTCTTCACTTATCTTCATAGAGTAAAGTACTTAGCAAAGTGTTTCTTTTTTTTTTTTTTCTTTTTTTCAATTTAAAAATAAGCGTGACATGTGTGTCGGTTTAAGTGAAGTAATTTCATTAAAAGAAAACAAGAATTTTATCGTAGCGAAACAGTTCAATTAAAAACAGAAATAATTTTTTTTTTTTTT
Organism: Ptychoptera albimana; assembly: GCA_961205885.1. NCBI lineage: Eukaryota > Metazoa > Arthropoda > Insecta > Diptera > Ptychopteridae > Ptychoptera > Ptychoptera albimana. The sequence goes on along the minus strand of OY540805.1, from coordinate 18,610,644 downwards.
TTTTTTTTTGTTAGTAGCATTAAGGAATAAAACAAGAAAAAAAAAAAAAACTTTTTTTTATAATGCGTAAAAATACAAAATATATAATAGGAGCATCTGCTGTTTTAGTATTAATTGTCAGTTGTGGTGTTGTTGTGGGAAGGTGAGATTCATTTTTAATTATATTATTAAAGAAACAAATAAAAAAATTGTTTCAAAATGTTATTTTTATAATGGATTTATGATTAAATAATTAAACAAAAAAATTTTCACTAGGATTTTTATATAGAAATACTTAATAATCATCTGTTTTTTCTTTTTCTTTTTTTCAATTTATTATTGTTATCTTACTGATAATTATTAATTATTGAATCATACAAATATATTATTATTGTTTTAATTATGTTTTAGTGACACGTTCAGTGTTTAAATCACTTAAATCTTGTTTTTCTACTCTAATATTGATTATAACATTTATTATTTAACTTTTAAATAAAGAAAAGTGAATTTATTTAAGTATGTTTAATGTTTTACTATGAGAATGTTTTATAGTTTGAAAGTAGATCTAGAAAAATCAATCAATTTGTAAACTAGTAAATGAGTTTAATTCAACTTATTTAAAAATGTTAAATATTTTAGATTAATTAATATTATCACTAAAATATTTATTGTACCATTGCAACAAAGGTGTATTGTATATATATGATTAAAAATAAAACCAATAATCGTAAAAACTTTTAATTAAACTTTTAAACATGTTTATCAATATTTAAATCAAATTAAAATCTCTTAAATAATTTATTAAGTTAATCAGTCGAAAGGTTGACTAGGTATTTTTAGAAGTAGTAATATTACAATAACATAGTACAGGATTCTTGAACATTTTTGTTTTTTAATTAAACAGAGTATTAACTGATAATTTAAATGAATCGACAAATCGTGAAAATAAGTCAACAGAACAAATTCTACGTGAATTGCGAGATTTGATGATAAATCCTTCCTATGTAGGTGAAACAATACAAGCATACATTGTGCCATCAGTTGATGCACATCAGGTAAAAATAATCATTTTAACAGGAATGTTATTACAAGACCAAACAACAATTTGATCTTTCAGAGTGAATATGTATCAGCGCGTGACAAGCGGCGAGCTTATGTAAGTGGTTTTACTGGCTCTAGCGGTACAGCAATTATAAGTGAAGCTAAAGCAGCATTATGGACCGATTCAAGATACTTTCTGCAAGCAGAAATGCAAATGGATTTTAATTTCTGGACACTAATGAAGCAAGGTTTTTACTTTACTTTTAAAAATCATCATTCAGTCAACGTTCAAACGAAATATTTTATTTAAATTTTTTTTATTAGGGGAACCAATGACGCCAAGTCAATCTGAATGGCTTATATCAATTTTACCAGCAAACTCACGTGTAGGTGTCGATCCTTTTCTTATGTCTTCGACTGAATATGAAAGTTTAAACAATGTATTAACAGCTTCTGGTCATAGACTTGTTAGTATTCATCAAAACCTCATTGATCTTATATGGGACAACCGACCGGAGGCTACTTTTGAGCCAATATACCCTTTGCCTTTAAATTATTCTGGTATTATATTTTATCCTTTTTATATCATTTAATCGTGTAGGTGAAATTTATTTATTTTCAATTTCTAGGCAAAATAATATCTGATAAAATTGTAGAATTGCGTGCAGAATTTTTAAAATATGATGCTGAGGCCTTTATCGTTTCATCTTTAGATGAAATCGCATGTAATAAAATTTATTACATTTCTGAATTAATATATAAAAATATTAAATAAAAAAATAAAAACTAAAATTATTTTTCTTTAAAGGGATGTTTAATCTTCGTGGTGCTGATATAGCGTACAATCCTATTTTTTTCTCCTACGCTATTTTAACAACATCGAATATTTATCTTTTTATTAATGAAGGTAGAAACACAACGGAAATCACAAAACATTTTCAAGATGAAGGAGCAACTGTTGTAATTAAGGACTATGATTCTTTGCTAGAGAATATTGGCCAGCTGGTAAAATATAAATATTTGACTTAAACAAACTTTTGTTTGATTTTTTTTTTTTTTTTTTTTTTTTTCTATGTATAAAAACACAAATTTAGGTTGACAATGCTGAAAAGAAAATTATTTTGCCAAATTTAGTTAGTCATGCTATATACTTAGTTGTACCAGCAAATAAAAGAATATCAATAAAAAGTCCAATAGCATTAAAGAAAGCAATAAAAAATTCTGTAGAAGTAAAAGGAATGATTAATGCACATATAAGAGATGGTTTAGCTGTAGTTAAATATTTACATTGGTTAGAAACCAATGTTGATGATAAAAATGTTACCGAATTAAGTGGAGCGGAAAAATTAAAAGAATTTAGAAGGTTTCTATATTTATTTATTAAATTGTCTACTCTTAAATTATCTGCCTTTATCCTATTATTTCTAAAAATTTATTTCTATTTTCTATTATTTTCTTTTCTTTCGTCTATATAAAGTGAATTAGATTTGTATAAAGGATTAAGCTTTACAGCCATCAGTGCATTCGGTGCAAACGCTGCTATTGTTCATTATTCTCCGAATGAGGAAACAGACACACAAATTACTAGAGATAAACCATATCTGATTGATTCCGGTGGACAATACTGGCAAGTATTTAATCAGAAATAAATTTTGATTAAGATAGAGAAAGACGTTTTTATCATTTATATGCATTATCGTACAGCCGAATCTTAATTTATAACTTCTATTGATACTTGTTTAACAATACAGGGACGGTACAACTGATGTAACAAGAACTGTTCATTTAGGAACGCCAACGGAGTTGCAAAAAGAATGCTTTACTAGAGTTTTAAAAGGATATATATCTTTAGGATACTCAACATTTCCAAATAAAACATCGGTATGTTCAAGGAAATTAATTTTGAACAGAAAATAAATTTATAAATGAAAAATTTTCAAATAATACAGGGTGCAGCTTTAGACGCGTTCGCAAGAAAAGCATTATGGGATGTTGGACTAGACTACGGTCATGGTACAAGCCATGGAATCGGATCATTTTTAGGTGTACATGAATATCCACCATCAGTGCCAGGAACAAATGATGGCTCTAATCCAGGTTTAATGGAGAATATGTTTATGTCAAATGAACCTGGATATTATCAAGATAATGACTTTGGAATAAGAATTGAGGACGTCGTACAAATAGTTAAAGCAGAAAATGCTAGATATGATTTTAATGGTAGAGGTGCCTTGACTACGCACAGTGTTACATTAGTTCCTATTCAAACAAAAATGATTGATACAAGTCTTCTTTCCAAAGACGAAGTAAATACAAATTAACAATTTTTACATAATTAAATAATTAATTATACGGCATATTTTAGGTGACTATTTTAAATAATTATCATAAAAGAGTTCGTGATACCATCGGTGAACTTCTTTTAAACGAAGCATCAATGGAACCTGTCCTTCAGTGGTTGACAAATGAAACACGAGAGATTGTTTCAACAAAAATATATAATTAATTTTTTTATTATTATTTACTATAAATAAATTATGTATATTGTATATTTTGAAAGTAGATAATAAATTTACAATTTCGTTAAACTGAATTTTATTTCAATTTTTGCAGCATAACAAAAGCGAATAGTGTGACAAAAATGTCCCAAAAATTCTTTAGAAACTAAAAATATTTTTTAAACTATGGCACCCCGAAGGTTAAATTGTTTGTTTTTGCAATATATGTTGCAGCATAACCGATTGTCAAAATCAGATGTTTAATCATTTTTATTTTGAATAATTCGTGTTAGAAAAGTGTTCAAGTTTTCTTATTTAAAAAGTTAATAGTTGATAAGTAGAATAAAAGTAAACAGTAAAATGGAAATTAATGAGTTGGAGGAAGAAATAATTATTTTAAGAAAACAATTATTAGAAAAAGAAGAAATTTTATGTACATTAAAGAAGCAAATTAAAGAGGTTATAATGATTTATGATTTGTTTTACCTTGAAATTATTTTATATATCATGCAGTTCGACATTAATTATTGAATATTAATATTATTTTAGAAAATATATACTACAGATTTATCGAATGAAGACATTGCAAGATTTAGTAGGCAAATTATTTTACCTAATGTTCGTGTGAATGGACAAATAAAACTAAAAAATTCATCAGTTTTGATAATTGGTGCAGGCGGCTTAGGTTGTCCAGCTGCTTTATATTTAGTGGGAGCCGGAATTGGTGAATTATTAAATTTAATTTAATTATAAATTCGTTTTTGTAATTATATTTTATTTAATTATATAGGTCATATTGGAATTGTTGATTATGATTTGGTTGAAATAAATAATTTACATCGTCAACTTTTGCATACAGAATGTAATTTAGGAAAATCAAAAGTTTTATCAGCGGAATTAACACTATCAAAGTAATCTGTTTAATAAATTATTTTATAGAGTACATGAACTCTCAATTATAAATATTTATTTTATTATTTAGATTAAATTCACGAATTAAAATCTCAAAATACAATGAACAACTTAACAGTGAAAACGCTTTACGTATTATTTCTGATTACAACGTAATTGTTGATGCATCAGATAATGTAGCAACCAGATACTTAATTAATGATGCTTGTATCTTTGCTAAAAAACCATTAGTGTCCGGCAGTGCACTACAAGTAAATAGTTATATCGATTTAGTGATATAATCGTTGCCACTGTAACTTTTAATTTTAGATGGAAGGACAGTTAACTGTTTACAACTACAAATTTGGACCATGCTATCGATGTATATTTCCGGTTCCTCCTCCACCAGAAACTGTTACAAATTGTGGAGATGGTGGTGTTATTGGAGCAGGTAAAAAACGTTTTAAATTATTTTTAAAATCTTATAATAACAATGATATTTATATTAAAAGTTACTGGTGTTATTGGAGCACTGCAAGCTTTGGAAACAATCAAAATAATATTGGACAATGGTGGTGTTTTATCTGGACGACTATTATTATTTGATGGTCAAAATAGTACATTTAGAAATATAAAATTACGTGAAAAACGAAATAATTGTGATGTATGCTCTGAAAAACCAATTATTACACAACTAATTGATTATGAATTATATTGCGGAATGAAGGCAACTGATAAGGTAATTCTGATAAAATAAAATAATAAATATTATATAGAAAATATGTATTTTTATAGGACTCTCATTTATCACTTTTGAATGATGATGAACGAATAACCGTTCAAAAGTATAACAGCATTATTAAAGATAATACAAAGCATCTTTTAATCGATGTAAGAAGCACACATGAATTTGAAATTTGCCATTTAGACAGTTCTATTAATATTCCAATAAAAGATGTTCTTGAGAATAAAAAAAATGATGAGTTAAATAATATAATCAATGATAACACTCCAAGTAAACTAAATAATATATTTAAAAAATAAATAAAAAGTTTTAGATAGAAATAATTTTTTTTATTATTATTTCTAGTTATTATAGTGTGTCGACGAGGTAACGATTCGCAAAGAGCAGTCAAACATTTGCAAACGATTTTGCCAAATGTTCAATTCTTAAAAGATATCATAGGAGGACTTCATGCCTGGACTAATCTAATTGATAAAAATTTCCCAAAGTACTAAACAATATTAATAATGTACAATTTTATATTGAATGAAATAAAATTTAAACAAAGTTTATTTAAATAAAATGAAATTAGAATTTATTACCACAAATGTTTACTTAAATCTTCTATCCACTACAATTATATTAGGATGCGGGATAATGTCGCGCATATTCAATGTTTAAACCAATGAATTTGTTAGAATCACGTGAGATTATTGTTTTTATTTTTATCGGCTGTCAAACTGACAATACATTAGTGCAACTCAATTGGTCAAAAAGATTATTTTTATCACAGTAATCATAATCAAATATTATTAAATTTGGTAAAAAAAAAAAAAATATTCCATTATAATAAGACGCAATAAGATACTCTAATGCTATTTCTGTCTAAATTGTTTTATATCAAGAAAGCTGTATTAAAGTTAATTTAAGTTATCATAATGTGCTTCTTTTCCAATAATGAAGAGGAAAATGTGGAAAACAATTCCCCAGAATCAAAATTACCAATAATATATTCTCCGCATTATAGTGTTAAATTTTGTGGATTAGAAAAATTACATCCATTTGACGCTTGCAAGGGTGAACATATATATGAGGTAATTATTCATTAAATTAAATTTATTTACAGTGATCTTATCTAATTTGTTTATTAAGTATTTGAAAACAGATTACTTCTTTAGTAATAATTCCATACACAAGCCAAAAGAAATAAGTAAAAATGACTTACTGAATGTCCATACATCTCGTTATATTAATAGCTTAAAGGTATTTGTTACATCAAAAAATATTATAATATTTAAGGGATTATAAACTTCAATGATTTCAGTGGAGTCTTAATGTTGCCAAAATTGCTGAAATTCCTTTATTGATATTTGTTCCAAACTATTTTGTCCAACGCGGATATTTGCGTCCGATGCGGTATGTTAACTATATATATAAAAATAAAGTAAATGTCAAACTCTATATCCGGTCTTTATTATTTTTAATTTATGCTCAGTTACCAAACAAGTGGTTCTTTGATGGCATCGCAATTAGCGTTACAACAAGGATGGGCGATTAATTTAGGTGGAGGATTTCATCATTGTAGTTCTGATAAAGGTGGTGGCTTTTGCCCATTTGCTGATATTACCCTAATTGTACAATTATTACTAAAAGAAGAGAATGGTATTAAAAAAATAATGATTGTTGACTTAGATGCACATCAAGTAATTATTAATTTAATTTAGCAATATTATATTAATAATGTTCTCTTTAAAATTGTAGGGTAATGGATACGAAAGGGATTTAATGAATGAATTTAATGTGTTCATAATTGATATGTTTAATGTACGTATATATCCAAAAGATACTGTGGCCAAAAAAGCAATAAGAAATTGTATAGAACTAAAACCTTTTACTAAGGATAAAGAGTATTTATTTAAACTAAAAAAGTAAATCCGTTTTGGCAGAAGTTTCTTCTACGAACCCAATCTCAATAATGTATTAATTAATTAATATTTACAGAAATCTAGAAATATCTTTAAAAGAATTTCAACCAGATTACATTATATATAATGCTGGTACGGATATTTTGTCTGGAGACCCATTAGGACTTCTTTCAATTACCCCAAAGGTTTTTTTATTTATTTATTTATTTTTAATTATTATTTTATTTAATTTTTCTCTATTATAGGGTGTAATTGAACGTGATGAATTTGTTTTTTCCAATGCAGTTTTACATAAAATACCAATTGTTATGTTGCTAAGCGGTGGTTACCTACGTTCCTCTGCTAGGGTTATTGCTGATTCAATTATAAATTTAAATACGAAGGGTTTACTACCCATTAAAATATAAATAACAAAATGAAAATATATATATTTATTGATCTAATAAAACATACTTCCATATAATACTGTAATTTATTTATCAATCCTGTGTTTTATTTACGCATACTAGGTTTACGGTTTAAAACGTTTATATTTATAATTTTCATTTATTTTGTAAATTCATTAGTATATTGCTTTTTAAAAAAATAGTTAATTTATTTTATACGAATTATACATTTTATAAAAATTAAATATTATAATTCAAAATGCTAAAATTAACATTGAATAACGAAAATGATTTACGCGAGAGCGCTTTAATTGAAAAGAAAAGGCGTAATGAGGAAGAACGTAAGGCCAGAATATTTAATCCTCGCAGTCGTCTTATTGGGGTAAACAGAAACATTTACAATAAAAATTTTCATTGAATACATAAATAAATAAATAATATATTTTAAGGTTGATTACTTAGCATTAGATTCTCAAATAAAGGAAAAAAATAAGCAAAGACAACAAGAACAGGAAGTAGAAAGAAAATATGTATCCGAACAAACGCGTCAAAGTGAGGTGGCATGCTCGAAAGAGAAAGAATTGTCAGAAGTAAGTCATAAATAAATAAAATTAAAGATTGCTATAATAACTGAATTTCTGCTTTTTAAAAGGAACGAAAAAGAATTGAAAATGAAATTAATCAATATCGTCTGATGTACCAAAAAAAAGAAGATACCAGAGATTTTGATTTGAATGATCCTAAATTTATAACAAAAACGGTTCCATGCAGATTAAATGATAACGATCCTCGGTTAGGCATTTCCAGTGCCCAAAAGTAACTAATTTTATTGATGTAATATAATTAGCTTAGTATCCTAAAATTATTTTTAATTTATTAGATTTATAGGCGAAGACTTAATGGGAAAGGAACGTAAAAAAGCCCAAATAGAGCAGCAGCGTGCATGGTTACAACAACAAGTAATATTCCTTCTAATAGAAGTTTTGTTAAATCAATATTTTATTACCATGATGTATATTCATTTAGATTAAAGAAAAAAAACAAGCAGAAAATGAAAGACAACAAGCTGATAAGGTATTACAAGCAGCTTTAGAAGCCAGAGATCAACGAACATTAGATTTAGAATCATTTGAAAGAAACGCTAGAAAAAAGATTCAAGAAGAAAATGCTCGGTTCAATCTCAAATTGGTAAAATAAATCGTAAACTAGATTCTATATATAGGGTTTTTGATTATTAAATATATTTTTAAAAAATAGGCAAATGATCAAGAATGTAATAAAATGAGAAAAAAGAAACAAGACGAGGAAGACAATTTAGCAGAAATTTATAATAATTTAACAAGTGATATGCTAACGGAAAATCCAGACTGTGCTCAAAGTAGTTTTGGAGTTGGAATGAAAGTTCCCAACATGTATAGAGGAATGACACCGGCAGAACTTGCTGTATTTAGAAAACAGCAAGCAGAGCAAGTTAAAGAAAATGCGGTAATTTTTTTCTACTTCTTTTCCGCATAGTTATATTGCCAATAATTTTTCTTTTCTTTTTTTTTATAGGAAACCAAGCAAGAGAACGATATTACAAAAACTAGATGGGAAGTTATGTCAAATAATATGGCAAGACAAACCTTACTACAAGAACGTGAAATGGAAAGAAAAACTCGTTTACTTAATGAACAAATTAAGGAGGAAAATAATCAGCTAGCCGTACAACAAAAAAAGAGAAATGAATATATGAATAAAGTCGTATTTCGTAATGTGCCAACTGCAGATTATTTTGCCCAATTTAATACATCATCACGTTAATTTTTTACTTAATCCTGATTAATCATATAATTTATTTTTATAAATTAAAATTCATATTTTAAATTATTGAGTATCTTCTATTTATATAAATACAAAGAAAAATTTACTCTATAAATTATTGAACATAAGAACTTTTAATATTAAATGATAATCATTAAATTATAAACTGTAAAAAATATATAAGTTTAAAATAAAAAAAAAATTAATTAAAAAATAGTAACAGTCTTCATTTATTGTCTAACAATGTGTTGGCTCGGCTATCCTTCTGCAAAAAAGAAAAGTAAAAAATAAATAAATATAGAAAATTCGAAATAAAAATTAGTTTAAAAAACCTACACAATTGAGGATGATGCATTTCCAAAGAGAACATCAGATTTACTATTTATTAAATAAACTAAGACAAATGATATTATCATCACAATAAAACCTATAGCTAATGTTAATGCTTCATGTGCACGAGATGGTTTTAAAAATATTCTAGCTGAAATTTCACTCCATGTAGATTCTGTCCATGTCGAATACTTTCCTGATTTCCAATCATAACCTAAAATTGATTTTTTTTTTTAATCGATTAGCAATAATTTAATAGATTATAATTAAATTTCATCTACAAACCGTCTTCAAAAAATGCTGGACTATATGCTTGGCTAAAATTTTGTGTTGTAAAATGACATTCCCCAGTCCCGTTATAACCAACAAACCATGCCAGCGGTAAATGTGTACAATTATCCTTACTAATTTCATTTGATTGACTAACTAAATAGCCTAAAATTCGATACGCCCATAACGTTGATTCATGTGTAAAAGAACTATGGACACTTATATATCTGAAAAATAATTTAAATCATGAATAAGTTAAAACAAAAAACAAAATTTTTAAACTACCTTTGTGGTGGAGTTGCTGTAAGACCAGAAATATCGGAGTGAGCAGATGCTTTAAATAAAGGACATTGAGCTGATTCTAAGTAACAATACAAAAACTCATCAATCTAAAATATAGAGAAAATAACATAAATAAAAAAAAATTTTTATAGAAATTAATTAAACATACCAATGCCAAACTGGCACCCTTATCACTATTATATTCTTTGTTTGTAATAAGCTCATAAATTGTAAAAGCAATAGTAGAGGAAATATTTCTGATTTTCATCTGTATTGAATCTGAACTGTATGTGGTTTGTGAATTATAAATGCTCTCTAATTTGGTAAAATCTTCTGATGAATTTTTATAAACAAAATCTATATTTTCTTCATCGTCATAAATGGAATGGTAAAATTTATTCTCAGAATCAGAATTAAGTATTATAGCCGGAAACGTAATGTTATATCGTAGAAATGATTGTGCCGATGTTGGAGGCAGATTTTCTGTTAATACGTTAATTATATTTAATGGCATTCTATAACGTGTCGAATATTTGTTTAAATTTGTAATAAATTGTCCCGCCTAAAAATAAATATTTTTTGTAATACAAATACATACAAATAAAATTAAATAATATTTTTATTAAAAAGCAACAAACCAGTGAGAAATTAGTTGCTTGATAAATTTTCAATTTATTTATATTATCAAGATTTCCTAAATCTACCAGCAGTTCAATATCTTCAATATTAATTGTTCCAGTATATGATGATTTTGATGGAAATTTACCACGTTTTACATCATAGACGAATCGTTGTGATCCAATGTAATCATACGCTTCGCCATTGAATAGTACAAATAAAACATTTAATTCACTATCTACAGATTTCTTTGGAAGTATATTTGCCAAAATATGTGCTAAACTAATTAAAGTAGCGAATGGCACTAAGGAACCAAGCGCGCCTGATCCAACCCCTAAAATAATATTTAATATAGTTATAAACATTAACCTAAAATAATAATTTAAAAGTTACCATCAAAGAAAGAAGTTGTGTCCATTCGTGTGGTAACTAAAATAAACTTTTCTGTTTGGTTTATTTTTTCATTAGAACTAACTATTTGGCGTGGAAATAAAGAAGCATAAACATTTTTCCCTTGAAGGGGATCACAGAATTTTAATGAACTTAAATTATTGGCTATAGATGTTCTCCTCATGCATACTTCTGAATTAACAGCAGCTGACATAAATGAACTCATTTGGATGCTGCATAGAGATCTAGTATTTTGGTTTGCATAGTCATGATCATTAAATTTTTTAAAGCAATCTATTATCTTTAATATTTCATCATTATTTGATATATAAAAGATAGGGAAAGGAAAGTCCTCCAACAATAATCCACTACCATATGGATTCCATGAAGTTTTTGGATTACTACATACTTCCATTGATGGAAGTCCACCATATTGATTCGGGCACGTGGATTCATGACTAAAGTTTGTTAAACTTGTTCGATTATTTATTAAAATAATTCCCGTTATGTACTGAGAACCCTCATTTTTAAGTCTCATTATGTTTGCTCTTGTGAACAAATGAGGTAATATGATAGGTGCATAAGGCGGTGCTGGAGGACTTGTAACTAAGAAATCAATATCTTCATCAGAAGTTACTAAATGTAAAACGCCCACAGAACCTTGAAAGGAAGCTGTAACATATTTAAAACAATTAATTTTATTTATTTTTATATTATAATAGTACAAAATAAAAATATTACAAGTGCATCCTGTCTGATGTGTTGCATTTAATCTACGGAAGCAACTTGCCCCAGATATTGGACTAAACATTTTATCTTTAGTACGCTGTCCTAATACTGTTTGCAAAAAATTGTAAAGAAATAATTGTATTTAAAAGTTATTTTGATTAATATGTAGGCAGACTGGTTTGTCAATTACATGAACAATCGATTTAGAATTTACCTAAATTAGAACCAAATATAACTAACAAAATAAAATAATTATAATTCTGCATTTTACACTTTTAATGTTTTTATTGATAAAATATAATTTACTATAAATAAAACTATTAATTATTTTAATATTTAGAAACAATTAAATTATGAAGTTTCTTTATACAAAATTAGTCATTTCACTATAACTTTTTGACAGATGGATAGCGGCGCATAAAATATGTACACAGGCACAGGGTATCCCAAAAGAAAGATAATTTTAGTAGCATAAATAATTATTATATAAATATTCATTTTAAATCCATTTAATAAATAACTTTAAAAATAAAATGTTATAATTAACCAAAAATGAAATTTATTAATTATATTATTTAAGTTTATGTTTCATTCAATAAAAAATATAAATTTCAAAAATATAAATACAAGATAATGCAGATTTTATGTTTTTTTTCTGCACATAGTTCTAGTACATTTACGTTAACGATAATAGAAAAAACAAAAAAAAAATCTCAATTTTATACAAAAACAAAAACGAAAATCGGTTAAAACTTTTTTTTTTTCTTTCTCCTTTTAAATAAATATTAAATAATTTAAAATAAAACATTTATTTTAATTATAAATAAATGGAATATTAATGAACATATTACAACAAGATATAATACAAATAATTTATAAAAAAAATTATCTAAAATTAAAACAATTAGATAGTTATTTCGGTGATCATAATTATATAATATATTTAGAAAATTTATTTACATTTGAAGAATATTTGGATAATCCTTTAAGCAATAATTTAATTAATAGAAACATAATAATACATAATATAAAATTATTGAAAAAAGAAAAAACATCAAATATAATAACAATAAGGAAAAATTTAAAAAATTATTTATCGTTGAGTAATGATAAATTGGTAGAAATATTCAAAGAGAATTTTCTTGGTGTAATCAAATTGCTAAATAATAATTATTGTAGTTATCAGAAATTAATTAATTTTTATTTAAGTAAAATCTATAATTTGAATACAATAGACGATATTTACAAAAGTATTGATTTGATAAATGAAAAATATTTATTAACATATAAAAATCTATTGAATCAACAAACATTTATTCAACCCGACAAAAATATAAAGCAATTTTTAATTAAATTCTCCAAAGATTTAATTAAAAAATTTAATGAAGAATATAATAAAATTGTTTTCTTAATTGAAACGGCAACACAATTTAAAGTTAAAGAATTATTAAAGCCAGATAAGCAGGAAATTTTATTAAGAGAACATAAAGTAGGTTCGCTTGTGGTAAGCACAATGGCGGATGATGGAACGAAAGTCATGAAAGTATCATCTATAGAGTTACGAGAACATTTAAACAATGAAATACAAAAGCATCAGTCACTGTTGGAAATAAAACAAAGCGAATTAAATGAACTCAGGCATATGTTGGATATTGAATCAAAGACAAGTTTATTAAAACAGAAGCTAACCGTTACTACCTTTCTGAAAGGTAAGGAGGATGACTTGAAGATCCGCCTACGTTCAATCAATGAGCTAGAAACAAATATAATAAGCATGCGAAAAGAATTACATCGTATCGAGGACATTCAAAAACAAAAAGAAGATGAATTAGAAATTAAAAAAAAAGAGATACGAGATAAAATTCGTGACATTATAAAGCTGGAGAAGTTAATCGATGAAATTTCCAATAAAATGAAACTCGACAGATGTAACTATGACGATAAGAAAACAGAGTACAATAAAAAACGAGACGAAATCTTAAATGATTCTTCGTTAACCGAAGAAGAACGCCAAAAGATGTTAGACAATTTATCTTTGCAATTTAATGATTACAAGACCAACTATCTAGAGAAATTGGCTGTGCTACAAGAGGAATACGAAGATCTAAGAACATTATCAAACATAGAAGCGAATAATACGAAATTGTTGCTAGATAACTTAAAAGATCGCTACAAAAGTGAGCTTGAGCAGTTAGATCAAATGAAGCTTGGAGCCACAGCATCAGAGCTAATTGAAATAAATAAAAAGACTCAAGAGCTCAAATCACAGTTCGATAAGGACACTGCGGCTCTTTCCAGAGCGGAAAAAACATTTACCGATTACGAAAATGACGAACTAGGGCGTTTTTTTGTTGATGAAAACGGACGTAAAATTTACCAACGTGATTCATCTGCCTCTCTATATATTTTTGAAAATAATAAATGGGTCAAAATTTCTGATGGCAAAAAAAAAAATAAAGATATTAATACGGAAGAAGGTTTAGGTTTAACTACGGGTGTTGCATTGAGCGAAATCGGTTAATAAAAAATTATTTTGAGTTAATTAAAAAAAAAAAAATAAATAAAAAACAAATTTTCATTTTAGAACGACAACGGATTCAGGATCAAGAATATATAAAAACAAATTTAGGTGTTCCATTGAAATTAGGTCTTGCTGCAATAACAATAAATCAACCATCTGATCCAATTAATTATTTAGCAAATTTTTTGCTACAATATCGTTATACAACGTTAAATAATATGGCCAAAAATCAAGAATTCCAAAATTTAATGGACGAAAGACAAAAAGTCTATGAGGAAATGGTTCGGAATTTTCTTTTTTTCCATTTAGTTTTTTATTTAATTTCCATACATTTCTTTGAATTATTATTTCTAGTTGAAAAATGATAAATTGAAAGCAAAGCCAAGGGAAGATTATCAAGATTATAATCCATGTGCAAAATACGAAGATTTCTTTAACACATATAATGATGACGAGGAAAAAGAATTGGAAAAATATTGCGATTGTGATTGAAATATTAATTTTTAATTTTTTTTTTTCATAAAACATTTTATTTATACATGGACGGAATTTTAACAAATTAAATAAAAATTTCGATTAAATAAATTTTAGTTAAAATAAAATTAGGATTTTTTTTTCACATACACCAGGTAGTATCTAATTGGCATTTACCATAAAACCAATGTGTCATCAATTTATTTTCTGGTGTTAATGTGTTTAATAATTCTTCATCAAGTTTATTGTCTTTCTGTAAGTAAATAAATTTATTTTTTTTTTAAATTATTTTAAATACAAAAATTAATTTTAAAATTCTTACTATGGCTGGGGGAAAAATACGTTTTGTGTCACCCTTTCGCATGTGCTCACGATACGCTAAGTGTAATTCATTTAAATTATTTTCATTTAAACATGGCAAACATAGATTACATGTTTCTGGTAGACAAGTCTCATTGCATGGGAATCCTGAACATATTAATGGATGTGTAACAATATTTTTATTGGCTGATAGCATTAATTCGGTTGTTGTTGTCCTATAAAATAATTTAACAAAATTAAAATTTATTTCAAGCGAATCAAGCGAATCCTTACCGTTTTCTTAATGATTCTCGATTAATAAATGCTCCTACACCAACTAAATTAAGCATACTGTATAAAACTTGTTCATACAATAATTTATTTGGTTCAAAGTGTGCTGAAGATAAATTTGGACTCATGTTCGCTTCCATTAAAAATACTTTTAAATTACGATCTACCACCAAGTCAAAGCGCATCATTTCGAAAAAGTTATTTTTTGATTTATATGCTTGTAACTAGAAATATGTCAATAAATAAAAATTAAACTGAATTTATAAATATCTTGAGTATACAAACACTGTTTATCAAGTTTCCTTCCTTAGCTAGAATTGCATTCCGAATGGCAGCCTCAACCTGATCCCATATTATTTGTGGGTCTTTATCTAATGACTTAATATAAGCATCAAATGATTCTTTCATACCAAAACCTAATTCAGTATAATACTTTTTCAATGCTGGTATTTCCCAAGTTGGTAAATAATCATCACCCACAATATATTTGTTTACATTTTTTGAATCAAATGGATAATATTTCTCCGAACAATAACGAAACAGTATGTCACCCTTATAAATATACACACGTAATGGTTTTACGGATGTAATTATTGTATAAACGCCAATATCAAATTTGTAGCCATCAACCAGCAATGGTTTATCCACAAATTCCTGTATAAATGAATCGTTCAGATTATGCAAGTCAATACTTTGCAAAGGTTTTATTGCTATATGGCGATGCTGATTATGTTTCTGCACGAATAATTTATTTGGATTATCGTTTGCGTATTTATTTAATGATTCAATATCGCTAGGTAATTTAAAAGATTTTGGCATGAAACTTAAATTACTTGTGCACAGATCAACTTTATTTGTAATAAAACCACAACCAGGAAAATGATTGACACGCTGATGGGGTTTTAATTTATATAAATTATTTTCTTTATTAAACGGATAATCATGAGCCCATAATACACTCCAGTCAGATGTATTTGATTCTCGTTGATAACCGAGACTGTTTAACACATTTTTAATATGTAATAAATGGTCATCTGTTTTACTCTTTCCAAAAATCCAATAAATTGGCTTTATCAATTGGTTTTGCTGTTCTAATTTGTCTAATTCACATTGTCTTTGAGATTCTTTTAATTCCTCGAATACTTGTTTAGATGGAATAAAAGCTGGATGCTTAGAGCAGCTGTCATTTGTTGGCATAAAACTAATAAGAATTCCAATAAGCAGTATAACAATCGCAAATAATATTAATCCCTCTTTTTTACCTAAATCTAAATATTGATCAAAAAATCTTATGCACGACGATTTTTCCAATTTTAAATCACTTTTCACTTCATCTATTTTACTTTCACTTGTTTCCACTTCTGCTTCCAACTAAAATTATTAAATTTATTATTAAAATTATTTATTTAAATTTATTTTTAATTTATTCATTTCACATTTACCACATTTGTATTATTTTTCCTTTTACGAGACATTTTTATTCCTCTCGTTTTATATTTTAAATAAAAAATAAAGTTTCTTCTTTGCTGAAATACACAGCAAAATTATTATTATTTTCTATTAAATAAATAAAGTGGAACAAACTTAAGGCCTTGGCCATCAAATGTTTTCTTAAGTAATTATGAGAAAATATTTAAAAAAAAAAAAAACTATGTCAAATGAAATTTAAATGCAATACAAATTATACTTTGTGCTCAAACAAATGAAAGAAGGTTATAATAATTTAACATAAACATAGTTTAATAAATTATGAACAAATTGATATTGCAAAACGTTCAATAAGTGAAATTAAATTATTTTGTTTATATATTTTAATTGCAATTTTCTCTCTTTTGCTCTTCATTTTAAATTTTGTATTTATGTGTTACGGTAATTTAATTTTTTGTAAACAAAACATTTTTGACACTTTCTTATGTTATAATTATTGTATCAAAACTGCATTATCACAATAAAGAAAAATTCACTATTGTGAGCATACATTTAAAAAAAAAAAAATTAACTGAGCGCGCAACAAAAACAATTGTCAAAAATTTATAAACACGTGCTAGTGGTTTTTTAATAAAAATGTTTTATTTAATTGGTCTTGGATTGGGCGACCCAAAGGATATAACTGTTAAAGGTTTAGAAATAATTAAAAAATGTGAACGAGTTTATTTAGAAGCGTATACCTCAATCCTTAGTTGCGGAGTCGAAGCTCTGGTAATAAAATGGAAAATTATTTTCTGAATTATTTTACTTAAACTATATATGTTTATAGGAAGAGTTTTATCAACGTAAATTAATTGTAGCCGATCGAGATCTAGTCGAACAGGGTGCAGATGATATTTTATTAGATTCAGATAAGGTTGATATAGGATTATTAGTAGTTGGTGATCCATTTGGTGCAACAACCCATACAGACTTATTATTACGGGCAAAGGAGAAAAATATAAAATATCAAGTTATTCATAATGCATCAATATTAAATGCAGTCGGCTGCTGTGGTTTACAACTGTATAGCTATGGGGAGACAATATCAATACCATATTGGAGTGACACATGGCAACCGGATAGTTTTTATAATAAAATCAAAATAAATATGGATAATAATTTACACACGTTATGTTTGTTAGGTAAATACTTAGAAATAGCTGTTTTCTTAACTTGCCTACCACATATTTATTATTCCTTTTCAGATATACGTGTTAAGGAGCCAACATTAGAATCAATTATGAAAAAAAAGAAAGAATATCAACCGCCACGATTTATGAGTGTTAGTGAGGCAGCCGATCAATTATTAAAAATTATTGAAAAGAAGCGAAAAGAAGATGGCATTGTTGATAAGGATCTAGGTAAATTAAGTAAAACTTAAAACAGTAATTGATTATAATTAATTTTGTTTTTTTTTTTTTATTGTCTTATAGCTTACACAGAAACATCCCTTTGTATTGGTTTGGCAAGAGTGGGACATGATACACAACAAATATTAGCATGCAGTTTACTAAATATGAAGACATCTGAATTAGGCAAACCATTGCATTCATTGATAATACCATCAAAACAATTACATCCATTAGAAATTGAATATTTACAACAATTTTCTACAGAAATAATCAATTAATTTATTAAATAAAAGACTATTTGTGATAGATGTATATGTAAAATATAAAAATGTACTTTTATTAAGCCAGCTATTGTTTACCTGACTTATCACCATAAAATAACTAAATAAAAAAAAATAAAATAAAACTAAAATTATTTAAATTGTTTTCGTTCTTCAATTAAATATGAAATTATTCATTATTAATTTGCAATGCAAATTTATTGCCTCCTTTCTCTCCGTTACACAATTTTATTTATCCATACTATTGCTGGTT
The DNA here is from genome assembly GCA_961205885.1 of Ptychoptera albimana. Taxonomy (NCBI): domain Eukaryota; kingdom Metazoa; phylum Arthropoda; class Insecta; order Diptera; family Ptychopteridae; genus Ptychoptera; species Ptychoptera albimana. Next base: position 18,591,836 of record OY540805.1, on the reverse strand, counting down.
TTCCTATGACGGTTTTGTTGATCGAATTCATAAACCATGGTAACAGAGTTGAATGAATTTATTTCATGTAACCAACCATATTTAATCAATAAGACTTTTTAGTCTATTGTTAAAGTTTGTAGTGTTAAGTTGAAATAAAAATAAAATAAAAAAAAAATTAATAAATTTAAAATGCCTTTAATAACACCAAAAGTACCCGATAATCTAATTGAAATAATGAAAGATTTGGCAAAAAATGTTATAAAGGAAAATCCGGAAAATATATACGAATATTCGGCAGTTTATTTTGAAAATTTATTAAAAAAACGTGATGGTGACATAAATAAGAATTATCGTCGTTTTAATAATTTAATAAGGAAGGATAGTAAAAACAGGATGTTTGTTAATATTGAAGCAAAGAAAAATGTTGGTAATAAACCATCGCCACCACCATTACAACCTCCGCCACTACGTAATGCTGACATTTTAGGTCAATTCGATGAGACTAGCTATATAAAGGCTGCACTTAAAATACAAAATGCTTTCCGTGATTTTGTTATAAAGAAAAAATTACAAACTATCAATACTGGGTCAAATGCAAATGAAAAGGAAGTATTAGCAGCAAAAGTGATTCAAACTGCTTTTAAAAGGTATTTGGATGTTCGACAGCACAAAAAGTTATCGATTATTTCTGAGGAAGACTCGAAAATAACTGATTTAAGTGAAAAAAGTGTTAATATTGATGAAGTGGATGAGGAGCATGTAATTAAAGTTGAGAATGATAAAAATAGTGTTGTCAATGGTAGTGAAGAACCAAAACTATTGATTGAAGATATTGGACCAGATGAAAACGATGAGAAACTTGACGTTATTTTAGCGAAACGCATTGACTTGCTTCAAGAATCAGAAAAACAATCTGAAATGAACAAAAATTTGGTTGAAAATCTAATCAAAGATGATAAAGATGCACCAAATGAACAAGCTGAAAAAAATGTTGAAGAATTAAAATCTAGTCCAAACAAGATTGAAACGGATATTATTAAAATAAACCAAAGTTTAGATTCAGAAGATACAAATGACATAGAAGACCCAGAAGAACGTCTGGATAATAATAATGTTAAAATTTTATTAAATTCAGTTGAAATTACGGAAGATAAAAAGCAAGAAAATCAAGAAGATTTTATTGAAAGCGTCAGTGTTGATTTGAATGAGAAAAATATTTCAGAAAAAAATGAAGAATATGAAATTAAATCATTGTGTAATGTATCCGAAAAGGATATTGAAAATGAAGTCACTCTGCCAGACGAGTCAGTGAATGAAATTCACGAAACTGAAGTTATTGAAGAAAAAAGTAATACAGTAACATCTGTAGAAGTTTTAAATGCACCAAATGAAATTCAAAAATCCAACGAAGAAGAGGGAAATATTAATGAATCTGAAATGGATACAGCAGTAAATAATACAACAGGGATAGAAGAATATAAGACTGAAATTGTAGAAGAGAAAAATATTATTGATTCATCAAAAAATATAAATGAAAAAGAAGAATCAATTCAACAAGATTCTTTAGAAGTCGCGAAGGAAGATTCTAATATAGCGGTTCAAGAAATACATATAGTGGATCAAGAAAAAGATGAAATTGTAGGTAATGTCATTCATTTAGAAAATAATGAAAATGAAATTAAGGAATCTACTTCAGACAAGTTAGAAAACGGAAACGAAATTAAAAATGAAAAACTAGAGGACACTGAAGAAACAACTATTATCGATACAAAGGCAGTAGCATATTTAGAATCAAGCAAAATAATTGATTTAATAGAAAACAATGTTGAGTTGGAAAACTCTGAAAATAATGAAAAAGAAAATGAATTAAATTCGACAGATGAGGAAAAATTGGATAAATTGCAAGAGGAAAAAGAAACATCCTTAGAGAATGATAACAACAGAGAGGAAAAATTGAATACTGATAGCCAAGCAAAAGAGGATAAAGAGATTTTAAAGGAGTCAGAGACGCTAGAAAATGATAATACAAAACGTGCTGCAACAAAAATACAAAAAACTTTTCGTGGTTATCGTGTTCGTCGCAATAAGCAGAACGATGAGAAAAACAAAATAAACGAAGAGACGGAAGAAAATCAAATAAAAGTTTTAAAGTCCGTGGTGATAATACAGAAAATATTCCGTGGATTTATGGTTAGAAAATCATTATCAAATAAGAATAAAAATCTTGATGATTCAGAAGAGCCAGATCGTAATCTGTCAACAGCCGAAACAATTGAGATCAGTGATGATCATATTAATATGGATGAGTCGTTGCAACGTTTTAATTTAAAATCACCGTATGGCTGTGAGGATTATGAACTGTATCAAGGGCAGTCCACCGCTGAAGTGACTGATGAAGATAAAGGTGATAAAATAGAATCAATGTCACACTTTGGTATATCGCCGTTGGGCTGCGAGGATTCCGAGTTGTATCAACAGGAATCTGATAAACTAATAGCGAACAATGAAAAAAATAAATGTTTTAAAAATGAATTAATAATCGAAAATGATGGCATAAATAGCGTAATAGCTCAAAATGATATAAAGGCACAAAAAGATGACAACGACTTATTGATTGTAGCCCCTGAAAACATTACTGAAGATGATGGTGCGCAAACACAGGCTGCTATTAAAATTCAAAAAAATTTTAGAGGTTATAGAGTGAGGCGCGATATTAAAGTAAAAAACAATGAAACGAATGACGTGGATGATTTGAATAAATTAGCATTGAGCGACGGTGATGTGAATATAACATGCGATGAGGACAAGGCCGAGGACAAAGTTGAAGGTGATTCAATTAATTTCAAGGTTTCGCCAGTAGACGCCAATGTCAGTGACACAAGTCAAGGTGATGGTCATGATTTAAACAAACCTGGCGAAGAACAAACCATAGAAATAAAAGTACAGGAATCACCAAATGTTGATCTTGAAATTGCCGATGTCATTATGAAAGCTGATTCGCATGGTGATCATGTTATTATATCAAGCCATAATATTGAAAATATCAGTGAAATTTCATTTACTGAAGACGATGTAAGTGATGTTATTTCAAAACCACAAGATAGCGAAGCGGAACATGAAAAAACTATTGAGAGTTTGCCAACTATTGCTTCTGAGGATGAAAGCAAAACAGAAGAAAATGCTAAATTGATTTTAAATGCTAGCAAAGATGAGGAAATTAATACAGTGTCTGTGGATGAACAGATTACAAACAAACTACCAGATAATGGCAAGAACCATATTGATCATTTAAGCGATGAATCGAAAAATATTACCAAGGAAAAAATAATAATAAAAGAGGATAATGATGATATAATCAAAGAAACACATGATGTTCCAAATCAGGAAAAGAAAAAACAGATAGACGAAGCATTATTAATAGACGCAAATACGAAAAATTCTGAGGAATCTGAAAAAGAAATGAACGAGATCGAAAACCAAATAATTCATAAAAATAATGAAAATGCAAATTCGTTAGATGATAATAAAATAACTTCGAAAGAGAGGTCTGAAGCAGACACATCGAAAAATATAAAAGAATTTTCAAATAAGAATATTAATCGAGCAGCTTCAGAGTCTGAAGATACAAACGCAGAAACAACCGACGTGGAATCAAAAATTGACGATCATTCTTCAGACTTTACTGGTGATGAAACGGATTCATCAGGAATTCAGGAAAAAATAGATATTACAGATAATAATAAAGACCAGGATAAGGAAAAAGACTACAGCAATCTAGTTGAAGTAAATGAAGAACCATTTATACAAAAAATAATTGAAAGACCGATTTTTGAAATAAAGAACTCGCTTCAAACAGATGATGAATCTCTAATTGATTTATCCGGTAGAGATGATCTTTCTGAAATAGAAAATGTTGACTTGTCATCGTACAGTAAAGATTCATTAGAAGCAATGTATTACAGTTTAAGAAAGAATGAACTTTTACTGGATCGAATGCATCAACGTGCTGATGATGAACGAAACTCCTCTATTGACCCACTTAATTTAGAAACAGAATCTGAACTTGATTTACCAAAGGAAGATGAACATGAAAATGATGACAGTGAAGATGCTTTTGGAACAAAACAATCAAGTCAAATAGCAGATAGTGACAGTGAGGACATTGTTTTAAGGAAACTCTCATTGGAAAGCTCCCGATTATTAAAAGATGAGTTACTCAGCGAAATATCAAAAACGCCAATGATTGAAGAATCAGATGAATACAATGACAGCCTTAATGTAATTGAAAATTTAGTAGATGATAACCAAGAAATTAAAATAAATATGGAGGAAGAATTAAATCCAGAAAAAATGGTATTTACCACCTCAGAAATAAAAAATCCTACTGAAACGATCAGTGATGACCATAAACCAAATAAAGATAATGCTTTCGATAATGAATTATCCAAACTCGAAAATAAAGCAATATCGGAAAAAAAAGAAAAATCATATGACATATCTGAGGAGAATGATGTTGTTTCTGAATTAAGTGACATGGATGAGATAAAACGGATTGGAAGCGCAAATAATGACCGTCGGAAATCTTTTGCCCTATTCAAATCAAATTCAATACAAATTGGCGCAATGCCATTAACAGATTCATATGATCAGGACGATGATATGCATATAAGCCGTTTAGAACGTAAAATATTAACAACTTCATTATCCGAAACCGATTCTGATTATATAGATGCAAACGATAAGAAATTTGGTGCTGTAATTAATGATAATGATAAAAATATAAAAACTGCATTGGAAACCATACCATCCACAGATACTGATTCCACGATAGTTTCAGCAGCGACACGAATTCAGGCTACGGCACGCGGGTTCCTGACCCGAAGACGTCTGCAAAAGTCAAGTCTGACAACCACATCAATATCGGAAGTATGTCATCGTTCATTTGGTAACGCGGCTATAAATGAATCTTTGGAGAATTTTATAGACCAGCAAAATAATAATTTGGAAAACAGTGATGAACAAGAAGAATTGGCAGCAATTAAAATACAAAAGAAATATCGTCAATATCGTGATAAGAAATTTAATAAGCAGAATGCAACAATAGATGCAGAATTTCCATCAATGGATGATAAAAATGATTTATTAGGAGTAACAGAAATTAAATTTGAGCAACGACCGGAGACAAACAGTGATAATGACACAGAACAAGGGTGTTCATTACCAGAAGATCCTATAAATGATAATTACCTTCAAGAAAAATCTAATAATTTACTTAGCGTCAACCTTGATGATGTTCATTCGAGACGTATGACACTTCAACGTGGTGACGCTGTTCAACGAAATTCAACACCAGATGATTCAGCAGCTTCAAATAATAGTCCAATAGCGACTATAGCAACCGCAAAAGATAAAACTATAGACGACATATCAATGGAACTGGATAAGGAAACTGGTGAAAATTATTCTTTAGTAACAAATATTAAACAAACAACATCCGTTGATACCTTATCGAGTGGCGGAAGCAGTTATGCTGAGAGCACAAAAAGTGAATCAAATGGTAAACGATTTTCTAAACCATATTTTATCTATTATGTTTTATTAAGTTTTTTTGTAATAAATTTTTAGTATTGACGATGAAGCAACAACGACACCATAAAAATGAATTAAAAACCATTCGAAGTTTGGGACCCAGACAACGTTCAATGCCAGTACAAATGGACGCATTTTTAATTAGGATCCTACCAAAACATTTACGAAAACGTGTCCGTAGTGCTGGTAACAATAATAATAATAATAAAAGTAATAATAATAAAAATTTATTTTGATGAGACATGGAAGAAAAAAATGTCACATTTTATACAGGGTGGATAATAATATATTTTATTGTTAATAATATTATCAAAACACGTTTAATAATATTTTTTAGGAAATAGACTAGAGTGAATAAATATAGAAAAATAATGCACCTTATTTTAGAAAATGTAGAAAATTAATAAATAAAATATTTGTGTTAAAAAAAAAACTAAAAAAAATTGTTAAAAATTAATGATTAGGCGCCGCCATAATCCATCAATAAGACAAAAGAGTTTTGTTTAAAAATTAAATAAATAAATTCAAATTTAATTAAAAAAATATTGTGTTGGTGTTTTCTTATTATTAAAAAAAAAAAGGCAAAAATAGTAATAAATAAATAAAAATATTTTTTAAAGTTTTTTTTTTTTTTTTCCTCTCTATTCATTACAGTTTTCTTCATTTTCTTTTCCGATTTTTCCGAATAATAATTATATATAGATTTTGTTTACATATTACACAGTATAATTATGGAATGTAAAGAATTTTCAATATTTTTCATTTCTATGTTTATTTTTATTTTATTTATTTATTATTTTTATTTTTGTTTAAATGAAGCAAAGGAAAGAAGATTTATTAATATATTTTTATTTTTTTTCTTTCTTTTCTTTAACAATCGTCATTTTGTTTATTGGATTTTAATGTTTAGTCATCGATAAAATTATTTTAATTATGATTTTTCACGGTTTGTTTGATTCGTATAATTTGTTTTAATTTTTTTTTTAAATAATCTTTTCATTTAAAAATTCAATATTTTATCTTGTTTAAACTATATAAAAGTTCTAGTTCCACATAGCAAAAATAAAATCTTTTAGGAAACGGTTTCAGCATAACCGATGCGTAAGAAAAAACGCGTCAATTGTACAGACGACTAAAAATCATTACAGCATGGGCAAAATAACAAATCAACAAATTAGAGTGACCTAAATTCTTATTTCAAAACATATAAAAAATAAAAAAAAATAAAAAAGAGAAAATAAATTAACTTCCTCAAGAGTTAGTTCAAGGCATTTATGTTACAATTATAATTCGTTAACCTAAAATAAATAAACTAATTTACTGATCAATTTTGTTTTTGTTTTTTTCTTTTTCCAACATCCGTTCTGTTGTGAACCAAAATGGTTACAGTAGATGAAACAAATCAATAAGAAAAAATATTTTTAAGGTAAACGAATATTAATAAACAACAATCCTGATATTAATTACATTTAGCAAGAAATAATAAATTAGAAACATAAGTGGCAATAAGGTCAGATTAAATCATTTATACTGTGGAATAACATTTTCTATAAGCTACAATAATATTAAATAAAACTATGAATGAAATCATAAATATTTTACTATGCTCTTGATTTTTAATCTTCTTTATTATTTTTTTTTTTTTTTTGGTAATTAAGTACAATAGCAAACTGATTAATACTTGTTTAAAAAAAATGCATAGTATTCACTTATTATTCATTAAAATTAGCAAAAAAAAAAAAAAAAAATAATTTTAGAATTCTCATTAATAAATTGTCATTAAAACAGAGAGAAATAGATAACTTCCTTAATTCGAAGCCAATTATAATAAAAACAAAATTATGTTATTAGTTTTCTTTATGTCAAATAATTAAATAAATTATATATTCTATGATCAGAGCTGTAGCAATAGATGCGGCTATGAAATAATCACCTTATGGCGTACTGCGCTTAAAGAGTGTCTTTCAATTTTGAGAAAGAATATTATGGGCTAAACAGAATAAACGTTAGAATCACTTTTAAATTTGAAATTTATATAAAATTACCGACAAATATTCACTTTTATATAAATATAAATTTTTTTAGTAGAATATTAATAAATTTACTCTTACTCTTACGTCGCATTTCTTAAGTCATTCTTACGTCCATTGTCCTTAAAAAGTAACCAAAATTTATTAAATTTCAGTCTAAAATCGCAAGAATTAATCATCACAATACAATTAATACTATTTAATACATTATTTTCATACAAAGTAATATTCTATTCACATGTTTAGTATTTTGTTTATAATTTATTTAAAATTTAATGACGTAAATGAATAATAAAATCATATAAAACTATTTAATATTTATTAGAAAATTACATAGAAATACTAAATTGTATAAATATTTAATATTTAATTGGTGTTCATCAGTTAAAACAGAAACAAAAAAAAAATTTTGTTGAAATATTTTAATAAAATTCCAATTGAAATGTTTTTTTATTAGTTTTCATTTCTTTTTTTTTTTTTTTTTAATAATTGATTAATATTTTGTTATTGAATTAATCAAAAAGTGATAATAACAAATTATGCTATTTAGCATGTGATTTAAAAAAATCAAAAAAAAAAAAAAAATATACATGGCTTGGTAACAAAACATTTTATAACTAGATTCTATTATTTATGTAATAACTAAGGTAATAAGAGCACACTAATTAAACTAATTTAAATCAATTATAATTTTACCTTTAACTACTATATAAACTTATTTAAAAAAAAAAAAAAAAAACAAATTTAATTTAAAACCTTCAACGTTTCAATGCACTATAGTTTTGCATAATATAATGAAAACATAATTACAAGTGAAAACAGTCATAAAATAGGAAGCAATAAAAGCATCACGAAAAAACTATAAAATATTAAAAAAAAAAAACAATAAAAATAATAATAATAATTTCATTATCAAGATCACGCTCTATGGAAAACAAATTTTTTTTCTTTTATTTAATTTAATTAAAATTTTTTTTTTTTTTGTTTTTAGTCAATAAAATGAACCACAAAGAAATATGTTTTTTAACGCGCGTATTTTATTATTTTCCTGTGTTATGATAAATTTATTTTTCTATTTAAAAATTGAAATGTAGGAATTTAGAAATGTGTATTGATTACCCTGTTAAATAGGCAGTTAGAAATTTGCCAGAATTCTAATGTAATTAAATTATTTCTTTTTTCTTTTTTTTCTTTAATTACCATAAACAGGTTAAGATTTCACTTAAAGTAGTGACAAAAAATAAAACTTTACAACATAAAAATCATTAAATTACTAAGCAAGCTTACTAAAAGCTTTTCGAAAACAACAAAAAAATCACGTAATTGAAATTTCTAAATGCAAAACATAAACAAAATAAATGTATTAAATTAATTATAAGTCATTAACATGTAATTCTTATTAAATATAATCATTCATAATAATTTTTCATATTTATTAATTTAATTTGGTTAAATGTGTAAATTTGCTAAGAAAAAAAAAATAAAAATAAATAATAATAATAAGCAAATCACGTCATTAGAATGTGATTGTCGTCATGCTTGGGCACAGTGATGAAATAAATATTTTATTATTTATTAACGTCATTATAATAAGTACATCACAAATAATATAAATTACATTTAATGATGATAATATTTAATTTGAATTTTCAAAAAAAAAAAAAAAAAAAAAATTATAAGTAAATAAGTGGCTTTGTGATGTTGCGTAAATTGTGTGACAATTTTTAGTGGAAATATTTATTTTTTTATTTATAAATATGTTACCACGTTTATCCGTATTAATAAAATTATTTTAATAACTTAATTATAGTTTAATTTTAATGGTTTTTGCTGATAAAATGGATTTTTATGGAGTTTTGTCTGGTAAAGTGGTGCAAACCTTTAATATACACCAAGTATGCACTGTTACCTTTTTTAACCCAGATTATTCTTAAATAAAATAAATCATCAGCTAAAACACCCTATCTTAAATGTGCTAAAATAAAACTGTTTCTTTAAAATAAAATACTATCATCACAATTATTTATTTACTTTGGTTATTTTGTCATAAACAGACAAATTCTACTGACAATAAAAAAATAATAACAAAACAAATCAAAAGATAACGAATGATGTAAAAACAAGTAGATAAAAATAAAAATGTCCCAATTTAATGAGTAAACACACCGAGAATTAAAGAAAAATTTTTATATTAAAAAACCGAAATAAAATTTAAATTATTCTCTATTTAATTGTGTTTTTATTTGTATTATTATTTTTTTATTTTTTTTTTATTATCCAGTAAATTATTAAATAAAATGAAAATAACAGAAAAAATGATTTTGTTATTGCGAAAGAAAAAAAAAAATTAATTAAATTAAAATAAACTTGAAGAATATTTTTTTTTTTTTTTATATTTTAATGTAAATAAAAATAAAAATTTTCTAATTTAAATAGGGAGAGTCATGAATTGTGAATAAAAAGTTTATTTATCATTACGATAATTAATTAAAAAACTAGTTTAACGGACAGTACTAATTAAATGAGAGCAATCATTCCTTAATCATTCTTTAATAAATAATGTATAAACAAAACAGATTTATATACCTCTGTCTTTCCATTACCGAAATATTATAGAAAGTCATTAAAATTTATGTTTCAATAAACAAATTAATGTGAAAAATTAAAAGAAAACAAAATTGTATTTTTTAGTGTTATAAACTCTTGACCTTTAAACTGTTAAAAATTTGCACTTGTTTAATTTTATTACTGTAAATTGATTTCATTTCTGTATAAATTTGTTGCCAACAGTCTTAAGGTTATTTTATGTTGAAGGCTAATGGGATAAATGAAACTCTGTTGAAATTATTTTATTATTTAATAGACACTATAAAGAATCTGTGTAATGACAAGTAGAAAATTTTTAGACATTCCTAGTTCCCAACAATTATATAATTTTCCGTAATTTAAAATATTTATATAGTGTGGCGTCACATAATTTAGACTTATGTATATTTAAAGAAGCGATTACTGATTAAATTTTATGGCAAGCATTTTGTAATAGATATACAGCTTAAACTGTATTAAATCTATCATATTATGTACCACCTTATAAAAAGCTTTAAAAAAAAAAAAAAACAAAACAAAAAGAGTCATAAAACACAAAAAGAAAAAAGAAAAATTAAAAAACATAAACCAGCAATAAAACATTTAAACAAATTAAGACAAAAAAAAATTAAATTACAATTAAATTAAAAAATTTAGATAAAAATAAATTTATATAAAACATAAACCTGACCACATCCAATAAATTTATTTTTTTTTTAAATATTTTTCTGCTCTTTGTTAATTTTTCTTTCTTTCTTTCTTTTTCGTTAAAATTCATCTAATTCGCTGATATTTTATTAGTTAAGATTAAAATAAAAATAAATAAGAAAATTTTTTTAAATGTTAATAAAACTTGGAAGCGAAATATTTTTGATTTAATAAAATAAATAAAAAAAAAAAAAAAACATTTGGCAATACAATGATCTGTTTTACATATTTGTTTTCTTTATTTAATTTATTAAGGATTAAATGCGAAAAAAAAAAAAAATTTAATTAAATTAGCGACACAAATGCCTCATTAGATTTATTTTTTTGTTGATGATTTTTTTTTGAATATTATTGAAATAACTTTCACCTTCTTTCTTTTTCTTTTTCTTTTTTTATGCAAAGTCACTTAACTAAGTAATTTCTCTTAAAATTAATAAATAAAATTAAAGCATACCTTAAACCAACAAATCAGCACAAAGATTTGTATTTTTAATTTTTTTTTTTTAAAGAATAATGACAGAAACATAACAGCCGGTAAATTAAATCCGTAGAGGTTTTAAAATGCAGAAAAAACAAAAAAATCTCAAATTATTTGATTGACGTAATGACGTCAGATTAACGTAAATAAACTTAAAGATGAGTCGTAAGCAATCAAAGATCATTTGCCAATTTGCGTGTTTTTAAATATAAGAAAAAACAAACAAAAAACAAAACAAATAAATAAAAGATGAAAATAAAACTATAAAAACATGCGCAAGTAACTTAAGTAATATTTTTTTATTTTTTTTTATTTCTAGTTAAATTACTGTTGATGGAAGAGTGTTTTTTTTTTTTTTTTTGTATTTTGTATTTTGTTTTGTTATTATTAACTCACAGCGCTTATATATAAATGTAAATCTGGAGACTTTATTAATCAGGGATTATCAATTATTTGCAACGTAAAATGCAATGAAATACACAGAAAAGCCAGTGTCCTCGTACCACAGTACAACATTCCTATGTAATAAACTCGAAAAAAAAAAAAAGCCATAAAAACAGAAATAAATTATTATTTAATATTAAGTTATTTGGCTCTAATAATAAATGTTTTTTTTTTTTTTAACAAATTTATACAGGTAGAATATTTACATAATGAAAATTTTTACTTATATAATTTCCTAATTAATTAATTTTTTTTCTTTTTTTTTTTTTATACTATTCGTTAAAATTAAATATGTAATGTAATAAAAAAAGTTTAAATAAAAAAAAAAAAAATGTATTAATTACTCATCACAAGTGATAAATCAACAAGGAAAAATATTCAACGTTCACAAATGTTATTACGTCAATAAAAATAATTAATAATTTATAAATAAATTTTAAATAGAGCAAACCGTACAACATATAATAAGCATGGTACAATTGCATGATGGAAAATTAACTGAAATGTATAAAACCTGATCACCTTTAAAGTACTTAAATTTATGATTATTAGTCAAGCAATGAAAAATAAAATAAAACAAAAAATAGATTTTTTGTTAATAAACCAGGTTGGATTGGGATTTGAATGTTGTTTGTGAAACAAAATAATTATTTTTTTTTTTTTTAAATAACAACAAAATAAAATAATTTTTTTATTTAATTTAATCAAAAAAACGAAAAAAACGAAAAAAAAAAAAAAGTAAAAGAATGACGTAAAACACGTGTTTTTATTAGTTGTGCCAAAAATATTTATAACGTCGTTTTAAACGTGAATATTTTTTTTTTTTTTGGTATTTAATTTCTTCTTCTTGTTGTTTATATTACTCGTTTTCTGTTACATTTTTTTTTTATTATTTAATTTTCCTTTTTGCGTATTTTCTTTATGTTAAATATTAAAAAAAAAAAAAAAAGAGAAATTTTTTGTATACTTATAACGACAAGAAGTTAAAGAAATAAAGAATGACGATGATAAAAACGTTTATAAATGAAAAATGTTACAAGAAAAGACGTTAAAATAGTGAATTTTGATTATATCAATCAATCAAAATAAATTCTTTATTTTTAAATAATATTTTTTTTTTTTTTTAAACGTTTAATTGTCGATTTTTACAATAATTTATCCGATAAAGTTAAAAGATATAACTTTAAATAGAGTAACAGATTTTTTTTTTCAATTAAATGAAACTTGGAATACCCTTGAATGTTCATGACAAGTAAATTGAACTAACTAAATAATTATAAACATAACCATAAAATAGTTGAATAATAATATGAATGAAACATTTGTTTACACCCTGATATTAATTGATAATTTAATTTCCCACACAATATGTATCAAAATTACAATACACATATATGTTAATTTATTAATTCACAAAGCAATAGACTAACAGACAGCAAAATTGTTTTGGCTTCAAAAAAAAAAAAAACAACAACAAATAAATAATTAATTAAACAATTAGCATTAATATGAATGTCGTGCCAGCATATAATAATATTTACCACCGTGCTCATAATAAATTCATTACATATTTAATTATTTTTATGTTGTTATTTAAAGTTACCAATGCTTATATTAATTATTTTTAAAATCAAAAACAAGTTTTTTTTTTTTTTTTTATGCTTATAATAAAAGAAAATTATAATGAGACATAAAATTAAAAGCGATTAACCTAATTTAGATAAACGATTGATTAATTTTTATTTTATTATTATTATTTAATTTTTTGTTATTTTAATTAATTAATTAATAAATGATAATAGACAAAATATATATTTTTTTATTCAATATTCTTTAGGTAATAAAAGGTAACTATTCATAAATCACCTGAATAAATATAAAATTATACAATTAAATCACTAAATAAAGCATAAATCAGATATATATATATATATATCAGATATTAACCAAAAATAAATAATTGAATTATTACGTTATAAAAACATTGACAAAAAAAAAATAAAAAAAAAAAAAAATTAAATAATGAAACTAAATAATTTCCTAACATGCAAAAAATAAATAAATTTAATATAAATCACATAATAAAACGATTTAAACGATTTAACCTTAACCAATTGTTTACTTGACTATTTTCTCATAAACAACAGCAACAATATTGTTAATTATTAATTAAAATAACAAAAGTTTTATAATAAACAGAATAGACAACAATATATTTGTTATTATTGTTGATATTTTTAATTAAAAATCATGCAATATGCAAGCAATCAACCGAAAACAAAAACGAGAGAAAATAGGAAAAAAAAAAATATATACATATGTATATATAAAAATAAATTAAAACAATTAACAAATATCAAATATTGGATGGGGAAATAAAATGTGTTGTCGTCGCGATTCTATTTTATTTGATTTAGTTTAGATAAATATCGGTATTTCTATCATTATTTTATTTTATTTTATTTATTTATTTTTTTTTTTTTCAAATTATTATTAGTGAGACTCTCTGGCCACTTTTTCTATTTATTTGTTTACACATTTTTATATTCTTTACTGTTCATATAAAAATAAACATTTTTTACTTCTTCTGCTTCTTCCTCCATCACTTATTCTTCCTCCTTCTTTACTTTACTTTACTTTATTTTATTTTAATAAATAAAAATAGATTTATAAAAAAAAAAAAATAACAAAAATATTATTTATTTGTAAAAATATATTTCGATTGAAGCTAAGTCCCAATGTGGTGGATATTTAATTTGAAGATTAAGTCACGAGTTAATTTCATAATTAATTCCAATCAAGATTCTAGAAATATAATTAAAGTTAAGAAATAAATAATTTACCTGTAAATTTATGGAATTTTGTTCGATTCAGTTACCATTGATGTTCAATAACCAAAATTCTGACAAAATAAAAATAAAAATATTCCCGAAAATCCTAAATACTCAACATAAATATTTATTTTATTAACAAACCCATAGGATTTAGTTTAATTTTGTAACTAATAAAAAATAACTTCTATAGAATTTCTGCAAAGAAAAAAAAAATATAATAATTTAAATTGTGTTGATACTCTGCAAAAATCACGTACTCTCTAGTATTAAATAATATGAATAGAAAAGAAAAGAAAAAAATAGTGAGAAAACAAATAAATTAATCAGAAATCATGAAAAATACATCAAGTTATTTATAAAAAAAAAAAAAAACAACAAAATAATAATTAATTGAATTGAAATTGGAATTGGCAAATGTAACAAAAAAAAAAAAAAATAAAAATTAAATTACGTCACAATCATTTTTTTATTTAATTTAATTTATTTATTTTATTCTTTTTAAATACATTATGTCGAGATCGTAATACATAATGAAAAAAAAAAAAAAAACGAAATTATTTAATTCTCAATCTACAATACCACCAAAAAATAAAAAACCTACAAACACACTTTGTATATATTTTTATTATTATTATTTTTTTTTTTTTTCATAACCATTCATTACACTCAGTTTATATGAACGAGAACAGCAACAACAATTTGTCTGTATCTCGACGCTTAACCAAAACAAACCAACAGTTTTAGTTTAACATTCAAATTGTTAAGTTCAAGTTGTTCACGTTTAATAAAAAAAAAAAAAAAAGAAAAATTAAATATTTAATTAAGTAATCAAGAAATAATAATACAAAACCAAAAAGAAGTAACATTAAAACAAAATATATATAAAAGCTATGCATATACATCCAAGTTCACCAAATTCAACATTCACAATTGATACTGCAGCAACAAAAATTCAAGCTGGTTATCGTGGTTATCGTGTACGAAAACAATTAACACCCTCATCAACATCTGGTTTAACAACAAGTTGCAAATATTTAAATAATAAAACAAAAAATAATTTAATAAATAAAAAGATGAATAATGAGAAATGTTTAACAACATCAGGTGGTAATGGTACTGGTGGTGGTGGTGTTGGCCATCAAACAGAAATTGAAAATGAATCAGCAAAAAAAATTCAAGCCGGTGTACGTGGTTTTTTGGTGAGAAAAAAACAAAAATTAGCTGTTGATGCAGCAACGAAAATTCAGGCAGGATTTCGTGGCTTTAAAACACGACAAGAATTAAAAAAAGGAACAACAAAATAATTTTATTATTGATTTAACAATCCCGGATCAATTAACAAAAAAAATATATATATATAAAAAAAAAAATTGGAGATAAATGAAAGTAACTAAACAGGGTGCCTAAAATAATAAATATATCGTGTAATGTAAATTGTGATAACGTCAATTTTATTTTTGTTTTTAAATGTATATAAAAAGAAGTGCAGTTTTTTTTTTTTTTTTTTTTTAATTTTTAATCCAAGTGAAATGAAAATGTTTAATAATCAAACACAAATGATCCTTAATTAAATTAATCCTTGCGACGATGAGGATTAAGTGTTTGTATGCAGATTATTAATTAAAAGTATATTAACGTGATTATAATAAAGTTATTTTTTAATAAAATGCCATAAGATATGCGTTGTACCATCAAAACAGCAGAATCCTTCTTTAAAACGTAGCACAAAAAAATATCAAGTCTTCCAAAATAAAACAAAACAAATTTTGCGTCTAAAGTACCCCATCAAAAAAAAACAAGACAAAGGAATATTCAAATTAAAAATAATTAATCAAAATAAGCTTAAACAAAAAAAAATAAATAAATAAATAAAGTATACACCTTGCCTTCGGTTTAAAAAAAAAAAAACTAAAAATTCATCAAATTAAAGTAAAATTTAATAACAAAAAAAAAAAAAAAAATTAAAATTTATATAAATTTGTAGCAATGCCATGTTAACTTATGTAGAAATTTTGTTTGTATTTATTATTATTATTAATTTAAGTTTATTTTTCAAAAACAAGAAGAATTTTTATTATTCTTTTTTTTTTTTTTTTTTTTTGTTTATAATTCATGAGCTATAACCTTGTAAAGTTTAAGCAACAAGCAAAAAGTGTAAATAAATAATTAACCGAAAAAAAAAAAAAAATAATAATAATAAAAATAAATTCAAACAAATAAAGGAAATAAAATCGATTATAAAAAATGTGGAAATAATTAAATAAAAAAATTAAAATTAAAAACATTAAAGGATTAAAATAAGATACTTAGCTTAAATATAAAATATTAGTTGTATTCTTGTATTAATTTTTTATTTTTTTTTTTTCTTGTTATAGCCTTGTTTCTTTTTTTAATTATTTATTTATTTTTGCTTTATAATTTTATAATATATTTTATTATTTTAATACGTTTATTAATTAATTATCTGTTTATATGATTAAATGATTTTTTTTTTTTTTATCGTTACAAAGGAAAAATAAAAACAAAATAAAAGCAACAGCCATTTTGATTATAAACGGTGTGTGGTAAACTTGATTTAAAAAATTTAAAAAATTGACTGCTGATTCAAATTTTCAAAAAAAAAAATAATAAATTGTTTTATTGACGTCTTACTTTGTTAAATTAAATATTAAAAGAAACGGTTTTTTTTTTTTATTTTTAATTTCTTTTTTCGTTTTTCTTCTTCTTCTGTTAATTGATTAGCCTTTGAATAATGAAAGTATTTTTTTATTTATTTATTTTATGTTTCCAATAGACGTCATAATCTTATAAATTATCTAATCATGTAGCTGTTTAAGTAGAATGTGATCTAAATTTAAATTTTTTAAAGAAAATGTAGCATTCTATTAGCATTCTACAAATGAATAAAATTTATTCAAAATTAGGATATTTCATCTGTTTACCAATATAACTTTTATGGCTGCACTTTAAAACTTAAAATGGCTGCGTATTTTAAAATTATTTTTCTACTTGTAATTCAATTTAATTAATTAATTGATTTAACTAAAAATAAGAAATAAATTATGGTTATTTTTAACATTAAAGAAAAAATATAAAAAAAAAAAAAAATATATAAAACAATTCCATTATGTATTATAAATTTATAGAAATAAAAATAAAAAGAAAAACAAAATAAATCTTTTAATTTTTATTTAATTATTTTTTTTTTTTGAAACATAAACGTATCAAACTTTTTTGTTACAATTGGATTTATAAATGTTGTGAATAAAATTCTAGTTAAAAAAAAAAGGTAATTACAGATCGTTTAATTTGCAGAATCCATTTTAATACATTTATACTCTGTTTCAGGACTTTTATAAATCTGTTGTAATAGACTATTTTAGCATGTTATACCATTCAATATATATTATGCTTTGTTATTTACAATACCTTTATACGACGAAAATATAAATAAATTGTTAATAATTAAAAATATCCACCTGAAGTTATTTCTTTTTATTTCTAATTAATTTAATTATTATTGCAATGCTTTGTAATCATTGGAATATAATGATTATATTAAATCTATGCTACTTCGATAAAAAAATTGTGAACTTGTGCATTTTTTTCTTTCGTTTAATTATAATTATAATCGTTTATACTAATTATGAATGGGAAGAGTACTTGGAAGAATGCTAAATGTCCATAATAAATTTTTAATTTTATAATAATAATCCTGGGAGCGTAATATTTGATTACAATGAAATGTTTAAAAACATACATACATTTTTAGTAAAGCTACATTTGTGGAACTTGATCGCATATTAACTGAATTTCACAAAGGGAACGAACTCCTATCTATTCAAATAAAGGAACACGTCACAAGACTACTAAGATTGTGCTTCATAACGATTACAATTTTATCAGTTATATATACATTATGTGCCGGATTTATAGTAGCCTTTCCATTTCTAATTATGAAATTCACTGATGAAAAAAATGTTTAATTGTTTGGCTTCGTACTACCGGGAATGGATCACAAATCAAGCCCTGGATATGAGATAAATTACTTTTTTCAATTAATACAAGTTACTAAGTAATTAAATACAAAGGCCAATTGAGCCCACAATTGGAGGCGTAGGTGTTTTAAACTTACACACATTTTTAGAAGTGAATTAATCCAAATTGAATAATATTTTCGTCAGCTAACAAACGATTTCCTTTTTTTCAGGTCAACAAGACAATCTACTCCTATTTGATGGTGTTTGTAAGCATGGTTTAATATATTTCAAATTTCTGTATTAAATAAAAGAATTCAATTTACAATTTTTGAAGCTAAAATACGCACTTATAATAAATAATTGCAGTAAATAAATTTTTTGATTTAAATAGGACGCTTTAAATAAATAAATTTTATTCCCAATTTTTTTTCAATTTTCACTATCCAGCATTCATGCTAATTATTTTTCACATTTGTTGATATATATTTGGTATATTTTACATCTAATATATATACACCAATATATTTGGTATATTAAAATTGTATTTTAAGTACAGTTGATAGTTTTCTTAGCGAAATACTACTAAATGCGATGTTCCAAATAAAATTTTCGCGAATTTGCTCATACTATTATACTTAATTTCCTTCATTTTATTTCATAACGATGCAAGTAACATATAACTGTTATTATTATCATTATTATTTTACCCTTGAATAGTCTGGGTATCAACACCAGACAAGACTATATACATTTATTCTTTTTACGGAACATAAAGATTTATTAACTTTGCTGTTTATTTAAAATTATGAAATTATTAATTTAAATAACACTTATTTACTCTATTTAGCAGTCAGTTATATTATTGGTTAATAATTTACTTTATTATTTTTAGTTTTTATGTTTCATGGACAAACGTCGTTCAATGCTCTAATATAGATTTGTTAAAAGAAAATAATTAAATATTTCTCTTCAGTTAAATTAACAACCAAAATTAAATTATATTAATGAAATTAAAAAGTGAAAACATTTCATTTTTTTTTTAAACATAAAATCAAAATAAATATAAACATTTATTTTGTGTAATTTTTTTTTTTTTTTTTTCAATATTCTTTTACTCGTTTTCCGTCAACAGGATGTTTAAATAATCAACAAGAGAAAAATATTTTGTATTTTATTTTCAATTCTTTTTTTTGATTTTACTTCTTACTTCTCAGTATTTATGCTTCTTTTAATTTCATCATTCATTTAGGCATTTAATTATTTTTATTATTATTATTGCAGGGCTATTTAAAGAAAAGAACAAATTGGCATTACTTTGATCACGATTACTTGTTCCAATTTGTATTGATTTTAAAACGTATTTTAATATTCGTTGCATTTATTTATTTGTTAATATAAAAATATGAAAATTATTATTTATTTCATGAAGTTAAGCCTACTGCTTATTAATCCTATTTTCGCTGTATAATTAGAAACAAAAAGAGATGAAAATTTCTCATTTATCTAAAAGACTAAAAGAGTTTAGTCTCATCAGACGTTCTGAAATTAAATGGTATTAAAACTATACCGCCACGGTTCGCTATTTGTTGTCGGCGAGATGTTTTTTTTTTTTTTTTTTTGTTTTTGTCGGATAAAAACAATAATTAAATCTTTACTTATATAAAATACAAAACAAACAAAGAATAATAAATTATGTATAAATCAAATGACGCGAGAAGTTCATCAACCATATCACAATAATAATAATAATAATAATAATAATAATAAAAATAATAAAAATGATTTATATGTTTATTTATGGTTTATAAAAATTTTAATTATTCATAATAATTTATGGACAAATTTCTGGTTATTTTATATTTTATTTTTCTTCTACTTTTTTGTCCTGTCTCAAGACATTTTGTAAATACTCTGATCTTGTTCTGACACAATAATGATAAGTGTTTTGTATTAAAATTTATATTAATTTGACAAGACAATAAACATACTTATGTCTGATGTTTCTTTATTATTATTTTATTTTATTTATATTTTAATATTATAAACAAATCAAGTGTTTAATGACTTTGCTTTCTTCTATAATTCAATGAATTAAATATTGCAATAATTATTAATTTATATTTTTACCAAAAAATATTTATTCTAAAGAATTTTAATTAAAATAATACCTTTGTCACTTATTTATTAATAGATTTCTGACTTAATTGTAGTAAAACTTATACATTTTTTTTTTCAGAGCTTCAAATAGAAAAATTGTAAATTCCAAGAAAACTGTTAATCCTTGATATTAATTATCCATTTATTTATCTACTTATTTCCTAACAAGCTCACGAATAGGCTTTATTTTTCCTTTGTGATAAAATATGTTTTTCTAGTCTGCCACAACTATTCCAAGATTTATAATAAGCGTCAAATAGTAAAAAATTATCAAAGAAAATAAAATTTTCTTTTACTAATCCTAGTTTAAAAATGGATTAAAAAAAAAAAAATTCAAAATCAAAAACAAAAACGTCTCTAGTTTTTTTTTATAAGAATATTAAAAATAATAAACCAATCAAAAATAAGACCAGAAATTATGTTTTTAATTTTTCTTTGTTGGTTCTCAGCAAAAAAATTTTATTTATTTTTTGATATTTTATAATTTTTCATATAAGACAAGTTGATGTTTTCTGGTTTATTATTTTCAGTTGTTGCTTATTTGTACTGTGCATGTAGTTTTGTAAATTGAAAAAAAAATTTTGTTTTTTTTTTTTATTTCAATGTGGCGGCAATTTATTGTCTCAAAATAAAAAAAAAAAAAAACAAAAACATGAGACACATGACTTACAGACAATATGATTAAATTATGATGACATTAAAATGATGTTTGTTTTTATAATTTGTGTTAATTACTTTTTAATGTAAATAATAAATTATTTTTTTGCATGCTTATACTAAGGTAAATTTCCTAAGGTACCATAAGACTTACTAAGATAAATCCTTTTTCTTCTTAATTACTACAATTACTTAGTAATTTAAATAAATTAAACCGATGAGTTGCTCCGTAATAATTTTCTTGAATATTAATGGTTAACTTATTTTTTTATTTAGATTTTAATCCGACCACTGGCTATATTTCTTTATTAATTAGAGAAAATAATTAATGAAACGGCTGATGAATTTCAGATTTTGCTATTTATAATTAAATAAACAATATGAATTAACATAAAAAAAAAAAAATATACAAATAAATTAAACAATCACCATTAAATAATTTTAATCTAATTAGTTCTATAAATATATGTATATATAACATAATTAATTAATTAACATTTGACTATGTTATTTACTAATTAAATTTGATGAAGTTTTTCTTAATTTCTTAATTAAGTTAGTTATGTAATAAACTAATATATTAATTAAGTTACGGAAATAAAAAAAAATTATTTATTTTTAGTATGCTGTCATCTGGTTTTTTGATAAGAAAAAAAAATGCATCAATCCATTATTATCACTTATAAAACATTTGTATTTTTAGTTTTTATTATAGATAAATTAAAATCTCTTTTTCTTCACTTCACTTCCCTCCAAAAGCATGAACAACTTAAATCTGTTTTTAATCCAAATCCATTATAATAATTTTTGTATTAAAAAGTTAAACAAATTAAATTATGAATACACGAATGTACCTATCGCTGCATTAGTGTCGATTTAATATGCAAAATCCAGTGTAATTCATTTTTACTCATTATACAATTAAAATATAAATAAATCATTTTTCACAGCTACTATTTCTAATTAATTTAATTATTATTGCAATGCTTTGTAACAGCCGTTTTGTGATAAAATAAATACATTCATCAAATTTTAATGCGAAAATAATCATTGGAATATAATGATTATATTAAATCTATGCTACTTCGATAAGAAAATTGTGAACTTGTGCATTTTTTTCTTTCGTTTAATTATAATTATAATCGTTTATACTAATTATGAATGGGAAGAGTACGTGGAAGAATGCTAAATGTCCATAATAAATTTTTAATTTTATAATAATAATCCTGGGAGCATAATGTTTGATTAGTATAAAACGTTTATAAACATTACATTGAATCTGTTGAAATCATTTAGTTCGTATAATTGAATTAGTAAAGAAGCAGAAGAAAATAACAACAATTATTTAATCATGACAATACTGGATTCTTATAACGCAATTATGTTGCGTCAAAGAAAGTACACCAAATTGCTTGGTTGCGATGGCTGGGCACCAGATTATTCCTACTGCAATATTATATTAGTTCTTATTCTGATTAACGTAGTTATTTACTTTTCTGTAAATGTGTATTCAATGGTGTTATTTAAAGATGATCTAGTGTCATTTATATTCTGTTTGGTTACCCTCGGTATTGGAATTCAGGTAAGTACCCGAAAAGTTATGAATAATCTATTTGATCCTTTTAATAAGTTAAAAAAATCGTATATTTAGAGTTGCGATAAACTGCGTGCATACATTTTTAGTAGACTTACATTTGTGGAACTTGATCGCATATTAACTGAATTTCACAAAGGGAACGAACTCCTATCTATTAAAATAAAGGAACACGTCACAAGACTACTAAGATTGTGCTTCATAACGATTACAATTTTATCAGTTATATATACATTATGTGCCGGATTTATAGTAGCCTTTCCATTTCTAATTATGAAATTCACTGATGAAAAAAATGTTTTAATGTTTGGCTTCGTACTACCGGGACTGGATTACAAATCAAGCCCTGGATATGAGATAAATTACTTTTTTCAATTAATACAAGTTTATTGTGTTCTCATCGGCATCACTGTATCTGATGCATATTATACAATCTTTCTATTACACGGAAGAATGCAGCTCGATGTCATTGTTCAGTTACTAAAAGATTTAAATACTTTTATCGAACAGGATGGTAGTAAATTAGAACAACAAAGTATGTTTCACGACATTATAAAAAAGCATAAGGAGCACTCACGGTACTATGAAAAAATAAATTAATTTGTTTAAGAATTTTAGTTTAATTACCAATTGTAATTCAGATACATGAGACTGCTGGAAAATAATTTCTGTAACCATTTTTTTGTGGTAATATTTACGAGCTCATCTCAACTACTTTTGGCATCATTTGTTCTTCTTTTAACAACATGGTTCAATGGCTATCTTATGGTAGTCCAAGCAGAAGTGCAATTATTGATTGTCTGTTCTCTAGGAACATTATTTTTACTAAAGGCAAGATTCAAGGTATTATTTGATCCAAATAAATTAAACAAATTGGTAAACTTTGTAGTGCGATGAATTTGAACGTGAAATTTATAACATAGCGTGGTATGCTATGGATTTAAAGCAACAAAAGAACTTATTAATGATTTTGCAAATGGCCCAAAGGCCAATTGCGCCCACATTTGGAGGCGTAGGTGTTTTAAACTTACACACATTTTTAGAAGTGAATTAATCCAAATTGAATAATATTTTCGTTAGCTAACAAACGATTTCCTTTTTTTTCAGGTCAACAAGACAATCTACTCCTATTTGATGGTGTTTGTAAGCATGGTTTAATATATTTCAAATTTCTGTATTAAATAAAAGAATTCAATTTACAATTTTTTAAGCTAAAATACGCACTTATAATAAATAATTGCAGTAAATAAATTTTTTGATTTAAATAGGACGCTTTAATAAATAAACTTTAATTAAAAAAATTTCTATTTAGTAAAATACATTTTTTTTTCTCTTTAAAAACGATATAAATATGTTTTTCATATCAATAAATAATAATTAGTGAATGCTGGAAAAATTATATAATATAAAACAGAAATGTTTAGTTTAATTTAAAAAAATTTATTTTGAATAGAAGTTAATTATAAATAAATATTTAAAAAAAAAGTATAATTAACTTAAGCGATATAACATTTTACGTTGCATTCGATGCTGTAATTCTCCACGTCTTATCATTGTATGTATTACTTTGAACACGGAACGTTCTGGATATTTTTGACGTGCAAAATCCTTTCAAGAATAATAATGTTGATATATATTATTAATATAATTATAAAATAAATAAGATCCAATTACCTGTAAAATATTTTGCTCGGAAACTTGTGAACCAATGGCGAATCTACGTTTTAGTTGTTTCTCAATACGATTCAACATTTCGTGATCTTCTTCCGTTGTAAAACCTTCAGCACCTTTAACATTAAAAAAAACAAATGTTTATTTCGTAAATTAATTTATAATAAAACAATTATTAACCAGCTAAGCTGCCTGATGATGCTGCATCTAATGTTGATACTTGGAACAAACGTAATGCCTCATTAACATGCACATCTGTTGCAAATGCTTGTAATTGCATTTTAGCCAATGATTCTGATATACGAATAATAGCTTCCAATTGCCTAACCACAAAAAAAAATTTTAACTTGTTAAGTAAAAATTATATTTTGTTTATATTACCGAACAGTAATTGGTATTGCTAGACGTTTATCTGCAGCTTTTTCTTGTAAAAATGCACCATTCCTCATCATAACGTAGCGACTTTTTAATTTTTCACCAGCTTCTAAACTTAATCGTGGACCACAATGCGTACGACAGTAATGAATATATTTTTTAAATGTTGATAATGATATTTCACCCTCTTGATCTACTGTCGCTTTATTTGCATTTAAATGCACGTTTATTATGTGACGGGCTAACGTCTACAATTAATTTTTTTATTAGCAATCAAAATATTTAATATAAGAAAATTGAACATACAATATCCCGTTTTTCATCATGGACATCTTTAACAATAAATATCATATCGAAACGTGACAAAATTGTTGGCATAAAATCTATGTTCTCTTCTCCCTTAGTGTCATCCCACCGACCAAATATAGAATTAGCAGCCGCTAATACAGAACACCTTGAATTCAGTGTTGTCGTTATACCGGCCTTAAATGTGATTTATTTATATTTTAATTACTTAATTCAAGTGGATATTTAATAAAATAATTTACTTTAGCAATAGAAATTGTCTGTTGTTCCATAGCTTCGTGGATAGCTACACGATCGTCTTCTTTCATTTTATCAAATTCATCAATGCAAACAACACCACCGTCAGCTAATACCATAGCACCACCTTCCATTATAAAATTTCTCTATAATATAAATAAAACAATTTCAAAATTTTATAAAATAAGTGATTAGCTTACCGAAGCCGGATCACGGATAACTGATGCAGTTAAACCAGCAGCACTAGAACCCTTGCCAGATGTGTAAACAGCAATCGGTGAAACTTTTTCTACGAATTTTAGCAGCTGCGATTTGGCAGTACCAGGATCACCCAATAATAATATATTGATATCACCACGACGAGTTAGGCCATCGGGCATACGCTTACGAGCCCCTCCAAAAAGCATGCAAGTGATTGCTTTTTTCATATCAGCAGAACCGAAAATACTTGGAGCAAGACTCTCTGATAATTTTTCGTAAATATTTGGATTTGCTGCCATTCTGCGGAATGTCTCCTCCTCTTCATTTGTGATATTTGAATATCTTGAAATAGCGCCCACCCCTTCGGTATCTACAGTAATTCCAATAACCCGTAAATATGGAGCTCGAACACCAACGGTTGCCCTTTCTTTACCGTCTTGCTTACTTGGTTTTCCAATTTTTCGAATTGAAAATATACCGTGAATTAAAACACGATTGCCAGGAACAACGCGTTCACATAAGTTACGATCGCAAAATAATTGCATATGCCGGGGAATTTCACCTTGTGGTATAAAATCAGGTAGCTCTTGTAACTTTAATACTTGAAAATCTACGCATTTACACTTATCAGGCATTATGAAGAAAGGATCTAAAGGGCATTTTGGACGTCCAGCTTGTTCCCTAAATCACAATAAAATATATAAATTTTCAATATTTTTAATATTTATAATTTGTATTAAACTTACGTATTGCATTTTCTTGGCAGTGCATAACCTTCTAGACCGGGATTTATAGGTAAATTTGAAATAACATTATTGCATGACCTGCATTGAATTGAGATTCTAGTAGCTTTTGCTTTAATACCAGATGCAGAAACAACTATGCCAGCTAGTTTAACTAAACGAGATACGAATTCTGATTTTAAATCACGAATATTTGTTGGGTTTGCTTTTGATGTCAAGAGAATTTGTATGTCCTCAATATGTTCATGTTCCTCAGAACGTGGTGCTGTTATTTCATCAGCAACTTCCCGTGCAGCTTCCTCAAAAATCTGTAAGTGTTCATTTGGTTGTTTATACAATTTATCAGCCAAATTCTCATCGAAACCCGATAAATCTTCAATTTCCACTTCTAAAAAGTAATTACCCAGTAAATAATTCCTTTTTAAATTATCTCTAGAAGAATATTTATATTATTTTGTTATTTATCTTTAATTATTTGATAATAAAATTACCTGTATTTGTAGTAAAAATTATCTTCATTAAATGTTCTTAAAAATTCTTTGTATTTTTTCTTGAGTGATAACAAATTTATTTGATTACTACTATTTTCATCATTATTTCCAAAATTATCAGAATAAAATAAACCAGCTTGATCAAAACCTTCCATTATTATTTAATTTAATTAATCAATTTGTTTTATTTAATTAGAATTACAAATTAGCAAAGCACAAAAGTATAAACTACTTTAAAACTTTTATCAATAAGCCAAACGATATATGTCTAACGATTTACCGCCAATATGTTTAGTTAAATTTTTTGCATTATGTTGGTAGTCATAAATATCGAAAATATTACTCTTTCGATAATACACTTTGCGCCTGTTTATTTTAAATTTTTTTCAAAGATCAATTTTTATACACAAAAAAAAACGAAATTTGACATTGTCAAAGGATCTTCTTAAATAAATACACAGAAATTATTTTTATAATACTTGTTTCTTGATTTATTTAAAATAAATAAAAAATATAATTGGATTTTATAAAATTGTATAACAATAAAAATGAAAAAAACAACTTAAATCAAATATATTGCTTATATAGCAAAATAGAATTGATTGTCATATTCTCTTTTGACTCATTTTTATATATATTTTTGTTACTTTTTATATTTAATTGCACAAAAATAATATAAAAATGAATGCAATACAAGTATTATTTTACGTTGTTTAACAGTTTATAGTTATATGTATATATAGTGGTTACAAGTTATATTAAATGAATTAAACGACTTTACATTTCCTTTTTAATAAATTCTAATTTTTTTTTTATTTAATTGTCAAAATTAAAATATATAAAACAAATAGTTTATGGAAGATTATTGTATTAATGCTTTTTTTATATTTTCAGTTTTGATTTTTTTATTAAGTTAAATCATGTATTAATGTCCGGCAATATTAAAAAGGAAAAATAAAATTAAAAAAAAATAATAAAATTATACAGGATCAATTTTCTTTTAACGCATTCGATAATGATTTTCCTCATGAACTTGTGATAATTCACCTTTGAAGTGTAAATCAATTGTGAAATCCAAATCTCGGTTGTTACGTGCATTTGGCTTCATCTTGAATGTACCGTAGATCTCTTCACCCTTCTTAACTGTCATATATTCATCAAAATAAAAGACAGTTTGTTTCCAATGTGTATACGGTGATTCTGGAGATGTACTAAAGCCCAAACGCTTATGACATTTTGTAAATTCAACATTAAAGTATGTAACCAAAGCTTGAACAAAATCATTACGCTTAATAATTAAATGAAATGGTGATTCGAAATCCAAATCAGCTTTAGTTACAGTATATAAATCTACTTCCTTCACTAAATACGGACCTGTTACAATCTATGAGATAAAGAAAAATTGTTAAAACCAAAAACAAATTTAAATGTATTTTAAAATTATACCTGTTTTGGATCAACGACATCTACTAATGGTTCACTTATGGCCACTTTTCTTATCGAGCTCATGTTGAATCCATATACATCATCCCACCAGTTAATTTTTTCGTCTTTATATTGTCTATCTTCAATTGCTGTTACATGTAATGTACACCTATCAGGGAACATCATACCAGTGCCAGGTTTCAACCATTTATCACGAGCATATAAAACGGTATCCAACATCGATTCATAAAATAAACAGTAACCCATCCATTCTGATATAATAATGTCAACGGTTTCGATACCATCAGGCAATTCTATTTCCTCCACCTTTCCTTTAACTATTGTTATAATATCAGATAAATTATTAGCTTCGACTATTTTCCTAGCATAATCAACAATATTTGAACATTCAATTGCAATTACTTTAGCTGCTCCAGCTTTGGCAGCAAACATTGATAAAATGCCTGTACCGCATCCAATATCAAGAACAGTCTAAATTAATGAAGTGAAATCATAAATAATAATAGCAATAAATATAGAGATAAATATTATTGATTATATATTTTACCTTTCCCTTAAATAAATGTTTGTTATGATACATTGAATTTCTATACGTTAATGTTCGGACCTCGTCTTTCAACATTTCTTCGTGAATACCAAAGTGAGCATAGGAATCAAAATAATAATCCCGAGATGTCATATCTTCAGCCTTGATAGCTAAGTCACGCTCTTCAGGCTTTGAGTTATGGGGCGCTTCCATATTTACATCTGTCGACTTTAAAAACAAATTAAAAAGTTTTATATGCCGGGATATTTACAACATAACCTCAAATTTATGAACACGATACAATTAATTGATATTAATTTAATTTCTCATCAAATTATTATATTCTACTAATTGATATTCATATAGTTATTTTTTTTTTAATAATTATATCCATAAATTACAAAGCACATTGCTTTTGCCATTTTTTTTGTATAGCATTATTTAGCGTTCATTTTGCAAAGTAACTTACCATGTTGATCTCCATTGGATTTACAAAAACGTGAAATACACACAAAAAATATCAATTATTTATTTTAATTACACCTTAATGGTGTTATTTAATGTTAGTAGGTTGAAATATATTATTAAATTTAATTAAGTTTTTTAATTCTACCCTAATAGCACAAAACAATGATTATTAAAAAAAATAACTTTTTTATTTATTTCGTTTGTACAGACCGTATGAAACGACAAACGAAATGTACGATACATAGTTAACAAAAAAAACGCATGTGCGATTTTAATATTTCGAAATAATTTTTTCAGAAACGTACTTTGTTTTATTGTTGAATTATATTTTGAAAAGTTTAATAATAATGAAAATAATAATAATTGGATATCATTTTTAATATATTTATCTTCTTTGATTTATAATTAAACTCTTAAAAAAAATTATAATTTTTTAACGAAAATTTGAAAATTCCATGGAAGTGCTCATATGTCAACGAGAAAAAAATTACTTTGACATTTCGCTATAACCTCATAAAAAGTTATAATTTGTTCAAGAGTATTTTTAATTTTAGATTAAATAATTCAAAAATGCGTTTTACACAACAATTATGTAGACAACATATTGGATTTATGTTTAAAAAACATTGGCTGGTTCAAGGTAAAAGAACACCTATAGATACTGGTGCTGAGGCAGAATTATTAGCTAGAGGTGTTCCGGTAATTTCTGCCACTGATTTTATTAAACCAGCTTTTATCAAAGAAAAGTATTAAAATACATATGTGTGCATGACCAAATTATAATAATTAACTTTATTTCCAGTGTTAACATTGCTGGTTATTTAGATAAACCAATTAAATTGGATGATACTCATCCTTTGTGGAACAATCGCCAATGTCATATGTTTGAAGACACAAATGTTCTTTTGGAAGGACTACAACAAAGTCAAGTCTTAACCAAAACAATATTAATAAATAATTTACCAAAAAACATAGATGAATATTTTAATAAAATTAAAATATCCGATGATGTTGAAAAGTTTATGCAACAATCTGTATTAAATGCTTTAGTTTTAGACGCTGAACAGGAAAAAACTGCTATTGTTAAAGTACCAGAAAAACCTATGTATGTTTTACCGAGAAACTATGGAATCACTGACGCAAGAAAAAAGTAATAAAATAATAATTTTTTTTTTTTAATAATAAATATTTAATCACCTTTCTTTGGATTTATTTTAGCCGTTTAATAACATCTAAATTATTATTACAATGTGAAAAATTGTCAGGACATACAATAACATCAAACCGAAAAATAATTGATAATGCTTATTTTATTCTCCCCTATGAAAAGGATAACGATTTAATACAGATACAAATACATGCAGATAAATTTATTACATCTAAGAAACTTATCAAACCATATGACATTGACAAGAGTATTGCAGAATCAGAATTGCCAAATTTATTTCCAATAAAACAAACAATTACAATGCCTATTCAAAATATTTACAAATCAGAAAATTTTTATCGTAAGTTTGAATCTATTGACCAATTTTACCGATTGTATAAAATTATACATTTAATTTTCTTCGTTGTAGCAATTTTAACTGAATCACGGTTCTCTAATCCCCATACGATATTAATATATTTTTCACCATTAGAAGTTAAAAATTTATTCGGCGGTGAAGTGACAGAAAAACAATTTAATGGCAGGTCATTATTAAAGGCATTCACTGTGGCTGCTTCATTTGCAAAAGCAAAATATGGGGTAGAAAAATATATATTTTTTAATTAGATATTTGATTTATCCTTTTAATATTTGCTTCTTTTTTTTAAGGAAAATGTTAAAGATCTACCGAAACCAGTAACAATTCAATCAATACAAACCAATGGGAAAAAATTTTATTTTGGTTTATTTCAATTAAATACATTAAACTTAAATACAAGTGATGATAAAAGTAATAATATTAAAAATATATGGTTTTCAATACCATCAATAAATTTATATGATGAATGTTTATATAAAAATGGAAAACCAATTATAAATAATTACAACAATAATGTATTAAAATTAATGATGGCATTTTATAATAATTAATTTTATTTAATTTAGTATTAAATTGTACAAAACAGAATATATATTGTAGAAAAAATAAAACTATGATTTTTAATGATTAATTAAATTTATTTCTTTTCTTTTATTACACCTATAATTTTAATATAATTTAACATTTAATTTGTGATTTGTATTACCATTGTCAACAGGCTACAATCATAAATAAAAATTATATTTCAACACTCATTCCAATAAAAAAAAAAAAACTTTTTTATTTTCCTTTAATTTTGGCTAAATTACTTTTCTATTAGTTGAATGATTAATCAATAAAACGACACCTTGAATATTTATTTTGATTTTAAAACGGAATATGGAGAATTAGAGAGAAAAAAGAAAATTGAAAATGCTTAATAGTACACACGTGATTGGTAACAAATGGTACAAACGATCCTATCCTCGTGACCTAATAGAATTTAAACAGGGCTTAGTCATACAAATATTTATTGATTAAACTTTTATAATTTTTTTTTATATTAGACATATTACAGGTATAAGCGTGCTTCTAATAATTTTTGTCTAGCCCTGAATAATAAAATTAAAGAAAACTCGTAAACAAAACACAAAAAAAAAAAGAAAAAGAAAAAAAATTTGTTAAGCACTTTGTTGTTATTCGGTTGTGGATATTGTTTTTAGTTCTCCGAAAAACATTGTAAAATGATATTCATAAAGTTTCTGTCCTTTTAATTTCATTTTTCGTCTTTTCTATAATAATATAAAAAAAGAGTAAAAGTAACATTTTCTATATTGAATAAAACAATGAATAAATCTGTACCACAATCGCCAAAAAGTGTTGGCAGTATTTCCTCAGAAACAAGTGAAACCCAAAGTGTTAGTGATGAATTACAATCGACGACAAATAATGCAGGAAAAAATGCAAAGTTTGTTTAAAATTAGTCATTCATTCTGGTTTAAATTAGTTATAAATTTGTTTATTTTAAAATTAGAATGGCAGCAGCGATAGCAGCTGCTGCTAAAGGTGTGAAAAAACCGAAAGAAGTTGAAAGACCACCATGGCGACCAGGAAATTCAAATTCAGCTTTAGCTTTAGCTGCTAAAAATTCGTTAAAAGCTAAACTTTTGGATGCTTCGAGGTTTGATGATTCGAAATTTTCGTACTGAATCCCATTTATTTATTTCGGTAATAAACAGAAAATCCATTTTTATTGATACATTTTGTTTCTCACTTTAAGACGAATCGCCAGACAAAATCGTCAAAATAATATGTACACCCAAACGGATATTATTCCAACGAAACTAATGAAAGAGTTCAGTACAGATACAAATAATTTAATAAAAACGCGTGATCAGGGAATATTAACAGACGATACACCAATATTAACAATACGAGATAATTTAAGAGGCACACGTAAGTTTGTTGAACCATTTTTCTTCTTCTTTTTCTTCTTCTTTCATTTTTGTTGATATTTTTTTATATAAATAAATTTGAAAATACAAAAAATTATTGAGAAACGAAAACGACTAAGAAAGACATCATGTGTCTTGATGATTTTAGATGACAAAAATATAAAACAAATAACGCCTTAACTTATGTGAAACAAACATGCAACGAACAATAATAATAATATTAATAATAATAATAACACGAATAAAATTAGACACGGAAATGAGTATTTTAAAAAGTTATTTTCCGCAATTCAATTAAATTCTTATATATTTTTAACTAGAATTTTCTAATTAAAACTATAAGAAACCTGTGATTTTGATTTCTATTTTTAGTCATATTAACGCATACAGTATCTCAGCAAACTGATTTTATCGAATATGATGAAAAAGAAACGCAAACACCTATGCCTAGAAGTAATATTTCATTTACAAAATATATAAAAAATTTAAATGATAAATCGAAAAACGATAATTATAATAATAGCGATAGCATAAATATTTTAAATAATAATGAAAATACGTTATTAAAGCAAATAAATGATATAATTGATATTGATAAAAAATTAATCGAACAGAATAATCATTTTTTTAATGACAGCATGGAGAATTTAAATCAAGATAATATTAATAATAATAATACAATAGACGACAATGACAATGAAAATACTTTGGATATGCAACAAGCACCGGATTTAATAAGTGCTGTCGATGGGAATATAAGTTTGCAACAAGTAGAATATTTTTATTTTTTTTCTGTATTAAAATAAGTATTTTATTCTATTTGTGTGTTGTTTTTATTTACTTTTAGCCATTTTTGGCATCCCCAACATATTCATCCTGGCAGGATATTGAAGATTTTTCTGACAATGACAACGATTTACCAGAACTACCGCGCCGTACGGTTAGTGAGGGCGTAAAACCATGGTCAGATTTTAAAGATTTAGTTTTATCGAAACGGTAATTCATTTTTGTCTTTATTTATTTATTTTCATTAATTAAATTATTTAATAAATTAAAGTTTGACGAACATGAAACTGTCACCAATACCACCTCGACGTCCAAGTATGAAAAAGAAAAACGTTACATGGAGTGATAGAGAACATTTTATAATAAAAGAGTTCTTAAATGAAGCAAATGAATTATTAAATATTTTTGGTAAGGTAACGATGTTACTTGGTCCAGATATTAATATAAATAATAGTTTACCAAATATATGTGATATTGAAATACCTGAATTTAAATGGGACTCAATATTAACAAACTCTTGTAATTTATTAGATGAGAAATTACAAAAAATTCAACCGATTCATATAAATGAAAATGTTGAGAATTTAAATCCAGAATTATTAAATTATTTACATGTGAATTTCAATGAAGAAAATTTACAAATTGACTAATATATAAAATTACCTTCTAATTATAACTTACCTTTTGTAAAGAAAAAATGTGTTCCATTCTTATTTAATTTAAAGCCCCCCTATAAACAGAATCTAAATTATATTCACAAATACTAAAAATTTAATTAATCGTACTAATCTAATCAATGGTAATTGAATTAATATTCGAAAAACGATAAGAAATTTTGGCTCAATAAATAATTAAAAGAACAAAATACAAAAAAAAAATAAAGAGAAACAAAAATTAAAAAAAAAAAAAAGCGTAGATAAAGCGAATGCGCAGCGAGCTTAAAACTTGGGGAAACATTTTTATAAGCAAAACAAAAAAAAAAAAAAGTTAAAAAAAAATTCTAATAAAAAATAACAAATCAATTTTAATTAATTAATAAATTTTTTTTGTAATTTTTTTTTTTTTTATTTTCTTCGAAGTGATTTAAAAATAATTTGAACATGTAACAATTTATTTGTTTTAATTAGAAATTAATATATAGATAATAAAAAAGAGAGAGAGAGAGAGAGAGAGAGAAAAATAATAAAATAATAACAATACAATACAATACAAAAAAAAAAAATAATAATAAATAGCAATAAAAATATTATTTAATGAAATTAATTTTTTAATTTTTTTTTTTTTTTTAATTTAATTAAATTATGTTGCGCGTGTACAATGTATGTTGTTTGGGTGTTGTTTTAATGTTGTTCCAATTGTTGTTGCTGTGATAGTTATTGTTGTTGTTTATTCCGTATAAAAGAGAGTAGTGCTTATTATTATTAATAATATTAACATAAATAACTAAATAAAAAAGTTTGGCGAATGCAAAAAAAAAAAAAAAAAAAATGAAAGAAAGAAAGAAAAACAGAACAGAACAGAACAGAATAGTTAAATAATAATAAATGATAGAGAAAAATGTAAAATTTTCTTCATTCCTCTGCTTCTTAGAATAGATATTTTCTTCTTTTTTTTTTATTTAAAAATATAATTAAGAAGTGTACTAATGTCTTTTGGTTAGATTTTTTATGTTATTTCGTTTTATTTATGTTTCTTTCTTTTTTTTTATTTTATTTTATTTTTAATTTTTATTAAATGCGATGTTAAATTTGGACTTTTCACTTATAACGAGACGTATAGTAAACACAAATTTGATTTTTTTTTTCGATGTTTATTCATCTTCCTCTTCCTCCTCTTCTTCGGCTACCTCCAAGTCGGTTGATTCGATGATCGGCGTTGATTCAAGGACAGGTGTTTGTGGTTCATCAATTACTGGTTCAGCGATTAACTCTGTTGGTTCACATGCAACTGCTCCGGCAGCTTTATCTGCAATTTCAGCTTCTTGGCGGGCAATTTCAGCTAATTCAGCTGCTTGTCTAGCTAATTCAGCTTCACGTTCCTCGTCAGCTAATCTTTCAAGTTCTGCAAGGCGTGCCATTTCTTCATCACGTATTCTCTTTTCTTCAGCAATACGTGCTTCTTCAGCCAAACGAAGCTCTTCAGCTAATCTAGCTTCTTCAGCTTTTTTAGCTTCTTCAGCCTTTTTAACTTCTTCAGCTAAACGAGCTGCTTCAGCCTTAGCAGCTTCTTCAGCTAAACGTGCTGCTTCAGCATTAGCAGCCTCTTCAGCTAAGCGCGATGCTTCAGCTTTAGCAGCCACCTCAGCTAAACGAGCTTCTTCTTCTGCTAAGGCAGCTTCCTCAGCTAAACGAGCTGCTTCTGCTTTGGCAGCATCTGCAGCTTTGCGTTCAATTTCAGCAGCACGATCTGCTGCGGCTTGTGCGGCTAGCTTTTCTTGACGTTCCAATTCAGCTAAACGGGCTTCCTCATCACGCTTTGCTTTTTCGGCTTTCTTTGCTTTCTCTTCTAAAGCAACCCTATAAGACGAACAAGAACACACTTGTTAATCCGTAACCCGAAATTTGAAGATTTGCAATAAATTTTTTTAAATGTTTTTTTTTTCTTACTTCTCCTCAAATATTTTTTCTTCTTCCATTCTTTGCTTCTTCTTCTTTTCAAGCCCAATTTCATGTGTAACATTTCTTACAATTGATGAATCAGTAAGGACTGAATTAAATTTTTCAAGACGTGCTGCCTTTAATTCTTTTAATTCAAGTGTTGGATCCTCCAACATCATTGGCGCTGTGAATTTACGTGTAGCTCTAGCTGGATCAAGTTTTGCTATAAAAAAAGGAAATATAATCTTTGACGAGTGAGAATATGTGATGAATTAATCTGGTGTGTTTTTCCAAAATGACCATTAGAACCAACATTACATAAAAACTATTCTAAACAAAAGTTTTATTAATAGAATCAATTTTATTACGTTCAGCCAACTGGTTTTTTTTTTTTTTTTTTTTATAATTATGTCATTTTTCTAGAACTAAATTTAAGCTACATTGTTTTTATTTTTTTTAATTAATTTATATAAAAAATAAGCACAACGATTATAAAACAAAAACTTTAATTTTAATAATAAATCAGATGGATTATTAAAAATACAAAAAATTTCCAGTAGTCGTTTCCATCGTTTTGCTTAATTTTCAATAAATTATTAAAAATGTATGTAACTGTATTTATAAAAATGCATTTTATGAAAAATAATCTTAATTCTCCTAATTATATAAAAAAAAAAAAAAAAACAATGTTAATTAAATTTATTTTAAATAATTTAAAAGCATAATATTGCAGAAGCATCCAAAAGTCGCCAGTAAATGCAATGATGATTGATGATTTTTATTTTATACTTTGATGATGAAATGAAAATTACAAAAAAAAAAAAAAATAAGAAGAAAATTAATTAAAATGAATGAAATTATAATTAAAATAATTAATAATTAAAAAAAAATAATAAAACTACTTACGTTTTCTGTCTTTCTATTTGTTCGTTTGGTATAACAAATTTTTTTTTTTTTTTTTTATTTTTCAATAGAAAAAATCCAGTTAAGCGAACGGAATGTTGTATTGTGCTTTTGGATAGTATTTTTTTTTTTCGTTTTTTAATTGTAAAAGTGATTTATAAACTTATATTTATAAATAAAAATTAGAAGAAACTTATGTTAAAAGTGATGTGAAAAAGTATGTGTTAGTAATTTTGTGGTTTGTTTTATTAGAAAAATTGTGTTTTGCTTATAGTTAAAAAATTAAATAAAATTTTCTTATTATTTATTTAATGGGGTGTGGGTGGTGGTAGTGACAAATGTATTGTTTTTATAATTAAAATTTGTCTTAAAAAAAAAAAAGAAATATAAAAATCAAAAAGCAAAAAAAAAAAAAAAATTGTTCTTTAATTAATTCAGTCTGTGAATTTATCAGCGAAATAAAAAAAAAAATTTCATGCTTTTCAATAAATTAGAAAAAAAATTTAATCAAAATTAAAATTTACATTATTATTGGAAATCTAATTGTGTTATGAGCCAAAATTATACCGATGAATCAAATTAATAAACGATTGTCCACGTTTTTAAATATAATATAATTTACAGAGCTTTCTGTATTAAACCTTTAAAAAAAAAAAAAAAAAAAAAAAAAAAAACAATCACAATGAAATAATTAAATAAAAATATTTTATATAATTAAAATAAATAAACTTTATTAATTAATTAATGAATTATTTTTTAATATACACAATTTTTAATTATTATTATTATTAATTAATTAATTTTTTTTTTGCTTCTTTCTTTTATTTTAAATTCAACAATATTTTTCTCAAATATCGTGTTGGTTTTATTATTTTCGTCATGATTGGTTGTTATTTATATTATTATTAAGTCAGCTTTTGCACGGATTTACGGATAGTAATTAAAGTGCTAGTTAGTGTTAGTTACTTTGTTTTATTAAATTTTTTTTTAATATTCGTTGTCGTTTTTTTTTTTTTTTTTTTTTTTATATATAGTTTTTTCGATAGCTTTTTACAAAATTATAAAAATTATTTAAAAAAAAATGTTGATTGAATGAGCATTTCACGTTAAAAAGAGAAAAAGAAAAATTATATAGCTGAGACACATTAGTTAGGACAATTAAAAAAAAAAAAATGTTTCCCCTGTGACAAAATCAAATGAGAAGCAAAGACACTTTTTTTTATATGTTTAACCGAAAACGAGGAAACTAAATATAGATAATTTTGTAAAAGCTTCTTTTTTTTTTCCATTATTATCGAAACTTATAATCACAACCAAAGAGTTTACTTTTAAAATGTTGAATTTAATTAAGCCATAACGGACGTTTATTTATTTAATTTTTTGTTATTATTAAACGAATGTTTTATTGTTGTTGATGTTTTTGTTGTTGTTGTTGTTGTTGTTGTTATTGTTGTTGATGTTTTATGGTGTATTTAGTTAATTTTTTTTATAAATTAAATTTTGTTTAACGAATAGCGAGGCGAATTCTTTTTTTTTTTTTTTTTAGTTTCTAATTCATCCTCTAACTGGTGCCAACTTTCCTAAACTTCGAACTGTAAAAAAATTGAATTAAATGATGAAAAATAATTTCGTAATAATTAAAATTGTTTTGGTTTTTTTTTTTTATATATAAAAAAAATTTTTTTTTTTTTGTTTAATTTTATTCAAAATCAACACACAATCAACGGTTTAACTTTTTTTTTTTTTTTATTTATAGCTGCTGTAGATACTGAATTTTATTTAATTTTTTTTACTTTTTATTATTATTTTTATTTAGTTGAAGACATTGTTGTCATGTTTAACATGTTTTTGATTTTTATTTTCAGTTTGTTTGGACAATCACAGAAGCTACAACAGAAAAAAAAGAAGAATTTTCTATCAACAGTTTTTTTTTTCTCTTGCGTTTTGTTTTTACTGTTTTACAAAAAATTTCCTTTTTTTTTTTTATTTTGTTTTATTATTTCGGTTTGTTTTGCTCTAAACATAAATTAAATGAAAAAAAAAAAAAAAAAAAAAAGAGAAAATTAATTAAGCGTACATTATTTTTGAAGGCAACATAAAAAAAAAAAAAATTACACAAAAATAACAAAAAAGCTTTTGTGAATAAAAAACCAAACACACACACACAAGATCTTTAAAAAAAAAATTTTTTTTTTCTTTCTTATTTTTCTCAATCAAATAATTTATGAAAAATACATTCAAGAAAATCGCGTCTAGTTCATTTATTGGCAAAGTTCCAATAAACAGATATAAAAAAAAAAAGTGTTAAAACAAGCAGCAAAAAAAAATTTGTTTTTTTCTTACATAAAAATAAAGAAAAAAAATTATTAACAATTTATATGAGACAAAACAACAAAAAATCATTAAATTAATTTGTCGATTAAAGTGATTTTTCTACGATACTTAATGGAATGTTTTTATTTTCTTTTTTTTTTTTTCATTATTTCATTAGTCGAGACATAAACCAAGTTTGTATTAATCATTTTGTCATGTCATGCGATGCCGATACCGCCAGGCCAAAATGTATAAAAATAACTGGGAAAATTTGGTTTTTTATTAAAATTATTATTATTATTATTATTATTATTCTTATAAACAACTACATCAATAATAAGAAATATTCATGAAGGAATCCTAGATTTTATTATTTATATAATTTTACTACGCGTTGGCTGGTGTTTATTTTTTTTGTCTTACATTTTAGCAAATTTCATTTTATTTTTTTACATTTATTTTACGAAAAATAATATATTTTCATTTCATTTATTATTTAATTAATTTTGATGTTTTATTTATATTATTTATTTTCTAGTTATGTTTATTATTTTTTTAGTAACTTAATAATATGATAAACTAGGAGAATATTGCCTTTAATGGAGCAAGTAATAATCACCTGCTCGTTCAATGTTTTGCTTAAATAATATTAAAAATTGATTATATCTAGAAGAAATAAAAAAACGTTGATAAAACCAGACACAAACGTTATCATTAATCAAATAATAATTAAAAAATTCTTGAAAATAATTTATTTTTTAATTAGAAATGTAATTTCCGTTCTATTTCTATTAGTTAATAGAAATAAGTATAAAAAAAAAAACATCCAAATGAAATTTAAACGATTTACAAATGTATTTTGAAATGAATTTCTCTTGTCGAATTCAGTTTATTTATAATTAAAACTAAAATAAACAAAAGATTTTCAATTATTTATTGAAATTTAATTACTACTAACCTAGTAAAGCATATTTCATTTAAAATCGAACAGATACAAATTACAGGAATAAAAAAAAAGAAATTAAAAAAAAAAAACTAAGTAAAACATCAGTGGAGACGCCAGGTAATGGTAAAATTTTTTTTTTTTTGCATAAAACATACATTTCGTTGTTTAATTTAAACAAAATAATGAAAAAAAAAAAATTTATTAATATGACAAGAGTATGATAATTAATAAAAACAAAAAATTTTATTTAAAGATCTTGATGAAAACCAAAAAAAAAAAAAAATAAATAAATAATGAATTTGGCGACTTTGTATTTAATTTTATTCTATTTCTAAATACTTTTACAATTGATGTGATAGCATTTTGATTGAAAATATAATGAGAAAAAATGCACATACAAACAATTTTAACTAATATAAATAACTAATTGTGTTAATTCTGGGGTAGGTGGTTATAGGGTTGATTGCTTACCTGATTCCATAATAGGCATTGTACTTGATTTTTGTGCAGCCGCTTGACGATTCTTCAAATAATATGATAAAAAGTTAACGTCCTTGCGTACTTTCATCTCATCGGTGTACCGTGGGGTCCTCTTGTCGTATGCTTTATCGCCCACAATACGTATCGATGCCAAATGGCTTTTTCCTTTAAGGAATTTTCTTTTTAATTCATTTATTTTTTTTTTTTACTTTCTTATATTTACAGAACATT
Source organism: Ptychoptera albimana (assembly GCA_961205885.1). Lineage (NCBI taxonomy): Eukaryota > Metazoa > Arthropoda > Insecta > Diptera > Ptychopteridae > Ptychoptera > Ptychoptera albimana. The sequence continues at coordinate 18,550,617 of OY540805.1, read as the reverse complement.
TATTTAACAATAATAAAAAATTAAAAAAAAAAATGAAGAAAAATAAAAATAATACTCAAAACGCTTTAACAAATAGAAAACAAAAATAAAAATCAACAAAAATACAAATATGTGTCAAGGATAAGATATATGTTTGTGTGTTTATGTATGTTTTATATGAAATTTCATAATTATTTAATTAATTATTGAATTACAAATTGTGTATAATTAGTTGATGACATGTTTACGGTAAGGTATTTGCAAGGTTGTAGAACATTTATGTGTTTTTTTAATTTATTTTTTTTATTGTGGGTGTAATCTAAAACATTTGAAATATTTAATTTAAAAAACATATCGATTCTAGGACTAAAACAAAACTGTTTTTACACAAGACGGACAAGAAGGTGGATTTTGTTTAAATTAATAAAAAAAAAAAAAAACTAAATTTTGCTTCAAGGTTTATAATCATGGAAAGTAGCTTAAATGTTCTCGTCACATTGACGTAATTTATACCATAACGAAAAAGGCCAATTAAACATATAACATAGAATAATATAAATAAATAAAAAATAAATACTAACCATCCCTTATATTAACTTTGTTCTATTTATAATGTAGATTAATAATTTTTTTTTATTTTTTTTATATAAAGAAAATTAATTAAATTAAATTAATGTTGAATAAGTTGGTGTAAATAGAAGAATTGTTTAATATAAAATTAATTATATAATATTAAATTTGGTTTTTTTTTTTTTTTTTTTTTTTTTTTTTTTAATTTTGTGTTTTGTTGTAAATTAAAAAAAATATATATATAAAAAAAGAAGAAGAAGAAGAAGAAAAATTATTAATAATTATTAATTTCTGATTAAATAATAATTAATTAAAAAAAAAAAAAAAAAATGATTAAAATAATATAGAAATGCTTTGCTTAAATAAAAAATAAAAATATTAAAATAAAACTTAAATTAAAGTTTAAATTACTTTGTTAAGAAATGCATAAATTTCCATACCAACAAATCTCTTAGCGGGCTCAGCATAGTTTGACATTCTTGATACATCATCGTGGACACTTTTAATTGGACCCAAAACACTTGATATATATGAATCGTCGCCACCCCAACGTGATGGTGTATTATATCCATAACTATAAATTATAAATTAATTAGTATTATTCGTTAGAAAAGTTATTAAATTATGTCGTTTACCGTGATGAATAATATACTGGACTGTGTGCACGTGGATAAGATGATTGAATTCTCCTTGACAAAGCAGAAATTGATGTACGAATATCACGGGTTTCATCATCAAAATTCTTCATTTATAATAAATTGTAAATTTCGTTTTTATTGTTTTAATAATATATATGAAATAATTTTATTTATTTATTTAATTTTCAAGCAAAATTTCTACTAAAATTCAATTCACAAAACACGCTTTTTGTTTGTTTGTTTTTTTTGTTTTAATTATAAATTTGGAATGTGGAAGCAATTACTTACAATATATGATGGTGAACTTAGATAATCATCAGTTGGGCGGTAGGCAAAATGTTGTCTATTTTTATGTTCAATACGGTCAAGCTCACGATTAAGTATTGATGGACGTACACGTATTACACGTACTGGTGATTCAAAATCACGTTCTGGTGAATAATCACGTACTGGTGATGCACGTAAGTAACGTGTTGTTATTGGTGACGATTGACGTATTATTCTGATTGGTGAAGTATAAACGCGACCAGGTGATGTCATAACACGGATTGGTGATGATAATATACGGGTCGGTGATGTTATTATACGTGTTCCAGTTACTAAACGTTTATGACCAATATAAGGAATTGAACGGACTGGATATGATGTTGTATAGGTTTCAACCTTAAATTATAAACAGTTTAAAGTTTTTTTTTTTCATTTATTATAAGGTTGTCCCATTTTTATGTTTCTTTTTGTTCTTATTTTAATTAAAACCGAAATAAAAAAAAACAGATTTCATAATAGTATTTTTGTTAAACATTTTCTATGGTATAACTTTGAGAGTTTTTATAGTTGTTTTCATGTTTACACTCAGTTTTAAGGAGTATTATAAAAGATATACGTTTTCTTGAATAATGTAGTACAGAGAATTAATTTGCTGAAGTATAGGACAAGACTTTGCATTTATTTTTAACAAATTTGCTAATGTCTCATGTTTTCATTGTTTGTAAAAAAAAAAAATAATAATAACCATCAGCACATAGTTATGGACAAATAAACATTCATTAACAATTACAGTAGTTAAGAAATGTTCATTTAAAATCGTTGAAAATTGAAAAACAAATGTTTTCCATCAACAAACAAATTTTAAGTTCCTCCATGAGAAAAAAAAATAACTATTAAAAATAATTTTACAAAAACATTATAACAACCATAAAAAAATTTCAAAGAATGTTTTAACAGAAAATTATGAAATCACAAAAAAAAAAAAAAAAAAATGGTAAACAAATTTTTTAAAAAGAATTTCAAGGTCACTAGTTAGCCAATATTTTCTACCAATAAATACTTTTTAAGAACGACAACAAAGAAAACAAAAAAAAAAAAAAACCAACAATAATGTAACAAAAAATACTTACTCTTCCAAATCCAGGAATAAATCTGATCGATGGTGACTAATAATTTATCAGCAGCGTGAAAAGATATTCAAATAAAAACATAAATGTATTAATTATTTTGTTTGTTTGTTTATTTGTTTTTAGTTTGTGTTAAAAAAAAATGATTTTTTCCAAGTAAAATATTTACATTGTAGCACATTTGTGAAATGAAATAAAAAAGAAAAGAACAACAACGCAATTAATGTATTATGCCAATAATGTTTGTACATTTTATAACTTTATTACGTTTATTGACCCAAAATAATGATCTCACATTTGTAATAATTAAAACAAATTGTATTCGTGTAAAAAATACTGTTGGCATAGTGGAAACGCCTGGTATTTGTGCAAAGATTTTAATCAGGGATTTATGGTTTAGCCTAGTTTTAAACCAGCTTGTGACAGAAATTTGTTGTCATAAATAATGTCATAATTTCTTCATATCTTCTAATTTGTTGATTGATTTATTAACATTTTTTTCCCCATTATATTAAGAATTATAAACATTTTTTTTTTTTTGGCTATTGAAATATTGTTTTATAATATAGTTATAAAGCTTTTTAAGTTCTATAAATCAGCGTTTATAGTTTATCTTGTATAGAAAATGAAATTTTAAAATTTTAATTAGTTTTTTGTAATTTTTTCTTTTAAATTAAAATTTTAAAAAATGTATTCAGCAACAGATAATTAAGCGAGCTATAAATTTTTGATAAGAGTTTTACGTAAATGATTTTCAATCAAAAATTCAACGTTTATGTATTTACATATGCAAAATGAGTAATTTTTAATGGGATTATTATAAATGCAGTTAAAAAGGGTGCAAAGAATTAAACAAAAGATAATTTTATTTTTTTTAATAAAGAAAAATTAAAGTAAAGGAGTGAGAGAAAGAGAGAATAACTTAATAATAAATAAACGTTAAAAGATAGTATGTAATGTAATGTTTGATTAATTTCTTTTCAAGAAAATCAACATCCGAACCTAATTTTAGAGTACAAAAACTCTCTATAAAAATTCTTAATTAAACTAAAAACTTAAATAAATAAAAAAAAAAAAAATCTACGCTGAATATCGCATTCCACTGTTTTCATTGTTAAAAAAAAACTTAAACTAATTAATTTTTGGTGTTTTTGTTCAAAGTAAAACAACTAAATTTTTTTGTATTTTTTTTTTTTTTTTTTTTTTTTTTGTTTCCTTTAATGTTTTATTTTACATTTTAATTATAAATAAATAAATTTTTTGTTTAATTCAATATTAAAAGCATTATGATTTATATATAATTTTGCTTATTTATTTATTGTTTTATATTCGGTTAATTATTTAATTGATTTAATTATTCAGAGTGTTAGTAGATAAAAAAATTTTTTTTTTTTTTTGTTTAATTAAAATTCCAGCCAAATGTTTTACATACATTTTTATTGATTAAAATTTTAAATAAATTGATTATATATAAATTGGTTTATTGTGATTATTAAACATTTTTTTTTTTTTTTTTTTAGTTTAGACGTGGTATGAGTAATGACGGTACGATGTACCATGTGGTAAACGTCCTGATGATGTTGAACTGTAACTGTATCCACCTGGACCGGCACCAGTTGTTGATGTACGTTCAGTTGAATAATTATAATTGCCACCTGGGCCAGCACGGCTGGAACGTTCTACAGTTGATGAAACGCTTGATTTTTGTGGCCGTGATGAGTATGGATCAGTTGAATTACGGGTACTCTCATTTGTTGCTGAATATGAGTATGAATAGTTTTCTTCAGCACGACGTGGACGTGATGGTTCATCACGTACAGTATAATAACGTGATGGTGTCTGTTTATTATTTAAAATTGATTGATTCATTTTTTTTTTGTTTATTCATTCATTTTTTTTTTTTTTTTGGTAAATATTTAATTTAAAAATAAATAAAAGAAAATAAAATAATTATTGTTAATAAATAACAAAAACAAAATTCTTCTTTCACATTATTTAACTTTAATAAAGTAAAACAAAAACAAAAAAAATAATTAAATAAAAATACCATTATCAATTACTCAAAACTAAACTAAACTCTACAAGAAATTGAAACATGTTTGAAATTATAATTTTGTTTGTATTAAATTTACATTTTGAATATCGAAAATGCACAAATTAGTGTTATTATTTAATTTAAGTTACTTTAAGCGCATCATTTCCTAAACATTCTACCTTTTTTCTAAACATTAAAGGATTTTTTTGTAATCATAACCGCACGCAATGACAATTTTATTTTATTTTATTTTTTTCTTTTTTTTTAATATTCAGTGTTAAAACAATAATAAGATAAAAATTAGTAAAGAGTTTCTAGACAACACTGTCGACAATAATATAACATACGACTAATAAAACATAACTATACTAAGTAGCATAAACGTTGAACAATTACAATTTTAAATGAAATTTTATTTGATTGATATCAGTTAGTTAAGAAAAGCTGCTTCTGATACTGTTTTTGAATATCGGTTTGTATTCGTTAATTATTAATAATGTATTTTCCGAACACTTGGCTCAACGAAAAAGATTTGTCTGTGTGGCTTCTTTGTACCAACTGTACCATGGACTCTTTCTAATAAAATATCCATACTATTTCTGTCTATAATATGTGTATTTGAACCATCTTTTGTACGTAAATTCTCTTGTCGTTTAAGTTCGTTACGGACTTTTAGGCGTGTTGCATCTCTAGCTGATACATATGGTTCGATCGGTCTTGCTAATATAACTGGATCAGGTTTGATTGCTTCACGATTGATTTGTTCCAATATTGATCTTTTTCTCACTTCGGATTTTGGTTGACGTTTACCAAATGCTGTTATCGGATCAGCTATCAAACTGGGTCTAGGTACAAAAGGCACCTTCTCCCATGGCACCTCACGTCTCTGGAAATTCCCATAAAATCCACCCATCAGCGACCAAAATTTATATGTTTTTTATTTTTTTGTTTAATTATGTTATGCTTTGCACGCTTTGGATTAATATGGATTAATTATGTTATCCTTCTATCTCTTGTTATTCATTTGTTATACAAAATAAAATTAATTAAAAATTATTGTGCATTCCGGTTAAGTTGATTTTTATTATTTTTATTTTTTTTTTCAATATTGGTGTTTATTCTAGTTACAAATTGGCTATTCTGCATTTGGATGTTATTAATATCAACATTGGTTTCTTTAATTCTAAATTTTTGTTTTTTTTTAATTTGTAATTAAACATTCAGTTGGTTATTCTTATTAAAACACTTAAAGCCTTTCCTCTATTTGCAAATTAGTTTCAACAGTATTATTAATTATATATTAAGGTTCTATTTTGTTATTAATAATATAAATAAATATTGAACATTAAAGGATATTCGATTGAATTGTTTTTTATTAATATTTTTTTTTCATCAATATTTTTCAAATTATTAAGTTGACGTCATTTCTTTTTTATTTTAAATGAAAACCGCGTCTATCTCTATTTATAACTCTAGCTAAATCATCAGCACATAAACATAGTTAATAGGTTTTATGCTTTCTTTAATTTTTTTTTTTTTTTCTTATTTGCGCACACTACACATTAAGTGTACTATTAATAATAATAATCTTTTTTTTCTTTACTAAATACAACGCACAAAATTATGAATTTGTTACATAAAAATATTTTTAAAAAATTTACTTAATACCAGGCGTCTCCACTTATTATAAACATTGACGCATGTGCTTTATACTTTGGATTCGATTTTTTCAAAATTTTGAATAAATATTTGAATATTTATTATTGTTAAATAATAATAAATAAAATAAGAGATAATTTTACGGATAGAAAAACACCTAACGGAAGTCCGGTTATAAAAAAAAAAAAAAATTAAATAAACTTTAAATAAATAAAGAATTAAATCGAATTTCCTTTTAAAAACATTACAATAAATAAATTCAAAAAAATAAAAAAAAAAGTTGTCATTAATTAAAATTAATTGTTTTTCTCTTCATAAACTAAAAAGAATTTCACATATATTTACATTTAAAAACAGATGTCTTAATCACTCTAAATCAATCAACAATATTGTTGATTTTCGTTTTTTTTTTTTTTTTTGTTAAAAAAAAACAAATTATGCTTTGCATAAGTACAAAAAAAAAAAAAATTAAATTAAAAAAACACAACAATCAAAACAAAAAACAATCAAAAACAAAAAAATTACATTATAATTATTTTTAATACTTAATTTTCTCAATTTTATTTTTTTTTTTATAAAAAAAATCCCAACTGGTATACACTCAAAAATATCTGGTATAACAGTTTTAAAAATTATTAATAAACAAAACATTTAACCAATTTTTGACATGTTTTAATATGATTTTATCAATTAATAAAAATCAATAAACAATTTTTGTTCTATAAATACAAAAATATAAAAAAGAGAAAAAAGTAAAAAAAAAAATCGCCATTATACACGAAAGGATTTTTTTTTTTTTTTTTCTTACTCATTTATACCCAGAATTTATATACAAATAAATTCTATAATCGAAAAACGATTGTAAATTATCACTTTTTATCAAAAAAAAAAAAAAAGTTTAATTATAGAAAAGTTTTGACAACAAAATTGTAAATTAAAATTTTTTATTATTCATAATGTCTAGTTATTTAGTTAGTCTTGCTGTTTTATTATTGGCATACTAACACTTTTATAGGTAAAGCCATTAAGAAAAGAGAATAAAAATAAAATCTCTACACAAATACATTAACGATTGTGTGAAAAATGATAAATGATGAACAAAATATATTTAGTAAAAATAAATTAAGCAAAATTTCTTGATCAGAAGTATCTTTATTTGGAAGCATCGCGCAATGATGTTGCTGGATTCATTTTTTTTTTTTTTTTTTTTTTTTGCAAATGTAACTGATATGTTATTTATATTTTTATTTTTTAAAAAATTTAAATGAAGAAAAAAAAAATATAATCAGCTTAGTGTTGTTTATAAGAGTTTACGTATTATTTTTTTCATTATTTGTATAAGTGACTATGCGAGGCATCACATTCAACACGAAATGAATACAAATTTATTTGATTTTTTTCTCTTTTTTAAAGTAAAAATAACGAACTTTGTTACATTCTTGCTTAAGTATTATTACTTTTGAAGTAAAAAAAGAAAAAAAATAGTAAAAACCATTTATATACACGGAAAACAGAACAAACAACTGCTGTACACAATTTAACAATTAAAATTAACTTTTCATTTTCTATTATTATTTTGACATATAAACGACATATGTACGAACATTTGGTTTTTTTTTTTTTTTTTGTGTAAAAATTACATAAATGAAAAACAATAAAGTATAGAAAAAGGATAAATGTGTATAGCATAACTAAGATATATTAGTTAACAAGTGCTAATGAAGAATTTTTTTTTTTTTTTATTTAACTTAATTTGGTTTCGCCAATTTTATTTGATTTTTTTTTAAATAATAAAATAATTGTTACTAACTGATGTTTTAATTTTAAATTTTTCATTTTTTTTTCGGCTCCTTTATCTATAATTTAAAATTTAATTTTTCTCTTTATCGCAACAATAATAAAAATTAAATGAAATATGCCAAAAGTAATTACAAGCAGGATATTACATAATTCATTGTTTAAAAACGAAAGAAAAAAGAAAAATTTAATTTAATTCACAAAAACAAAAAAACATTTTTGTAAATTAATGAATTTTGAATTAAAATTTCTTTTAAAGTTAGTCGATTTAAGTTAGTTTACTTTATTTTATCATTTAATTTAGAATCTGTTTTAAAAATGTTTAATCACAATTTGGAAAAAATAATTACGAATTGGATTAAATCCAAGTATGTTTTTGTATATACTTAATGCACCTGTCATTCAGAATCTATTTATAAAACTTATAAACTGAATTTTAGATTTATTTCTTTATTTATTTATTTAAAATATACGGGGTGCAGTAGTCGTAACGCTAATTATAATCAAATTTTAATTTTTTTTTTTTTTAATTCACATTAACCTTAAACTTATTTAATAATAATAATGCAAATTATGTAATGATTTTAATCCTTAACATTTTTCTGTGTTTTATTTTTATTACTGGCACTAATTTCGTTTTACTTATTTCACCGGAATTAAATAAAACAAAAAAAAAAAGCTATAACCGAAATTATGTCACGTACATAAAAATGCATTAATAAATTTTATAATTAGTGCTATGATTAATCATTTAATTTTTTTTTTTTTCTTCCATAGTAAACAACTGTGAAATTTGATGCCATTTATTTTTTATTAAGAAGAGAGAATTTCTTTAAATAAAATGATTATTCAATTATCAATTTTAATAACTAATAGTAAACACATTTTTGTTATTTTTTCTTTTATTGATTTAAACATAAAAAAAAAAAAAGAAAAAAATGCCTATCACCTGTCATGCATTTATTTGTGTTCGCTTATGTTGGATATAAAAAAAAAAGAAATCAAATCGTAAGATTTTATTTTTAAATATGTTTATAAGTCTCTCCTATATACACATACATAGAAACATAATAATTATAATAATATTATTAATAAAAAAAAAATTCAAGAAAATATTCTATTTGTTTGTTTGTTTTAATAAAGAAAATCTTTTCATTCGTTTGGCAAATGTCCAAAGTTATTTTGCAAAGTAAAATCATTTTATTTTTACTTAGTTTATTTTTCTGTGGTCTACTCTCTATGATTTAATTTTTCTTCTTCTTTTTATAAATTATTTAATTAAATAATTGTTTGCTTTTTTTATTTTTATTTTCATTTTATTGATTGTTAAAGCTCAGTTTTTAATTAATTTTCTCTCATTATTTATTCATACACAATCGTTAAATTAATTTTTTTTTTTACTCTTTTTAAATGCGTTTACATTAACATACATAATTAATATAATTAACTTATTAAATGCAAAATTAATAGAAAAAAAATTATTTTTTTTTTTAAATTATATATCCTTTACCATTTATGGTAAGCATATTAAAATTATTATTAATAAAGTGTACTGTAATAAAAAAATATATATAAAATTGTATCAACGACAACAAACGTTACACGAATGTTTGTAAAAGTAGAAAAAAAAAAAAATGGTACGATGAGTATTTTTGCTTTAATTATCTATTTATTTAATTTTTTTTTTTTTAACAGTGGTTTGCGATATTCACTTTTCTTTTCTTTTCTTTTTTTTTTTTCATAGAAAAAAAAACATTTAAAAATAAATTTATAAAAACAAATAATAATAAAATATATATGTATTTATATATATATATATAAATGTGTTCAAACGTTTATATGTTTCAATTCCTTGGAAACTTTAGTTAAAAATAGTTTTTATACAAAATTAAAATAATTAAAATGAGCAAAACTATATAAATAGTAAGAAAAAAAAAAAAAACAACTATTTTCTACATTAAATTTCGTTTAATTTAATAAAAAAAATTCTATCTACTCATTTTAATTATTTAATTTTTTTTTTTTTGTTTGGTCAGATTTTAATAATTCTTTATTATTTTTTTTTATTTATTTTATTTATTAAATGGAAAGAAGATGAAACAAATTAACTTAAATACTATATAAAAAGTAAAGTAAGGTATAGTAAAGTAAATAAAATTATAAAACAGTAATTATAGTAAAAAGATGCGAAAGTTAATTAAAAGAGAAGAAAAACTATAAGCAAAAAAAAAGTAAAACAATTTAATAAGAGGGGACAAAAAAAAAAATAAAAAAAAAATTAATTAAATTAATTAAATGAATTAAATTTAAATGAAAAAAGATAGTATTTAAAGTAATCGTTGTGTTGATTCAAGGCTGATAAGTTTCAAGTAGGATTCAAAATTCTTCTATTACATTGTACAAACAATTTTTTTTTACTTATTATTACATCAATAATGATTATTTATTTCTGTAATTATAATCATGGTCAAATTGTTTAATTAAAATAATTTTATTTTTGTTCATTATCAAAATAGATTATTACACAAATTGACTTTGATTTCTTTGTTTAAAGTTCCTTATTGCAAATATTTTTCGATTTTGTCGAATTAATCATGAAAATTATCACAAACCATTTGGCTGTCTCTCTGTTGAAAATTTATTTCAACGTTTTTGAAATCAGTTATTAATTCTGATAGTTATGAAACAAAGTGATGTCAATTACATGAAACTTATAAGCCTTAAACCACAAATATATAATAAAAAATGAAAAAACGAATCACTTAAAAATCACAAAATTTAATTACTTTAAATAATAAAAAAAAACATTTTTCAATATTAAAAATAAAAAAAAAAATTGATTAAAGAAAAGTAAAGTAATGAAAATTAATAAAGATAAAACAAAAAAAAAGAAAAAAATAATTAAAGGTGGGATGTTGGTGTAATACACAGACAAAATCACAACACATAGAAAATTAAGATTATTTAATTAATTTTTCATTTATCTCTTAAAAAAAAAAATTATTTTTACTTTGGAAATCATATTTTTGATATTAATTAATTAATTAATTTTTGTTTGTTTTTTTTTTTTTTTTTTGTTTCTTGTTAATAAAATTCCTTACCGTCACTGAATATGACGAAACTGTGGGCCTTGTGTATGGCCGGCGAGATGTATAAAAATCACTTTCGTAAACCATTTTTAATTATTTAATTTTAATTTTTCGAAACAAATTTCAATAACACAAATAAAACACCAAAATAAAAAAAATAAAAAAAAATTCTTTTTTAATTTTTTTATTTAATTCCTTTAATTAAATTCACTATTGAGTGTTCACTAATCGCCCGTTCGTGATGTTCTGATTTTTATAAATGAAAACTCTTGGTAATGTTCTCAATTTTTTTTTTTATTTTCGTTAATTAAATTAATGTATGTTAAAATTCTAAAAATAAATATTTACTTTATTAATATTTATCAGTGTGTAGTGGACGGACGACTATGGACATCAATATATTAGTGAAAAATAATAATATGGTGGGGTTTTCTTTTAATTTAAACAATTTTTCATTACTTTACTTAAATATTTCTTTCTACATTTACTTTTTTCTTTTCTTTTTTGTTGTTCTCTGTTTAGTTTGAAATTGTTGCCAAATTATTATATTTTTGGAAAAGTTTTCAGTGGTGTATTTTACATTAATTTATCCTCTTATTGGATAGTAAATTTATATTGAGATCCTTATATATAAAAAAATTGTTTTCATGATAACATCTAACATCATTTAATTAAAAAAAATCAATAGAATACATGCTTAACAAACTGTTTAAATCCATGAATAAATGAAATAACATAAATAAAGCAAATTTATTTTGGTTTTTCAATTAAACAAAAACAATCAAAACTAAAAAAAAAACATTCTAGATCAACAGCAAAACGAGAGAAAATTTCATAAATCAATATGTGTTGGTGTTTTGTTTATTCTTTACTTTAAGAAATGTTTTTTTTTTTTTCTTTTTGTTATTAAAATATTTCATTAATTTTTTTCGCTTATATTTTGTGCAAAATTTATTACAAAAAAATTAATTATTTATCTAATTATTACGTAAAAAATGTTTTTTTTTTTGGTTTAATTATTGCTTGGCTTAAAATATAAAATAAAATGCATTTCTCATGCTATAAAACCAAGGGTAATTTAAATTTTAAATACCCATATTTGGTGAGTTGAATTATTTATTTGATTATTCATAAATGATCAGAAAAGAATATATAAAAATTTCCACACAATTTATTTGTCCTTTCTACTTAAATTTTTACCTTGAAATTTTTTATAATTTTTAACTGAAATACTTTGCCCTATATTTGAATGTCATTTGTTTGCTTAATTTATTTGAAATTTCTTTAGTTTTTAATTTTTCTAAGAAAAATACAAAAAAGAAAGGAGAATAAATAAATTAAGAAATAATATTTGGGTCAGTAAATATAATTAATAAAAATATAATTTAATATAATAATTATCCAGTTTTTCTCTTTGTTTTATTTTATTATTAAGTGTTAATGTCACTGTTGCTAATTTTCTTCTTTTCTTTTTTTTTTTTTTTTAATAATAATAAACCATTGAAATAGGACAAATTAAATTATTACGCATTATAATAAAAATAATTTTCTTTATAACTACTATAAATAAAATTACATTTTAAAATAATAATATGAAAATTGAATAGAAAATATAAATGAATTGTTCTTGTTCACTGTTTAATTATAAAACAAAATTCATAAGACAATGCATAATTATATCTTTCATTTTTTAACAATTGTTCTAAGGCAATAGCATTAACAAATTATAATCAAATGGTGATACTATCCGTGACATATTTTTTTTATTAAATTGTTGGGCTGTTATGCTATTTGAAAAATATTTTAATTGTTAGACAAACTTTGCTAATTTATTAGTCAAACAATAATTATGAAAATCATCTACCATAATATTAATTAAAAAAAAAAATTTTTTTTTTTTTTTTTTTACTAAACAAGAAATATTTACCAAAGAACTATGATAACAAAAAAAAAAAATTAAATTGTTTTATTAAAATTCATTTATTTATTATTTAATTAATTTAAAATCATAATCATGTTTACATATAATAATAATAATACTAATTTAAATATTTATGAGCACCATTTAACCCGTGGTTTTTATATATTTATTTTATACTGATTGATCTTTTTTCTTTATTATTTTACTATTTTAATTAAAAAAAAAAACCCAATTAAGAAACAATATATATAGACAGCCTTATTTTTTAATACAAATGAAATAACTTTAATTATAAAAACAAAAAAAAAAAAAAAAGAAATTAATTAATAAATGTTTTTGCCCATTAAATTTACTTTTAAATTACTTTAAAAAAAAAAAAAAAATCCCAATTTTTTTATTATTATTATTATTATTGTTGTCCATTCATATTTTTATTTGGTAACAATTTATTAAGTAATTGCATTGTTGTTTGTTTATCTAATGGACAACCAGGATATAATGTGTCACAATCACGTCCATTATTATCTTTACCAGCTTCTAATGCTTCTTTAATTGCTGTACCATCTAGCATGTATTCAACTAACGAATTTCTATAAACAAATTTATTTTTTTATTTTAAATTAAAAATCTATGTCATAATAGTTAAATTATTTTTTTTTTTAAAGTTATTAAAATAAAAGCAATGGAATATTCTGTCTAGGAATAAACTATGATTAACAAATTATTGTGAATCAAATAATTAAGTAAATGTATAAAGGAAATCGTGTATATTAATAGAAAACGATGAAATAAATGTGTATTTGTAAATCTTGTCAATGAATGAGTATTCATGATTCACATGTAAATTTGGCAATATAGAAATGTAAAAATGTAAAAATATTAATAAACAAATAAATAGTAAACACATATTTATATATTGTGGTGGGTGGATTGTTGATTTTATAAAATAACAGAATTTATGACGTTTTTATTTACGACGTTATAGACGTCATTAACGTTTTAATAAAATAAAATAAAAATTAAACTTACCCAGATAAGGTATGAATTACTTGATCAATTTGATCAGCTGTACCAACTTGCATATGATAATCCGATGAACGTACATAACTACAAACTGTTCTTTGCATACATGCAGCCGAATCAATATTATTTTGTCCAAGAAAATCATCTAATTTTGCTAACATTTCTGTAACACCAGTCACATCACTATCTGCACCTAGATTAATTTATAATTAATATTTTTTTTTTTTTTATTTTTTAAATACGATTTAGTTATCCAAAATTACTTCTGTAATGTCCACCATAACCACCGGTAAAAGCACTGACAAGTTTTGGTAAAATAAGTAATGCTCCGATACCAACTAATGTTCCAAGCACAACACCACCTAAATCTAGTTTCATTGGTGAATAAACACCAACGCCCGATCCTGGATAGCCACTCTAAATACAAAACATATTTAATTAAATGCATTTAGATAAATTAATGTATTTATATTACCTGAATTCCTGTATTACCATAACCGGTTGTGTAGCCTAATCTTTGAATACGATCATTCGATGAACTTCCAGCCACTGTATCATTAATATTATTATTTGCATTATCATTATTATATGATCGTCTCCACGAGTTATCAGGATATGTGTTGCTAGGATAATTTAATAAAATATTTATTAATGAAAATGTTTTTTTAGAATTAAAAGCGCATACCTTCCGGACTCATCATATTTCTTTGGTATTGCTGAACATAATTGTATAGCGCACAAAACAACAATAACTGATTTTACTAAATTAAACATTTTTTATTAATTTTTTTTTGTATATATTGATGATTTAAGGATATTATTGACAAACTGTTACTACACGTCTTGTTAATACAACGTTAATGGTTGATATGAATACATTTTTAATATCACACATGACTATATATATGATTATCTATTGTCACAGTTAAATTATTTTAAACAATAAATTATTATTATAATAAAAATATAATTATACTTATTATAATCATCTTCATGTTTTACTTGATTTTTGGTATTAAATTGTTTTACAAAAGAAGCTAAAAATTAAAAACAAAAAACAAAAAAAAAAATGTATTTCACATAAAATTGCACCTGGTAAAGCATAAAATGATAATTGTGTTCGTATGTTGCGCTATGTTGAACAAAAAAAAAAAAAAATACTTTTTTTTTGTCTTATTGTCAAAGATTTTTGATTTTTTTTATTATTATTATTATTATTATTATTTTTATATTTCACTTTCATTCATTACATTTAAATTGTTTTGTCTTATCTTTTATGATTTATCAAGAATTTACTTTTTTATAATCGTGCCTATTCTTGATTTATATTTTACTACTGGATTCGTTTATTAAAATGTATTATGATACACCAGTCCTGTATATAGTCTTAAATTAAGGAGTATTAAAAAATATTTAATGCAGAATTACAATCAATATAATAAGGTTTGTTGTTTGTTTTATCACATAAATGAATTTTTCTTTTTTTTACAAATGCTTAAAAAAGCACAACTTTAGGTACGAAGTTTTAATTACAAAATTATATGACTTTTCCTGCTGTTGTTTATTTTTATTACTTTTATTATTAAATGAATATTATTTCGTTTTATTTATTTTTATTATTAGAAAGATGCGTACGAAAAATATATATATATATATATATTGCGTCAATAAATAAATAAAACATCAAATGCGGTTAAGAAATAAAATTAATAATTTCATAAACATCATCATTGTTGTTTTAATTCAAAAGAATTAGTCAAACAAAATAAAAATGCATAGTATGGAAAAAGAAAAACATTTTTATTAAATAAAATTTCATAGATTAGTTGATTTTGTTGTCCAAGGATAAAAGATAGTGAATATTTTTCTAAATTTTTTTTTGTATTGTTTATAATTGAATTATAATTTTCTTAATCAGATAAGACATAATTTTTAACATGACAATTGTTCTAAATCACACAATATTAAGCATTTGATGACCATGACAAATCATGTCAACATTTTACCGAAAATTTATTTCTAAAATTATTATTAAAATAAAAGCAAAAAAAAAAAAGAAAGAAAGAAATGGACAATGGTTAAAGTAAAAAAACATTTCCTTATATAAAAATATAATTTTATCAACACGGCAACAGTACATTTTAATATTTTAAACGAAAATAAAGTTTTTAAAGTAAAGTTTTTGTTTGTAAAGTAAAGTAAAGTAAAAACAATTAAAGAAAAGTAAAGAAAAGTTAAGAAAAGAAAGCATCAGTAGAGTAGTGATAAATATTTTTTACAAAAAAAAAAAAAAAATCAAATCAAATGTAATAAAATAATTTAAATCAAAATTTCTAATTTAAAAAAAAAAAAAAATGTTTATTTGGTGAATTATCTAAATTAATAAAAAAAAAAGTGAACTAAATGAGCTTTTCTCTTTGTAAATTTTTTGTGACAAATTATGTGAAATTAATAATTCATCTCTAATGATAATTCGATTTTTTTTTATTAATATGAATTTAAATGTTAATTTTGTTGTTGTTTATCCTAAATTAGGATTAGAATAAGATCTTAAAAACAAATTTTCTTGTCTTATGTTTATCAAGTCTTTTGATACAAATATTTCTTTAAACAAATTATTTCATTCAAATTAATCGTGTATTAATAATTTAATATTTTTAAATCGCATTTATCTGTGATTTACACCTTCAAAAACAAATCATTCAATCATCATAAATTCTATAAAAATCCCAATAAATTAATGTCATTTAAGAAAATTCATTAATCAAAAACTAACGACATCTCTGTTAAATAAAAGAAAAGAAAATAACGGAAAATTTTCAAAATTTCGCAACAAAAATAAAAAACCCAACACATTCACGGTAATATAATTATTATGACAAAAAAAAAGTGAAATGCAGAGTGTAGACAAGAAAAATGTTATAAGTCACACATGAGTTGTAATTGTTCATTTAACATAAAAACATATAAAATAAATGAAGGCAAATAAAAATGAAAATTAATTAAAGTAAAATTGTAAGAAAAGTAAACTACTTTTGTCATATGTGTATGATTATATTTTGTATTGTTAATATTGTGAAAATGACAATTTTTTTGATACCATAAAAGAAAGAAATAATCAACATAGACATTACAACATTATTTAAAGAAAAATAATAAAATAATAATAATAATTATTATTATTATTATTTATTTTTGCAACACACAACAACAGTACATTCGTTTAATTTAATTTTACTTTATTTATTCTTAACAAACCATAACGTTATTATTTTATAAATTTGTCACAAATAAAAAAAAAAATCATTTCTCTGTTTATTTAATAAAAATTGCTCTGATTTTTTTAAAAGTCATTTAAGTCACTTAATTTAAAATAATAAAATAAATTCACAATCATTTAAAACATAATTTAATTTTTTTCAGTTTCATATAAACATTGTTTGTGTCAAGATGTTTAATTATAATTTTTTAATTAAATGGTTATTCGTTGTTAATTTTTGTTTATTAAAAAGTGTAAATTGTGTTAATGATAATCGTTTATTTATTGATAATACTACTGATAAGTACCTAATTATTAATAATAATGATTATATTGATAGAGCATTTCGCAGTGATCGCCCTAGTAGAGAACCACGATTTTTAAGCTTTGAAACCAAGGATAGTAGCATAGAGGTTTGTGATTTTTTTTTTTTTTTTTTTGTTAATTAATTTCAACGGATAATAATTTATTTTTATTTATAAATTTTGATGATACATTGATAATTTTTATAATATTATTCATTTTAATAAATTAATAAATTAATAATTTAAAAAAAGAAAAGAAAATTTAAACGACACTTGCAAGATTAAAAACTGTGCTGATATATCCCTTTTTTGCAATTATAATTATTACAAATATAATCTTGATTGTAATTAACTTATTGTTTCTTTATTTTTTAAACTTTTCTTATGAACGTCCTTTGAACAGGTTGAAATGGATTTTGCGATCCCATTTTTATCAATTCCAATTAAGAAATCAATCGATGCTGCAATGAATGGTGCTAGTTCAGTGATTAGTGTAAGTGAATTTTTATAATAATAATAATTTTGAGGGTAGAAAAAATAGTATTAGCTTACCACCAGTTTTTAAAAACAAGAACAATTATTAAAATATGTTTTATGATAACATGGTTTCAAACTTGCACTTGATACTGATGTTTCATATACTGGGTAACAATAATAATTTGAAAAATCCATATGATTATCTTGCATCAGGGCATACCGTTGGCCAATTTGAATGTCGGCGCAGTCGTATTGACAGGAATCGTAGCAGCAGTCGGCACATTGATCGGGGCATTTTTTAGGTTCTTTCAGCATGACATTAAAGGCACCCCCTCCTTCTTGTTTAATAAGTCTGGCCAAAGAACATCAAATCGTGGTTAGTAGTTTAATTTTTAATTAATTAATTAATTAACACACACATATACACACACAAAATAATAATAAATTTAACTACATACCAAATTTTTGAAATAATTAATAAAATTATAGCACGCTTTCATAAAGACACATATTTTGTCATTATTTATAAATTAATTACAGCAACAATCACAAAAAATAAAAAAAATTAACGGAAACTTTAATTAATTTGCATATTAATTATATGTTTATACAAAAAAAAAAAAAAAAAGAAAGAAAAAGAAAATACTCCATATTAATTTTAAGGCAATTTAATTAATTAATTTAGCGGCTATAATTTTATTAAAGTATTTTTTACTAATGCTACAAAAAATTCTACTTAAAAGATGAAACGAAAAAGAAAAAATTAAAGTTTTTTTTTTTTTTTTTTAATACTAAAAAATTAATTAAATGGAGTTTTATTTATTTTTACTTATTTTTTTTTTTTTTTTTTTGTATAATCATATATAAACAACTAATAGGCAATTTAAAATAAAATTTGTTCATTAATAAATACGTTTAAGCTTAAATAATGTATGCAAAAAAAGCTCATTCTCGATTATTGTCTCGGTTTAATAGAAGAAAAAAAAATTACCAACAACAGTTAAAAACAAAAATTAAATAAAAACTGCGCATATTTTAATATAATTGGTATAATTTATTTTCCACATTATTAATAAAAATCCATTTATTAATTTTTAATTTGTATAAATAAACAAAAAAAAAAAAGAAAAGAAGTTAAATTAAATAATAAAATATTTAAAAGATTATTAATTTTCTCAACCAAACACACAAAAGAGAAAAAATAAAAACAAATGAGATTTGTTAGAAAGAAAAAAAAAATTAAAATGAAGAATAAAAGATAAAAAAAGAAAATAACAAATTAGAAAATATTAAATAAAAAAATCACTTGGGCTTTCGTTTTGGTGGCAATGGACTTGACTTATTTTTACCACCATTATTATTGCCATTATTCTTATTATTTTTATTCTTATTATTTAAATCATCGTTTGGTGATTTTAATTTAAAATCATTCTCATCATATTGTGTCTCACGATATATTTCATCTGGTTTTTGTTTTAATTTTGGCTTTAATAAGCCAGCTGGTGGTGTAAAATCAATATCCATTTCACTTTCACTTGTTGATGATGCCATTATCTTCTTCATTTTTATTTTATCTAACAACTTATTATCTAATTGTTTATTATTATCTAATTTGTTATTATCTAATAATTTATTATTATTTAATTTGTTATTATTATTATTATTTAATTTGTTATTATTATTATCTGGCCCATAACCACTGTCAGCACTCTTTCTGCCATCTTTATTATTACTATTATAATTTGTACCATTTTTATAATTGCTATTGCCATTGCCAGTACCTGTACCAGTGTTTGTACTGTTAGCAGTGCCAGTACGATTACCATTACCAGCGCCAGTACCTGTTCCAGTAGTAACTCTTCCACCAGCTCCTCCATAATTATCCAAACCATTTTTACCAGAATTTCCCATTCTGTTGGACCCATTATAATTATTTAATTCACCTAATTTAATGTCCCCCAAATTAACATCACCAAATAATGGATTAGAATCGCTTATTTTTGATAATTGATTAACAATATATTGTTTATCATTATCATTCATACAACAACAATTACGCAAAACCTCATTACAAATACATTTCTTAGCTAATATGTCATTGTTCAACATATCATTCACTTGACAACGATTATTACTACTTGTTTTATCTTTAATTATTTTAAATTTAATCGGTTTACAATTTAAGTATGGGTCGCATGATTTTTGTAATTCTTTAGCATCCTTTAGTGGATTCATTGTGATTGTGTATTCGCCGTTTGCTTTCTGTACACGTAGCGTAGATTTTTGTATAGGTTCTGGTTCAACGATTTTACCACATTTATTTATTTGATCTGGTTTTGTAACCGGTAATGTGTCACAAGGACATGGCCCTAAAAAGTATGTCATTAATTCTTTAATAGTTTTTGTTACTGCGCCAGGGCGCCATCCTCGTCTTATCTAAAACCAATACAATTATTTTAATAAAAAAAAGCTCTGTCTTGTTTATAAAAGATAATTTAGAAATACGACCAACTTTATCAATTCCTAGTGTTCGTACATTCCAACGCCAGCCCATATTTGGTGGCACTAAGCCTAAACCAACTGTGCAACATTTATGACCTAAAACAACGCCCGTATGTACTTTACCAAATTTATATGAATAACGTTTTTTATTCTTTTTTTTCATTTGGTAAATAAATTCCTTACGAGTTGTTGTTGTCTTTTTAGCTCTAAAAATTTATTTATTTTTTTGTTTTGCTTTTATTTGACGCAATTGTTTAATAATAAAAATATTTAAAAATGTACATACTTTACTGTTGTCATGTCATCGTCGTCATCATCATCATCGTCATATCTATTTCGGTTTTTATTTTTTCCATGTTTCCGATGCTTCTTATTTCTAACATCATCATCAGAATCAGAATCATATCCACCATTTCGTTTTGACCGCTTTTTATTTTTATTTTTATTCTTGCCAGATCTTTGACGATCTTCTTCTATTTCATTACCCTTTCTACCCTTTTTACCTTTTTTACCATGCTTTCTATTTAAATCTTCGTCACTACTATTACTTCTACGATCACCACCGCCATTTAATTTCTTTTTTCTATTCTTGCTTGAACTTCTATCGTTATCGGAATTTTTTTCATATCCTTTTTTATTTTTACCATATTTATCTTTATTTTTATTTTTCTTATCATCATCACTTCTATCTTTTTTATTGTAATTATCAATACCTTTTTGATTATTATCTTTTAGATGATCTTTTCTATAGTTATCATTATTATATTTATTTTCTTTGTCATTGGCAGAATTACCACCAAATTCCTGTTGTAAACGATTTAATGTTTCCGTCAAATGGGGTACATATTCTTCTTTTAGTGCTTTTGCTTTGTTTTGTTGGTTTTGTAGATTTTGTAGATTTCTAAGGTTCTCTTCTTCGGCCGCCAATTTTAAACAACATTTACATTTACATTTACAACATATATGCCGTCTTTGTTTTTCATCGGATAATGCTTTTTTAAGAACATTTGTTCGTTCCTAAGAATAAACACGCAATTGTTAATTTAAAATTTATTAAAAATAATTTTTAAAAATAAACTTACTAAAGACCACTTTCTTAATATTAAATCGGCTGTTAATTCGTCGTCGTATTTTTTCTTTAAGCTTTTTACTTGAATCGGCGGTTGACGATAACAACATCGTGGACATGCGGCACTTTTTGGCAACCAATCCATTGACGTAAGACAAATGGGGCATTTTCTGCAATAACCAAGGTCTAATTATTTTTCAGTTATATAAATTCGCGAACTCATTTATCTACCTTATTGAATAATTTAAAGCAACATCTGTTATATCCTGTTCATCCTGTTCATCATGATCATTATGTTCATCATCATCCTGATTCCGTAAACATTGATTAGACATAACACATAAATTATATGGTGAACTTTCTCCAGTTTGACATATTTTCTTTTTGGCACCACATTCTGCTTTATATGCTGGTTGTTGGGTATTGGCACAACAACAGCATATTGGTTTTGGTATTTTTTTTACGGGACTTTGTACATTACAACAACAACTAGGGCCGGTTACTTTAGCATAAGGCATTTTTTCTAAAAGAAATTTATTTTTTATTTTATTAAACTCTTATTCAAATATTTTTATTATTGTTTTATTATTTTTAATAAATTTTAAATTTTTTCTACAATTAATTTTTTTTTTATCCGTCGAAAAATTTCTTTTGAAACATTTTTTAAAACAAAAGAAACTTTTATTTATTTTTTTATTTTTGTTTTTCCTGTGTCTACATGGATAAATTTTTTATGTTTAATTTTTTGCTTTTAAAATTAATAATTGAAAAAGATTTTATGTACTTATCACATTTGTTAAGCAAGTAACTCCACTAATTGTTAAACCGCCACACCCTTCACATAAATTCTTTTTAATTGCCTTGTCAGCTTGTAAAAGCGGGCATGTTCTAGTGTGTTGCTTGGCACTGCAAGACAATTTCGGTTTCGCCGACACTGAAAATACATTATATAGGAATGTTTGACAGAATAATTTCAATAAAATATTTACTGCAACAACAGCAACATCCTGTACATGGTTCTTTCTTTTGACAACATGGACCACTACAGGCGGCATCGCTACCAAAAATTGAACGACATGATCTTGGTTTTTTCGTTTCTGGGTTATCTCTTGAACCCATTATTGTATCCCATGGCTTCGGATATTTATTACTGATTTCACATATTTCATTAGCAGTTTTCGGTTTTGTTTGCAGTTTACCACATTGACACTTTAAATATATAATCGGTAATTAATTTAAAATGTATTATGCCGTATAAGTGTTTTGTTAGTTTTAATTTTGAACACTTACACCACTTTGTTTTCGTGGAGAAGAATGAGATTTATCATTCATACCACATGCTTCATTACAGCATATGTCAATCATACAATCATTTTTATATAAACCTCCATTATAAACTTTATATTTATCTGTTGACTTAATACCAGCTGGGCAATCTACACCACCACATAAATCCATTGGAAATTCATTATTAAAATCATCACAAACATTTTTATCAGTTTGACAACAGTCCCCAATTACAAATAATATATCTTCGGGCTCTAATTCAGAACCCTTTGATTTATTATCTGCTGTTGATGATATTTTGTTAACAGATCTTAAATAAGAATAAAATTATTTATAATTATTATCTGGTTTATAAATTATTTATAAATTTTATTAGAAAATTACCCAACATTCACTTTGATATTAGCGCATATATCAATTGTTCCAATTTTAGTATTTTCGGCATCTTTCACATCGTATTCCCCAGTATGTATAGCCTGATTGTTATTGGTTAAATCTTGAAGAATATTCTCTGGCCAATTTATATCCACAGTACCTAAAAATAAATACATTAATTACGGTTTTTTGGTAATATTATTGAATTAAATAAAAAAAGTTATACCAATATCTTTATCGTCTAATATTATCTTCATTAAAATATTATTCTCATTTAATTTTTCTTTTATTAAATTATTTATTAGGATTGAACGTCCTTCTTTAAATTCCGATATATTAATACGACTTGATGTTATTTCAAATTCATTATCAATAAATACACATTTTATTAATAAATTCGTTATATTCTCTTGTTGAAATAAATCAATTTTTTTAATTATAAAGTCTAATGCAAATTGCTGTTCCTCTTCCATTTTATTAATAATTTTAATTATAATCCCTTTACTTTATATGATTAATAAAAAGGAAAATTTTTTTTTCTTATATCACATATATTCTAATTGTTTAACATCAACCTTTATATGACAACAAATAACTTGTCACTATATCAATAACATAACATGCGTTACTAAAAGAATTTCAGTGTTTAAAAAAAAAAAAAAAAAAACATGAATTAATAACAATAAAATATCAACACAATTTCTATATCTTATTATTTTGATCAATTTTGTTTTTTTTTTTCCTTTTCCTTTTTTCTATATTTTCTTCTCTTTTCCAAATAAAAATTATAAAAACACGCGAAAGAATATTTTTTTAAAATTAGAAAAAAAAAAGAAAGAAAAAAAAGTTAAATAAAATATAATAAAGATCTATAAAAAAAAAAAAATAATAATTTATTTAGCGTAACATCAGGAATATTTTATATAAAAAAAAGATTAAACATAATTTTTTATTATGTTTGATTATAAAAACATAAAAACAAAATAAAAAAAAAAAAAAATGTGACAATTAAAACATTATTGTTTTGTTTTGATTTTTTTTAATTATCCGATATTATTAGTAAGTAGGCAATGATTTTTAATTATTTTTTAATTGTTGTGTAGAGTGGAAATCGTTTTTTTTTTTTTTTATTCAATTTAATTATTTGTTATATTAATTATTATCTTAATTGCAATTTTATTCTAACGGAAAAATACTTACTTAACTGTGACATTTTTTGTGTCTTTACTAATTTAAAATTTGACACTAAAAACACTACAACGCCATCTATGGAGAATTTCTTTTTTCTTTTTTTTTTTTTATTCTTATTTTACTTAAATAATTTTAATTCATTATTTAATTAACAATTTCTATAGAATCTAAGGACAATATGATGTGGGAAATAT
Source organism: Ptychoptera albimana (assembly GCA_961205885.1). Classification (NCBI taxonomy): domain Eukaryota; kingdom Metazoa; phylum Arthropoda; class Insecta; order Diptera; family Ptychopteridae; genus Ptychoptera; species Ptychoptera albimana. The sequence continues at coordinate 18,525,853 of OY540805.1, read as the reverse complement.
TATATGTAATTGAAAAATCATTAATGAAATATGATATAGATTCGATAGCATGTACACAAAGGATAATTTGTTGGTATACTAAAAATGCATCAATAAATGTTGCTGATGGAAATGCAAATAATATGGAAAAGATAATTGATGGATTAGCAAAGTATAGAAAATATAGTTTTTAATTTTTCTTAAATTTATTAATTTATAAATATTTACAGTTCTAAGTGGGCATTAGAAATAATGAGCGGCACAGCAATTGAAGATGCAATTATAATGGCTAGACGCGGTAATAATTGTGAACACTCATATCCTGGATGTAATCTTAGTTTAGAACATATTAAAAAATTAGCTAATATTAATTAATTAATAACCATTTTAATTCCTTACTAAATATATTCTATATAGTCTTATTACATTCAAATGTTTTTATATTAGCAAAATTAATTATTTTATTAATAATTGAATATGTGATTTTAGATTTTTAGTTCCTAGATTGTTTTCTATTTTTACAAATTACAAAAAAAAATTAATTTTATAAATAATAAAATATCTGTAAATCTTAATTTTTTTTTTTTTTTTTTTTTTTTAATTACAATACTATTTCTATTTTATTTTAAATAAAATTTATTAAAATTAATAAAAACACAATTATTTATAACAAAACCAAACTTATGATTATGAAGTAACAATATTTAGAACATCAATTTGTTTTGCTAGTTTTGCATAATCATATGGCGTTAAGCCTAATAAATCGACAATATTAGTATCAACATGGTTTTGATTTAAATATTTAATAACGTCAATGCGACCATGCAGATATGCTAGATGTAATGGAGTTCTGCCATTCATGTCTTGCTGTGATAAATCAACACCAGCCAAACGAAATGATTCTAATCGTTTTGTTAAACCTTGTGCGGCAGCAGAACACAACAAATCACCTATACGCCTTATGGATCCAGTTAAATGTGCTCCACATTTCAATAATGTTTTTATAATTTCATGTCTATCATTAACAATTGCATCATTGAGCGCAGTATGATCATAACGATCTCTTAAATGCACGGAAGCACCATTCAATAATAAATATTTTACAATTTCTATATTTCCCTCACAAGCTGCTAAATGTAAAGCTGACCGTAGATCACAGTTCACAATTGATAAATCAGCACCATAATTTTTAATCATATCAAGTTTTTGTATATCATTTTCCATTACTGCAGAATTTAACATAGCGGGAAATAGTGTTGCACCCAATTTCATTAACTCATTTGGTGATGATAACTGCAGAGAACGTGCCACAGCTTCAACTAGGTCGAAATCGTTCATATTAGCACCTTTTCCCGTAGTCATTTCTCCGCGTAAATTTTTCTGCATCATCTATGTTATACATAAAAAAAAAAACAATTAATCACAAAATCTATTTTAAAACATAAAATAAATGCAGATAAAATTACTTCTTTTTTGACCGTTAGTGACCATTCATCTTTCGACAGAACATATGCTAATTTTGTTAATGCAGCTTCAGGAGTCATATCAAATCCACTAATAACACCACAATCTTGTAACATACTACCAGTTGCATAAATAGAAGCTACAGCACCAGTAGTACATTGTGTACAATTAACTATTATTACACCACGTTCTGAAGCTTCTTTTAAAGCGTCCAATAAATCCTGAAAGAAGACAAAAAATTAATTAAAAAATTTAAAACAAAAAATAAATCAATTAGAAAAAAATTACTGGTCGGTTATTTGGCATATTTCCAGCACCAAATGTTTGTAAGACAACACCCTGTATCGGTTCTTGTAAAAATGGACGAACTGTTGCCGTTGATATACTGGGAAATATTCGTAATACACCAACATTTGCATTTAAATTTGAATGGACCGCAAACTTAGATATACCACAAGGACGAAATATTAATCTAAATTCAATAAAATTAAAGGATTAAAGAATAAAATATTCAATCAAATAGAGACCAATACATACCTATAATCTACTTCTAAATTAATACCAGTTGTAGCAATTGGTGGTACATTTGGTGAATTAAATGCACCTAATGTATCTGAACTAATTTTAATCGTTCGATTACCACGAAGTAGTTTTGTACCAAAAAATATGCAAACCTCTAAAAGCAATAGAATGAAATTTATTCTTCAAAAAAAAAAAAAATCATCGTTTTTATACACAAACCTGGTATAACATAATTTCCAGCAATAATTAATGCTGATGTAAAATTATTTTTACCATCAGTTCTAGTTTCAAAAATAGGTATTTGGGAACCGGTCAATATAACGGTTTTCCCTAAATTTTCAAACATAAATGATAATGCGGAAGCTGTATATGATAATGTATCCGTGCCATGTAAAATAACAAAACCATCATAGAATTGATACGATTGCTGTCATATAAATAAAAATTATAATTTTATTAGATTAATTAATAAATAATAATCAAATTTACTTTAATATCCTCAGCGATATGCGCCCATTCATTAAATGACATATTACTAGAATCTAATAATGGATCGTATTCAGTTATTGTGTAAGTAATACGTCTACGTTCATCCTGTACATAAGGTAATACCAATGGGCACATATTAGCAGCATTTCCGTAACGTTTTTGTGCATATTCTTCATCATGCATATGTGGATAACGTCGTATTTTTTTAACAAATGCATTTGGTATTGGCTCTAAAACTGTAAAGTTACAAAAAAAAAAGAAACAAACAAAAAATTTAATTAATTTTTATTTACATAAAACTCTGTTATCAACACAACAAAAAAAAAACAATTTTTTTTTGTTTATAAACAAAACAAAACAATAAATTAAATAAAAAAAAAAAACAAAAAATTGTTTATCGTTTTGTTTTTTTTTTTTTTTTTTTTTTTTTTTTATTAATCAGTTTACGATTAGAGAGAAAAATCGTACAAAAACTCATGTGCGAAAATTCATAATGAATCTTTGATTTGAATTTTAATTTTTTTTTTTTATTAATATAAACACATTCACGTGACACAATGACTTACTAAAAAACGAGATTTTAATTATTTTATTTTATAGAAATTTTAATTAATGAAATAATAAAATTTAAATAAAATGTGATATAATATTTCGTGGTATAAAAAATTAATAATCAGGTGCCTAATTAATAGAAATATTTAAGCATTTTACAACAACAATAAAATCGATAACAAAAAAATAAATTAGTTTATAATCATAAATATAATTAAGTACGTACGTGGTGGGGGGTAGGTATAATAAAAAAAAAAAAAAAAAATAGAAAACATAAAGTTTTTGATTACAAAAATTAATAATTATAATTCGATCAAAAACAGTTTTTTTTTTTTTTCATTTCATTAAGCTAAATATTTTTTTGGTTATTTTATTTTTATATTAATAAATCTTTTTATTTTATTTTTCATTGTTTCTTATCACTTTATGTAATAATATTCTTTCGTTTATTTATTTAATTTTTTTATATTAAAATTTAAGATAACCAATGTAAAGGCGTAATGGAAAAAAAAAAAAGAGGCAAAAACTCATCAACAACAACCGAGAAGATGATGATTTTATTTATTTATTTAAAAATTTTTTATTCTTCTATCTAATAACAATTTAATTAGCATATTTAAAGAATTCTTTTTATTTTGTTTATTTATATAATATTAATAATAATAATAAAAAAATTAAAAAAAAAAAATTTATTAACATCTTCTAGAGATCAAATATAGCATAATTATCGATATTGCAATCTTTGATTATAATTAAAATTTATTGAAAATTCACGTTGACTTTTAATGATTGAGACTTTATAAGCGATAAAATTGCAGTTCGAAAGATCGATTAATTACTGATATTATTGAAATATCATGCATTTTATGACAATTTTAATTGAATTGTGAATTAATCAATTTTAAATAAAAAAGAAAAAAAAAATCATCGGTTTAACGATTAAATATGTGAAAATAGCACGCAAGTGATTATAACATGGTCAAAACCCAACGAAAACCGAATTAAAGACATAAGAAATGACATTTGTTAGTAATATACGTTAGAGTGACATTTCTTACGTTCATTGTGGTTGGGTAATTACGTTAAAAATGTTAACAATAAATTAGCACCTATTCACCACCATAGAAAACCAATTAAAAAATAAGTAATAATTACAAAATAAATAATAAAATTATTTATTATTTAAATTATGTTTAGAAAAAAAAAAAAAAACAAATTTCTAATAACAACAATTAGAAATTTAAAATAAATAAATAAATAATAAGAGTGATTAATATAGATTAATTAGCACTTTTTATATTTTCCATAATAATAATAATTTAAATAAATAATTTTTTTTTTTTTTATTCTATAAATTCTCTTTTTGCATAAATTAAAAAAAAAAATAATAAAAAAAATCTAAATATTTACGTAAATAATTAATTAACAAAAATGAAAAAGAAAAATTCACAGTGACAATTCATAGAAATTTAGCCAGTCACATATTAGTGCAATAAAAATTTTCATGGAAATGAAAATCTTTTTATTCGTTATCATTAAAAAAATAAAAAAAACTAAATGATAAAAAACAATTTAATCATATCAACATGTATACAAATAAATATATATATATATATATATTTGTAATTATTCTAATTAAGTGTAATTACTTTACTTATCAATTGATTAAAAGAGCTAAATTATTACTTCAAAATTAATTGTAATTAATTAGATGATCAGACAAATAAATGTCTGTAAATTTATCAATGAATAAAAATAAAAAATTAAATAAAATAATTTTTTTCTCTTATCTAGAATAATTATTATGGAAATTTTGCTGCGTATTTTAGTATAAACTGCGTCTAGCTGTGATATGTGATAGCATAGTGCGGTGATGTAAAAAATAAAGAAAAAATTTAAGTCAAGTTTATAAAATTAGGTGAAATTTACGATAAAAAAAGATAATTTTATTTTTATTTTGGATTAACCATTTTATGATTCATGCTCTTTCTTTTGGTAACAACGTTTTTTTTTTTTTTTATTTGTAAATTTTCTATTATAATTACCTTTATTTTCATTTCGTACCATCCCAATTGTACCACCTGTATAAATAACTAATACTTTTGCTTCCATTTCATGTGGTAAATGTCCGAAGCTAGTATTCCGTCGTACTATAGAGTCCCTAGTTGGAGAATCAATATTATTAGAACCATTTGTATTATTTGAATGATTATTGTTGTTGTTTGGTTTTAAAAATAACGTGTCATTATAAAATGGATTATCTGGCATGTTGGTGTTGTTGTGATTATTACTAAAAATTTTAACGTCATTTTTTTTTACTAACGTAGTGCTGCTTGCATTATTTTCATTACTTCGTATCTTCATCATTATAAAATCATCATCAACTTCATTTGTCGAATCCATATTAATTAATACTTGAATAGAATTATTAAATGTCATATACACAAAATTTTTATTATTATTATTATTTAATTAAATAAAATCATTAATTAAAAATTTATTCCTTTTATTTGTATAAATTTATAACAGATTTCATCAATTTAATTATTTGTTTTATATTAATTTGTCATTCATATATTTATAAGGCATACTATATACACCAAAACTTGTTGTTATTTTGACACGATAAATTCGGCTGGTAGTTTATGCGCGCAATTAACTACCATGTGCAAATGTGCGGTTTTCTTTTTTTACTTCTTGTTTTCCTTTCATAAATTCTTTTTAAATACACTGTTAAAATATTATATATTAAAAAAAAAAAAAAGTCTAAAAACTTATTTGCATAATTTGTTTTCTTTATTTTTCATTATTATATTTAACAATTAATTAATTTAAATTAACTTTTTAAATAATAAAATAAAGTAATTTTAATTGCAAAAAAAATAAACGCTCAAGTCAAGTATTATACAAGCAAATTGACAATATTATTCACGGTCAAAATTTACCCTTTACGATTTTTGCATAAACGTTTTTAAATAATAAATTTATTAATTTCAATACTTAAACTTTAATTTAAACTTAAAACAAACACAATCAACATTTTTTTTTTTTTAACAGAAAAAACCCAATTTCAATGAGTTTTTTTCTAAAAATAAAAATTTAGTTCAAACATAACAGTTTACGGTAGTTTTAAAAAAATTTATTTATCATAATAAAACACTTTTTTCGTAGCTTAAAATTATATTTAATTATTTATTCAGTCTTTCTTTAAAGACTTCCAAAAATCAACTGAAAAACAGCACAACAAAATTAAAAAGTTTAGGAATTTTTTTTTTTTTTTTTTTTTCGCACTCGCTGGCCATAGTATTGACACACAAAAACCCAACTAATAAATGTCAACAAATAATAAACACAAGCAAAAAAAGAATAAAATAAAAAGTTTGCGAGTGTGGTAATCTATTATACATTATCAGGAATTTCGTAATCATGCAATGCAATAATCTTTAAAATTTTGAAATAGAGAAGTTTTTTTTTTATAATCAAATGCCGCTTCCCGTATTTGGCTATTTAACACAAATACACACACTAAACACAAGTTCATTCAAATCGGCAATTCATTCAATCAACTCGATTTATACACGTAAATATAGAAAAATCATTTTACTTAAATGTATCGTAATTTTACGATTCCTCTTACCTTTAAATGTACAGAAAAAACTTGTGATAAGTAATCAAAATAAGCCGCATGTTATATATTTGTTATCATTTTTGGTATGATAACTATGAAATAGAAAATAATTTCAATATGCGGTAATTCTGTTATCGTGATATAAAGATTTTCTTTAAAAAACAACACATCACGTGAAGAAAGACTAATTTTAGGCGTATTACTTAATATTGAAAAATGAAAAATAAAAAAACCTTTTTTTTATATTAAGAGTGTAATCGATTTATTTACATATTACGTGGTTAATAAGCATGGACACGTACCAAATTGAACCAACACTACAAAACTGCTAAAAAATAAACAAATAAATATTAGTTTATTTTATATTTGTTAGTTGGTAACATTGCAGCCGGTGTTTTTTTTTGTTTCGTTTTATATTATTTTTAATGGGCGACGTGTCATTTACTTTTTTCGTGTTATAAAAAGTGGCTGATGTTTTTAGTTAAAAGAAAATTTATTTAATTATTGATTAAAGCGGTATACATTAGCCGTTTTTAATATTATTTTCTTTTGTTTAGTTTCATATTATTTATTTAATTATTTATAATATAAATTAAGAAGAATAGAAATATATGCAAAACAAAAAATGATACGACCAACAAAAGTAATGAGTAGACAAACAATGGGCTATAGTAGCCTGATAACATTTGCGGTGTTATTATTGGCATGGATATCAGGTTTTGCCTCACGTCTATTTGCAGTGATTAGATTTGAAAGCATAATTCATGAGTTTGATCCCTGGTATGTGCAATTGTTTTCTTAAATATAAAAAAATGAAAGTTGTTTTTTCAATATATTACATATATTTTTTAGGTTCAATTATCGTGCAACAGCATATATGGTACAACATGGATTTTATGAATTTTTAAATTGGTTTGATGAAAGAGCGTGGTACCCACTTGGAAGAATTGTTGGTGGAACGGTATATCCAGGCTTAATGATAACATCGGGCGGTATACACTGGATGTTGCACGCATTAAATATACCAATTCATATAAGAGATATATGTGTATTTTTAGCCCCAATTTTTAGGTAAATAACTTAATAGTTTAATTTAGATGGATAAAATGTTGATTGATTACATTTGTTTTATAATTACAGTGGTTTAACAGCAATATCCACATATTTATTAACCAAAGAATTATGGTCGCCTGGTGCTGGATTATTTGCGGCTAGTTTTATTGCCATAGTACCAGGTTACATTAGTCGTTCCGTAGCCGGTTCTTATGATAACGAAGGAATTGCCATATTTGCTTTACAAATTACATATTACTTTTGGGTAAAATCTGTTAAGACGGGATCAGTTTTTTGGGCAGCCACAGCTGCCTTATCCTATTTCTATATGGTGTCAGCATGGGGCGGTTATGTTTTCATAATCAATTTAATACCACTTCATGTGTTTGTCCTGTTATTAATGGGCAGATATTCCCCTCGTCTATTTACAAGTTACACAACATTTTATATTCTTGGTTTATTACTGTCTATGCAAATACCATTTGTGGGATTCCAGCCAATACGTACTAGTGAACATATGGCAGCTTCTGGTGTATTTGTGTTATTATTAGCAATTGCTGTATTAAAACATTTACAGACAGTTCTAACGAAACAGGACTTTAAGAAACTATTTATATTTGGTGGCTTAGCTGCTGCTGGTTTAGTATTTATAACAGTTGTTGGTTTAACAGTTACCGGTTTTATTGCACCATGGAGTGGTCGATTTTACTCATTGTGGGATACTGGTTATGCGAAAATACATATACCAATAATTGCTAGTGTTTCTGAGCATCAACCAACTACATGGTTCTCATTTTTCTTTGATTTGCATATTCTTGTGTGTACATTCCCCGTTGGTATATGGTATTGCATTAAAACAATAAATGATGAACGTGTTTTTGTAGTATTGTATGCGATAAGCGCTGTATATTTCGCCGGTGTTATGGTTCGCTTAATGTTGACACTAACGCCAGTTGTTTGTATATTAAGTGGTGTTGCATTCTCTGGCTTACTAGAAGTATTTTTGAAAGAGGATTCAACACAAGAGCAACGTAATCAAAATAATGAAGATCAAGATGATCCAGCTGAAAAGAAAAATATGTATGATAAGGTAAATGAAAATGATTTCATAAATATTTTGTGGGAGTTTAAATATGTTTGTATTTTAACAGGCTGGTAAATTGAAACACAGACCGAAACATGATGTAGCAGCTCATGATGCGTCAACTGGAATGGGTTCAAATTTAAAAAGCTTCATTATTGTTGCAATATTAATGCTATTGATGATGTTTGCGGTGCATTGTACATGGGTTACAAGTAATGCATATTCTAGTCCCTCGATTGTTTTAGCGTTTTATAATGATGGGTAATTATAAATCATTAATATATTGGCCTTATTTGTGACTATTATTATGTTTATCTTTTAGAGCTCGAAATATTCTTGATGATTTCCGTGAAGCTTATTACTGGTTATCACAAAACACAGCTGATGATGCTCGTGTAATGTCATGGTGGGATTATGGCTATCAAATAGCAGGCATGGCGAATCGAACGACGCTGGTGGATAATAATACGTGGAATAATAGTCACATAGCACTTGTTGGCAAAGCAATGTCATCAACAGAAGAAAAAGCTTATGACATAATGACATCACTAGACGTTGATTATGTTCTTGTAATTTTTGGTGGTGTAATTGGATATTCGGGCGATGATATAAATAAATTCTTGTGGATGGTGCGAATTGCAGAAGGCGAACACCCTAAAGATATCAGAGAACGTGACTTCTTTACAGATAGTGGTGAATTCCGTGTTGATAATGAAGGAACCCCGGCTCTTTTAAATTGCCTAATGTACAAACTAAGTTATTACCGATTTGGAGAAATGAAACTTGATTACAGGTAACAACAAAACTATTTTTTATATAACTATATAATTGTATTCACATCACGTGCTTTATTATTTTATTTTTATAGAGGACCAGCTGGCTTTGATCGTACTAGAAATGCAGTAATTGGTAATAAAGATTTTGATTTAACGTACCTTGAAGAAGCATATACTACAGAGCATTGGTTAGTTAGAATATATCGTGTTAAAAAACCACATGAATTTAATCGTCCAGTTTTAAAACAAACTGATCGTGTTCTGCCACCAACCGATTTTGTATCAAGAAAGGTAAATATGTATGTTTGCTATTATTTGTACATGTGTTGATGTTTTATTATTGATGATATTACAAAGTCATAAATGTTATCAATAATAAATTTTTATTGATCTGTTTTTTAATTTGGTTACAACTGGTTTGCAACTATCAGTTTAATAATGTATAATTTGTTGCAGAATACATTATATTTAATTAATTATTTTTTTCTTATTTATTTGTAGACAACCAGAAGGCGAAAAGGAGTTATAAAAAATAGACCAGTTGTTGTTAAAGGCAAAAGAAATAATAAATAAATAAAACTAGGAATTTCATAATAAAATATAAGAAAAGAATATTTTTTTTTTTTTTAATTTTTGCCAAAATTGGAAAACTATTTAAGAGCAAAAAAAATTACCTAATTAGAGACAAATTATTTATACGTGGCCTTAAGAATTTCAAGCCTGTGTTTTTTTTTATGTTTAATTTTCAATTTCTTTCACACCTGTTTGTTATTATTTTATAAGTTTTTCTTTTTTTGTTTGATTTGAAATATAATTTTTGTCTAATTAACGACAGGCTATCAATAAACCGTTATTATTATTATTATCTAATATGATTTAAAAAAAAAGAAAACCAAATTTAATTTTCATACACTGAAGAATCGTTTTTTGCAATAACTTTTTGCAATTTAATAGGAAATGTATAAGAATTTCATTATTTTTTGTTCTATATTTTGTTGTGTGATAATTAAAAATATAATTAATATTGACATAATTTATATTATGATTTTTTTTTATTGTTTTTATTCTTAGTTCGATTTTAATCGAATGTTGTATAATTTTCTGATGAGTTGAATAATTTTCATCAAAATTACACAAAAAATAAAAGTCAAAAAGGAAAATTTCATAAATTAATAATAGACTGACAGAAATGAATTATTTTAATTTATTTAATTAATTTTTAAATTGTTTTTATTATTATTTTTAATACAATTTTAAAACCGTGTACACGTATATAATATTGATTTGGGGTCTGACTATTTGAAAATAATGTGGAAAAACTAATTTAAAAAAAGTTAAAAATATTAAATGTGTTTTTTAACAAACAAATAAATAATAAAGAAAAAACTTTTATTAAATAAATATTTACTTTTCATCATAATTTAAAGAAAAAGAAAATTAATTAAATTGAATAAATAAATGTGTTTTAGAAAATAATAATTAAAAACAAAAGAGTTTAATAATTTATAATTTTTAAATAAATTTTTTGAAAATAACGTGAAATTTTATATCAGAGCAATGAACGCACTCATTACTGTCAAATTTTTAACATTGCATATACGCTACGATTGCACTGGATAAATACTTTGCAAAAAATAGATGTTTTCTTTAATGAATGTTGGCTAAACTGTTTTCTTACGCATGCGTGTTTTTTTTTCTTTTCAAATCTTACTATACATTTAAATACATTTTTGTTTTTTTGGAGTTAGTGTTAGTAATTTTATTTATATGGAATTAACAATACACCGGTCGAAACGTATATGAATTGACGGAACATAATAGAAGAAAATATATAAAGCATTCAAAGTAAAGCTTTAAATACAAATTACTTTGTTAATGTGTTTGTGTTCTTCTGATACTCTGAAGAGCACATTTTTTGTTCATTTAATTTTTCTATATATATAAATATATATTTTATTTAATTTTGTTTCCTTTTTATTTTTGATTTATTTTATTTTTCTTTAAATTAATATTAAATAAAAAGTTGTCTTTACTCGTAACAAAATTTATTCTTGTGTCAGTTGTTAATTAGCATTATAATAAAATAGAAGTTCTGTAAAAAATAAATTAATTTTTTGCTGTTCGTGGAGTTTTTTTTTTTTTTTTTTTTGTTTAATTTTATTTTTCTATTTTAAAAATCAAATCATTTTCAATAATTATTTAAGTAATAATTAAACAAATTTACAATGGCTACAAATAATTGTGTTTTATTAAATGGTGATAATTGTATAAAAAAATCAAGTGAAAATTGTTATATACCAGAAAAATCTAAAGTGACTGTTGTATTAGGAGCACAATGGGGTGATGAAGGAAAAGGCAAAGTTGTCGATATGTTAGCAACAAATGCTGATGTTGTTTGTCGGTGTCAGGTGTGTTTTAATTATATTCTTTTTTCTATTTAAAAAAAAAAAAAAACAAATTAAATATTAAATACAATATGCTTCAATTAAAGAGTATATATAATTTTTTTTTTAATATATAAAGAGCGTGTATCGTTTATAAAAAAAAAAAAACATTATGTACGTAAACTGATAATCACATGTTTGCTTTTTAAGTTAAAAAAAAATATGGAAAAAAAAAGCATGAAGCTGATAATAAAATGAAAAAAAAAAAAAAAAAAATACTTATAATTCTTCAAGGCTTTAAATCATTTGAAATATTAAAAACGAAATAATTTTAAGACAAAAACAAATAATTGCTGCGAAAAAAAAAAATATATATATATATAATTTTCGTACCCTTTCATCAAGGTCAAGTGTCACATGAAATATTACTCGTGATTCTTACAATGATTTACTACAATGAGATTGATTTTTGCAACGAAAAAAATAAAGAATAATTTGATAATTTGCTTCTAATAAGTTTAGGTGTTTATTGATTGTTAACTAACTTACACATTACAATAACATACTAATTATATGGTAACAATGGCTAATTTATGAACTTTTAAAATTTAATGATTATGTCACTTTTTTTAAAGTCATTATGTCATCAAATGTGTAAGAAACGAAACTGGATTATTATTCGTTTTTTTCTTTTCTTTGTTTTGTTGCCTTTTCTAAATTATTTCATCATCTTTTTATATATTCTTAACTACTTCTGCTTTTCTTAACGGTTAAGTAACTCAGGGGCTCAGGTATCTTAATATTTTCTGTCTGCATTTGTGAAAATGTGAACACACAAGAAATGTCATTTTAAAATGGTTATTCTGTAGAACAAAAAATAAAAATTAAATAATAACAAAAATTAATACTTTACTTGCTAATAGTAGTAAAACGATTTTAAAATAATTAATTTTGTTTATTTTAGCTACTGTAATTAATTTTTTTTTTTTTTGTATTTTAACTTGAGATAAATGTAGATCACAAACTACTTATAAGTATTAGCAAAATCAGCGAAAAAAAATTGAATTAAAATAAAATAATCATATGATACATTAAAAAAAAAAAAAAAAAAATGATTCTATAAGAATTTTATTTAATTAAAGATTTAATTATTGGAATTTAATGTTTTTATATTTGTAATACTATGCTATTATGCCTCTTAATAAAGTATTTGATTTCAATTTTTTTTTTTTTTTTATTTCGATTTTGCTGCTATAAGTGAATTGACTTTAATAATTATGATTCATCAAAAATTATTTTTCTATTTATATTTATTTATTTCTTATTAATTAATCGTAAATTATCATTAATAAAATAAATATATAATTAATAGACATTTATGTTTTATTATTGCTTATGTAATAAAATAAAATAAATGATATGAGAAGAAGAAAAATAATTTGTCGTTTTATAAAAGAAAAAAAAAGAAGATTTAATTAATTAATTAATTAGGAAGAAGAAGAAGAAGTAATTCAATGAATTTAAATTGTGTATAGAGAAAAATGGGGGATTTTTGGGGCACAATTAAATAAATATTTGAAATGCTGTTTTTAATTTTGGATGGGCTATATTTGGCGCCTTATTGTTGTATACATTTTTAATTTATTTAATTTATTGTTATTATTATTTATTTATTCTTATTCTAACTAATCTTGTTTATCTTATATTTTAACAACAATAAATAAATAGAAATAAAATATAAAATACATAGAAATCCGTAAATCCCCTATATGATTTTTGGATAGATCTTCTTTGCTTGATTTAGATTATTAATTATTGATTTATATTTTTCCATTTATAAATTAATTAATTTATTAATTTTATTAGATCGATTGATTTTAATATAGATTAATATTAATTGGAATATATTTTTTTAAATTATGTATTTTTGCATTAAGTTTAAATTAATTAAATAATCGTCGTCGTCACACACCCACTATTTTAATATAAACATATGTTTGTAAACAAAAATTGATTATTTTATTTTATTTATTGCTTATTATTATTCATTATCGTCTTCTTTATCTATTTATTATTATTTATTTTTTTTTTGTGTGTGTGTGATTTGTGAGAAATTCTGGTTTTATTCAGCATTGTTTTTTTAACCTTTTTAATTCATCAACCTTGCAAATTTATTTACAATTTGCATGCAAATTATAATAAAATGTTTTTTTTTTTTCGTTATTTTTTAATTTTTTATTATACATAATATTTATCCATGTGATTTGTTTTTTATATTATCAGAATTTTGTGTAAATTATTACTAATGACACACACGTTGTTGTTGACTTGACGCTCAGTCTAACAGAAAAAAAATTATTTATTCAATTAATTTTTTTTTGTTATTTTGTTTTGATTTTTTTAGTCTCAATAAATGTTTTTTTTTTCTTTATTTTTTTTCTTTTTATGAGAATGAAAAAATAATCTTTGGTATAATCAATCGAATTTTAATTTAATTTTTTTTTTTTTTTTGTTTCATATTTCATTTTTATATTTTTATATAACATCCTGTACTGAATAAATAAGCATTAAATTTAAATTGATTAAAATTCTATATTGTTTGAGTTTATTAACATGATTTTTAACTGGTTTTATTTTTCTATATTTTTATCTTAATTTTGTTGTTATTTAATATAAAAATTATTTGTCACGATTTTTTTCGTGTTTCTAATAAAAATTATTTATTTTAAATTTCAAAAAAAAATATATATATATATTTCTGTGCTAAATGATAATACAATGTCTTGTATAATGATAAGAATAAGCTGCGATAACGATTGTATTGTTTTTTTTTTATAAATACATAAAAAATATCAACAAAAAATACGCGTTTAACGTTTCTCGAAAAGAAAAACTATTTTCTTTCGTTTATTTTATTATTATTATTTTTTTTTTTTTTTGTAAAGGAAAATAAATTGATTTTCGTATTTCTGTTCCATATATTAGCGTTGCCAAAAAAAAAAAAAAATATTATAACAATGTTGTGCCCGCCAAACATTACTCACAACGCGTACACGTATCTGACATAATTTTCATTTTCATGTGATTTCATTTCTTTTTTACATTATTATTGTTTTCTGCACGAGAATAAATGTTATGAATAAAAAAACAAAGCGAATAATAATAACAATCAAACGACTTGACTGTTTCTTTCAGTTTCCCGCCATATATTAATTGACGTAATTTAAGCTAAATGACTTCTTGAAATTACCTAATTATTAAAAAAAAAAAATTTCTCCTCAACATTTCTTTTTTAAGCTTAAGCTTTTCAAGCCTGTTGTAGGTGTGCCTCTGCCTCATCGTTTTATATAATTTTCTTTTTTTTTTTTTTGTTATTCTTCTTGTTGTTACTGTCCTGTCCCTGGCCAAATTATAAAAAAATTTGGCAATTTGCCAAAAACAAAAAAAAAAAAAAAAAAAAAAAAAAAAAACAAACTAAAATACATAGAAATTTGTTGTTTTTCTTCTGTTATGAAATTTAAATAAAGAATTAGAAAAAGTAAAATAAATAATGAAGATAAACACCGCAGACAATACAATAAAATGAATTGGGAAAAAAAAAAAAATGAAAAAATAAAACAGAAAAAAAAGGTTAAAGAAGAAAAACGAACTCTAAAGGCAACTATGTGGCGTTTGCTGCTAATATTAAAGATTTTATTTCAAGAAAAAAAAAGTTATTATTTTTTGGTCCAAAGCAAGTGGTTTTTTCTTCTCTTGATCATCAAACATTTTGTTATTATTATCAAAATAGAACTTTAATTTAAAATTTAGTTTTTTCTAATTTGATAAACAATAAATTAAAAGGAAAAAAATAAAAAAAAAAATTGTTTCTAGATGAAAAACACAAAAAAATGTTTATTTCAGGAATAGAAATTTATATTTGATTTTTAATTGTAAACTTTTATTTTCATTTCAGGGTGGCAATAATGCTGGTCATACCGTTGTTGTTAATGGCAGTGAATTTGATTTTCATTTATTACCAAGTGGTATAATTAATGAAAAATGTACCTCGATTATTGGTGAGAATTTTTATTGCTTTGAACTATATTTACGTTTTATTTATTTATTTTTTTTTTTTTTGTTGTATGTAGAAAATAAGTATTTTTTGGCTTTATTTCTATTAAATTGTTTATTGAAGGCTATTCTGACCTTTTGAACGTTAGTGTCAATATTAGACTGAGGTGTTTTTCACACGGTCAGATAGTTACGTCATTGCTAATAGGTAAAAATCTGATAATATATATATTGCATCATTAATCAAAAGCAATAAGCAAATCATTGATTATCGATTATTTATTGTTATAAATAAAAATGTTTTGAATTACTTTAATATCATATTTCTATAATGTGTGTACTAAGGAGTAAATTATTTACTCGTTTGTAACATTAATAATTAATTGTTTGATAGAAAATAGCAGCATTAATTTTATAAAGGTTCATGATCATATTAATTGCTTTATAAAAATAAAAAAATAATATTTTCATTGGCCATGATTCAATTAACATTTATCCATGTTTGAATAAATTACTTAATTTTTAATTAAAAATATGATTAAAAGTTTTAATTAAACAATTTATGATGCAAAAATAATATTAACGATAATTTTATTTATTTTGCATCATCATTATCTTATACTGCTACTATGTGTGTTAAGAATTTACAAAATTAATTAATACAAATAAGTTAGCTTAAGAAGAAATTAATTGGTTAAAAAGAGGCGAAAAAAAAATAAATAAAAAAAAATTATAAAATTTACATGAAATTTAAATAAATGTTACGTAATTCGGTTTTATTTTGTTTTGTTGATGCTGCTGCTGGGTAATTTATTTTTATTTATTTGCAAAATACAAATAAAAAAAAAAAGAAAGATTTATTACATTATTTATTTATTTATTTATTTTTGCGTACACACACACACGTATTTAAATAATAAAACTTTCTTATCTAAAACAGTTTTGTTTCGCATATAAATTTACTTTTAACATTATTTAACGCCCTATAATAATCAATCATAAATTTATTTTTAAGGCAATATTCAATCAATGAGTAATTAAAAAATCTATTATCGCTTTTTCTTTTGTAAAAGGAAAATAAAAAAAATCTTTTATAACGTTTTCAATATAAAGCAATTTAATTATATTTTTTAACCATTAAAGTGTGATAGATTAATATAGGAAGATTGGATTTTTAATATTTCACTTGATTGCTTCTTGTTAATCGTGAAAAGCTTCTTTTTTTTTTTTTTTGTCAGGTAAAAGTTGATTTGATATTTTTATTGGATTATATTTAATATAATAAATAATTAAATTATTGGTTGAATCAAATCAAAGTACAAAAATGCGTCTTTAGGAAGTTTTTATGTAAATTTTACTAACAAATAGAATTATCCTTCGACATAAGGAAGAGTTGCTTGAAGTTACTGGAAGTAATTTTAATTATTTATTATAGAAATGTTTTCTAATTAATAATTTTTAATTTTTTTTTTATTTAATAAAAATATATTGTACACAGTGTACAGTGTATTTACATGCATTATTTATAACAATAAGCTATTAACTTATAAATCAATAAAAACATTGTCACATGTCTGTAGTAAAGGTAACCAGCGTTTTATTTATTTATTTATTTTTTATTAATTAAATAGATAATAATAAATAATAATAATAATCATTTTATATTAATTACATTGTATTTTCACCTCATTTAATTAAAAATATTTATTGTAAGTTGAATCGTTTTTTATTAAACATTTTTTTTTTTTTTTTTTTGGGAAAATAACAACCTAACCCTACATATTGAAATATTTTACATAAATTTTTAATTTATTACTTAAATAATTTATATTTAATGTTAAAGAAGAACATGAAATTTAATTTATTTAATTTACGTTTTTCTTTTTCAGCACTTTGCAATATTATTATTACATTATTTTTCTACTTAAAAATTAATTATTTTTTTTACATACATTTTGCCAATTTTTTTTATATATTTTAATTGTTGCTAAATTATATAAATACGTAGCATATAGCAGTGATTATTATTTCATAAGCCCCCAGTGATATTTACGTTTTGTTTATTTTAAACAAACAAGTGTTTGCTGTTGTTTGTTTGTTTGTTTTTTCACTTAAGATTATTGTGCCATAAAATATCCCTTACAATATCTGGTCTATTATGATAATTGTTACAGAGACATTTCTAATAAAAAGAGTTGAAAAATGTTTGTAAATAAAATTCAATCACAATTTATTTATTCATATTAAATATTTTTTTTTATTATTTGTCGAGGAAGTTTCTTTAGAAAGTTTACTTTAAAAATAAAACGTTAATTAGACAGTAAATTTTAATTGTTAAATAAAAAATAGAATCACAGCATGACATTGTACATAAATAAAGTTAATAATCTAAGATTATCTTTACTGTTGATATTGTAATTATTGTTGTTGTTTAAAATTAGTACGATGTCAAGGTTTTTATTATTGCCTGCCTGCCTGTGTTGTTATTTTGTCACATTAAATAAAAAGAAAATAACGAAAAATTGTATCATGCTATGCATAACCATTCATCCTAAATAATATTTGTTTTTTAATTTGCTGCATCATCAATTTTATTACATTTTTTTGTGTTAAAAAAAAACTTTTACAACAAAATTTGTCTTTTGTATAATAGTTGTTGATGGGTGGGTGGGTGGTTGTCACGTTGTTCTATAATTTTTTTTTACGTTAAATTTATTTATTTCTTTTATCTTTTGATAATAATGATTTGTTTTTAATTTTTTGATCAATAAAAAAAAAATTGATAGAAAAATTTACATTATTAAATAAAAATTATTTTTATATGTGATGTGTCATACATTTTAAACATTTTTATGATTAATTAAATATTTATTTATAGTTTTTAATAGAAAAAATGTAAAAATTAATTTATTATCTATAAATAATTGTTAATAAAATTAATTTTAAAGAAAAAAAAAAAAGTATAAAGGTGTTAATTTAAATAATTTAATAATTTTTGTCTTTTATATAGAAATGGGTTTTTTTCAATCAGTAAAATTTGATTTAAATGTATATTTTATAGTAATAAATATGTTCAGAAATATTTTATTTAACGAATAAATTTATTTATAATCCTTTTGGGAGATTACATTGGATATTTTTTGGTTGTTTAATTTAAAAATGTTTTTTAATGCTATACACGTCATGCTTTAAATAATATGTATAATAATAATAATAATAATAACTTAATAAAAAATGATAATAAATTGATGTCATCAAAATAAAGAATAAAAAATTATTTCGAAATTAATGGAATTTTTCTTTCATATCGCTACTACAATGGTACAACGTGGTACCCAACTTTTTGTTTTTTAATCTATTTTTTTTTTTTTTCTTTCTAATAGCATTTTGTTGATTTTTTTTTTCTTTTTTTAATTATATTATATTATAAAAATACATTTATTAGTTGTTGATTATTATTTAATAATTACATTTTATTAGGTCAATGTCATTAATTAATAATTAAATAAAAGAAAGAAACTATTAAACGGTTATTAGATATCATTTTAATAATTTAATTTAATTTAAGTTTTTTTTTTTTTTTTTTATGACAATATTTTAGTATAAAATTTATAAAAAAAAAAAAAAACTTAAATATTAATAAAAATGTTTCTCTATTTTGTTTTTGTTTGTTTGTTTTATGTCTTTTTAAATGATTGATAATTTAATTTAATAATTTAAAATGATAAAATAAATATTTATGTATATTATAAACAAGGGAATTTTTTATTTAATTAAATTAAAGACAATTGAAATGTTTTAATTTTCAATATAAATGTCTTATAGAAATGCATTTCCTTTTTAATTATTATTTTTACATTTTTAAATTATAATTTATCTAATAGATGGCATTATTTTGCTAAAATTTTTATTAACATTCTTTTTTTTTTTATTTATTGTGGTTATTATTTATAGGCAATGGTGTGGTAATACATTTACCTGGATTATTTGATGAGTTGAGTAAAAATGAGGCAAAGGGTTTAAGCAGATGGCAGGAACGTTTAGTTGTTTCTGATCGTGCTCATTTAGTATTTGATTTCCATCAAATGGTTGATGGTATGCAAGAAGCTGAAAAGGGTGGTAAATCATTGGGTACCACAAAGAAAGGTATTGGTCCATGTTATTCCAGTAAAGCCACCAGAAATGGTATTCGCGTAAGCGATTTAATAGGCGACTTTAAAGTGTTTGGAGAAAAGTAAGATTGAATTAAACATTTTTTTTTGTATTTAATTTTGAATAATATTTAATTTTTTTATTTTTTAGATTCCAATCTTGTGTGTCACAGTATAAAAGACTGTTTCCAGATATTGAAGTCGATGTTGAGAGTGAACTTGCCAGGTACGAATTTGTTTTATTCTTTTGTTTATTATTTTGAATTAAGAAAATTTAATTATTTAATTTAAATGTAGGTATAATGAGTTTGCTGAACGATTACGTCCACTTGTTAAAGATACAGTATCGTATCTACATTCAGCACTTAAGAATCATCGTTCAATTTTAGTGGAAGGTGCAAATGCAGCTATGTTAGATATTGATTTTGGTACATATCCATATGTAACTAGTAGTAACTGCAGTATTGGTGGTGTGTTGACTGGTTTAGGTTTACCACCACAAACAATTGGAGAAGTTATTGGTGTTGTTAAAGCATATACAACACGTGTTGGCGATGGTCCATTCCCAACCGAATTAAATGACGTAATTAATTGAAATGAATTATAAAAAAAAATAGATTTGTTTTATTAATTGATTGATATAATTTTTTTAGGAGGTTGGCTCATTATTGCAAAAACGTGGAGCTGAAATTGGCGTAACCACAAAACGTGTGCGTCGTTGTGGTTGGTTAGATTTACCATTGTTAAGGTATACCGGCATGGTAAACGGTTATACATCGATTTGTTTAACCAAATTGGATATTCTTGATACATTGGCTGAAATTAAAATTGCTATTAGGTAATATTAAAAAAGAAAAAAAATATATTGATTGATAATAATTTTGTGTTTTTTTTTAAATAGTTATAAATTGAATGGCGAAAGATTAGAACATTTCCCTGGTTCAATATTAGATTTAGCAAATGTTGAGGTTGAATATATAACAGTACCTGGCTGGTTAACAAATACAGAGAATGTTCGAAACTTTAATGAATTACCGAAAAATGCCCAAGACTATGTACATTTTATAGAAAAAGATTTGGAAGTACCTGTTAAATGGATTGGTGTTGGTAAAGGACGTGAATCAATCATTTATTTACCACATTAGCAGTAATTTACTAATTTTAATAAATTACGTCTCGCTTGTTTATTATTATTATTATTATTATTGTTTTTTTTCTCTTTATTTTATTTTGTATTTTATTAAAAAAAAAAAAAAAAAAACAGCATTGTAAAGGGGAAAAGTATTTTTTTTTTTTTGGTTTTCTAATTAAAGAAAAGGGGAAAATTCTATATAAATTTTATATAAATATTTTATTGAAAACAAATCAAAAAAAAAAAAAAATAAATAAAATAAAAATTTATATATTATATAAATATAATAATTATTCAGGAATTAAAATATTGCCTTGATTTTAAATTGTAAAATTGTAATTGTTAGTTGAAAGTAATTTAAAAAAAAAAATTATAAAGCACACAAAAAAAATAAATAAACAAACAAACACACAAAGATAGAAGATTTATGTTTAAAAATTGAAATAAGAAAGAATGATAAGAAAAAATAACAATAATTTAAAACTAGCTCAATATGTTTAATAATTAATATGGCTCTGCTTAATAATAAATAAAAAAAAAAATTCATACAACTTATATAAATAAGAAATAAAAATACAATTCTTTTTTTTCTTTTCTCTTTTAATTTTTTTTTTTATTGTTTTTTAAATCACTTCTTCCTATAATATATACAAACAATACACAAAAAATTTTTATTTTTATTTATATATAATAATAATAATTCCTCTAAATGTGCTTATTTTACAAAAAAAAAAAAAAAATTGCAAAAATATTATATAAATATTAGGTAAAATACGTTACTTAAAAAAAGAAAATTAATTGTGTGTCTAATAATCAATTTAAAGTTTTTTGTTCTTGTTTCTTTTTTTTTGTAAACAAATTATTAAGAAAATAATCGTTAATGAATTGTTTCAATGTGGTTTACTCATTATTGTTATAAATTTTTATTTTTCTTTAAGATTACATTTGGTAAATGCCCGCAAAAAAAATTTTTATTTTTGAAAAAATGTATTTATTACGTTTATTGATTTAAATAAAGTATTTAGACTTGTGACTGGTTTTTATGAAATGATTAAAAGTGTTTAGCTACGTTTATATTCATTTTATAAATCTTGTTTGTTGGAATCCATTACATTGGTTTATGATATAAGAAAACTTTTTGTATATCTTAAATCACTATGAATACGTTCCAGTAAACAAGTTAAAAGTCTAACACCTTGCACGAATTACTTGTTTATAAAAAACGTTTATTAAAATTGATAACAATATAAAATCTTATGAAAGATGATAATTAAATAAAGGCAGGGGCAAGTCGGTATTTTTAATAAAAATTCGTTTTTATTATTAAAAATGTTAATTTTATTTAATTGAAAAAAAAAAAAAAAATAATAATAATAATAATTTGCTTACACATTTTTTAAATAAATATAATTAATAAAAAAAAAAATAAATTAAATTAAAACAACAAAAAAAGTTTAAATGTTAAAAAGAAAATAAAAATTAAGTTAATATGGAAACGTGCATCGATATTTAATCAATTTAACTGTAAATTGTGTACTTAATATTATTTAATAAAAAAAAAAAAAACTTACAAAATACAATTAAAAATAATAATAATAATAAAATACAGAATTAAGCATTTATAAGACAAAAACAGATTTTATTTTATCCAAAATTACATAAATAAAACAATAAAACAAAAATGTTTAAGCAAAATGACAATAGAAAAATAAAATGTATACCAAAGTTGAAATAAAAAAAAAAATAAAAAATAATAATAATAATAAATTGAATTAATTTTTATTATCTGGTCTTTTATTATTCTATATATAATTTAAATATTATAAAATGCTTATTTGTCTCTTTTTAAACAATTAATAAAACAAAAAATAGTTAATAAATTGTGCACAAAATTAACTTAATTAAATAAAGAAAGAATGAAGAAATTTTATTGTAAAAATAAAAACATTTATTAAAAAGATATGATTATTTGGGTTTTTTTTTCTTTTCTTTTTTTCATCATTTGTAGCGATTTATTTAATAAACGGGAATTTGTCATTCATTTGTAATCATTTTAGTACGATAATCTGCATACAGATGAAAATGGTTGAACTTTCTGCAACATCAATGGCGGCTGGCTTGTAGAATCTTGTAGAATATTTAATTTGTATAAATGCTTTTTCGAAGCAGATATATTCACTTTTATATTGGTTTTGGTGACGGGACTGGTTCATGTCGTTCTCTTCTTTCTCTAGCCCGACGATTCTGGAACCAAATTTTTACTCTAGTACTGGCTAAGTTGAGTTTCGTTGCAAGTGTCGTTGCTTGATCAGAACTTAAATAATTTGATATCTTATAAGTATCCTCCATCAGTTGTAATTGTGATGGTGTGAATGGGACACGAGGTAAACGTCCCGGTTGTCTTCTAATCTTTATATTACGATTACATTTTGCTAACTTTGGTGGATGATAACGTGTATAGCGTAACCAATCCAATGCCGGTAAATAATTTTCAACTTCCTCAATATTATCGTTATTGTCGTTATTATAATAATTTTTATTTTCACTTTTATTTATTTTATAATTATCACCGGCATAATTTAATATATGATCAATACTAAAATCACTTGTTTTATTATTATTTTCATTAATATTATTTTGATTATTTATAAATTTATCATTATTTATTGAACACATTTTCTAATTATTTTATTTTATTATAAATTTAATAAGAAAAAAAGAAATAAATAAATAAAAATCTTTGGTAAAAAATCACAGCACACGTTAACTTAGGTTAAGGAAAAAAAAATTTTTTTTCTTCTAATACTTCAGGATATGATGTCTAGAATAAATATGATTTAAGTTTGCAGATACGATTCGTATTTATACAGAAAATGAAAAAAGGAGGATCCTTATTTAAAAATTAAAAGTACCAATAGGATTTTTTTGTAGATTTGGTTACCAGAAAAAACAATAAAATCAGGTATAAGATCAGTTCGCATTGTATTGCATTGATGAATGATTATTTTAGGGGCGGTACACTTTTTATTACCCTAGGTTTAATTTTAACAAAATTAAAAGAAAAATTAAACTACTTACCCTAGGAAACTGGAAAGTTAATAAATAAATAACAGAAACAAAAAAGGGAAACAAATATTTAATAATTTAAAATAAAAAAAAAAAAATCCGGAGATAATATCAATTACAATATTTCTGTTATTTTTACCATATTAGTCATTTTTGCGTATTTGATATAAAATGTAAACAAATCTGAAGAGGTTAAGTAAACAAAAAAAATTCTATGATCCTTATCAATTATGTTTATTCATTAATTTAAGTACATTGTAATTGAATTTCATTGATTTCTTCTATTAATGTTAAATTCATTTTTTAATTACATAACTGGATAGTAGCTGCATTTATACTGCCCCGAGATATTATGAAAAATATCGGATTAATTTGTATTAAAATGTGTTAATGTAAAAAGCACATGGAGTATCGGGAACATCACCTGTAAATTAAGCATTCGTTATCATAAATTTCTAAAAGCATCTCGTACGAACTGTATTCAGGAATTAATTAAGGTTACTAGCTAGGATTTAGTAGAAAAATATTTCTTATCTATAATTCTTCGTAGTTCTACCAAAACCAAACCGCCAAAAATGTATAAAACGTTAAACATTCCAGATACTTTTATACCATCATTAAATTAAAATTCACCACAGTATGTTAAATTTTTATCCAATTAAAAATGTTCATGCAAAAAAAAAATTAACGATAATTATGTTTCGCTTAATAATAAAATTACATTAAAAATCTAAATAATAATAGAACAACAATATAACTATTGTTAGAAGGGGCGATATTTATTAAAATAAATTTATAAACAACAATAAACCATATCATATTTCAATAAATAAATAAACAAACCAGAATAAAAAAAAAATATTAATAACGTTTTGCCGACAACAAATTAATTGATATTTAAATGTATCTGATGATAATCGATCGTATATTTCCTGTTTTTACCATACACGCTGTTTTAGTTTTAGTAAATTGAAGAAAAATAACCTTAAAAACAAGATGTCGGAAGTTTTGCTTCGGGTAAAAAAAAAATAAAAAACCACACGGATTCGTTTATCGGCTTGTTATCTAAATGTTTGTTCTTTTTTTTTTTGTTCAAATAATAACTAATTTGTCAGTTTAATAAAGTTGAAATAATTTAATTTCTATTATCTCCTCTGATTCTAAATGTTTTTTATTGTTTAATAATTTACTTTTTTATTCAAAGAGGCTAATGGAAAATTGATACATTCACAGCAGGAGTTTTTATTTCACGGTGTTTTCTGTGTATTTTTGGTTTTGTTATCCTTCCTTATTTTGCCAACAAGGATTGTTTGTGATACATCATAACAATGTTAATAATGGTTAAAGTATTTTTCTTATTATTATTATAATTTTTTTTTTTTTTGTATAGGATGAGAAGATTATCCGGAAGCCGATTTACTTTTAATTTTTTATTAAATGAACAATCATATTGCATTATTTTATATTTCTATTAAAAATTAAAAAGAAAGAAACATTTTGTTTTTTTTTTTCAGTAAAGTAAGTTTGTGGCAAACATCTTTCTGGTTATTAATCTTTTAAAAATAGCCGCAAAAAGGAACAGTTCTTGGTGCTAATACAACAAACGTACCATCACGCTGATTCTGATTCTTTTTCTTTTATAAGTTTTTGTTTTTTAAGTCCTTAATCTCTAAATCTTTATATATTGCGGCTACCTTTTGGTAATCTACACGATTTTTTGCACAAATTTTGTTTTAAATTTTATGAAAATTTCTGAAATTTTGAGTGGTCTTTGCTCGCGACGTATATTTGTTTCGGCCAAACTCGTAGAACAAAGTCGATTCAGTACCGTTTAAAGAATAATTGTGATAAAATTAAAAAATAATTAAATTTTCGCTGAAAATTTGAAGTAAATTCTTGATGAAGAAAAATTTGACATTGTTTTACGAGTTTGACCGTAAAAAAATTATTTTTCGTGTTAGATTCATAATAAAAATAGTTTCTAACGTGGTGCTGCCTAGTTTGTTTTATTTCTCAATGAAATGATACAAAAATTTTATCAAATTCAACGGAAATAACCACAATACCAAATAACCCACTCTGTGTAATTAGTTGAATGCCATAGAGATTAATTTACTTAGTTACAGCATTTCTAGGAAAACGAAATTTTTATCGGAAATTACTTCATAATAATGAAAAAACGATGAAAGGATATTAATTCTTCCTTTTTTTTTTATTTTTTTTTTTTTGCTAGCGGCATATGACATACATATCGATTTAACCAAAAGAAAAATGTAATAAAAACAAAAAATTAAACAATAAATATATAACGTAAGTAAGTCCCGTGCCACTTTAGTTATTAAAAATTATCATTTATTGTGTGTCCTTAAATAATAATAATAAAAAAAAAATATATAAAAAAAACCCAGAAGTAAAAATAAATATTTTCAGACTTTTTACTTGTTTACCTTTTTAAAGCTTGAGGTTTTATTGTAGCCTCTTGTTGCTATTCATGTTATTGTTGATTGTTTTGAAAACAAGGGATTACCGGGTTATTATCTTCAGATATTTTTGTTTTTTACAACAATAATAAATAGTTCACTCCTTCTAATTTATTTAATGCTGTACCGATTTTATTATTTTGAAAGTTATTGAAGCTTCAAAGAGGATTTTGTTCTTAGTTTTAATTTTCATTTTGTGTTTTTTTTTCTAAGATTTGGTTTTTCCTTTTAGTTGACTTAACTAGTAAGTTGAGAGTGTGCCGCTTTGCAATTATGTTTCTTTAACAATTTAAATTATAGCAGCAACATTTGTTGAAAAAAAAAAAAACTATCTAAAACACAAGTAGCCCCACTTCAGTTAACTAAACCATAACTTATTTATTAATTGTTGCTTTTTTAGAGTATTAATTAATTAAAAATGATTTGATTAAGTAAAAATTTATGTTTTGTTATTAAATAAATAATTTTTATTTTTGTAAAAACCATTTAAACGATTTTTATTGCAAAATTCATCAATTTTGAATTATATATAAAAAAAAAATAAAAATTTTTAAGTATCGTAATATCAGCAGTTTTCATCTTTTAACAAACAAAAAAAAATGTAAATGATGACATTTTTATTACATTCAAGATATTAATAGATTATCTAGTAAAGCTTTAACTCAATTATAAGACTATAAAAACGTTAAATAAATTCACTCAGCATATATATTCTCATTGTGTCGAGAATTGTCGAAATCATTACGTACTTATTATCTAAAAATTTTCATAAGTTTTTCTGAAGTGGCGATTCTCATTACAATTATTTATACAACAAAATCACCAAGCATTACTACTAACAAAGATGATTTTTTTATTTAAGATTTTTATCAATTTGTTTACTTTATTTGGTTAGCCGCAAATAATTTTTGTACTTTTTTTGTTTGTGTAAATATTTTGTTACAATTTTTTTTTTTTTTTTTTTTGTCAAATGTTACCCTGAATTATATATGCGGAAGCTTTAAGGGTTGTTTTTATCTTTTTCTATTCTATATCCTACTGCTGTTTTATTGTTTAACTAAATAAACGTTTGTTTTGTGATTTAATCAGTTAGAATTATTGTGGTGATTTTTATCTGAACAATTTTAGGCTTTTTTTTTTACTGGATATGAGACGCATTATTTAATGGAATATAAATATTGTCGGTCGTTTATTAATATTTTATTTATTTCTTATATTAAGCAAAGTGGGTTGGCTTTAAAATATTTAAAGGGTGGTTACTTCTTCTACTTTAAATTTTAAAAATGAATTGAAACATTTTTTTTTTTTAATCTGTCATGAAAAAACAGTGAAAGTTTATTAGATTATTGGGAAAAACACACTTAACGGACCGAATAAATTACAAATTAAGGAAAACAATAAAAACATCGAGTACAAAATGTACTGTAATTAAGGAATTAATTAACGAGGTTTGCCTGTAGTTTAATTTGTAAAAATCCTTTCTGTGTACTTTCCCAAATATAAACCGGTTACCGGTTATAAAATATTATAAATAATAAAAAATCATTATTTCTCTAATTTTTTATTTACTAACAATGTGTACATATATTTTGTCATGTCCTTGATTAAATATTTAATGAATGTATGCTTGTTACCGAATGCCACAAAATATACCAACAGTAATATTCTTCTAGTATTATTAAAATAATGTTTGAACTTAAACTTTAATTAGGCAGTCATTTTTTTTTTTAATTAAACGAAAGTACATTTGAAACTGGTTTTTATGTTTGTTTCGCACCTACCTTTAAACCTACTTTAAGCATTGTTTTTAAACCAACATTACGGTGCAATATTTTTCGTTTTTTTTTTTTTTTTCATTATCAAAATTTGATAAAAAGTGAGTAATATTGTTATAGATGAATAAAAAAATAAAAACTCTTAAAAAGTTTTATTAAATGAATGTCAAGAGTACTTGCATGAGGTCAAAATTACAACGAAAATATAAAATGAAATTTCTCTTTAAAAAAAATTTCGTTGTATAAACATAAACCACGTATAAGGTGTTTCATTCGATTTTTAAAATACAAAAAAAAAAATTATTAAATTAAATTTTATTTATTATTTATTTATTTATTATTAAATTTTTTTTTTTGTTATTAAAGTGCTTTTACGTATCACCATGTTAATTAACAACAAACATATTTCTGTTTTTTTTTTTTTGTTTTGTGTGATTAGAGGTTTTTGAAATAAAAATTGCCACATAAATAAAAACAGAAAATTTTTACAATTATTATTAATATTTATTATTATATTTTCTCTCTAATGTTTACTTTTTAACTTCCATGCCATACAATTTGGAGTTTCATTTGAATACACAAAAAAAAAAACGTATTCTCAGTTGTTATTGCACAGTTGAGTTAAATAGTTGTGTTTTTTATTTTTGATTGTTTGGTATTTCATTCGTTTTAAAGATAAAGAAAAATAATGTCTTGTAAAATTGAATTGCTCTTTAATAATGGTTTAAAAATGCCTGCATTGGGTCTTGGTACATGGCGAGTAAGTTTTCAACGAATTATATTAAAATCTTCAAGATTTCATTGGTTTTTTTTTATTATTTATTTAAAGGCACCTGATGATGAAGTTCGTGCGGCAATAGAGAATGCTTTAGAAGCTGGTTATCGTCATATTGATACGGCGCCTGTTTATTTAAATGAAAAGACTATTGGTTCAGTGCTTAAAATGTGGTTAGATTCTGGTAAAACAAAACGAGAAGAAATATTTATTTGTACAAAGTTACCACCACCAGGTAAATGTCGTTTGTTTTTTAATTTTTGTTAAGTTAAATGAGCTTTTTTAATTTTTTTCTTTTTGCTTTGACCTTAATGATAAATTGATTGATTATTTATTTATTTTTTTTTTTTTGATTTTGTAGTCTACGAATTAAAGAAAACTTTCACACTTTTTTCATTACACTCAGTTGAATTTGTTGCGAAATTTCTTTACTGTTAAAAGATTTGTTTAAGTAAAACTTTTCTTTAATTTTTTTTTCTGTTAAATTTTTACTTTAGGATGTCGCCCAGATTCAGTTGAAAAATATTTACGTAACTCATTAAAAGATTTACAATTAGATTATGTTGATTTATATTTGATTCATACACCGTTTACATTACCGGAATCAAATGATGGGTCACTCTTACATAATGATAATGGTGAGCTTCTTTTGGAAACAACAACGAATCATGTTGAAATATGGAAGGTAATTCAACCTGAATAATTTCTTATCGTAATTCATTATTTGATATTTTTTCTGCTTTTTATTTTTATTTGTTTGAAAGAAAATGGAAGAAATGGTTAATCTTGGATTAACAAAAAGTATCGGCTTATCAAATTTTAATAAAACACAAATACAAAGAATATTAGATAATTGCTGTATAAAACCAGTTAATTTACAAATTGAGTTGCATGTATATTTGCAACAACATGATTTAGTTGATTTTTGTAAAAAGAATAATATTGTTGTAACTGCATACTCACCACTCGGATCTAAAGGGATTGAAGTGTTAATTAAAAGTGCAGGCATTGAGTAAGTTTTTATTTTATTTATTAATATAAAATCAATAAACTATTAATAAGCGATCGTAATCTAAAATATTAAAAACAAAAAAAATATCTCCAAAGAGTATTTAAATTATTTATTTTTTTCAATTTTCTTTATTATTAAATTAAATTTTCAAAGTAATTTATAAATATAAAAAGCAGTACATTTTTAAACATATTATTATAAAACAACATGCATTTTAAGCATCTAATTAAAGCTTATCTGTTATTAATTTAAATTTTTATTTTTTTTTTTTTAATTTTCTAGTCGTATTATTCCTGATTTAATGGAAAATCCATTAATTATCGAATTAGGTTATAAATATGATAAAACACCAGCACAAATTTTATTACGATATATTATCGAACGTGGAATAGCGGCGATCCCTAAAAGTACACATTCAAGACGATTAAATGATAATATAAATATATTTAATTTTAAATTAACTGAAAATGATTTAAATGATATCAATAAATTGGATTCTAATATACGTGTTTGTGATTTTTCATTTTTTAAAGGGTGAGTAAACATTTTAATTTTATTTTATTATATAACATTTAAACAGTAGATTAGGGTTAGTAGTTAAGGGGATAGAGATTAGGTAGGTATAAAGAAAATTTACGGCAACAAATATTTACAAAAGAAAAAAAAAATGATCGAAGACACACTTAACTGGTATAATAGTATAACAAAAAAGAAAAACAAATTTTCTCAGCAAAACACTATAAAAAAAGGAAAATATATCCTTTATCAACAATTTTTCATCCATTAACACATTTTTATTATTCGGCTTTAACTACCCAATAACACAGAAAAGTATTTCTTGAGTTATGATCACGCAAATTTTCCGACATTTTCAAGAATAAAAATCCAGATCTTAGAATGTCCGTAACTCGAAAAATAAATTTTTTTCAACTAAACACGTAGAACAAAGTCGATTTCTAATATCCCAAACAATATTCCTGCAAAGTTTCAGCTCATTTTGAATTAATTTTTTTCTCGCAGAAAATTGAAAAAAATGCTGATGGTTTGTATGCATTTTTTTCAGAATTACGGTGAAAAAAAAATTAATTCAAAATGAACTGAAACTTTGCAGGCATACTCTTTAGGGCGTCAGAAATCAACTTTGTTCTACGGGTTTACCCGAAAAAAATTTATTTCTTGTGCTATGATCACGCAAATTTTCCGACATTTTTAAAGATTAAAATCCAGATCTTAGAATGTCCGTAACTCGAAAAATAAATTTTTTTCAACTAAACACGTAGAACAAAGTCGATTTCTAATATCCCAAACAATATTCCTGCAAAGTTTCAGCTCATTTTGAATTAATTTTTTTCTCGCAGAAAATTGAAAAAAATGCTGATGGTTTGTATGCATTTTTTTCAGAATTACGGTGAAAAAAAAATTAATTCAAAATGAACTGAAACTTTGCAGGCATACTCTTTAGGGCGTCAGAAATCAACTTTGTTCTACGGGTTTACCCGAAAAAAATTTATTTCTTGTGCTATGATCACGCAAATTTTCCGACATTTTTAAAGATTAAAATCCAGATCTTAGAATGTCCGTAACTCGAAAAATAAATTTTTTTCAACTAAACACGTAGAACAAAGTCGATTTCTAATGTCACAAACAATATTCCTGCAAAGTTTCGGCTCATTTTGGATTGAAACTTTGCAGGAATAAATTTATAAACAGTTTCCTAGTGAAAAACATATTAGTCAAGACACACAATTAATAATAGAAATGAAATAAAAAAAAAATAATAATTGAAAAATAAAATTTTATTTATACATTATTAACATAATTTTATGTTAGTTTTTGTTAATATTTAAATTTATGTATAATAAATAAATTCTAATTGTATATAAATTATAAAACTAAAAGCATACAAAGAAAATATAAAATAATCCCTTTTACATATTTATTTATAACTTTTAATTATTTATCACCTGTAGCAAATACTTAAACCATTTTTAATTATCATTAAAAAAAAAAGAAAAAAACATTTTTATAAAACTGAAAATTAATTAATTAACATTTTAATCTATAACAAACTATGGAAAATGAATTTTCAAAATTCTAATCATGGTTTTTTTTTTTTTTGTGTTTTTATTTTTTACATACCTTAAATAAATTCTTTGTATTTAATTAAAAAATATAAAATTATAGAAAAGTTTATTAAACGTTTTACGTTTGCACTTTTTTGTTAAAGAAATTCTTAAATAAAAAAAAAAAAAGAAAAAAAAAAAAAAAAGAATAAAAATAATAATTAATTTTCAGTGATTTTTGTGTGAATATTTTTTTTTTTTGTTTTGTTTATTTTCGTTAATAAATTAATTAAATGATTTTATTATTTTTTTTCTCTATTTTAGAGTCAATAAACATCCAGAATTTCCATTTTAAATGATTGCTACATATTATTATATGAATGAGTACGATGATTAAAAAAAAAAAAAAATAGTACAGTAGAACCAGAGTTGTTTAAGGCAAGCGTATTTCTTAATATAATAATTCGGAAAACTTAATATTATTTTATAAACTAAACTATTGGATTTAGGCTTGTTTATTAAAATGTATTTTATGCACTAGCACTAGATTTAATTTTACACTTTTAGATCTGTAATTCATATCATATGTTTTTAAACAAACGTGGAGTATTTATATTACAATTTTATTGTCATGTTTTTTAATCCCAATATAATGCTATCTTATATACAAAAGTCTACTGTAACATTTTCTTTTAACACCTTTTCTGACTACAATTTTATTTTATATCTTAATCCATTTTAATTTAATTTTGTTTATATATATTTTATTACAATGATAAACATTTATATTAAATACTGGACACAATTGATAAATAAAATGAGGGAATACAAATAGTTAATTTAATTTTAAATAATGAAATTTAATTACAATTTTTTTTTGTGAATGTAGAAAAATAGAAATTAGGTTAAATAAAAGGAATAAAAAAATATAAAATAAAACCTTACACACCTTATGTTAATTTAAAAAAAAATTAAAATATGTATATGCTAAGAACTTATTTAATATAAATTCTGTTTTAAGTTCTATTAATAAATGCTTTTAAATAAATAATAAAATAACTTATTTGTTCGTTTTTAATGTGTTAATTTTTTTTTTTTTTTAAGTAAATACATCGATACATAATAATATTCAAGAATAACTTTACTTACGTTGGACGTGTTTCCTCATTAAGCCTTGATCTGTAATTTAATTTAAAACAAGTTTTATAATAGGTAAATTGAAAGGTTTTTGCAAATCCATTTGGAATCTAACTATAATTAATAGAATAAAAAATGTATTTTCCTACAAACCTAATATCTGGTGTAATTGGAGATTCCTTTAACGCAGATAATGTTAATTTTGTTATAACAACAAGTAGACACAATAAAAGTGGTCCAATAATAGCACCTTCCAAACCTAACCAATATAAACCTCCAGCAATTGATAAGCCAGTTAAGTATGGATGGCCACCTCTAAATAAGAGAATAGAAAATATTTAAAAAAAACTCATTAATTTTGGGTACTCCGAATTACCCTTTAATTTCTGCATGAATTGATGGATCAACAAAGCTCGATGGTATTATAAAATGAATTAACATTAGCAAAACGCCAAAATAAAAACGATCTTGTGAAAGCCATAAATCTAAAAAGGCTGGTATAGCGCACCAATATGTGCCTAAAAATGGTGCTGCAGCAAATATAGATGCCACAACCGCTGGTATAAAAGCAATATGTGCACCAAAAACAGTGTGCGTTAACCATGTGAATAAACCATTGAATAACGCTAATTTGCATGTTGCAATAATGACATCAGAAATTGATGTTTCTAAGGCTTCGGCTAATTTAGTACCCCATGAAAATCCAACAGAACTGGTTACCGCCATTGGACCATATCTTTCCTGACTACTTGACAGTAAATAAAAAAGGGCAGTGAAAAATATTATCTGTAAGAAGAAATTTAGAATCAATTACAGTTTTTGAGAAGCGAAAACAAAGAATAAAATACTTACAGTGTTCACCAGAAAACTAATAACAGCATAGCCGCCACCAAATAATACAGATAATATTGTTCCAACAACCGATGCTAATAAATATATATTTTTTCTGACAATCAACCATACCGAGTCAGCCACTTCCATTAACATACCAAGGTTACTTTTAGCCCAACCAATTATACCTTTTTTAGCGTGCGCTATAAATTCTGTAATTTTTTATAAATCCGGATTATAATTGTTACATGTTAAAAACTAAACTATTAAAATATACCATCATTATTTTGCAGTTCTTCCAATGTACCCATGAAAACATCAGATGTTACCCTTGGCCCAATAATATTATCATTACTTCTATCAATCCAACTTTGTATTAAACGATCCCATGCAGTTAATATTTGCTCTTTTAATTTTTTGGCCTGTTTTGAGTCGGTGTCTTTTAATAAATCATCCATATAAGTATCAATACTTTGTCGTCCATATGTATAAGCGTTATCAAATACGTTAGCCAACGATGTTTGGAAATCTAAAAAAAAAGTTAAGAAAATTAAAGTAAAGTCAAAAATCCACAAACAGTTTATTAAATCTTTACCAATATTTATTCCCATTAAATCTGGTTTATCAGATAGAGTACGATTCACTAAATCACTGCTTAATTCGGCAATAGCTAAACCCTCTGAATAAATTTGTATTGAAGCAAATATACCGACAAAAACAACACCAAATATAAGTAAAATCATCATTAAAATTGATGAAACTAAGTCTACAGATGATTTTAATTTATCTAATATTGTCACATGAATTATTTTATTATTATGCAAAATACCAGGAAGACCTAATGGTAATACAGCTGTGTGGCGTTCTATTGCCCATGTCTAATAATAATAAAAAAAATAATAATAAAAACAAAGAAAGTAATAAAACTTTTTTTTTCTTAATTAAATTATTAATTACCGTGACTTTGTTTGAAAATTTATTCCACACATCAACTAAAAATATTTTTATACCAAATATATCAAATAATTTATTAAGAAAATAAATTATAATCGGTATAAAGGCAAAGAATAACAACCAGGTATGACGCCACAATAGATTAATACCGCATGCATAAAATAATAGACGAAAATATATAGAACTTTCCATATTATCATCATTTTCAGAGTTTCCTTCATCATTTAATTTTGGCTCAGGCACATTTAATTGTAATTTTTTCCTTTCTAGCGGTTGTGTCTCATGTTCTGAAGACTCTCTCATTATAATCGCGTCATTATTTTTTTTATCGGGTTTTAATAATTTATCAAATGTTTGTACATCCAGAAGACTTTGTAAATATTGGAAGAAATTTTTGCTAACGTCCTTTGATTGGTTATTGCAAAATATTCCTACTGCTGTATAAATTGCGATACCCAGAAACGCTGGCACTTGTAAAGCACCCAAAAAACTACAACAATACGCTAATAAAACTATCCACAAGGTTTGCCCAATTGACATGAATAAAAATGAATTTTCTGGTTTCCAAAGAATATACACTGTCGTCAGATATAACACAATTATTATTAATATCTATAAATAGAAATGTATAGTTGTTTGTTAATTTGATAAGATTAAAATGCCGCAAAGGCTATATTACTTACAATACTACTATTAAGTGAGCTTAAGGCTGTTGTGAAATTTGTATGTCCCCATACAATAGTTCGCCACAATAAACATAAAAATTCTTTTGGCGCATACATTGTTATTAAACGTAACGAAATAAAACCACCAACGCCCCATAATATTATTTGTAAATGACCGTATAACCAATTGGCTAAATAATTACCAAGATTATTCAATACTTTGAATGGGGATATCGTTATTCCAATCACTAAATTTGTATCGTTGTTCTCAATGGTTTCGAACCAAGAGTACAAACTATATGAAATTTTCCGTTTGAATGGGAACAGAACTGCACCAATTAAAAATGACCATACTAGAGGTTTAAAGAACGGACCAAGGACAATTACAACAGCCAGTACAGTAATTACCGTACCAATAACAAATACATTGTACAACGCATTTTTCAAGGGTCTGTCATTTCCACTGGATAAATTCTTTAAATTGTACCAAATACTATATAGGCCTTCGTTGGACTTTTTAAAACCTGGACTCGTTCTTGATGACATGTTGATCATTATTTTTAATAATGCTTTCTTTTTTTTTTTTATTTTAATTTTCTACAAACTTTTTAAATGTAACAAATATTTAAATTCATTTTTGAATCTAAATCACTTAGCACATATTAAAAAAAAATTAAAAAATAAACTGTGCAATATAGATTGTAGAGAATTTTTATTGCATGGGTGTGATCCGCTATCCGCGTTGCAGATACAGACACAGCATTGACAGTACAAACGATACCGAATAATATAAATATAAAACTCTACTATATTTAATTAATTTAATAATAAATGGGGAGCATTAAGTGGGGAAGAAATGTCAAAACATTAAAATACTAAACAAAATTCACTAATACGTATTGTATGGATGTAGGAATGAGACAAAACATTATTTTGGTTTATTTATATCGATGACAGTTTGGTTTGAATATAAATTTTATATATTTACGTCATTTTTAATATACAAAAAATCTGGGCAGAATAAATTAAAATAAATCTATATTAAAAAAGAAATTAATTAATATTATTCAATAAAATTTTTAATTTAATATATATATTTTTTGGCAACAAATCTATTCTTTTAAACTTTAACAGTGTACACATAATAATTATAGCCAACTTCACACTATGCTAAAATTACGCCTGTCAATGATTTCAAATGTTTACAGCTTGTTTATAATTACATTAACCGTCAATTTAATATAAATAATTAAAAATGGGTATTTTGTTTATTAAATATAGCTTTCTATTTAACAATAATTAATTATATATTTTCATTCAAGACAAACCACCAAGCTCTACAGATTATAATACAGGAGAATTACAAAACGATGTTATATTCCTAAGACAAGAAGTTCCTAAAAAATATTCAAAATACTTGAAAAAAGAAGCTGAAATATTAGTTAATAATTTGGTAAAGACAAAAATAAGACAAGTTTTTTTTTTATACAAATTTATTTGAATTACTTTTTTAATTTAGTTAAAAGCTGAATTCACAATACCAATTAATAATGATGGTAAAATAAATGATATAGATACTTCATTTCTAAAATGCATAAGGAATAATGTTGAATTTCCGGTAATAGTTAATGAAAAATTTGAATATCATATTTGTTAATTTATTCTATTATTTTCAATAAATATTTCAGATTGATATAAATAATTCAGCAACCAATCTGTTAAAAGGAATTGACAACTTATGATGCACGAATTGTTGCTGTGTGCTTTTTGCTTAATACTTTATAAATAATTTCAATACACGCCAGATTTGGTAATGTGTTCTAAAATGTAAATTAAATATATTTTATGTAAAATTTAATTATATTTATATTTTTTACTTCAAATAATAATACGATTGGTTTCTCATCATATAAAGTCCCTCTTGTATTTATAACTAACATATTTATTACTTTTAACTAGAAATAAAATAAATTTAATCAAAAAAAAAATTGTTTTAGTTTTCAAGAAAATTAAAATAGAAAACTGTTGTCAACAAGCATAAGGATTATTTTTTTTTATTTTCTATAGCTTTGTCAGTACAAATATTCATTTCATATTTACATTTGCAATAGTTTCATTAATTACTATTTCATGTATATACACAATTGGTATTAAATAATTGGTGATTCTATTCATAAAATAATTTGTGGTTTTTTGCAATCCAAAATCTTCGATCAACAAAATTTTTTCTAAAAGAGAAATACAAAAATGTTTTTAAATCATCAAATGATGCTGTTTGGAATATTATTAAACAAAAAAAAAAAATAATAGTTTACCTGATCGTACTAATATAAATAATTTATAAATAAAATAAATTGTTAAAGTCACAACAATTTGATTTACATATAGAAAAATATAATATTTCTGTAAGAATAAATAAATAAAAATTGAAATAAAAATTAAAAAATAATATTCAATTTTTTCTCGATCATAATTGATATTCTCAATTGAAATTCCAACAGTTTTATCATCTTTATCAATAATCGTCATAGTCAATTTTTTTCCATTTATATTACATTGTGTTGTTTTAATTTCATACATTTTTAATCTTTATTTTAATTTAAATTACGTGAATTGTTTATTCTTCGGCGTGTACGTAGTTTCTGGTATATTTTTTGATTTTATAAAAGAATTCTTATTTTAACCTTAATATATAAATTAATTAAATAAACAATTAGTTATTTATCTTAATCTTCAATTCCTATGATAAGATTATTAATTAATATAGAATTAAAATAAAAGGAAAAATATATAATTTTTATAAAATAAATATTGATAATATATGTGTGTAATCAAAATATAGAGAGAAAATTACTTTTTTTTTCTCAGTATATATACATAGTAAAACAAAATTTAAACAACCTTGACTATTCTCTTTTGTGTTTTATAAGATATTTACTTTTATTTTAAAGTGTTGGCATCCCTGAGTTACTTCTAGTACGCTATAAATTCGTCATAAATTATTAATGAAAATTAGAAAGTTTGGTTATATGTTGAAGATTTGTATTTAACTTAACGATTCAAAATAGTCAAAATATAAAATAGTCTATTTCTATTATTTATAATATGTAATTAAATAACAATATTTTAGGATCGTTAATATTATTTTTTTTTTGATTAAGTTGTCTATTATTATTTACTACCAAAATAAAGAAAAAAAAACAGTTCTTGTACAATTTTGTTCTTGTGAAAATCAGAGAATAGTATTTTAGTTATATTACGACAACAGCGACACTGCCAAAGCTTCGCGTTGTTATAAATTTTCAATATGGCGTTGATAATGTTGTGACCATTTTCTATGTACGTCAATAACGTTTTTTTCTTCTAATTAAAGAAAAAAAAAACGAAAAACAATTAACAAAATAACATTAAAAATATTTGAAGATATTTTACTTTTATTTTTCTTCTGTTCATTTATTATTTTTCGTTGAAAAAATAATTAATAAATAAAAACTAAATAGTGTGTAAAACATAAATTTCTTATAAAATAAAATTAGTATTAAGGTTTTTTTTTTTTTTTTTTTTATTACATATTTTTCTATATAATTTTGGTTAATTCCCTGTGATCGTTTAATTAAAGTAAATAAATATTGTGTTGGAAAAATTAATATAAAAAAGTGAACGCCGAGGACGAAGAGAGTGAGATTATTCACTAGTTATTTCTCGTTTTTTTTTTGTTTTTATTATTATTTATTTATTTATATATTTTTTTGCAAATAAATTTTTACAGCGAAATTTATAGCAAAAAATATTTAAATAAACTCATTTCTTTGCAATTAATAAGAAAAAAAATATGAGGTACGTATTTTTCTTCTGTTTTTTGTTTTTTTTTTTTTTCTGTTTAAGATAACAAATTTTTTTACTTCTGTAATTATTTTTTCTTTTTATTAATTTGTGTTTGATTCATTCATGTTGCAATTAAAGCTCTCTCTCTCTCTTTTTTTCTCTCCTTTTATTATAATTTTATTTTGTGCTTCACAAACTCTCCATACATTAATGACTTTTTTTTGTCTTTTATTTCTCTCGGACTAAAGTTTGTATTTGAAAAGTGTATTTTTTATCTCAACAAATGGCACTCAATCTTAACAAAATAGTCACGCATGCCGCTCTCTGAATGCGTCCCAGCCCCAGAGTATACAGTAGATTTTTTTTTGACCATTGCCAATTTTTTTTTAATTTGTTTTTTTGTTTGATTGATAACCTTTAATTGTTTTTATTTTATTATTTGTATATATTTGTTTAAATCAAAATTTATTTACTTTATTATTTTTGTTTTAACGAAATATGTTGCAATAACAAATTATTATATTAAAAAATAAAAATGTTGTTTAGTTTTATTTTTCATCAGAGAAAGTAAAGCAAAATTAACCTTAATTTTTGTCTATTTTTTGTTTTTATCAGTTCTATGTTATTGTTTTGAAATATATTTTGTTTTTTGCTTCTGATAATTTATTGTCTAATTTATTAATATATTTTATTAATTTCATTTTCAGATAATGTTTGGATAAATATTTAATAAGAGAATTAAACAAATTTCATATTAATTATAAATATGCTAGTTTTGGATATGGATATATTATTATTATTATTATTTATTGTGTAATTAAGAATTGTATTAAATTTCTTAAATTAATACAACATATTTCTATATATTTCTAAATAATATATATTTATTTATTTAAATTAAAATAAAATAATAATAATAAAAATAAAAGTAACTAAAAGTAAAGAAAACAAAAATTTTAAATTTAATTAAACAATTACTAAGAAGAAAAATAATATTAAAATTAAAAAAGAAAAACACAACCATGACTACAGACACAAGAAGAAGGGTAAAATTATATGCTCTTAATGCTGATAGACAATGGGATGATAGAGGAACAGGACATGTTGCTTCAAATTATGTAGATCGCCTAAAAGGTATAAAATATACCACAGCGTTTTTTTTAAATATTAATTTTACTTGCTATATT
This sequence comes from Ptychoptera albimana, assembly GCA_961205885.1. Classification (NCBI taxonomy): domain Eukaryota; kingdom Metazoa; phylum Arthropoda; class Insecta; order Diptera; family Ptychopteridae; genus Ptychoptera; species Ptychoptera albimana. The sequence continues at coordinate 18,484,816 of OY540805.1, read as the reverse complement.
ATAAAGTTATTTAATTAATATTTTTATTTAAAGGTATTTCATTAATTGTTAGAGCAGAATCAGATGGTTCTTTACTATTAGAAAGTAAAATACAACCAGATACTGCATATCAAAAACAACAAGATACATTAATTGTATGGTCAGAAGGTGATAATTTTGATTTGGCACTTAGTTTTCAAGAGAAAGCAGGATGTGATGAAATATGGGAGAAAATATGTCAGGTATATAATTTATTTTATTAATAAATAAGAAATTAAATTAAATCTAATCGTATATATTGTTATAAAGGTTCAAGGTAAAGACCCGTCCGTTGAAATAACACAAGATATTGTTGAAGAATCGGAAGATGAACGATTTGATGAAATGTCAGATTCGGCACCACCTATTGAATTACCACCTTGTGAATTAGCACGTTTAGAAGATATATCTGAAGTAATTGCCGGCGGTTTAATATCACCTTTGCGAAAAGAGAAACTAGCAATTGCCATTGAAACAGATAATTATATAAAAAAGTTATTATATATATTTAATATGTGCGAGGATATGGATCATACTGAAGGACTTACACATCTATTTGAAATATTTAAGAATATATTTTTATTAAACAAAAATGCTCTATTCGAAATAATGTTTGCTGAAGATACAATATTTGATGTAGTTGGGTGTTTAGAATATGATCCCGCGCAACCTCAACCAAGAAAACATCGACAATATTTAGAAAAATTGGCTAAATTTCGAGAAGCAATTCCGATTAAAAATAAAGAATTATTAGCGAAGATTCATCAAACATATAGAGTACAATATATACAAGATATTGTACTTCCAACACCTTCGGTATTTGAAGAAAACATGTTAAATACATTATCTAGTTTTATATTTTTTAATAAAGTTGAAATAGTAACATTATTACAAGAGGATGAAAAATATTTAATTGAATTATTTTCAAAATTAACTGATTCGTCAACGACGGATTCAAAGAGACGTGATCTTGTATTATTTTTAAAAGAATTTTGTAGCTTTGCGCAAAATTTACAACCACCTGGTAAAGATACATTTTATAAAACATTAACAACGTTAGGTGTATTACCAGCATTGGAAATAACATTAGCAATGAAAGATCAAAAAACAAAATCATCTTCTATTGATATACTAACAGCAATTGTTGAGTATTCTCCGTATATAGTTAGAGACTATACATTACAACAAGTCAATAGCGCAGATGAGGTATGTGTAGTATCTGATATTAATTAGAAAATATCTGTATCATTTAATTAAATTTATTTCAATCTATAGGAGCAAATGCTGATAAACATAGCAATAGAACAAATGTTATTAGATTCTGAGCCAGAATTAGGTGGTGCTGTACAGTTAATGGGTGTTATAAGAATACTGCTTGATCCAGAAAATATGATAGCATCAGTTAATAAATCAGAAAAAACTGATTTTTTGAATTTTTTTTATAAACATAGTATACAAACACTTATTGGTAAGTTTTTTTTTTTTTTTTTAATTATCATTATTTAGCTTATTTTCTCAACATGGAATTTTAATTTACATTATAGCACCATTATTAATAAACACACTTGGTGATAAACCAAAAAATGAAAATTATCATACAGTACAGTTGCTTGGTCTTGTACTTGAATTATTATCATTTTGTGTTGAACATCATACTTATCATATAAAAAATTGTATTTTACAAAAGGATTTATTAAGAAGAATATTGGTATTAATGAAAAGTACACACACTTTTCTTGTGCTTGGTGCATTAAGATTTTTAAGAAAAATAATTGCACTTAAGGATGAATTTTATAATAGGCAAGTATTGTAATTCCACTAAAAATGATTTATTTATTAAAAATAAATTAATTTTTAAATGTACTAATCAATTTTATTCATACTTTTTTACAGACATATAGTTAAAGGTAATTTAATTGCACCAGTTGTTGATGCTTTTATAAGAAATAATGGAAGGTACAATTTACTCGAATCGGCTATATTAGAATTATTTGAATTTATTAAATTGGAAGATGTGAAAAGTTTATGTACGTATGTGGTAGAAAATTTTGGTAAAATTTTCGATGACATTGAATATGTACAAACGTTCAAAAGTTTAAAAACGAAATATGACCAACAACAGGATAAACTCAAAGATCGTGATAAAAGCATTATGGATAAGTAAGTTAAATTTGTATAACTATCAACTGTACATTCTCTTTATAAAAAGGCTTTATCTATAGTACAAATTATAATAATCATCCTTATTTTCAAAAATAGATACTTATTTGTTCAATTAATATTTAATAAGCTAGTAGTAAATTTATTTGTTGTAAATATATTTGAAGATAAGAATTTTGTTTACTTGCTAAGTAAATAACATAGAAAAATGTATAGATAATAAAATGTGTGATGCAACCTGTTAATTTTTGGGTCCATTTGTAATTGTTATTATTAATTATATATTTTAGTTTTTTTTTTATCTACTTATATTTTTTTGATAAATAAATAAATATTGTTTTGTATTTAATATATAATTTATGGTCAATCATTATAATTTTCAATATAAACGTTTTTTTTTGTGTGTGTTTTGTTTAGTATGCCACCAATACGTGCAACAAATAGATACAGACGAGATCAGCGTCAACTGGAAGAAGAAGAAGAAATTTGGTTTAATGATGAAGATGATTTTACTGACGTAACATCTGTTAAACCAGAATATGACACTACTATTGGTGAGCCACTATTGTTTCTTTTTTTTTTCCAGACATCTTTTGATACTTAATTATCCAAATTTAACATTTCATTTAATTTTAATTTCTTTTCATGCTTGCATTTCCATTGTGTCTTCTGTTTTGAATTACTAAAAAAAGGTAAAATAATGGATAAAAAAACAACAGTTATAACTGAATCAAAATTCAATAATATTTTATTAATAGAAACAACATTTGAAACATTTATAACAAAAGGAGTATCTACAATAACAACACCATTAGCAACAGATATCACACAAACTGAAACAACAGTAGTTTCAACTAATTCAACATTAGCAGTTAGTCCGGGAACTGGTGGAAGTACTGCAATCATGACAACAGTAGATACAGCATTAGAAGAACATACTATTACTCAACAAAATGAAGATGATGACCCTGAATTATCGACATCGTTACCTAATCAAGAGACACAGACAACAACCACAACAACAATTAGTGGAACAAATACAATATCAACAATAACAACCACGTCTTCGTCGATTACCTCATCAACGTCAACATCTGCGTCCTCGTCTTCATCATCACCATTGTCTTCATCGACATTATCTTCAACCGCAGCAGCAACAACATCCTTGTCGTCGTCGCCAACACCATCTTCATCGACATCACCAACCACGACTTCCACGAGTTTCACATTAACATCACAACAACAACGTGAATATATTAGCATTTGCTTCAAAAATGGTAAAGCAAATATAACAAGTACATTTATACCAATAACTACAACATCAAATAGTAATACAACGGAGACACCGCAAGTTATAACGACAGCAAATAGTCCACCTAAATCAACAAGTCCGCAAATTAAGAGGGTAAGTATTACAAATATAAAACTATATAGGTATAAACAAATCTTAATATTTCAATATATATATTTTAGGGTCTCGTTGATTACGAGGGTGATTCAGATGAGGAAGATGAAGAGGACGCGTCAGAAACAACACCTGTGCATAAGAAATCTAGACTGGTATAGCAGTTTACTAGTTAAAATAATAAAAATAATAATATTCAAAAAGATTAAAAAGAAAAGTTTCTTCTTTTTTTCTTTAAATAAACTGAATTTAAGTTAAAAAAAATGAATTTAATTAATTAAAGAAATAATAATTGAAATTTTTATAAGAAAAGCACTAAACAAAATATTTAAGAACTGTTTTTTCTCATTTTAAAAATGAACAGTATAGGGGGAAAAAAAATACTTAAATGGCAAAAAGTAAAGCAAAAAAAAAAATAAATAAATAAATAAAATAAAATTAAAAAAATTATAATTATAATTAAAAATAATAATATTAATACTAATACTAATAATAAAAAAAGGAAAAAGAGTTTCATATAGACTTATTTATTTAATTTTCTTTTTAATTGCAAATATTGTAAATTTAATAACAAAATAAATTTAGTTAATAATACAAAATAAAAGAAAAACACATTTTTAAAAAACAACAATAATAATAATAATTAAAATACAAAAAAAAAAAAAAAACAATTATCGTTTACCAAGAAAAATTGATTAAAATAAAAGTTATTTAAAATTAAAAACAAAAAAATTAGTCAAAAATAATTATTAAAAACTAAAATCACAAACAAACATAAATTACACACAGAATATAACAGCAATACACAAAACATAAATTATAATTATTTTTGCTAAATTAATATTTTTAAATCATTTATAAATAGATGCAAATGAAGAAAGAAATGATTCATTATTTATTTATTTGATTAAAATAAAAAAAAAAAGAAAAAGAATATAAACATAAAAAAATAATAATAATAATAAAACTAGATAATTATTTAATTTATAATATATATATTAAAAATAAAATAAATAAATAAAAAGTGATATTGAATAAGTTTTTATTTTTTCCGTTTCTTTTTTAATTTAATTTAATTTTTATTTTATTCATTTTATCCTAAAATGATTTCTTTAAGTAAAATTATAAATAATCAAAATCGTTGTCGTTTTATTTATTTGAATTATTATTATTATTATTTTAATTATATAAACAAAAAAAAAAGATTAATAATCATCAAGTATTTTTTGTAATAACTTATGTAATAAAGTAAATCAGTAATTTTTTCGTTACGTTTCGTTTTGTTTTTTTTTTTTTTTTTTTGTCTTAAATTACCTTTTATTATTTTATAAATTATAAACAAATAATTAGTTCATTTAAAATACTGTTTAATAATAAATATTTGATGAGAAATTTTCAATTTTGATTAATAAAAATTCTTTTAATGATTTATAAAGTAGCTCAGCTCTCAATATTTTCTTGAATTAAATGCATCAACTGAATCTAATAACATTTATGTTTTAATTAATAATAACTAATGCGAAAAAAAAAAAAAATAAAAATAAAATCAATGAGCTCATCTAATATCACAATACAAAATTAATTAAAATAAAAAAATAATAAAAAGAAAAAGAAAAAACGCTAGAAAACTCTTTAATAATTAAATTAAATATAATCTCTCTTGTTAAAGAATTTTCTAGCCATTTTAAAATATAAAGAAAAAAAAAAAAAAATTAAAATAAAAAACTTATATTTATAAATTAATTAAGAATAAATATAGTTTAAAAAATGAAAAGTAAAATAAAAAATGAAATTGATTATTTAAGTAAAATAATATTTTAATTATCATTATTTTTATTTGTAATTATTTTTAATTTTAAATTTTTTAAGTACAATTTATTTTATATTATTGATTAGTTTTGTGTCTTCCTTTTATTATTATTATTATTATTATTATTATTACTATAAATATTATTATAATTATAATTTAATGAAACATCTTAGTCTCTTTTTTTATTATTATTTTCTTTTTACCTTTTTTTTTTCTTCTGTTTGTAATAACAAGTAGCCATCAACACTCGTTCAAAGTAAAAATAAATACAAATACAAAAAAAAAAAATGTTTGGTGTGCTGATGCTTTTCGCATTGTCGTCATTAATATATTTTTTTTTTTTTTTAATTTATTTTATTAATAAAAGAATACAGTGACGTGATAAAACGCGCTATAACCGCCAGAAATAAATAAAAGAAAAATTTATTAATAATTATCCTCCTCACATTATAACCATACTACACACATTTTTTTATAAGCATTATATATAAATAGCTATATATATATATAATACATTTTATTTTTTTTTTTTTTGTATCTTTTAATTTCCAATAATTTTATAATAAATATTATTTTATTTTTAATTTTAAGTAGAATTTGGAGTTATTTTAATTAATTTAAAATTCATTAATTTTTTGTAATAATTTTCTTTTATTAAATTCTTTTTTTTTTGTTTTCATTTTATTTTATTTTGTTTTTTTTTTTTTCTTTTCTGATTAATTAATTAATTTTAGTTTAATTAAATAATTTTTACATAATAATTTAATAATATAATGAATATATAATAAAAATAAAAATAAAAAAATTGTATAGAAATTTTTTTTTCTTCTGTTTTTTTTCTGTTTTTTTACTAACAAAAAAAGTTATAAAAATTGAAACAAAAATCTTTTTTTTTTTTTTTTTTTATATTTTATGTACTATCAAAAATCATGGATTAGTAAAAGATAATTAAGTGATTTTTGCGGTTTTAACATTGGCTAAGTAATTCTCTCTTCATATTTTTGTTTTTTATTTTTCTCGCTTTTCGTTTTTGTTCACTTTTTTATTGTACAAAATTTCTATTTCTATTCACAATATATTTTGCACACATAATTATTATAATATGTTCAGATAATATTATTAAAAATAATTAACTACGGATTCTTTAATAAAAGAAAAACAAAAAAAAATTATCCGTATTTTTGTAAATGTAATAAAAAAAAATATTGCTGTTGATGATAAACTATAATAAACGGAAATTTTTAAATGTTAATTGTTAACGGTGCAAATATCCGTGAAATAAAATAATAATTATGATTAATAGAAAAAAAAAAGAAAAGAAATAAAAGACATTTTTAATTTTGTGAAATTTAATTAGGAAACCTGCCTCCAGTAAACGTGTCTCAATTACCAACACAAGAAACAATCTAAAAGGAAAAAATGAAAAAAAAAAAAAAAATATTTGAGATTTTTTTTTTTTATATAAAAAGAAATAAGATTTTTATATTTATAATTATTTGTCCTCTTAAAGAGTTATATTATAAAAATCAATTTTATCAAAATAAAAAACAGAAAAAAAAATATATTGATTAATTAATTAATTGATTAATTAATTAAAGGAAAATAATGGTGAACCGAGAGAAGTGTAATGAAAATTTTAATTAAAAAAAAAAATAAATAAAAGAAATAAAGTACAATTTAGATTTACTTACCATTAACTTAACAAAGAAGAAAAATTACATTAAAACAAACAATTATAATAAATTATTAATTATTAATGAAAAAAAAAATCACTTAAATGTAATAAATTTATTTAGAAGATGAAAAAGAATAAAAAATAAAGAAAAACAAAAATCTTTTTTATAAAGACCTAAAGAAAACATAAGGAAAATATCTTTTGAATTCGTTTTTATGTAAAAAAAAAAAAAAAAAAAATATAAAAAAAAGAAGAAAAAATAAAAGAAACAAAAAGAAATTATTTACTTTAAGATAAAAGCTTATTATATAATTTAACAATTAAATATATATATGAAAAAAAAATAAAATAAAAATGAAACAAAATGAAATTTAATTAATAAATGGAATTAATATAGTAATAAAGAAAATATTCGTTTTATTATTATTTTTAATTAATAAATCCTTTGATTGATTCAATATTTAAATTCTGTGTTGAAGGTTAAGCGCATTGTTTTTGAACCGGAGTTATTTAACCTGTGTTTCTGAAGGTTGAATGCCTGGCTTTTATCAACGCCATTTTGTGCTAATGCTAACGTTTATAATTAATAATCATTCAAAAAAAATAACAACAACAACCTTGAATTGCAAAAGATGTTAAAATAGCTAATGTATCGTCGTACTATTAGAATGATAAATTCACTTTTTCTGTATGTTAATTTCTCAAATTTACATATTTATTTATAATATATTAGTATGTATACCAGTTAAGTGTGAATCTCCACTAAACTATTATACTGATTTATTAATATATAAAAAAAAAAAAAAATTGTGACAGAAACTTGTGTGACAAATATTTGTTTCTGTTTTTAATTACAATTATAATTTTAAAAATCCTTTCAATTGTTTACACAAAATAAAACAAAGATATTACCGAAAAGTAACATATAGAATCGGTTAAAAAAATTGTATAACCGTAAATTAGATGTATTTTGTTTAATTTTTTATTGTTTCCATAACAACAATTTTCAGTACTCAAAACCATAGGCATTTCGGAATATAAGTCAGAAAAATAATACATAATAGTATTTTTTGGACAAAGAAAAACGTATATTGTTATCATTAAATTGAAAATCAGTGAAAAACAAATATAAAATAATTTTTAAATATAAAAATGTCTGATGATAATTCATGGGTTTTTGATTCGCTTGTATGCTTCTTACATGGCCCAATATGGAATGCACCATTACAAACATTTATTGAAGAAAAATCCTTAAGTAAAATATATTATCGATGCCATTCATATAAATTATAATGAAATATATTTTTTTTTCTTTTGCAGTTTTTGATCCAAACATACAGTCTGATGAAAATAACCTAGATTATAAAAAGCTACACGAGGAGTATAAACAGTTGGTTTGTTAATTAAATTAATTTATTGCAGTGACACTTTTTGATTAGTCCAACTATTATGGTAGGTTGACTTTATGCTTGGAAGTTTTATGAATGAAATGCTCATAACACCGGAACAATTTGAATTTGCTTGTTTAGAGGGTAGAAATGGTCAAGGAAGTTTATTTTCATTTCATCAAGGATTATTCCAACAGGTTATGATTATTCTTCTAGAAATGTGATCAAAATTATATTTTTATAAAATTATTTATAGATATGGGCTGCAAATGATATAAAAATCTTTATCCGTATGATGACACAACGAAATGTCGAATTACAATTACAAGCATTGGATTTAATTGAACGAAGGCAAATTAGCCAAAATAGTGAGAGTGCTGATGGACCAGATGATGACACATCTGCAGTTATAGCAGCTAGTGCAACATTAAATTCAGAAAGTAATGAATTTACCCCATCAACTAAAATACCATTGGATGTTGATAATTTAATTAATGACGAAATCGAGTAAGTTAATTATGTAAAAAAAAAAATTTTTTTTTTTTTAGCTAGATAGAAATGATAGCTAATGTGTTAAGCTTTTATTAATTACAAAATCAATAATCTATGCTATTAATTAAATATTCATTGATTTAGTTTTATTCTGAATAATTTCAGAAAGGAGATCACAAAAGAAATAAATGATGAGGCATCTACATCAGGCATAATTGATGAAGCACCCGCGTTGGAAATTGATTTATTAAAAAAACAGGAAAATACAGATAAAAATATATTGTTATCATCATCTGTTGAAAATATCGATGATAAATTTAAACGTTTGAATTTATTCTTTGATAATGAAAAGATAAATAATGAGGATATAAAAATGCGTCAAGAATACTTACGTTCGCAACGTGATAAAATTATTGAGATTAAAAAGAAGGCACGCACCTATCAATTAAATGAAACAATAAAAAAAAATTTAGCTCGTCCCTCATCAGCACAATTAGCACAAAAATTATTACAAGGTGACCAAAATGATGTTAATTTTACTGAACAAAACATAAATCAAACATCATCAATGCAATTACGTAAAACATTAGCTAAACGTTTACGTTCAGAAGTTGTTGACACTGATGATGTTGTTGTTGGCGATGAATAATTTTATTAAAAGAAAAATGAAAATCATATTTCTATTCAAATTTTAATTAGAACTTGTGTGACTTTAAACAGTTTAAAGCTTTCTCTACTGTATTTGTCTTCATTTTTTTTTTTTTTTAATGTTTTTTTGCTTGAAATAATAATAAAATAATCAATACAACTACTGCATGTGTTTTTGTTCAATTTCTGAGGAATTGTTTTTAAACAACAGAAGTGATTTTAGTAAAGAAATGCAAATATCTGATTCGTTTTTACTTGTAGCCTGGAAATTTTGATCAAAATTATGAAAATAAGATTAATTATTCTCTTTATTAGTGTTAATAAAATTAATTTAACTTTAAAATTCTGTATATTTTTGAAAACAAATATATTTTTCTTGATGTTTTATTTCTGTGTTTTTTTTAAATTGTTTCCATGTGAAGGATGGATGTTGTCTAGAAGCCAAACTTACTTACCAAAGATAACAACCCGCAATTAACATCCTTAAAATTCCCAAATTAAATCCAATAGAAATAAATAAAATTCCTTTTTTTTTTTTGTTAAGATTTTTATTATTAATTCATAATCAATTAATTAATTATTATTTTTTTTTTTTGTTTTATAAAGCTTTCTAATTATTTTTGTTTTAAATCTTTTTTCTTCATTTATAATATTTTTTTTTTTTATTTCTTCTACACTTAATTTTCTATTCATGTTATTGAGATTTTTCTTTAATTACTTTTTGCATCTTTTAAATTTATGCTTTATAAATTTATTGTTGTTTACTGTAGACTTAACATACAAACAAAAAAAAAAAGAAAAATAACTCTTCATTAACAAGATAACCGCATGATAATAGATGCATTTATGATGCTTTTTTTTATATCCAATTTGCGGTTTGTGTATTGACTTTTAGCTGTGTTGACTTACTACTCACTCTTTTCTTTTTTTCTTCAAATTTTTTTTTGTTAATTGAAAGTCTACAGCAAGCTTTATGTATTTTTATGTTTAGTAATTTTATTTAAGACAAATATTAGGTAATTAATTTTATAAATATAATTTTAATTGTTTTTTTTTTTTTTTTTATTATTTCTTATCATTTTAATTTTATTTAATTTAAAAGCCTTATAATAAATAAAAATAATATTATTTTTTTTTTCATTTATTATTATTATTAAAAAAAAAATAAAGAAGAAATATTAAAATTTATTAAATTGAATCAAATGAGTAAAATTAGGTTTTAGTTGGCTTAAGTATGGATGAAGACTTTTTTTTTGTTTTTTTTTCTTTAATTACAGTCAATTGGTTTGTATCCAAGCTTATTGATTATACCAAATAATCGTTTTACTTTTATTTTGTATGCTAATGACTGTAATTGTTTATTATTGATTGATGTTTTATAAAAGTTTCATTCCCTCTATTACCGCGCATTATACAACATTACATTAAATAATTATAGAAAATAATAATTAAATGAAATAACTTTTCTGCTTTACATAAAATAAGGGTTAGTTTATTAAATATTTAAAACCGGTTATCGGTTATTATTTTTTAATTTATTTATTAATTATCAATAAATTTTTATTATTATTATTTTTTTTTATTATTTTTTCACATACACACATTTAATTAACGTTTTTCTTTCTAATAATAAATAATAAAAAAATGGATTTTTAACAGCGTATATCAAAGTAGTATGGGATGCTTAATCTAAAAAGTGCATTTTTGTTTGTCTGTTTTAATTGATGATGTTTCTTTGTGATTTTACTGCATCAGGCTGTGTGTATTTTTGTTGTTATGAACACTGTTGATAGTTTTCTTTTTTTTTTCTATTTTTTCTCATGCTAATGCAGCTTTTTTTTTTTTTTTTTTATTTAGTTTAGTCGCTGTATTATAGTTTAAAAACATTTAATTTACACAGTTGATCCATTATTAGGAATTATAGAAATCAAACTGTAAGAAGTACTGGGATCAGCATATACAGAGCTAAGTAGTTTTTTTTTTGTATGCAAAATTCATTACTTGAACTAAGCACGTTTATTTATTAATTTTTTTTTTTTTTTTTTAAACAATCATATCGAATAGATATAAAAAAAAAAAAAAAATTAATTAAAAAGAAAAAAAAAAAAAAATTTTTTTTTTTTTACTACAAAAAACATTTAATTTAACATTTAACAGTTAATTAATAAATATATATATATATAAATAGTATTGTTTTTTTTTTAATTTTTTATTGCATGAATTTTTACTTAAATAAAATAAAATTTAATTTTTTTACTTTGTTTGACGGTTTCGGTTTACTTTTCATACATTTTTTTTTTTTTTTTTTTGTTTTTTGGACGGTGATTTGCTTTGCTTTTCGTTTGAGCACCGTTTCCTCTCCATGATTGTATTTATTTCTTTTATTCTTTTGATGATTTGTTGTTTATTTTTTTTTTTTTTTTAATAAAATAAGCTTGAAAGCTTTTAAGTAAGATTTCAACAAACATAAAATAAAAGTGAAAAAAACTCTTATAAAGTGAAAACAAATAGGAGCTTTAAAATAAATAAATGATAGAACGATAGAAAAAGAGGAAGAGAGAAAAAAGCGTCAAGTGCATTTATTATTTTTTATTTTATTAAATTCTTTTAATTACTAACAAAGATTCTTTTTATTTAAGTAATTAATTATAAAAAAAAAAAAATTTAAATCATAAACAAAAAAACAATAATAATTTTTCTAGATAATTTTCATGCTTTTAAATGTTTTTAAATTTTTTTTTTTTATTTTTAAGAACATTTTACATAACGTACTATAATTGAATTTTTATTTATTGATTTTTACTGGTTTTATATGATTCTTTTTATTTTTTTTTTTTTAATAAATAAATAAATAAATAAATGAATTAATTAATTAATAAAAATAAATAAAATATTTATTTATTTTCTTTCGTTTATTTGTTTAGACTAAATTGTTTTATTGTTGTGAATCTTCACTGTAAATTACAGTGGTTTTTGTGTCTTTACTAACGTACAAAAAATTAACATTGCTATGCTTTCCACGTTGAATAGAACTAATTATTTTTAAAATATTTATTCTGGTGGTTATTACAATATCCAACATTAAACGTTTTAAAAGCTTTTGAAAGTATTCAACATTTATTTATTAATTAATTAAATGCAATTAAAACAAAAAAAAAAAAACAAAACAAAAAAATGAAACATGGAATTGATTACATATAATTTTTAATTAATTAATTAATTAATTTTATTCCATATTTTTTTTTTCAATTATTATTATTATTATTATTATTATTAAAATTTTACATTATTTTAATTAATTAAAAATTTAGTTTTTATTACAATTTATTATTGTGAAATATTATACAAAAATTCTTTTTCTTTTCTTCTTAATTTTTTTTTTTTTTGTTATTTAATTATTAATTAATTTTAGTTTAGTTTTTTTTTTTTTTTTAATTTTAAATTTTAAATGAATTACAAGGAAAAAAAAACATTTACATTACGCTTGCTGCATGTTGATTGGATTTTTTAATTCTTAATTAATTAAGTAATTAATTAATTTTTTCTTACTTCTTTTTCTTTTCTAGGAATTAAATGATGACGATTCCCCATTATATAACACATTGTTTGTAATTTTCTAATTTTTAGGTAATAAAAGTTGTTGTTCCTTTAATTTTTTTTTTTTTTTGTTTCTTGCTTTACAGAACGTTAGTTATATATTGTCATCAGTTTATGGATTAAAATAAATTTAAAAGACCAGAAGACGATCAGCACTACCCTCAGAACTGTCATCATCGTCTGTTTCATCGTCCTCATCATCTGACATAAGCGATGTCGCATTATTAATTACATCTTCTACATATATACACACATATATTGCATTTTGCATATTTATTGTTTTTTTTTTAAGTAATATTATATTAGAGATTTATTTAATTGATATTTTTGAATAAATTTGGACAGAATCATCCATGTATTTTAGCTAATAAATATTAACAATAATAAATCATGTATTCAATGTCAGTTTAAAATCACTAAACCGTCAAAAATCATCAGATAAATAAATTTCTATTATATTAACATAAAATTAAATCAAAATTATAATAATAAATTAATAAACTCTTAACACTTCACTTATAATAAATAATAAATAAAATGAAAAATTCTTGTCTTCTCTAAGCAATATAATATATTACACTGAAAACTTACCACAATTTGGTTTGCCACGAGTACGTGTATTAGCAAATTCCACACCATGTTTATCAACACACCAGCATACACCAACTGAATTATGACATTGTGTTGGCTTATAAAAACCTTGAGCATCACAATCTGGTGCATAAGCGCCTTTAAAAATATTTATTTATTTTTTATTTTAAATGAGTTAATTAATTAAAAGCTAATTAGAATAATTATATTTACCGATTAAATCACCACCAATTCGTCGTCGGACGGCCGCACATGGTCTATCAGTTTTTTCAAAACAACGACACCATTCCCTTGGATTAATTGTATTGTCCTGATCTAAATCGCATGTGTCAATGAATGGTTTAATACATCTTTCATTTTGATCATGTTCTAAATCAAATAACTCTTGTAATGATAATTGTCCGTCATTGTTTAAATCTAAATGGCCAAACATCCATTTAGCTTCTGTTTTGCATGCGGCTGGAAAATGAGCTTTTGACTTTTGTGAATGTTGTCGCCGTTTCTTTGTATCAGCCATAATAACTGAGAACCAATCTAATAACCGATTACCAATTGCTGTCAATTGTTGTGGTTTACATTCAACTGATTTTATTGGATATTCTATAAAAAAGGGAGAAATAAAAAAAATAAAAAATAAAAATTGGTCAACACGTATAAAACTAAATTACTCACTGCTATTAGTTGCTGATGATGATTTTGTTATTTTTGTTGCTGATTTATCAATAACATCATTGTAGCCACGCATTTTATGTTTATCCTGTGTTAAACCGTCCTTATGAAATTAAATTAAAAAAAAAAAAATATGGTTAAACATAGTTAATTCTAGTTCTACAAAAATGACCTAAACAAAAATTAAATCAACATATAAAATGCTAAAACCAACAAATAATGAGTGAATTCAAATTTTTTTAAAAAATAAATAAAATTGTCTATCTCTATAATAAATTTTATCAAATAATAATTATTATGTGCCACATTGATGGGCGATGTCGGTGATATTTTTATTTTTATTTTATATTATATTATTTTTTTCTATCACATTTGTACCTTTTTATACGATGTATACTTGATATATTTGTAATGTTTATTATCATATTTTATGTCCTCTGGGGTAAATGTAAATTGTGAATTGATGTGATTTGAATGGCGATTTTTTTCATCTTTAACATTGTTTATCTGGAAATATAAATTTTTTTTAAAATATATTTATAACCAACAATAAATAAACATATAAAATATATAATAATACTCTCAGCGGATTTTTTATTTTTATTTATTATATAATATTGCGTTATAAAGATAGAAAATTAAAATTTTTTTTTTTTTTTTTTTTTAATCTTCTTTTCAATATTGTTATTTATTTAAAAGTTAAATAAAAGTTGACAATATTTCGTTTTTTTTTTGTACTCTAAATAATAATGGTACATCCTGTATGGTATGTGTAAGAAAATAATTTAATTTTCTATTTTTATTAATAATATAAAAGTGTTTGTTACAAAAAAATGTTTTTATATGGTTAGATTATTGATGTTGTTCTCGTCGTCGTGTTGTCTTTATAACAAACAATCATTATTTGTTGCTGTTATGTTAGATTTTCTGTTTTCTGTTTCCATATAAATAAAAAAAAAGTCGTTTATTTTTTTTTTTTTTTGGTTTTTATATAATCAACAACCAAATATATACGTTTTGTTGTTTTGTTTGAAAAAAAAAAAAATTGAAAATACAGCAGAGCAGAAACAGTGGAAGAGGAAAAAAAAAAAAAAAAAAAGTTAAATAAGATAAAAACCGAAACATGATAATAAAATTGATCTTTTTTTTTTATATTTTTTAAATATTATATTGCTAAAAGCTTTTATCTTCTATTTATTTTTGGTTACTGCTGTTTATTATTAAAAGATAAAAATGAATTAAAAAAATAAGGAAAAATCAAAGCTAAAAAGCTAGCAAAAAAAAATAGAAAAAAAAAAATATTAGAAAGAATCTCTAACGACAACAATCATATTATAATCTAAAAATAAGAAATTTTTTAAGCATTTTTATGTTTTTATTATTATCATTATTATTATTATTATTTCATTTTTAATTTTCCCTTAAGATATTTAATCTTTAAGCCATCATGTCTGATTTTTCTATTTTTCTCTTTTTTTTTTTAGTTCTTCGTATATAATAAACTGAGTGAATAACAGTCATATAAATAATTTTTTTCGTTATTAGAGATAAACGATAATTAAAGCTTATCAAAAATTAAATATTATTATTGTTATTGAAGGGAGTTTTTCAACTTATTCTTCTTTAAAGGATAATCGAAATTCAAATTTCGAATACATAAAATTTAAAGGGATATACATACATGCATATCTATTTTCGGAAATATGGTACAATGATTATCGAATTAAAAGCTACAAAAACTCAAACCCAAACCTTTGCTCAAGAGTTTATAATACCCTTAAAATTAAAGAGATTTATTTTTATATTTTTTTAAAGCTTACTAAGTCAACTTTTTTTTTCATATAATTGTGTAAATAATTTATATTTTTGAACATTAGTCTCTAGAATATACTATACAGTTAATAACAGGTATAATTTTATCAGTTTTAATGACAAATAAGTTTCTTTGGTTAATTACTGTAGCTTTTTGAATGCTTTAAAATAAATAATTAATTTTTGAAACTATGAACATATTTTCCAAGGAAAATTTAATTAGCTAACAAATTTGTATGTTTTTTATTAATAAAATATTTCTCACAGTAAATTTTCTCATAAAATTTTTTTTATTTATAACCAGAAAACATTTGGTAATGTGTAAAATATATAAACAAATAAATAAATTGTTTACTTCTACTTGTCACAAGTATGTTTTTGTATAATTTAAAATAAAAATAACATAAAAACTAAAATAAATATTTGATTCTGGTCGTTATGTATTCATATTGCTACCAGAATTGAGGTTGTAACAAGTAGTATTTGTGTTGTTAGTTAAGTTTTCGTTATTTATTAATTTAACTAGTGGGTAAAACATAATAAACAAAAAAAATTGATAAATTTATGATAAAAATGAATTTTTGAATAGAATAAAAACATAAAAACTACATTGGACGACTTTTAAAATTTTATCCATGTTGTATTTAATTAATTATAATAATTAAGCATTCAGTAAATATGAAAAATCAAGAAAAGAAAAAAGTTTTCACATGTTTAGAATCCTTAAAACAGGAAATTCAAAAGTTTTTTTTTTTTTTTTATTTTCTAACTAAAACTAAATTTGTATTAGCAAAAAAAAAAAGGGAAAAATTCATAGAAATGAATGTGAACTTGTTTTCTCTTTAACTGTGAAAATATATAATTATGGTCACCATAAAATTAAACATATTGCATACAGGATATATATATATACTTAACTTTTGTACAATTTTTTTTTTGTCGTACATAAAAATAAATAAATTTATGTAGCTTCGTTGGTTGGATGGTTGGTAAAACAGCTGTGAAATTGTAACGTGTTAAAAATGATAAATTTATTTGTCTGCTTTGGAAAATTTGTTTGTAAATGGAGTGAAAAGAAAATAAAAAAAAAAAAAAAAACAAATAACATCGGAGTCTATCCTGAGCGATCTAAACTTTTTTTTTTTTTACTTTGCAATTCGTATTTAAAATTTTTTGTTTGTTTCTTGTGCCTTTTTTTTTGTTTTTTTTGCTACTTCATGTTATTACTGCTGCTGTACTTTTGATAAAATATTAAATTTCTATTTAGTTTTTGTTGTCGTCGTTGTCGTTGTTGTTGTTGATAGCAGCAGATTTGTTCAAATTTAATCTAATGTCGAATTTTGTTTAAAATAAAAGGAACGAACACACATCGAAATGTATTAGAAAATTTCTTTATTCTTTGGAAATACATTTCAAAAAAAAAACAAAACAAAAAAAAATGTACTAAAAGTGGGTGGTGTCATTTGGAAAACTTTCCAGTTTTTTTTTTCTTTGGTATTGTTCCGTCTAGTATTGTACTTTCTTCAAACATTCTAAGTTTATTGTTTTTCGTTTTTCGTTTTTGTTTCTTTTCTTTACATTTCTTTCTTTATTTTGTCTCCAACAGAAAACAAATATGTATTCGATTGATGTCGTGGGAATAAAATTTGTTTAAATGGAAAAACAAAGAAAAAGGCATTTCTGGCAAAAAAAAAAAATGAAACAAAGAAAATTGTCCCTCTTACACATCCATACATATTTATACAAAATTTTATTGTTTCTATAAAGAACGTTTTCGCTTTATTTTCTCATTTTTCTACTCGTTGAATGCGTTAAGAAATTTTCTCTATATAAAATGAATACAGAAAATGAAAAGCTTTAAAAATGTTAAAAATTGTCTCCAAAAGTTTCTTGTTATTATAAAAGTACAAAGGATGTTGATCGTATTGTTTTGTTAATACACTTTTCACCTTTCTCTTACATTAAACAATCGATGTTTTGCGTAATAACACGTTTAAGATTGGGTTTTTTTTTCTACTTTTAAATATTTGATTAAATGTTTGTTTGTAATAGACGAAAAGAAAAAGCTACATGATAAATATCCTTAATGGAAAATATAATTGAATTGTTTTAAGCATAATTAAGTTTCGTATTTTTTTTTTTTTTTGTGTTAAATATAATAATGAATAAGCTTTATATTACTTAATAAAATATAATCGAGTCATGGTAGGGTTATATAATTCCTAACTAACACTAATTAATTTCGCTAAAATATTAACAAGGGTTGCGGTTTTCATTTTTTCTACTCCCTTTATCGCTTTGTGCAATTAAAAAGTGTAAATCATATATCCATTTTTTACTGTTGGATTATAAGCAGTAAACATAAATGTAAATAATTAATAATAAACTATATACAAACCTTATTCTTTTCCCCATCCTCATTATCAATGGTTAATTTATATTTGTTATTAAAAGAATTCTGTCGTTCGGCCATCCTTTGTTGTTTTCTTAAGTCAGTTAAGTCTAGAAGAAAAGATTTAATTAAAAACAAAAAAAAAAAATAAAATAAAATAAATAAATAAAAGAAGCAAACAAACAAACCTTTGCATGGACAAAAGCCTTTACAGGCAACTTTAATTATTGTACTGTGAATACAATTATGATAATCTAAGCGGCATAATGATGAATAGGTACGATTATCTGTGCCGCATAAAAATGTAGGCTTTACAACGGGACATGGTTTACAATTTCTGAAAATAAAAAATTCATTTAAAACCATTTTCTCTACTCGTTATAAAAAAAAAAAATTTAAATAAAAAAAAGTTAACCACGTATTAATTGAAAATATTTAAAGCTTCCACAAAACATTTATATTCAATATTGTCTAGCCATATATGTGCTTTTATATATGTTTATCTGCTTAATAAATTTAATAGGCGACGACAAATTGTTAATAATTTTTTAAATTTTATTTTATTAAATAAATAAATAGATTTAACCATAAAAAGCGAGAGCAAGAGAAACCAACGCCTTATCAAATCTAATTACGGATTAAACTCTAGTCTTATAACAATATGACGTCAACATTAGTTAATTAAATCGATTCGCATTTAATTTCATTACATCATTTTAAGTCGTCTCTGTTTATTTTAATTGAAGAGAAAGAAAAATTTATTTTTTTTTATTTTTTGCTAATAAAACGAAAGGATAATAAATATTTCGTTTTAAGTTTCGTTTTTGTTCTTGTTTATATTATATATAATGACCAGTATTAGTTAGTTAAAATATAATAAGGACTTACTCTTCATCCCGATCACTGCCATCTGAGTCATAGAATACATCATCGTCTTGTGTCGTCTCATCGTCTGGATCGTCTTGATCTTGTAACTCATCTGCGTCTAATAATTCTGCTTTTCTTTTAGCTTCTTCTTCTAAATACTTTGACTTTGTTATAATTTCATCTCTGTAAGAATTAAAAGAAATGAAAAAAAAAAAAAAAAAGAGAAATTTAATTCAATTAAAA
This sequence comes from Ptychoptera albimana, assembly GCA_961205885.1. Lineage (NCBI taxonomy): Eukaryota > Metazoa > Arthropoda > Insecta > Diptera > Ptychopteridae > Ptychoptera > Ptychoptera albimana. The sequence goes on along the minus strand of OY540805.1, from coordinate 18,465,049 downwards.
TATAATTTAATGGCTAAAAACACCTGACATTAAGGTGTGGCTTTTACTGTTCACTTTCACAGTTTTTTATACAAACAAAATATAAGATAATAGGATTAAAAATTATTTAACCTTTGGATTATTTTTCTATTTTTTTTTTTTGCCGCCTTCCTTTTTTCTTTGCTTTTTTTTTTATTAACAAAGAAAATTTATGAAGAATGAGGCGAATAAATAATCGGCGAAAAAAACCATCAACGACCGTATAAAGATATAATGATGGTAACTTTTTAACCCTTAGTGAATTTAATTGAAGACAGGGCATAGAAAGTGTTTTACTTTTGCCATAGCAGCAAGTCAGTGGCTTTTTCTTCATCTTTCTATCTGTTATGTTTTAACATGCTGTGCGAGAGGATTTAACATTTTTTTTTTTTTTTTGTATTAAATTTTATTAACTTTAATAAGAATATAATGTGCGAATCATTTTTTTTTTTTTTTTTGCTACAAGAATTTATTGATTTGTCAGTGATTGGGTGGTTGGTACGTGTAGCATTGAAATATTTTTACTTTTTATATATTCGATATGAAAAATTGTTCAATTTTTCCAATTTTCTTAATTTCCGTTTGGTGTTTTTTTTCTTCTTTATCACGAATTTTTTTTGTGACAAAAGCACATAAAGTAAAAAAAAAAACAACAACGTTTTAACGAATAACAAAGATCGGAGGAGTAATTTTTTTATCTGAAGTAAAATGATGAACAGGGAGAACAAAGATGATTGATGTGATGTGATGATGGTTTTTCTGTTTTGTTTTATTATTATAATTTTTTTTTTGTTTTTTGTTAGTTAGTGTCTTCTGTTTTTGAAATGTTATTCTCGCATGACTGTACGGGTTAAGGAAAATAAATAGCTTTATAGGATCCTCGTTGAGTGATGTGTTGTGTTTATTGTTAAGGAAACGTCAAGATAATTTTTTTTTTATCTTTAAAGGCATTTAAAGAGACGTTTTTTTTTTTATTTTCTCCTGATTAAATTATAAATATAAAAACAAAAATGGAAATTATGGTTTTAAACTTTATGAACATGATAAGCAAAGCAAAGCTTTATGCAGTTTTATTTATTTTTTAATAAAAAATTTATTAATAATTTGTTAGCAGATTTTTACAAATAGTTTTGAATAACGAAATGACAAAATTAATTGAAATAAAAAAAAAAAATAAAATAAAATAAAAAATTTTTATTTTACTGCAGGGGCTTTATTATTTTTTTATTTTTTTATTTTTTGTATTTATCTATTTATAAAAGAAAAAACAATTTTTTTGTATTTTATATTTTATTTTTAATTGCAATACACGAATAAAATGTTTAATTAAAATGTTTGTAAAATTTTTTTTTTTTTAGAAATCAATTTCATTTTTTATTGCTTCTTTATTTTTCATACAGTTAGTTCATTATTTTATTTTGAATGTTTAAAAATATTTTAAATAAATATTTTAAATAAGTTTCATTATTATTATTATTAGATATTTTCTATTGTATAAAGTTCATCTTTGTGTTTCAATAATAATAATTGAATAAAAACTAACAAAAAAAAAAAAAAACACTAGAAGGAAAATGAAATAATTTTTTTTTATTTAAGAAAAGTTTAAATGAATTAATGAATATGTAACCGATGGAACATAATATTAGTTTAATTGCCTTTAATAAATATAATTATAACTGAATATAATTTTATTAATATTGTTTTTGACATCGCTTGGATATTCAGAAAAGCTAATACAAGAAAAATCTTTCGTTTTTCTTTTCTTGTCTTTGTTTTAATAGGCAATCTGGTATTATGTGCGCCTTTTTTATTTTGTCTGTTAAACTTTAGCTGCTTTCTGTCCTTTTACATAATTGTATTAATATTATTGTCTTGTCTTATCAAAACCGCTACCATACATACATCCTTAACATAGAAGTAAGGGAAAAATAAAATAAAGAGTAAAACAGACCACAGAAAATTATGGTAATCAAAAAAAAAAAAAAAATTTAAACTCAACGAAGCAAAACGGAACTTTTCTTATTAAAAAAAATATAAACGGGGGAACAAGGAGATTTTAGAAGTTTTTGTATGCTTTGAAATTAATATCTCCATATATTTTCTTAAAGAAAATAAAAAAAAATTATTTTATTATTCAACATTAAAACAGGGATAAATGTTTTTTCAAAGAATGAAAATAAATTTCGCAGAATATTAAACCCTATGAAAAACCGTAAAAAAATTTAATCTTTTTATTTACTGATTGGGAAATTTTTTACTTTAATAAATCAGTTGTTTATATATTTATTTAATTTATATCATCGTTATGTATTTAATAAATGTTTTTCGACATTTCATTATTAAACAAGAATTGACTGTAAATAACAACTTATGACACCAGTCAGTCAATAACTAATCTATGCGAAAAAAATTCGCAATGTTTTTAAATTCAGATTAATTTTCTATTAGTAATTGGTGTTAGAAGTTATTAAAATTTCAATCAAATCACCTTAAAAACACTGTGTGCTATTTTCCATTTCTTTTGGATTAATATGAAAAAAAAAAATATTTTATAAGACACGAGTATTCTATAGGCTGAATTAATTCAGAAACACTTTGTAAGTTATTAAAATGTTACAGCACAATAACCGTTGACTAACGAAAATTATTTTCCTTCATAATTCATATAGAAATTTACATGTTAAAAAAAAAAAAATAAGATTATTGTCGCTGTGAATAAATTACAAAAAGAAAATAATGAAACTTTTTCGTTGAAACAAAACTGCTGTGATAATTTTTTTATTTTTATTTTTATTTTCAAAACACGCCTGTCTTATATGATAAAGAATTTGATTGAAAAGTTGTAATCCCTAAAATAAGCACAATTTAAATAAACACAAGTTAGAAAATTTTCCTTGATTAAAAATAAAACAAAAAAAATCTACCTTGATGGAATGATTTGCAAAAAATATTTAAAATTTATTCAAAATATGTAAATTAAGGGTAATTATAAAATAAAATGCATAAGCATGCTTCTTAAATAAATAAATAAATAAAAAAAAATTAAAAATTGTTATGAAAGTGTTTCATCATTTTTAATAGGTATTGTTGTTAAACAGTTTAAGTGTGATGATGGTAATACAGGTAATGAAATTCTTAAATGCATTTTTCGTTAAAATAAAACACACAAAATTGACATCATGTATATGAATAAAAAATAATTGCTTGTCTAACCTTTAGAATGCATTTATTTATCTTATTTGTAAGGAATAGTTTGTATGTGTGAATAGAAGCGTGTAGAGAGCATTAATTACTATGAAAATATGACAGATTTCTAATCATAATTATAAAATCTTTACCATATACAAAACAAAAGAAAACTAAAACTTTTCTAATTGCTTTTGAAACAATAATAACAATTATAAGGTTACAACACTTTGCTTATTGTTGTTTTCTATTTTAGTTTTCTACAGGCAATAGACAAGAATTTTAACATGAAATAATAATAATAATAATAATAATAATAATAATAATAATAATAATAATAATAATAATAATAATAATAATAATAATAATAATAATAATAATAATAATAATAATAATAATAATAATAATAATAATAATAATAATAATAATAATAATAATAATAATAATAATAATAATAATAATAATAATAATAATAATAATAATAATAATAATAATAATAATAATAATAATAATAAGAGTCTTGAGAATTTATTTCATTTTATATTTAAATAAATTTTAACAATTAATTAAGGTCGAATCCCAAATGCATTTGATTATTATAGAAAATTTATTTATATCATTCTTAAACCATGAATATTACTATGAAAAACTACTGCAGACTTTTACTAAATTTTGATTATTATTATGGTTTTACTTAATAAAAAAAAAAAAAAAAGAAGAAGAAAACTTAATTAATTCATTTATAAGAAACTTTACAAATTTGGTGATCAGTGTTAATTTGTGTTTTAATGCAGAAGAGATTTAGAAAAGAGAGAGAATGAAAATTAGAAGTTAATTATAGATTAAATTTTTTTTTTCTAATTAAAATTAAATGTCATGTGTGTTTTATCCATTTTTTAAATATAGTTTTATATTTAATTAATAAATTAACGTGAATCTAATGCAATTATTCATATAAATATTTGTATATTCTATGATGATTGCCATGCATTGAAAAATAATAATTAAAAATTCACAAACTAAATAAATTATTTTTGGTTAAATAAAAAAAAAAAAAATTAACACAACGATATAACTGTCACGTAGTTAATAATTCAGAAATTAATTTTAATTAAATTTTTTTATTTTTTTTAATTATTCAAAATGCAAATTTTTTACTTTATTAGTTTTTTTTTGTTTTCGTTATTCAAATTAAATTAAATGCTGTATAAGCTTTTATAGTAATGTATGAAATTTTATTTTGTTGTTAAAATTTTTTTTTTGTTTTAATTTGCATTATGGTTTGGTTTTGCCGTAACAAAAAATGTGTCATAAAATTAATTAAATAAATATGTTAAAAATATACATACCTATTTCGATGTAATTCTTTCTTAGATACACAAACAGCGGTATAAGCATCTTCTAGCAGACAGAGTTCCTTCTTCTTGCAATTCAATGGACGACACAGGTCACCTGAGTAAGGGGGAAAAATAAATAAATATATATTTTTATTAATTTTCCAGATCATCAAATTCAATTTTCATATATAAATAAACATTAATGATATCGATTAATTTTTACCTTTTATTTTATATTTATTATTATTATTATTATTATTATAACTAATAATTTCTTTTGAATTTTGACTTCTATTTTGTGAAGAATTACGATTAGGGTACGACAAAAAATTATCTTGAATATAAAAACAATGTTGCAACGCTTGTAGGCATCAGGTAATAAGAATTATAATATAATAAATTGAATAAACCATGTGAAGTATATAAACGAAGCAGGGATAATATAAGGAAAAAACGATAAAGAAAAAAATTTACAATTCTTTATGTCCCACATGAGTCCTCTGGGTTTTGGTTTCTTTTAACAATTCAGATTTTAATTAAAAACAACAAAAAAGAAAAAAGAAAAATAAAAAACGAATCTTACCCAGGTTTTCGTTTTCATCTTAACAAACATTATTGTCAACCGAAAGCTTAATTAAAATTTAAAACATTTTCTTTAGTTTTCCTGAAAAAATAAAAATATATTCATATTCAAAAGTAGTCAGCAGATATAAATTGTAGACTTAAGTTGTCATTCCGTTTATAACATTTGCTAATTACAAAAAATAAAAAAAAAAGGTAAAATAATGAAATCATTTTCTTTTTCTTTCCTTCTTTTCTCCCATTATTTTCCAAAAGAAAAGTCTTTTGAAATAAAAGTCAGAAGAAGTAATTTTGATAAAATAGAGAAACATGGAAATGTATGTATATGCAACATGTTTATAAAAGAAAAAAGAAAAAAATAATAATATTGCGTCGAACAAACTAAAACACCTTCGAGCAACGTCAAAAGTTGTAAATCTTTCAAAGTAACCACCCCAACTCAACGACAAGAACAACTAAAATTCCAACAACAGGAACGAGTAAAACGAAAAAAAAAATGAAAAAAAGGTGAATCAACCAAAAGGTAACAGAAAATTTATATTTTTACAAAAAAAAATAAAAATATATTTTCCTCTTGGCCTGATTTTATTCCTAACATTATTTTCGTGAATAAACTAATTTTTATATTCATCTCATGTAAAGGCTTCTTTACAAAATGTAACCATTCCAATGGGTATCACTCCCATCCAAGCAACAAATAAAGGAGACAGAAAATAAATATAAAAGAAAAGAAAAGACAATAGGTATACAGTGAGGATGCTTAGTTAAGCCAAGTTAAGTTAAGTTTAGTTAAGTAATTCTTATTTATTTTGCAGAAAGAAAATTATTTTCCATTGTTTACATTTCTAATATCAGCAAATAAACAAACAAACATACTGAAATTAAAGGAAGTTTTGCTGGTCTGGCACGGTTGCCTCTAATATTTGTTGCTCATTTTGCCGACTTTAATACTGTTGCTGCCATAATTTACCTTAAAGTCCAACTATGTTTTGCATTTTAATTTTCGTTTATATCTTGGAAAATTATATTACATTTTGTATTATACTATGCCTATTCCGTATTTCCGTATCTTATTATTATTTTTCTTATTTATTTAAGGAAAGTTTCTTTCATTTCTGTACAAAACTACTAAATGGATGGTAATGGTGACTAGGAATTGTAACAGTGAAATAACTGCTTTTAATAATAAATGAAACATGAGATTTTTGTATGTATAGAAAAAAGCACAAATTACATAAAAGTAGAAAACATAAAGCCACATTAAAATACTACATATACGAGGTAAAACAAAGAATAAAAGTAAATCTTGTGTGCTTTAAAGAAAAGAAAAACAGAGAGAAATCATGTAATTAATTTTTTTTTTTAATTCGCAATGGTGCATCGGTTTTTGTTTATATTGATAATTTGAAGCTTTTTTTTTCTTCTACATATATTCGAGTATCGATTTGCTTTTTCCTCTTTTTTTTTACCGAAATGTTTGTACTTTTCACGGTAGATGTTTTAGGGTCTTTATTGTTTATTTTATTTGTTTCATGTAAAATTGGGTCAAACTAGGTGAAGTTTTTTTTTTTCTTCCTCTTATATCTTAATAGAGAAAATTAGTAGTGAAAATATACATCAGGGATTCATTATACAAATAATTTATTTTCTTTCCTTTTTTTTTTATTCGAACAGGATAATAAAAAAGTGAATTAACAGCGAATGACACATTGGAAACTTTTTCATTACGTATTACGTACGAAAACAAGAAATGAAAAGAAAATGACGCTCCATTTGTATAAATTGTCCCTTAAGTGTATTTGATTTGCACAAATAATGTATTAAGTAGTTTTCTAAAGTGCACCAATGAATAAATAATTAAAATCTTTTAGTTTAAAATTATTTTTTGTTTGAAAAACTGTTCTATACGTGATTCAGAAATACTTTTCTAATTAACTTAAGAAATTTCTATTTAATGAGCTTTTAATGTTAATTTTCTTTTTCTATATTTATGAAAATCTTCTTGGAATGATATATAGACTCCTCAGTCTGGTTGTTGTTTATTTCTATTTTATACTTTATGTGAAAAAAAAAAAAAATGAAAATAAAAAGCAAAAGATAAATAAAATGAAATGCACTGCCCGTAAGATTATCTTTATCATGAAATTGTTGACTTAAATAAGAGTATAAATACGATTTAAAACAAGATAATGGTATATTATATTTTTATAGGAAAAATAAAACTGTTTATTCTTTATATATTTAAGTGCTTAAGGCGTCTTTAAATAGATCACGTTGTTAAGTGTATAATACTGTCAATGATTTGCATTTATTTAAATAATATTACGCCAGTATTTATGCACCCAGTGGCACATTACACTTAAAACCGAATTTTTATTAGGAGGATTCTGTTAGTAATATAGACAAAAAAGCACTAAAATCTAGAATCATTTCTTTATGCTTTTTTTTTTTGTTTTTTTTTTTTATTTTGATACATAAAGCTTTAATTATTATCCTAAAAGCTAAAGTTAATCAATTCATTTAGCATAAAGTGAAACACAATGAAAATCTTTTTTATTTTTTCCAAAATCAAATATCCTTTTCAAAGATTTGAAGTTTCATTTAGCATAGTTTACAAAAAAACAATTTGAGTTTACAGAGAACATAAACGATAAATTCAATATAATATTACACAAAATTCTATTAACAAATTTTCATAGAACTTTAATAGAATTTTATTTTTTATTATGTGAAAATCGTAGTAAAAAAAAAATCTTTTTTTTTTTTTTTACAAGAGAAATGACTTAACTTTTTTAATAAAGAATTACAATAAATTCATAATAATAAAAAAGAAAAAGAAAGAAATAAAACCAATAAAATTATTATTATTATTATTTATTACCAACCGTTACCTAACCCAAGATAACTTTTAAACCAACTAACCAGCCAACCAACCCCCATTTTTCAAACAGAAATAATTTTTACTGTCATATAAAAATTCTTTTTTTTTTTTCCTTCTGTTAAAAATTCTGTAAATGTTTTTACATGTAGCATAAAAATAACACAAAAAAAAAAAAAATATGTAAGCAAGCATTAAAAAAAAAAAAAAGGAAGAATCTAAAAATTTTTAAATGAATAACTTTATATAAATATATAAACATACATAGTGACTGTAATGCATTTGAATGGTTAACAAAAAAAAAAGTATAAAAAAGATAAAGAAAGGAGAAAAAAAAAAATAATAACGAACATTTTCCATACATAAAATTGTAATAAAACTATAAAACGAGTGAATTTGGCGACGAACGTATACTAAAAAAAAAAAAAATCGAAAACTAGTGAATAAAATAAAATAAAAACATTTCCACATCGTATATATAGTTGTGGGTGGTTTTTTTTTTTTGACATTAAGCTACTGTTTTATTTTGTTGTTATTAAACCAAATGCCGATGCTATGGTATGAATGGGAAGTGTTGTGGTCGGTTTTTTGTTACGGAAATATTTGTAGCTTATTATAAGGTCAAACAGTATAGAAACAAATTAAAAAATAATAATAAAAAAAAAACACCATCACCAACAACCAGAGATGTAAAACATACTTAAATTACTAAAAAGATTGGCTTAAGTATAATGGGACATTCTACTATGCTAGAGCATTCAAATGTTTGCACTTTGAACTTTAAATACTTAAGCACAGTAACATTTTTTTTTTTTTATTTTATATTTAAAACTTTATATAAGAATAAAAATGAATTTTATTATTATTATGCTCGATTTTATACTGGCAACAATGTGCAGCCACTTTGATGTTACAAAGGAAAATAAACAAGAAGAAAAAAAAAAAAAAACATCTTTGAAAGCAATGAAAGACGTTAAGGTTGAAATGTTTTTTTTTTTTTTTCCTTTCTCTTGATAAGAAAATCCTTTGTCATTATTACTGTACACATTGCATTATCTTATTTATTTAATTTTATTTTTAAAGCTTTAAAACCATTGAATTTGCTTTTTATATTTAACTAGAAGTTCAGTGATTTATCATTGAATTGAATGCATTTTGTGACTTTGCTTTTTGAATAAAAAAAATAAAATAAGAATAGATAAATAGTCACATACACAAAAAATAAAAACTATAAAACGATAAGTGCGGTTATCGTAGCAAAATCTAAACGTATATTTATTTGACCTCATGAATAAAAAAAAAAAAAAACCTCATCGTATAAATACCATCATAATGCTAATTTTTATTACATATGTTATTTCATTCTGTAATTACCACAATTTAAATTCTTAATCTTAATTATTCAATTTCTATTCGATAGAAAAACTTTTGAACACTTGAAAACTATAAAATTGTTGTTTAAAGGGTTTTACAACACTGGTTAATAATAATAATCATTAAATGATTTTTATTTTCGTGTTGTTTTTTGTGTTTAATAAATTAACAATAAAAGCTCATAAAAGCTTGAACAATAAATAAATAAATAAATAAACAAATTAGACAATTTCAAATGAATTTCATTTGTGTGTAATAATTTTAAGCTGTTTTTGTTTCTTTGAAAGCACAACAACGGAACACAACCAACCAAAAATAAAAGAAAAAAAAAAAAAAATTATTGTTGGAAATGAGAAAAACAGCAGAAAAACCATGGATGAAACAAGGAACAATTTACAACACCATTATTATACACAATTTAATGTGAATTGCTTTTATATATTTGTTAGTTAATGCTCATCGCATTGCTTTTCTGCTTTATTTTAATTATTTTGCTGCTTCTGCTTTTTTTTTTTTATTTATTTATTAAACAACAGAAGACATTCATTAGCATGACTAATGTCTATCATTTTTATGCTGTTTTTTCTTACCAGGAATACACATTTTTATTCTCATTTTTCTTTTTTTTTTTTTTCATTTCACCGTGGTTTATTTATTTAAATTTTGTGTTATGCTACTGTAATTAAATGTCAGCGGCAGTACAAGAACCACAAGATCTATTAAAATGTATATAGGGAATATATATAAAAAAAAAATAATAATAATAATAAGAAACCTGAGCGTGAATGTGTCATGGCTAATAAAAATTGATTAAAACGAACACATTTTGGTTCCTTGTTATTATTCTTGGTGGTTGAAGGCGCTCTTAAATCACATTTTGTAAATTTTTTGTTTTCATTACCTCCTGAATCCAATTAATTTTTTTTTTTTTTAACACAACACAGGTCGTTTTCAGAATTTATGTGGCAAAATTAAAAAAAAAAAAAAAAACTAAACTCTTCTATGCTAATTTGAATAGAAATGTGTGGACTTATGCTTACAAAACTGATAAACAACATGACAAATAATCAGTCAACTGTAGCTAAAAAATATATTTATTCTATTCCTCTTAAATAGCTTGAGAAATTATTATTAACAAAATTCACCTAGTTTTTGTTATTTTATTTCACATGTAAATATTATGGTTAGCTTTTTGCAATGTATTTACGGATCCTTATATTGTGCATAATAGTTATTTTCCCTTGTAATAAAATAAACAAGTATGTTGTGTACAAAATTTTATACTTTTTTTTCGATGTAACCAAGTGAATTCAACAAAGGCACGTCTAACAAATATTTGTTATCATTTTAGGTTAAAAATAATAATGCCCATTCTATAAATTTATTTCCCATACTATATTTTTCATTATTATTTTATATTTACAACAAAACAAACCAAAAAAAAAAAAATATACATCAAAATAATAATAAATTTTGCAACGTGAAGTACCTAAAAATACCGTAGAAGGTAGAAGCTTCAGGTTCTTTACTTTTTTTTCGCTTCTATAAAATACAGCGTGCTAATGACTTCATTTCAAATTTTTATAATTTATGTACGAATATATCTTTCTCCGTGTGTGTGTGTGTTTACATTATTTTTTGTTTTCTTTGTCGTGTATTTATTAGAAACATTTCGTTTTATTTATTTTCTTTTTTTTTTTTATACATTTTTATACATTTTGTCATTTTCACAAAAGAATAATCAAAATTTATATAGGAAAAAAAAAAGAAAAAAGAAAACAAATAAATTTTGAAGATAATTCGCCCTCTGGTTATACTTAGTAACGATCCACATTCCTATCAACGGGACAAAAAAAAAAAAAAAAAAAAAATACACGATTTAGTCAAGAAGAAAAAGTTCAAACATTATATGAATTCATTTATGTATGACGACTACTCTGTTATTCTTTCTTTTTCTTTTTTTATAACTTATCTCCAATTCCTAACACCCCCAACGTATGTTACAATAATTCTGTGTGTGTGTGTTTTTTTTTTTTTTTTCATTCGTGTGTTATATGAAATAAATAAAAAAAGTAAGAAAAAAAGCATAACAAAACGAAAAGTAATGACTTTTTTTTCTGATGCTCGATGTTACTGCTGTTGCTACTATGTCTGTTGTTCCTTTACCGGCAACGTAAAATATTGGGCTAAAGAAAAAACATTTTGTATAATAAAAGGTAAATAAAAGATGACTGGGTGTGTGTAACGTATGGTTAAAAGAAAATTGGAAAGAAGAAAAAAAAGAAACCAACGAAAACTGAGCAAAACACCCATCACCACATTATAGTTGTGTAATTTTTTTTTTGCTTTTTCGTTTTCCATTCTATATTGTTGAAGGTGTACTGTGCGAAGAAAATGCTTTTGTCTTGGCAAAAGTCGAAAACAGAACGGAACTGAACAGAACATCAAGTCAGTTATTTTTATTATTATTTTTTTTTTTTTTTGTTAGTAAACAGCACGCACAACGATGATAAAAATTGGATACATGAATCAAACGAATCAAAGAAATATTTTATATGAAATAAAAATAAATAAATAAAATGATTTTCATAAATACAGAATTGTATTAAAGCGTATCAAAATGTATGAAATTCCATTCAGAAGTAAAGAAACGAAATTGTTCTAAGATTAACATCCCTTATTCTAGTGTATGGCCACCACCAAATTGTCATACAAATTTTATTTACATAAATAATAAAAAAAAAAAAAATAATAAAACAGATGAAAATATTTTTATGTAATTTATTACACATTTGTGTGGTTCTAATAAAATAATTTTTTTTTTGTTATACAGCTTTGGCTGTAAATTGACTTCTTTGAAAAATTTATGGAGCAACGAGCGACGTTCGTATACGTCGTGCATATTTTTCTTTATTGATTTTTGGAATAATAATAATAAAAAAAAAAAAAAATTCTGAAGATTTATTTACTAAAAAAAAAGCATTTTTTTTTTTTTTTTTGATAAAACCGAATTAAAGTTAAAAATTGTTAAACACAAAATTTTGTGGAGTTGTCTAGAATTTTTTTTTTTTTTTTGCTTTTATTATAATTTATGGTTAGACCGAGAACTTGCTTGAAAGTTCTAATAAAATAAACAAAATGTAATTAGTTCAACATTTGTGAGGTCAGTGTTATTAAAATATTGAAAGAACTTTTGTATTATGCAACCACGAACTAGTAATTAAATAATAATTTATTAGAACAAGGGCAACGTTTTGAGTGAATTTACCGGCATTCATAAAAGTTTAACATAACCCATTACAATTATTGGTTATTATTATAATTTGTTTATTGAATTATTCATTGGTATTGTTTTGCTTTTAACAAAGTTAGTATTACAAAAGCAGATTAATACAAAATTAATTTTAAATGCACATAATAACACACTTTACCAGTAATAACTTTAAATGAACATTTTATTGTGGTTTTAAAATAATTTTTTGTTTATCATATATAAATGGTATAATAAATTTATAAAAAATTAAGAAAAAATAAACTAATAATAAGAAATAAAGTGATTGTAAAGCCTTATCATTATTTTTATAACAACAATGTCACACCAAATTCTATTGCCCTTTTCTATTATTATTATTTGTGAATGTGACCAATATAAAATAAAATATTTCAACAATGTATTAAGCATAATATATGAAATAAAAATAAAATCAACCCCTAATTTGATTATACAAACATCTGTTCTATGTATTAGAACTTATTTTATATTCAATAGTAGAAGACGACCATCATATAGTAATATAAAAGTGCGGAAAAATGAAAATACCAACAAAAAAACTAAAGAAAAGGTAACATATTGGCTTTTATATCACAATTTTTTTCTTTTTTTTTTTATATATTTTTATTATTACTTGTGGTTTTAAGAGGTTAATCAATTGTTTACGTAGTACAATAAATTAGTTCGTATGTACGCAACGACGGGTGATAAATTATCGCTTTACCACCCGACCTAAATCGGGTAATACCACTGGTTTTAATCGGATTTAAGAATGAAATTTAATATATTTGGTAAGAAAAATTATTATTATTATTATTTTTATTTTAATACTGATCATATTTTGCCACCATATATTTTATACGATGCCCTAATCAAGTAAATAAAAATTTAAATGCGCCTCCGGTTAACAACGTATTAACGTTTCTGTTATTTTGATTATCGATAGTTAATTTTTGGTTATTATTTTTTATGATTAAAGTACATGATAATCATCAATCTGGAATTTTTCGTTTTCTTTTTCCTTTTCTTTAAGATTATCAATAAAACCTAAGCCAAAAATGTTTTATATTTAATAACTTAACTATATTGAAAATATTTAAATAGTTTTTTTTTTTATTTTATTTTCTATAAATGTTTTGACAAAAGTATATTAATGCGTTCATAACTTTTGGTGAATATAAGAAGAAAAAAAAATCCACCATAAATTAAATATTTAATTATTGTTTAAAGTTTTATTTCGGTATGAAACATTTAAATAAAAAAAAAGAAAAAAAAGAAAAGGGAAATGAATAAATCCTTAGCTAAAGTAAAGTTTTGCATCCAATTTTTTTTTTCTTCTACCAAAAGACGATGGAAGAATATTTTTTTTTTTTTTTTTTTTATAATTACATGCAGAAAAACTTTTACCAACAAATAAGAAAATTTAATTAAAATATTTATTTATTTTTTTTTTTCATTCTGTTCATTTGCATTTTATATGCTCATTGTTACATATTTTAATATTTAGTTTTATTTTTATTTTTTTATTTTTGTTAAGGTTGTTTATATGGATTTATGATTTAAATAGTCCAACAGGGATTAGAGTTTATTAGATTATGTAATAAAAATAATGAAAATACCATATAAAAATAAATATAAAGTAAACAATTAGTGAATGAACCTTTTTCGGGACTTTTTCACATTTTTATTTATTAATAAGGGCTTTTACTTTTCTTGCTTCTATTTTTTTTTTTTTTTTGTTTGTTTGTTTTGTTTGGTAATATAGGGCTAATGAAGAGTCAAAGCCATCCTACATTAAATTTTACTGCCAAAAGGTGATAAAGTCACCACTGTTATTGCCCAGGTATTTTTCTTTAACTTTTAACATTCACCATAATATATATCTCTTACCTGTTCCAAAATAAACAGAATTATGTAAAAAAAAAAAGTTCAATATAAAAAAGCAAATAATAAAAATAAACACACCTGAGCTAAGACCAAAAACAAGGAATATACAAGCTTTTTGGCACACATTAAAACCACCCCAAGACAGAAAAAAAAAAAAAAATCATAAATTACAACATTGGAAAATACAGAAAAGCCAACATGAATAAATTCATAAACTTTATTGCTGTTAAAGGTAACAAAAATAAAAAAAAAAAAAAAAAAAAAAACTATTTGTAGTTAAATTTTATTGATTTATAATAAAAATAAAGAAAGAAATAAAAAAAATGAAAAAAAAAGAAAGAAAAACGAAAAATATCCGGTTTGCTTATGGATGGATTAAAATTAGTTTTCTTCTTCACCTATCTAACCTTTATTTATTAATGTAATAAAAAAGGATATACCATACAACCAAAAAAAAAAAAAAAAAAAAAATAAGAATGGAAAATAATAATAATACAAATAGAAACACTAAACAAACACAAAAAAAAAATCAATAAAATAAATTAATATTTAATTACATATTGTCACGATATAAATTTATATTTATTAATTATACAACAAAAAAAAAAAAAAAAAAAAAAAATGTATAACAAGGTCAAAGGTTTCATTTGTAACATTTTTCGTTATTTTATTGGAATTTATTGTTTTTCATTTTGATGGTAAAAATAATTATTTCCCATAAAAAAAAATAAATTAAAACATAAAACAGAAATGCAGATTATAGATTAATGGGGTGATTCATAATATTATTTTTTTTTTTCGTGTGTGTGTGTAATACCTGAATGCCGCCTGTTATATAAGCAACAATGCTGCAGTATTTTTTTTTTCTTTTTTTTTTCATTTTTCATATTATGAACGTATATGTTTAGGTTTAAAAAAAAAAAAAAACAAAACAAAAAACACCGAATCCATTTTGATGGGTGCACGACAACCATTTTGTTATGTACATTTTTTTTTTGTTTTGGTGTCAAATAATTGAAAAACGCTCACTTGAAAAGCAATTTTGATTATATTTATTTATATAAAACTATGTTTGGCCATAAATGGAAATTTATTTGTAAATTCCTGAAAATCATTTTTGATAGTGTTTTGAATAATAAAAAAATTTTATAATGGGAATATTTTTGTATGTCGTTCAACATAGATTTTCGCTATAAACTTTAATTTTTAAGTAGGATATTAAATAATTAATAATAATTTAACTTACTTGATGGATCATGTATCCACTTCTTTTTCTCAATTGATTGCTTCTGCAATGTACTCTTGTCATCCTTTAATGATAATAATAATACAAAAAGTATATGATTAATATTCATTAATATATAAATAAATAATTTTATTATACAAAATTTATTTTTTTATTTATATTAACAGTTCTTAATGTTACGTCAACAATATTATTATTATTATTCTTATGCTTTCCATTTGACGTCATTTATACAATTTTTGTTTTTCATGAATAAATGACTAAATAAAAAAAAATACTAAAATAGAAAATAACAAATATAAATAATAAGTTTGAAAAACAATCAATTGAAGTCGGTTAAACACTCAAATAAAATATGGCTTTGTTTATCGTTGGAGAACAACAAAAAAAAAAAAAAAAGAATCTAAAGTTCTTTAACTTCGTAGGAAAGTATTTTTTTTATGCAATATTAAAGTGCCAGTGCCTTAATAAAGCTTTAATTGTATTAAAAAGGAATTTTTTTCTTTATTATTTTATTAAACATTTGTATTGTCAGTATTGCAAATCTCTGTCAGGTTGTTAAATTTTAAACACAAAAATCACTCTCGTTGTGTCATAAAAATAAAACAATGGTGAGAAATTTAATTAAAAAAGGCACAATGTTCGGAAAATACATCGATTTTGTATAAATAAAAATAAAAAAAAATAAACCGTTTTAAGTTTTCTTTTACAAGAAAACTAGTGAAACGTATTATGTGCGATTTTTTTTTTTTTTTTTTTTTGAATGCAATAAAAACTCGGTCATGGCTTTAGTATTATTTATTAAACGGTGGAAGTATCTAAACCATTTTATTTTGGTTTGACAATTTGACAGGTGACAAGCGAGAATGCTTTAAAAAAAAAATAAAATGTTTGTATCATGAATAAAGAAATAAATTCCAAAAGCTTTCAGAGCCTTGCAAATACAACAAACTTCAAAAAAAAAAGAAAAAAACATCAAAGAAACAAATTTTTAATAAATAAAAAAAAATTCATTTTTACGCTATTCTTTATTGGATGAGACGATAAAAGAAAATGAAAATGAATTTTAATTATGAAATTGAAAAATTTGCATTATTAAAAAAAACAAAAAAGAAAAAGCTACTCAACATGGACTCCTCTGGAGTGTGAGGATTATAAAAAGCTGGACGTTGATACATAATAAATAAATAAATAAATAAATAAAGATCATGATTGACAAAAGAAGAATTTGTTATTTATTTATTAATTTTCTTTCATTTCTTTTTTATGTTTTATAACTAGCCGTAAGCACTTGTAGTGTTTCAAGTGATTTACATTTTTTGTTTTTTTTCACTAACTACTACTGCTTACTGCTGCTTTTATAAAATAAATAAAGTTTTGTGTTTCTAACTGACAATATTCACGTTTGTGAATGCTTACCAGTTTATTTATTTTACAGTGAATTCAAGAATTTTTTTTTTATTTTTCTCCATTTTATGATTAATACCAGAGAATGAAAGAAAAAAAAAAAATTATTTTTGATAATGCAACAGAAATTTATCTCATATTATTCAGGTGTTAAACGAGATATAAAAAAAAAAGAAGAAATTATTCCAGTTTGCTGGTATATTAAATGTTTTTTTTTTTTTTTGCTAAAAGCTACTGAACTATGTTTTGTATTTATTTAATACTTCATTAACTGAAATAATCGAGATGCAAGAGATAAAAGATAGTAAAGTCTAAAGAAAAAGTATCAACGACCCTAAAATGATGTTTTTTTTTTTTTTCATTCTTTCTTTCTTTTCTTTTATTTTTATTATAATAAAAAGTAGCGAAACACTCATATAAAATCAGAAGAAGTAGAAAAAACGTAACCGCCCTTAAACTTCTTATACAATTGTGTTCAAGTGAATGTAAAGATTTTATTTTATATTTAGTGTTCCACTTCTTTCAATTCTTTTATTATTATTATTATTATTATTTTCTATTAAAGAAGAGCTTTTTATTATATTTTTTTTTTCCTATTTATTTATTTTAATCTTATGTTTAAAAGAATTATGCGGTAGTGTTAACATGTACGCCTACCATTAGTCCTTTAACTGTAATATGCATTACTTTGTTTAAACAAAATTTTGAAAATGAATTTTTATTTATTTTTTTTATTTTTTGTACCCTTCTGTATAGAATATTAAAAAGTAAAAAAAACTTTACTTACAGTAACACAGTAACATAGATATTAATATTTAAAAGAAAAGAAAAAAAGAAGCTTTTAATATTATATACTTGGTTACACACGCTGCTCGTACGGTCATGTGTATTAGTTTTGTTATTATGATCATTACGTCTATTATTCTTGTTATTCTTTTAATAAAATATAAAAAATAAAAGAAAAACAAAGCTCTATTTCCCATATTTATAATAAAATAAACTAGAACAGTTTATGAATTTTAAGTGAAGAAAATAACAAGTGAAAAAAGCTTTAGAAATATATATTTTAATTTTTTTTTTTTCTGTTTTTGTTTTTGTTTTTGTTTAAGGATATTTTTAAGAGAATAATACAAATATTTTAATGTTGATTAAAAAAAAAAAATTTGTTATTTTCCTTGATCATTTAAATTTCATGAAATAAAAAAAAAATAAAAAAAATCTGCATACCATAAATAAATAAATAAATAAATAAATAAATAAAACAAGACACAACACAACACAACAACAATGTAAATTGATAATGTTTTATGTGAGTGTTCGTGTGTGTGTGTGTAAATATTTAGTTAAATTGTCTGGTTGAGTGGATTTAAATTGACGAGAAGTAATTTTATTGATATTTAAATTTCTATATTAAATTAGACAAGTCTATATTTAAACAAAAAGATAATAATATGATTTTATTTATTTACATTTGTTACCGTAAACCAATACAACATTGATATCAATTACAATCAAATTAATGCAAAGCCATATTCAATATAAAATTACATCAAATATAAATGTCAATATTATCATCCCTCAACAAAATTTGTAAATAAATAAAATTATTTAATTACTTAATATGTTTTTAACTAGAAGAAAGTTATTATTTAATTTAAAATTGATTAAAGTGGTTTACTATATAGAATATACTAATATACTAATATTCATTTGTCGTTGATCATAGTTTTCTGTTTACGTTTTTAATTGTAAATTATAAAAAAAAAATAGGTTAATTAATGTTTATTATGGAATAGATTAATATTTATCAATAAATAAAATTTAATGAAAGTCGTTAAAGCGTGTAATGATGTCACAACATAATAGATAAGGGTGCTTAATAAAAAGCATTGATAAGCTTAATTGTAATTATTTATATTATAAACAGTATATATATATGTTACTTGAGTATTGGCAATACAGGTACAGAAATTTATAAATTAGTTTTACCAGTTAAATTACAAAAATTTATTATAAAATTTCCATTACATAATATAACTTATATGTCATTTATATATAAGGACTGAACATTACAAACATGTTAAATACCTTAACACCCTTTGAATCATTGTTGTTAATTAAAAAATATATGTTAATTGAACATTCAAACAATAATTTAACTATTTTGCATTAGAAACAACTGTATCCTGTTTTGAAAATCGAAAAGCTTGAGAAACTGATTTGGGTTTAATAAATTTTTCTATGATTTTTATTTTGTAAAATTTTATCTCATCTGTTTGCTGTAGCTATTTGTTATTTTTGGTCAACTTTATTGAATAGTTTTCCCTTTTTTTTTCTCGGGTCAATTTTCTAGTCCATTTTTTTTTTTTTTTTTTGTTGCTGTTGTATATTTCGATCAAATTTTATCTTTATTCTATCTATAAATATAAGATACCAGCAACAGCAGCAGATTTTTATTATGTGCGACAAAAGCTCATGTTACGAGTGAGGTTAAAAAGTTTAATTTTTTTTTTTTTTTTTAAGGTTTCGCCTATTTCTCACATTACGTTCTGCTCTTTCCTTTTTTTTTTATATATAATTTTTTTTTTAACATAAATATAATATAACGAAATAAAAGTTATTCGCCCCAGTAATTTGATTAAATTTCAACAGAATTTACTTAAAGTTAGATTACACTTGATATAGTTTTTTTTTTTTTTTTGTAATTCTCTAACAAAAAAAAAATAAACAAACGATAATTGAATGATGACGTAATATTTTAAGGGTGAGACACAAAAAGCATATATACACATACACATTTTTTCTGCATTTAATGAATCAGCTTTTACTGCTGTTGTTTCTTCTATTAAATTTTATAATTTAACTTGCACGAAATTTTACTTAACAGAAAAAAAATACAAATAAATAAAAAAAAAAAAAAAAGAAAAAATTGAAAATAACAAGGAAAAAGCATGAAAAACTTAGCTTTTGTGGTTGGTTGATTTTACAAGCTTTTTTTTATGTACTGTACGAGTCTATTGCACAGTTAAATACGAGAAGAAGAAGAAGAAAAAAACGTTAAAACAGAGAAGAAGTGACTACAGTACTG
Source organism: Ptychoptera albimana (assembly GCA_961205885.1). Taxonomy (NCBI): domain Eukaryota; kingdom Metazoa; phylum Arthropoda; class Insecta; order Diptera; family Ptychopteridae; genus Ptychoptera; species Ptychoptera albimana. The sequence continues at coordinate 18,444,775 of OY540805.1, read as the reverse complement.
CCAAGGGATTTGTGTGCCTGTGTTGCTGTTTTTCTTGCCCTTTTTTTTTATTATTTTAATTTTTTTTTTTTTTTCGTTTGCCCAACCAGAGAGTATGGAATTATAGAACTAAGTAGAAGTAAATTTTATTTTATTTTAAACATCCGGTTACATTTTAATTCTCATAGGTTACAGTAAAAACAGAAGAGAATAAGAAGGAAAGAAAGGTAGAAAGCTTAACTTTTATTTTCTTTTATATATTTCTTTTTTTTTTTTTTGAAACCAAAAATCCATAAACAACAAAAGAAAACTAATATTAACAGCAGGAGAATAACAAAACAAAGTGGCAACAATATTATAAAACTAAAATAAAAAATAAAAATAAAATTACAAGTACGAGTCCTTGTATTATTATATATATTAAATTTTTTTGTATTGTATTGTTTATGCTTTTAATAGGTTAGTAAGTGGGTGTATTTTTGCAGGTGAGCAGGTGATTTAAATATTGACGTATAGTCAAACATTTAATATAACACGCCATTATATTCATGTCTAATTTTATTACATTTAATGGTTGTGAATATTAACAGAAATGAACCAAATATAAAAACGTTAGAATAGACGGTGTAGAAACAACAAAACAAAAAAAAAATAAAAAAAAAACTTTGCAAGGCCACATTTACATGTAAATATTGATTTTAATACATGAAACATTAAACCTTTATATGCCACACGCCTTGTCGCGTTTTATTTATAAAAATGGATAATAATATTAATAATAATAATAAATAACAAGAGAATAAAAAAATATTTTTCTACATATAAACATACATCAGGAATCGACCGGGTTACATTACGCAATCATAAAAATAAACGTTTTAAGCACACAACCACTGATTCATTTAGCATTAATACAATAAATACCATTAATATGTACAGAAAACAGAAAACCAACCTCCTTAAACGTTTTCTATTGTTTTATTTATTTTTCACATAGAAATTTGATGGCCTGAAGGGTTGCAAAAAAAAAAAAAAAAAAAACGAAAAGCAAATTTTTTTTTTTTTTCTTAGGTACAAATTATTCATGGTTCGTTGAATTTGGCTGTATTCATCTTTAGAATGTACATAGGCTATATTTATGTTATTGCTATTGTTTGTCTTAACATCGGTTGGTCAAGCTGAGCACTTGATGAACTTTTATAAAAGCTTTAAGGGATGTTTTCTGTTGTTCATTGTTTTCTGTTTTGGGTGAAGACAACTTAAGCTTTCCGAAAGATGTTACATGGCGATAAATTTATTATTATTATTATTATTGTTTTATTATCAGGTAAATTCCAAGAGGTAAAATTAAACAATGAGACATAATGTAAAAATAAAATAAATAAATCAGTTAACCATACTTATCTGCAGATGATAGATTTTTCTTCTATAAATAATTTTTTAATAAGCTATATAATGCTTTAAGTTTTGTCGGTTTTTTTTTTTTTTTTTTAAGAAAATTATAATCCAGGTTTTATTGAAGACGACACGTTTTTAACGATAGTATATATAGCTTTAGTTAATAATAATAATATTGGCACAGTTGTTAAAGGTGTAAACGAGTAGGGTTGAAGTGGTAACCTTATAATTAAAATAACTTCTTTTTTTTTACAACATCCAAATACAGACATTATCTAAGTTTATGCAGTTTTCATTTAAAATAACATTTAACGAACAAGAAGAACAAAAATTTAACTTTATCATGTCTTAAAATTTCAAGTTAAAATAATCAAAAATACTATGACAACCGTAAAACTGGTAAAAGTTTAGTTATCAAACAGATATTCTTATTTTACAAACAGGAACCACAATGATAAATAATATAAGGAATGCCTAGATGTGAATATGAGTATGAAACATATTTAAACAAGACTAGAATATTGATTTTCTTATTTATTACTACATAGAATACCAACCACCCACTTAAAGAATGTTTCTATGTTAACGATGGTAATTAAATATTTTTGCTTATTTTTTTTTTTATTTTCTTATCTAAGACATTAGCGCCTACAATTATCATAATGAGTTGGTTAGCATAACATCAGCAAAAAAAAAAAAAAAAAAAAAAGATAAAATTATTATCAAGCCTTTTGCTTATTTTATTATCAAAATAAAAAAAAAAAAAAATAACAATTTTTTCTTATGCATAAACCACAGTAAATAATTTCCCTAGCTTACAACCACTAATACGTTATAAAATTAGATGGAAATTATTTATATCAAAGGTGATTGTAATTTTATTTTTGTTGCTTGGGGTTTTTTTTTTTTTTTTTTTTTTTTTTTTTGTAAATAAAAGGGTTATACACCAGCAAACATGTTGAATTTTTATTGTAGAAGTTTTATTTTGTAAGCGGAAAAAAAAGAAGAAAAGTTTAAACGAACAAAAAAAAAAAAAAAAAAAGTAAAAGAATTCTGAATGCTTCAACCTTTTTTCTCGTCGTTGCTACTGCCTTTGCTTGAATTCTATTTTCCTGAAGATAACAACATTTTTTTTTTGTTTTTGTTTTAACTTTAATTTAAATAATAAATATATACGTCTATAGAACCATGGTATAAATGTACCACCTTGCATATAATAACAATAAAAATAAAAAAATATAAAAACATCGCAATGGTGATATGAAAAAGTTGCTTCAAATAAAAATTACCTTAAACATGCAAAGGTTTCAAAAAATGAAAAAAAAAAAAAAAAATTAAAATTCCTTATTATCTTCTGCTTTTTTAATTTTATTTTTCAACGAATTTATTTACATTTAATTTTCATAAATAAGTTTGATTAAAAAACAATTTTTCATCCTCATTAATACATAATAGAAAAATGTGCTTTTCTGTTTTTTAAAACAAAAAGTTTTCTATATACATTTTTTTTTTTTTTTTTTTTTTTTTGCTGTTTGAAAAGTTTATTTTCTATCCCAGAGTTTTACTGGTACTTGAACTACGAATTTACGAGTAAATAAAATTTCATATAACTATTTAACACATTCAGCATACAGATTAATATTTTGTGTAACGAAAAAAAAAAAAAAAACTCATCCATTAAAACTGATTAATTTACAACAAAAGAAAAAATCACAGATTTTCAGTTCTTAAAGTTTGTTGCATAATAAATTTAAAGCACAGTATTTTCATCACACTTTAACTATAGCGTACGTTTATATAGAATATTTCTTAATTAAAGTCATAATAATAAAGCTACAACCGATTCATTAAAAAAAAAATTATATAAATAATTAAAAAATTGTAACCAAAGCAGTTAAGGTATACAACCATAATCGTTAAAATTCACATAATAATTTATTCATATTTCTATTAAATATTATTATTAATATCTTTCTTATTATAAATATTATTTTTATTATTATTATTATTATTACTCTTTTCTTTTTTTTTCATAATTAATTTGGATGTCGTAATTATTGTTTAGAATGACTGAATCAGAAAACTAAACAAAACGGTTTTCAATAATAAAATTACAGCAAAACATTAAATAAATTTCGCTGAAATTAATTACAAAACATTAAATATTAATAATTATTGTAATAATAATGATTAATAAAAAAATTTGTATGAAATGAGCTTTCTAGCTATTGTTGCAAACAAAAAGCAACAATCTCAAAGCTTAATTCAGTAAAGTTTATATAGAATAAATTCTATTTTATAAGTGAAAACGATAGATATGACAGCTAACGAAAATTGTTTATTACCAGCTTAAGTGTTAACAATTATTAAATAATTTTTTTTTGTAAAAACATCCAAATGTCATCTAAAAAACAAATTAATTTTTGTTTCATCTTTTTTAACATTTATTATGTCAAATAAAAAAAAGTTTTTTTTAGTTTTTTTTTTTTTTGGTCAAATATTGTCCGTTGATAAAGTACCAAAAAATGCTATCAATTAATGTTTGTTTATGTACGTTGTATTATTTATTTTCATTACTTTATGACATTTATACTAAAAATAAACATAAATGTCTAAGTAAAAAAGCACGATGGCATTTTTAACTGATATAAAATAAAGACAAACAAGAAATGTAGAGCAAAAGAAAAAAAAATATAACAAAACAGGTGGATTAAAAAAAAAAAAAAAAACTAAATGAATAATTATTAAATAAATTTTTTCCTTTTTTTTTTTTTCTTCTTCTACTTCTTTTTCCTATGTAGCATTTATTATTATTATTATTAATAATACATTAACGTAACGTTATGAAACCAAACAAAAAAAAGAATTATAATTAAATTAAAATTTATTATTATCAAATTACAGGAAGTAAATAAACAAATAAAATATTAGGAAAACAAAACAAAACAAAACCAAGGAAAAAAAAAATGTCATTAGTGTGCTTTTTTCTAAACATATTACACCCTCATTACTCTCGTTGTTTTTGCTGTCATTTGCTGTTGTTAAAGCTTTTTTTTTTTGTTTTTTAATATACGTGTGTATGGCTGAGGACATAATATACAATTATCAGGGTGTATAAAAGATACAAAAAAAAAAAAAAAACAATAACGGTCTTTGATGTAACAATGTTAAATAATTTTGGGTTTTTCTGTTACGCCAGTGGTACTTTTTTTTTTTTTTTAATAGTTACAATGGTGCCCAGATTGCTGATCCTTAAAAAAAAAAACTCTAATGGCAATGATGCAATATTTACTATTAAGCTCTAGCTTGTTTCTAGTAAATGTGTATCCTTAAATTTATTCAGGACTTTTATGAATCCTTAAATTTTAATTAAATTTCCTGGAAATATTCTTTTTTTTTGTTTAATTTTTTTATCGCTTTATTAAAATTATAATTAATGTTTTTATTATAAATTAGTTGCTTTATAATTATGTCATAACAAGCATTATTCTCATGTGTTGTGACCTTTTTTTTTTATTAATTTATTCGCTATTTTTGCCAGTTTCTTTTATTTTATTTTATACGCCATTACCACTCCTGGTTTTAACTATGGTGTTTTCGGTAGCTAGAATTCATCTAATTATTATATTCTAACGTTGAAAATTAATAAAATACAATATTTTTATTTTTTTATTATTATTATTGTTTACTTGATGAGTAGCTACTGTTGTTGTTTTTTAATTAATAATTATTATTATTTTTTTTTTTTTGGCTTTCTAATGTATTTTTATGATGTTTTCAAAAAATTGTGATTTGTTGGTAGAAGTTTTATGCTTATTTAAATTAAATTTTTTTATTTTTCTATTTTAAATAACAACATCGTAAACTTTTTAATTAGATTTTAGTCTTCATTCAAATTTTCGCAATAAAAAAAATGGAAAAAGAAAAGGATTTTGATTATTGAAAACGTTTTGCATTTATTAAACTTTTTTTATATAACAGAGAGAGAGAGAGAGAGTGAGAATGTGAGAGAAACTTTTGTTTTGAGCTAATGGAAAAAATAGAATTTTCTGTAGATTAATGAAATTGAAAAAAATTAAAAATAAATAATTAACTTTATTGACGTGTTTAATACTTCGTAACTTTATTTATTTTTTTTTTTTTTGGTACATTTGTTTCGTTATTTTTAGTGCTAATCAAATAACTAATAATCACTGATCTCTTTTAATGTTGATTGAGTAACACATTTTTATATGTCCACTTTGAGATTAAAGTAAATAAAACATAAAAATTCAAGTGAAATTCATGGCGTAATGAATGGTTCAACGAATATTGACATTGTGACGTAATTATTACTTTCGAGTACTTTAAATGTTGTCGTTTTTTTATTATTATTACTGGACTAGTCAGGGTTTGTTAGCAAAAATCGATTAAAATAAAAAGAAAAAGAAAATTAATCCTAGACATAATGACCGGGTAATGATTGATACATAATTAATGTAAATTTTTAGCATTTTCAATCTCTTTATGATCTGATTCTGTTACAAATTGGACTAATTTAGTGATTTAGTTCACATCATAGATGCTGCATTGTAGCTACTCTGTAATATAATAATCACACTTTGTTACGTTAGCAAGTGCTTAAAAGACACTGAATAATTAGTATTATTAAACTTTCTGCCATACCTGACTTAATTCATCGAAAATATTCCTTTAACAAAATCAAGCAAAATACAATATTTATTTTAAAATTACTAATCTATATGCTAGACACGTAATTAGAGCACACAATGTCTATTATCAATACAATAAAGAAATTTTATAACGTAAATTGTGGGTTTTTTTTTTTTTTTTTTTTTGAAATTTATTGATTACTTTTCTTGACTTATTTGTGAGTAATCGCTGTTTAGCTTCTTCTTCTACTTCTTTTTTTGTTTGTTTGTTCTCAACAGAACATTTCACATTAACCGACAACTAAAAGCAATCATTATGAAAAATTAACTTTAAAACCCTCCCAATAAAAAAAATAAAAAAATTTCAAACGAACGATATTTGTTTAAAAGTTTATAATAAAGAAAAAGCAGAAGGCAAAAAAAAAAAAGTAAAAAAAACTCTCATTTAGTTAATTTATTTTACGTCAAACATTCTTTACTCAATTAATTAAATTTTACTTTATACAATGTCCATCGTATATCCTTGATAAGCAGGTTTTTTTTTGTTATTAATTAATTCATTGAATAAACAAATGTAAAGTGAAAAAAAAAAAAAAATTTACGTACGTCAGTGTCATACTCAAAAAAAAAAAAAAAAAAACAAAATTAATTAATAAGAAATACAAAAAAAATTTAAGAATGAAAACACTTTAGAGGTTTATTTAAGAAAAAAAAAAAACAAAATTTATAAAATAAACAAACTTTCAATTAAAAAGCTTTTCATGGTTACATTATGGCAAAAAAAAAAAAAAAGGAAAATAAAATATAACAAAAGCTTGCAATGTTTTTCTTTTCTTTTCTTTAACAATATGCTTTTCCCTCCTTTTTGCTGTAATTTTTTTTTTTTTTCACTTTGCTTTGCTTTTTATTGATTTCTAATTTTGCTTCTTTTTTTTTTTCCTTTCTTTATTCAATGATTTTCCATTTTTTTTTTTGTTTTGTTTTGTTTTGTTGCGTGAGTTAAAACTTTTGCAGCCACCCTTAAAATACTTTGCAAAGAAAAGACAAACAAGAAACAAACATTATATACGGCAGCAGAAGCAGCAGCAGTAGCAAATACAAAAATAATGTAAAAAACTGAAAATAAACTTTTTATTCAGTGTTTTGCAAGAAGTTTTTCTTTACACATTTTCATGTTTCGTTTTTTTTTTTTTGTTTTTTCTTTATCATTTCGTTTTATATTTGCTTTCTTTAGTTGATCATATATAAAATCTGGCTTATTATTATTATTACATTGTTTTTTGGTTTGGTTTTGGTTTTCCTTTTTCCGACATCTTTATTTATCCAAATAAAGGTACCAAAACTTAGTACTGTTTACTGACAATTCAACGTAGCATTTTTCTTAAAAAAAAAAAAAAAAAAAAATTAAAATCGGTTTTTCATATTTGTATTCTGCCTACACTGGTAAACTGCAGAGAAATCATTGAAGCAATCAAAAACATGAATAAAAAACAATTATAAATGTGTAGTGAAGTGGACAGAAGGAAATTTATGTCCAAGGTAACATCACCCTAAAAAAAAGGGATCCTAAGAAAAAATAGAGAATGGTTTAACATCACAAACAGATCATGTTACAATGTTGCAACATTTACAAATAAAAAAACTGACAATAGAAACAATAAAAGGCAAAAAGTTTCTTTATTAAAACCTTTTTTACATTTTAACCTGTAAACCTATGTATAACGGCGTTACCCCATTAAAATAATTACTTGATACGGAATGGGTATTAATTTTGCTCTACTGTTGTTTATGCTATCATCAAACAGGAGACACCAACAGCAATAGGAAAAGGTAATGTAGAATAAAAGAAAATAGAACCAAAAGAAATGTCTACCATGAATGTTAAACATAACATCAAATAATGTATAAAGATAATAATAATTATAGGTGCCATAAAACTGTCAGGATAACAACAGGATAATAATGATAACAAACAAATAGTTTTTTTTTTTTTTTTGATTCAATATTTTTTGCTTTATTATTTCAAATATTTACAATAGTTGTCGATCAATAGAATTTTTTTTTCTTATTTATTGATAATATTTTATCATTTTTTTTTACTCTTATGGTGGTTAAAAATTATTTGTTTATAGAGTAGATACTATATGTATGGTTTATTATTTTTATTTTGAATAATATTGAAATCTACACGAAATAAAACCTTTTTTTTTATTGTTTCTGTTGTTTTGTTGTACCCCGAAATTCACTTTAAATTTAAAAATAAACATTTAAGTAAAAAAAAAGTTCTTTCGCTGTGTTAAATGGATCGTAACTTCTGAAAGAGCTGATTTATTTTGTCCATGATATTTTATTTTTATTTATATAATATATAGAAAATAAAGTAAATAGAAGTTTTTTAACAGTGATTTAGCTTTAAAATAAAATAGAGAATCAGCGAAATGTGAAATAAAATGTCAATGGAAAAATAAAAAGAAGAAAACTGAATATTATCAATAATGCCATAAGGTAATAAAATCACTTAAATACCTATTGTGAATATAATGTTATAAAATAAACTTACTAATACATTTTGTTTGTATAAGTTAATCAGCACTTAATTAATCAAGAATTTATTAATCATAGAAAGCTTTTTTAGAGATATATTTAAAAATAAAAAAACTTAAAAATAAATTAGCGTAATTATGCTAATAAATTAAATCCAAACTGAATTAGAAGACAGTTTTATATAATATTTTCCACTTTGACGTGTGATTATACAGATTAAAAACTCAAAAAAAAAAAAAAAATGAGAAGAAAATCCCGGATATAATATTCCATTGGAAAACTCTTGATATAAACGATAGAATAAATTTTAACGGAATGAGTAAACAGTAACGCTGTTATTTTGTATATAAATAACTATTCAATAAATAAAATTGTGAATAACGTTAAACCACCCTTAACAAGAAACAAAAAAAAAAAACACAACCAAACAACCAATCAAATACGTTTGAATTAAAAATAATATAGAAAATTTATCATATTTTTAGAAAATGATCCACCAAAAATTACTTTATTGATTTTTATTAATAATTCCTTTTTTTTTTTTTTCTTGTTGTTGGATAGACTAAAGTGACACATAGCAATAGCAGTATCAGCCAGCAAAGAATAGTGAAAAATAACAATAATAATAATAATAATAATGACAACAACAAACCACCCTTGAATAATAAAATATAAAAGAAAGAAAACTAGCAAACAGCAGTAGCAGCAGTTGTGCTTTTAGAATAAATTTACTTCTAAGGCTGAAGAGTAAAGTTATTTTTATTTTGAGTAGATAATTTTTTTTTCTATCCAAGATGAAGAAGAAAAAAAAAGTAGAAAACTCCTTGCTCTACCAAATTATGATATGAAATGTATGATAAAATATTATAATAATTTAAAATAAAATAAGCTAAAGAAAAAAGAAAAAAAAAAAACTATTATAGGCTAATTCGACTATAGTACGTTGAGCACAAGCTTTTTCGTTTTTTATCTGTTGTTACTCGAGGAATTTTGAAGAAGCTAAGCCAGGCTTCGATAATCTATTAAATATTTTTTCATAAATTGACAGTGTTTACAATTTTCTTGTTATTCTCATTTTTGGAAAATGAAAATAAAATAAATGCTAACAAAAACAGTTTATAATAAAATAGAAAGGAAACTCAAGTACGAAAAGTTATGATTTTTTCTATTAAAAACAATTTTTTTTTTATTATTTTTTTATTTTAATAATAACGTCAATGAATGAATAAAGAGAATATTGTTGTAGAGATAAGGGATATTATTATTATTATTATTATTATTATTACTTTTAAACACCTTATCAAATGTATTTTATTTCATTTTACAGAAGTAAAAGTTTTGTTTTGTAAAGAAACTACAGGATGTTACATAAAACGAAGGCGAAAACAAGTGGAAAATTTAGAAAACAAAAAAAAAAAAAAAATCCTTTAAAGATAACATTTCTTCACTTAACATGTAGTTGTCAAATACAAAGATTAAGCACGATTACGCTTAAGCACGATGAGTAAGTACAAAAACAAAATTACATAGAAATGGAGAGAATTAATCGTATTATTAGTGACACATGTCATATGAGTAAATTCTTATCATGATAAAAAATAAAATAAAAATAAAATTTGATTATAATAATAATATTTTTTTTTTGTTAATAATTTATAATAAAAACAGGTGCGTTAAGTATTTCGTTATGTAATTCCTTTAAATGTACCTTGTGCGTTTGTCTGTTTTGGAAAATCAGATCATTTTTCAAAATTATTATAATCTAGGATTAATAATAAGGAATAAAGCCAGATTATAGATTTACTGTTGAATTTATTTTAATTTGTAGAAATTACATAACAACTAACCTTAATTCATTCTGATTAATAAGTTTTATAAGCACAAAACAGTGAAATTTGTACAAACTGTGTAGTAACATAGTTAAAACAGAATATAATCAACCAATTTAATGATTAATTATTAATAAATCAGTGTTAATTATTTTATTAAAATTTAAAATCGTAAAGAAAAACCTGATACAAAGTTAAGAAAAGCTAATATAATAAATATAAATAACACCCCTCACAACGTTTAACCATTACTAATTTGATGACTTTTATTAATTTATTATTTTTTGCTGACATGGCACCACCCTGTGTTAACTATCAAAAATAATTAAATATTCATTTTTATGCCACAACATTGTTTTCTCTAATTTTCTCGACAAAAACACAAAAACGACAAGCATAACAATTACAGAAAAAAACAAAAAAAAGCACAAAGGGATAACGCATATTAAACAAAATAATTTTATTACAGCTGGAAATAAAACGTACAAAAAAGAAGCTAAATGAAATAAAATTATTATTTCATTTGCTTCAGATAGGAGTAGAAAGTGCAGAAAAAAGAAAAGATAAAAATAAATAATTTATCCATTCACCCACTGTTTGATTATCAATGGAAAAAACCAATATGCTTCGGTTAATCTAAAATATAAAAATAGATGAGGATGAATAAGAAACAAACAAAACGTTATATACAAATATATTGCCAGTCAGTGATTGTAAACAAAATCTGCTGAACTTGTATATTTTGTTGGAATTTTTAATACAGGAAAAACATTTTATTTATTATATTTACAAATATTTAACCCACTAACTGATTATGTAAAAAAAAATTAAACGTTTGGTTTCTGGTTTACTACCAGAGTAGTAGGTAGATGAGTTTCAGTTTTATTAAAACTCATGTTTAACATAAAATAAAAAAAAAATAAAAAAGAATTAATAAATAATTTTAGAGATTATTTTGATTAAGAATTAATATGGTGAAACCTGTTGTAGGGATTAATATTGATACTGTGTAGGGTTATCTGCATCACGTCTTATTTATAATAGTAAAAAATCGATATTTTAATAAATAACAAACAAAAATTTCTATGTTATTTTCATTCACAAACCAAACGATCTATCTAATTCAACTTAAGTAAGCTTAAAACAAACTTTTGCTGTAACCAAATAATATATAAGAAATTCACTTGTGACTTGTAACTGTGGAACGCTTAGCTTCTGTTCAACCCAAGGCACGTTTATGGATAGAAATTACAATTTTTCTTTTTTCTTCTCTTTTTTAATACTCGTTGGACACGTTTTACTCGGTTGGTTATATTTATTTTTCTGTCCCAATTTGTGCTGTACACACAAGTGTAAACCTACTGATGTTAAAATTTTATTACTGGTTATAAATATATTTTATAAATTGTTATATTGACAAGGAGTTGATGATTGATTTCTTTTTTTTTTTTTTGTTTATGTCCAATAAAAAATACAGAAGTCAACCGTACGCACCTATGGGATTAATAAACAATTATTATTATTATAATTAACCAAATTGCTAATGTTTTTTTTTGTTTTATTAACTATGGTCTTATGGTTGACAGGATGATATTGAATTTCGTAAACAACACTCAACTTCTATTTTATTTATGTTCTTCGATAAAACAAGGATTTGGCAATATAATAAATTTTATTTTGAAATGCCAAAGCTAATGCAACATAATTCTGAAAACCAATTAAAATTATATTATTCCTGATTTTCCGGGTAAAAAAAAAAAACACATTTTCTTTGTGAAAAGGCTAAAGAATAAAATTAAAGGAAAATATTCAGTAAGAATTTTCAATTGAAACATAAAATAGATAAATCTTTTTAGAATCTCAATTAAATTTATACAGAAAAAAAAAATAAATAAAAAGTAAAGAAAACGCGAAGCAAAGAAATAAAACTGGAAGATCTAAGAGGAAAAAAACATTTTTTTTGCTTCAGTTTATGTAAAAAAAAAAAAAGAAAAACTTGAATAATGAAAGGAATAAATAAATAAAAATAAAATAAATAATGTGAAGAGATGGCAAAAATAACGAAAGAAAAGCATAAAAATCGATTGAAATGACAAAACAAATAATTTTACGTATTCTCTAGTTCGTTTCTTCTATGTTTCAATGAACCTTTTTCACGTAATTTTTTCCAAAGTTGTTTCGCTTTTCTGTTTTTTGTATTTAATTTTTCATGAAATGTAATGAGATGATGACACGAGTTGAGATGTGTTGTAATTTTACGATTATTATTTTATGTTTTGGAAAACAAAATGCGAAAACGAACCAATAATACTAGGAATGGCAAACAGAATACGACTAATATTCGATGTCGATGACAATTGTACAGTCTACAGTCTGCAACACCCTACTTATCATTATTGTGAAAGCCAAGTCAAGTAAAAACAGTTATTTAGGGTGTGCTTTAGCGGGTTGTTCGGGATCATTCTTCGCTTCTTGTTGACTCATTCCAGTATTTTTTATTTTCTTTTTTTATTTCTTTCACTGAACAAATGATGATAGATTTTTCTGTTTATTTGTTTCAACATTTACCCATTGCTGTTTGATGCGGTCTTGTTTATATGTCAACTGAATAACGCTGCGATTCCCTTATTTAGAAAGGATTTTTTACGTCTTGTAATTTTCGTGCAACAAACAATGTTTTTGCAACATTGGCAAACAAATAACAACACAACATAAGCCAATTAAGAAAAAAAAAAAAAAGGGAAGGCAAACAAAACAACAAAAAAAAAAAAAAAAACATTCTGTTATTGGAGTAAAAGTTCCATTAATTTATTATTATTATTATTATTTGTGATAAATATTAAGTAAAGAGCTGGAAAAAACATTTTAACCACAATATTAAATTTAATTTTAAATAAGGATCAGGATTTTATACATTATTTTAATGTATAAAAAACCGTCGAATAAATAGGATTATTTAGATAAAAAAAAAAAAAAAAAAATTCTATTTTTACTCCCATTTTTAAAGAAAAATCAAATTAAATTAATTCGTTTGTAAAGCCGCTGAGATAATTTACGTGAGTAAACTCCATGATAGATGAGAATATAAAATCTAATAAACAAAGTAATAATGAAAACGTTTTTTTTAATCTAAATCTAAATCTTAACAAAGGAAATAAATTAAAAATTCCATTATTCCACCCAAACCCAGTTTTCTTTTTTTCTTTTTTTTTTTTTAATAATTTATCTTTTAAGACAAAAAATGGCAATTTTCCACTAAATCTTATTAATGTCTAATAAGGAATATAATAAAAAGTACAAAATGTAATAAATTTCTTAATAATAATGATAATAATAATAATAATTGATAAATGAAATGAAACGAAAAAAAAAAAAAAAAAGTTAAACAAGTTGTGTGCCAATAAAATTTACATATGCTGACTTTCATACATATCGTCTATGTTTAATAGACGAAAAATGCCTTACAATATATATGTTTAAAGGTAGGCAATCCATTTTACGTAATGTCAACAGAATATAAGATTGGTATAGTTGTAGACAAATAATCCTAATTTATTTATACAAATATATAAATAAAACGTTGATAAAAAAAAAAAAACCGATTGTACTGCCAAAAGTTTATCGTAAAATTCGCTGATTAATCTGTTATGGTATCCTTGGGATGGTGCTCGTAACAAATGTAAATGCAATCGTAGAAGACTTTTCTGTATTTTTTTTTATATTTTTAAATTAATAATTTATTTTAATTTAAGTCTTTTATGCAATTTGATTTACTTTTTAAATCAATTTTTAATTTATTTAAATATTTATACTTGCTTCATATCTTTTTGTATTTTTTTTTTTTTTTAATAATAATAATTACATTTTTATTATTAATAATAATATTATTTAATATTTATTAATACATTTTATTTTATAATTGTAGGTTATTACTTTACAATAAGTAATATACAATTATAATTATTTTTGTTTTCTAGATATTATTATTCAAACATTTAATTGTGTAATCATGTAATGCAAATCATTTAAATTTTTATAATAAAATAATATTAATTAACATATAAGGTTGGTAAGTTAGTTTTTTTTTTTTTTTTTTTTTTTTGTAACAACTAACGTTGTCACATAATAATAACATGCAAAGTATTTTTGTTGCGCAGATTTTTCGTTTTTACGGTTTTTAACATAAACGCTAGAGAAAGTACTAAGAAACCTTGGTTGCTTTTGTTTACAGAAGTAAATAACGTAATTAGTCTATAATTGAACTGTAACTAATGCCTAGATTGTAAACAAAAAAAAAAAAAAAAAAAAAAACAAATAATAATAAAAATATAGCAAATTAATTCCAGGATCCACCTTTTCCAAAATAAAGAGAGAAAACAATCAATCAACGTATCAACGTTGCTTAACTAGAAAAATAATTAATATCTTCAGAAATTTTGTTTTATTATAATAATCAGCACAGTTTAATCAATAAATAATTAATAAATAAATCAAATATGATGATCTCATTACAAATAAAAACAATAAAAAAGAAAAAAATATATTTTTTATTACACAAAACAAGAATTAAAAGAAGAAAAAAAAAAAAAAGGTAAATAATGAGAAGAAGTAGAGAAGTAGAAAAATAAAATATTTTCCGCTTGTGTAATTTTTACATTTCTGTCGTATTACGTTTATGAATAAAAATTAATTTTCTGGGTTTGTTCTTTCAAACCGAACTATGTTCGTCCTTTACACAGTAAGACAATTATAAAACTTAATCCATACTCTTCCTTATCAAAAGTATTTCATTTCTAATATTTAATCTTATCATTTGAAAAGTAGTTTATAGTCTGCTCTTTTTAAAATATGAAAAATTTAAAAAAACTAAAAAAAATTATATAAATCCAATGATAATCAGTGTGTTTCTAAATATCATCAAGTAACAGAATTATAAAAAAACTGTTTATCCTAATCTGGATTATAATAATAATAATAATCTGTCATTGAATTTATTTTATTTTATTATTTATATTATTTATTTTTTTATTTCTTTCATAAAAAAAGCAACAGAAAAAGCTTTTATTACATGACAAAAAAATCGATTTAAATATAAAAAACTTTCAAAACTAAAAAACTTATTCAGACAAATTATATTTTGTTGTCCAAAAATATAAACATTTTTTTTTGTTTTTGTCTTTGTTGTTTCTAATTTATAAAAAAGCACAAAACAACAAGAGAGATGTAAGATAAGAAAGAAAGAAAGAAAAAAAAAAATGATAATAAACTCAGCACAATAATATGAAAACGAATAGAAACAACAAAAAAAAAAAAAAATTAAACAAAACAAAGTAATTTACATATTAATTATGTTTGAATTGAAAAGCATTAGAAAAGCGATGAAAAGAAATCAATTAACTAATTAATTAAGAAAAAGAAAATTGTAAAGAAACAGCTGAAAGGCTGATAAAGTTGGTGTATTTTTTCGGAAGGATGTTCTACGTGTGTATTCGGTTTTAGTTTTTTAAAAAAACCAAGCAGTTACCAATTTTATTTTGATTATAAAAGCTTTAATTGCTTGTTAAATTGATTTTACTCAATATATCCTTAATTAATTAATTTATTTATTAATAAAAATATTTTTTTTTTTAATTTTTTAATTTTTTAATTTTGTTACTTGTTTTTGGGTGTGAACAAGATTTTTTTTTTTTTATTAATTTTTAATTATATTGAATAAAAAAATAAAAATCTAATAAAAAGAAAAAAAAAAAAAACATAAATTTTTATTGCTTTAAATTAATAATATTGAAAAAAAAAAATATAGAAGTAGAAGAAACAACATAAATTCATTTTTTTTTATTATTTTTTTTTTCAATTTTAAATTTATACAAAAACGATGCTGATGATGTGTAACAAAATTAAATAAAAAAAAACTAAAGAAGAAAAACCACTTGGTGGTTTTAATTTTATTAAAAAAAAAAAAAAGAAAGAAAAAAAAAAGGTAGCAACTTCTCTATACTTCGGTGTTTCTTCTTTCTTTTTTATTGTTTAAACAAGAAAATTATGCTTTTTTTTTATGTGTGTGTGCATTTTTATTTATTCCTTCTCCTTGTGCCAACAATTTTTTTTTTCTACCTTTACTTTAATTTACTTTAGCTTGACTTAAATACAAGATTATTTTTTTTTTTTATTATTGCATCGCCTTACATTTTATTAATTCAATTAAAAGCTTACTGACGGCGTTTTTTTTTTTTATTCACATTTTTTAATCGATTTCACTTCAATTGTGAAGAATTTATTTTTATTTTTTTTTTTTGTTATTTAAATTGAACTGAATTAAGTCAAGTTAATCTGTCGTAAAATTAATAAATATTTCTACTTTAATTAACCTTAAAGCTACTTAACCTTTCTGCGTAAATCTTTTTTTGGCTGAAGGTACATGACTTAAAACAGCATTACCTTAACATGACTTAACTTCTTTGTGTTATTTAATTCGTTGTAAAAAAAATAATAAAATAAAAATTAAAATTAAGTCAGACAGACAGACGAAAAAGACAAGACAAGACGAGCAAAAGACATAAAAGATGAAAGATGAGTTTCAGCTTTTTGCTTTTTTTTTTTTTTTATATTTATTTTACAATCGATTGGTATGTTTGTGGTCACAAAGCACACAAAGTACGTATTTTTATTGTTTGTTATAATTTTTTTTTTTTTTACTGAAAAAAGTTGTAAATATTTTTTTACTGAAATGATGATCGCCGTCTCGTCGGACGAGACAAGTTAAAAATGCTGCTTTTTTTTTTTTTTTTTTTTTGGTTTGCTGCCGCTGCTGCTGCTGCTTTTGTTGTTGTTGATGGTTGTTTTTATGTTATTATTATTATGTTTAAGATTGGATGCTTTAAAGGCGTAGATGGTTATTTATTATCATGCTTTTTGCATTAAATAATAATTAAAAAAAAAAAAAAACTGTAATTGTAAAACGAAATAAAAAAAAAAAAATAAATAAATAAAATTCCTTACCTCATCAACGAATTCAAAATCACCTTCGAATTTATTTTTATTCTTTTTACCATTCACTGATATTGCGAAAAGGCAAATAATTGTTAAAAATATTAACAAAAAACACTTCATTTTATTAAAGGATTTTCTCCTTTATTTATAATTTTCACTTTACACAAATTTCTTTCTTTCTTTCTTTATTTATTTAATTAATTAATTAAAACTTAAAATAAAAATCAATTAATCCACACAAAAAAAAAAAAAATTCACTAGAATTGCACAGTTAAATTAAATTAAATTTAAAAAAAAAAAAAAAAAATCCTTTAAACACGGAATTTTCTTTTTTGTAATTAAAATTGAAAAACACTTGATTTGTTTTGTATTTGCTATGCTTGGTGCAAAAAAAAAAATTAAGTAATGCCTTCCAACTAGGTAAAAACTAAACTGAAGAATTTTTTGATGAAAAAACAAAAAAAAAAAAAGTAAAAGAAATATTTTTCTTTCTTTTTTATGTTAAAATGGAATTAATATATTTTCCTCTGTTATGCTGTTTTGCTTATGCTGTGCTGTACAGTACACCGTCGCGTCGTCAATTCGATGCAGGCAGGCAGATTCCAACCAAATCAAATCCAAATTCATTCGCTGTGTAGTTTTATTTTTCTTTTCATTTAAATTATTTATGATTGTGTTATGTTGTTGAGTTTAGTTTATTTTATACATTTTTCATCTTGCTTTCTGTGTTTATTCAGGTCCTCTCTGGAATTCTCTTGCGTTCTCTTTTGTAAAAAGAAAAAAAAAAAAAAAAAACAAATATTGTAGAAAATGTTAAACACACAAGCAGAAATTCAATAAAAATGATAAAAAAAAAATATGTTTACCCAGCGCCAGTCAGTCCAGCATTTACAAAACGTAAAAAAAAAAAAAAAAGAATTTTATAGCAAAATGCATATATTTTTAAATGGAACTGGAAGCTGATTAATTGCTAAATACAAAATATTTTCTCTACAAAATAAAATTGTGACCACCGCCAATGGTCTTGTAATAATAAAAGTAAGCAATTTTCTATGAAAACAGAGATTGTACCATGGTAATAATATTGAACAATCTAGACTACACAATCCCTTCAGGCGATTATTTAACCTAGAATAATAATTTCTTGTTTATTCTTGCTTCCGAATAGTTTTAATTTCCGTTTGATTCCACAATATTTATCAATAATGTTGAATCACCTTGTGTAAAGCTTTTCTATAAAACATAACACTGGGGAAATTAATCTCCAACAACCGGAGAAAGAGAGTGAAGGTAAAGAAAAAAAAAAAAAAAAACAAAATAAAAAAGAAGCCAACTCAAATGGATTCATATTGGTATTAAATGGTATTCGATGGGTGCGATACGATACGATGCGCTGCGCAAGCAACGCGAGAAAATTATTTACGAATAATAGGGATCTTCCACCCCTATTAATAAAAATACTCTCATGTTTGGCTTTGTGCGAACTGCGAACCAAATAAAGATAAGGGAGTGGATTTTTATTTTATTTATTTTTTTGAGTTTTTCATTAGAAATTTTCGTGAGCTTCGACTGATGAATTTAACAGTTATGTATTACCACAAATGGCGTCTCATTACATCTACAGTGTTTTTGAATACAAAATTGCTGCAAGGGGTAAATAATGCGCAGGTTTGTTATCCCAAAGAATGTAACACGTAGTAGTAGCCGCATTTTGGGCGCCCATTATTAAATAAAAAAAGCTTATAAATCAAATGAAATGAAAGAAAAGAAATAGAATAAAAAATATTTTAAAGTATGCATGCATCTCGTATAATCAATAAATAACTTTTTCTAAGGTATTTCAATTGTAATAATACTTCGTCGCTGTTTACATGAATGTATAATTTTTTGCAACATAAAGTTGCATTTAAACAACTCGTTCCAACAAACAAACAAACGGTAAGTATTTAACCCTTGGCATTAAAAGCTTAACATTCAAATACGGAAATAATAGAAAATTTCAATTACAATGTGTAGTAGGTGGGTGGTGGTTTAGGGTGAAAGAGAGATCGTTTTGGGTATAATGTAAAATAAATAAAAAGTACATAAATTCATTTGATGAATATTTTTATTTCTTTTTCATTTTTAATTTTAAATTAAATTTAACTTAAAAAAAAAAAAAAAAAATCATTTCAGAATTGAACTAGATAAAATTTTATTCTCGCTCTTTCATTTCTTCTTCAAGATGAGAATTATTTATAATTTATAAGAATGTAATCAATTTATCGATCGTATTGGAAATTAAGAATAAAATTAAATTAAAAAAAAAATTTAATCTACTTTCTTTTTAAACATAAATAATGTTGCATTAAATTGGAAAAAAAAAATAAACAATTATCACAACAATTAAATCAAAGAATAATAATTTAAAATAAAATAAAAAATTAAAATAAAAATTCAGTTAAAACGAGTACACGAGTACGGGTGCGATGGTTCTAAGTGTAATAACATTCTTTTGTTGATGTTGTTTGAAATTTTTCTTTTAATTTCACTTTTTTGTAAGTTGCTATTGATTTACAAAGCTTTATCGTTGTTACTTTACTTTAATTGGATAAAATGCCATTTGTCCACTAAAAAAGAAGAAAAAAAAAAAAAATTTAATTAAAAAAAATTACATAAAAAATTATTAAACAGCAGCAAACCTGATTCTGAAACACTCTCAGCATCACCACCTTCTGAAGCTTTATTCAAACATTGTTCAGCTTCTTCAGTTGAAAAATAGAATGGAGAATCTTCAATTGTTGTATTTGCACTAGAATAATTAAAAATTAATTAATTAATAAAAATTAAATTTTAAAAATAACATTAAATACCAACCATGATATCTTTCCACCATCAATCTCTTGTGATATTAAACTTTTCCAAAATTTATGTACCTCATTAATTATATTAATAGCAAATGCAGCATTTTTGGCGTCACCATTAAAAGCAAATTGATTTTCTGGTTTACCATCTGGAATTTTATAAATCTAAAATAGAATAGTAAAACTCTTAATTCCATTGGGAAAACCAATAAATTTGTTCATTAAAAGAGCGAAACTTACTTTAAACCATTCAATAGTTGCTTTTATTAATCCAGGGAAAAATTTATCAACATCATTTATATCATGTAATTGATCTGCAGCTGGATCATTAATATCAATTGCAACGACTTTCCAATCTGTTTCACCTGCATTCAAAAAAAAAAACGAAAAGTTAGATAAAACTATTATAAATAATAAAAATACGTTTCCTACGTCACCTTCATCAATAAGAGCTACTGTTCCCAGTACTTTGACTTGCACAACATCGCCACGATTAGCGACCCGTGAACCAATTTCTAAGACATCTATTGGATCATTATCACCTATAATAAGTAAATCTTTTTTATTTTAAATAATCTAATAATAATAACTAATAATTTTCTTAGCATACCTTTACAACCAGTGGCTGGATCTAAATGTTCTGGATACTCCCACGTTTGTGGTAATGCACCATAATTCCATATATAACCATGATGTGGAAAACAATTTGCAACAAAACGTAATTTACCTTTCTTAACATCTTGTTTAATTGGATTTAATGGTTCATTTAATGATATCTATAATTGATATAAGTAAATTAATAAATTTTCAGTATTATCAAACAAATAATTTTAATGACCACGAAAGGTAAAAGAAAAACATTTCAACATGCAATAATGTATTCAATTCAATTAAAAATTAATTTTATTTATTTTGTTACGTTACGTTTCGTTTCGTTTCTTTTCTTTTTTTATTATCAATAAACATTTTATTTTTGTTTTGTTTTTTTTTATTCAATATAAATATTTATCTTGTTATTAAAAATTAAATACATCAAATGTCGGCGATCAATAAAATAGATTAATTGATAAACAAACAAACCAACCACAAACATTTCTTTGGTTTTTTTTTTTTTTTTTATTAATTTAATCTTAGATTAATTAATTAAATTTGTGTTTCATTTATATTTTGTTTCTGATAATTATTTTATAATTATTCTCGCTAATTATAAGCTTAAATTTCCTGTTTTTTTTTTTTTTTTTATGGAACGCAAAATATTAATCAAATGCATATAATTACCTCCATTTTAGCGTTTGTCCACCGTGGAACTTCTACAACCATGTTATATACTGTTTTGGCATCATTAGCGAACAGAGGAATATCATGTAAAGGTGATATTGGGGCTCCATCCTCATTACCTAAAAATGATTTTTCTCTTTTAATAACAAATTTAAAAAAATTATACAACGATATTGCGCAATTTTGCTTATATATTAATCGAATAAAATAATGCATAATTTTACTACTACAAAAGCAATTAATTAATAATGAAAAAAATGGAAAAAACAAATTAATTTAATTAAATAAGGAAAAATAAATAAAAATAGTATCACAAAACGTTACGTGTATTTGTTAGTGGGTTTTTAAATATTAAAAACTTTTTGAGCTAGTGTTTATATTATTAGATGATGAAATTAATTTTGTTCAAACTTTCACATTGAAACATAAAGTGTACTGTTGGCAATTTATGATTAAAACAACAAACAAATATTTAATAAACTTTTTAAAGGACATAACAATTTTTTTTTTAATAGAAGTTTTAGTTTTAATTTTTTTTCCCTACTTTAATTCCGGAAAGCTCAAAGGTTATTAAAAGCATAAATGTGACAGAACAATTTATAGCAACAATAATATTATTCTAAATGAATGGAATATTTTTTATGACAAGTCTAATCACTTTTAATTTATTATCATTAAAATCCGATAACAGATAACAAAAAAAAAAAAAAAAAAAAAGTTTGTAAACATTTAGGTTATGTAATAACAGAAAAAAAAAGTAGAGAGAAAAAACTATTTATGAAAGGTAAAAAACTTTACTTACGATAATATATACGGTAATCTTTAGAGTTGCTTACGCCTTTATCAATAATTTGATATTTATTCGACATTTCTTTACAATTATAATTATTTTTAATTAAATTTATTGAATATTTACGTTTTTGCAATGTACTATCACACTGGAGCGGTAAATTTATTCTGATTGTGCTTGCAGCTGTTATTTTATTAAAGAAATGTTGCGGCTTCACGTGCGACAATATTATTTTTCGAAACATGGCAGCCATGTATTTGATAGATTGTGTACTGATACTACATATAAAATACGAACAGTGTAGAAGTTAAAGAAATGTCAAAAAGGCAACCATGCTAATTACACAAGAGACATCTATCCAGTTTTATTATTGTTATGAATAGAAAAATTATATTTTAATCGAAAAAATCATAATTAATTAATAATTTCATTTTTCTTTAATAGCTCTGTAATATTAAAACGTTTTTTTTTAACGCCGTGTAACATAAAATATACTATAAAAAACTAATTAAATAAACGTATAATCCATTCGATTGTGTTATTAGCTTAATTTCAGCCTATGAAAATAATTTATTTGATATCAAAACCTTTTTCAATCAAAAACGCGCTTATTGAAAATTTTCGAAAATAAAAAAAAATATTTTTTTTCGTTTTACATTAATTTATTTTATTTTTTATAAATCTAATTAATTAATAAAAAAAAAAAAATAAAAATAAAAATATTATTAAATTATAATTTCACAGTAAAGCTTACAAAAAAAAAAAAATTAAAATTATAATAATAATAATAAAACTATATAATTAATTAATCTTGTGAATGTAAACATCGAGCATTATTATATTTTTGTTTTTTTTTTTATGAATAAAATTTCAAATACATAAATTAATTTAATTAATTAAGCATCTTTTTGCAATATTTAAATTTTTGTACTAAAAGAAAAAAAAAAAAAAAGAGTTTTTTTTTTTATTATTATTTTACGCGAATTAATTCTACATTTTTCTAAGTAATAAAATAACTAAAATTATGGTAAATAAGTAAAATTGAAGTTGTGGCCGATAAGAATTGTTTGGACGGTACTCTGACTCTGGTAAATATTCAATAATGTGTCCAGTTTTATTCATCATCCAATAGAATGCACTCATTTTCATTTGTTTCTTTAATTCATCGCCCACAAATTCACGGACTCGTGCATTATATTCGTTTAACCAACGTTTCTACAAAAATTTAAAACAAATGTTTGTTAAATATTTTCTAAAGATTAGTTATTAGGGTAAATACCTCCTGTGCACTTAGTAAAGCACGATCAATAAGCTTTGGCTCAAAAGGCACTAATGTTATATCCTTAAAAGCTAAAAATAAAGGTCCACTTGGATGCTGTTTACCAGTATCAACTACTTCAAGTACATTCTCCAATCGTACACCAAAGTCATTTGGTTTGTAATATCCGGGCTCTGTTAAATAAATAAAAAATTCAAATAAATTGCTTGATAAAAATAAAAATAAAAACGAACCATTCGTGAAGAAATAACCATCCTTAAAGGTATACCTCTGTTTCGACGTATATGCAATATTTATTGGAGCTTTAATAACAAATAAATCGATTAAATTAGAATAGAATAATTTAAATCAAACTTTGAGTTAATTGCTTACATTCATGAACAGAAGAGAATGAGCCAACTCCGTGTCCTGTACCATGTGGATAATCGTAGTAAGTTGCCCAAATTGGTCCTCTGCAATTTTTTAGTTAATTAAATCGTGGAATTATAGCAAAAAGAAAACAAATTACCTTGCCAACGCATCTATTTCGGAAGGTTTTAAATTATCCGGAAATACTGCTGTTGATAGTCGAATCATGCTCGCTAAGACTGTGGTGTACGCTTTTCGTTGTTCCTGTGTCGGCTCACCTAAATGAATTGTACGTGTCACATCGGTTGTTCCGTCTAGATACTGGCCACCAGAATCAATTACCAACATTCCGTTTTCATTTATTTCAACATCTGTTTCATTGCTTGGTGTATAATGTGGCATCGCAGCATGTTTACCAAATGCCACAATTGTCTTAAATGAGATTCCCCTATTCAAGTCTTGCGACTTACGTGACTTATCTAATTCCTTAGCAACGGACAATTCTGTCCAATGATCACCAATCAAAAACTATGAATAAAATAATGAATAAAAAAATTTCAATTAATTTATAAAACAAAAATGGATTTTTACCCTTTCTTCCATGTAACTGAGAAAATCACACATTGCTACACCATCACGAATATGTGCCTTCTTCATTCCCAATCGTTCGTTAAGAGTTTTCTGTGCCCGCATATAGATAATTGGTGAAATTCTTTCATAAACTATTTCTTGTGGTAATGCCGTATAAATTGCCTATCAAAAAAATCATTTTTTTTTTTGAAATAATTATTTAATTAAACAAAATCACGCAAAGGAAATTTAATTAACCAATTATAAATGTTTCATTTAAATTAACGCACTATAATTGGCCAATTAATTTACTTTTTTTTTTTTTTTCAATTAATATTTTAACCTGAAATTCGTGCATTAAAAAAAAAAAAATAAAAATGAATAAAAAAAAGCAAAACTTACATGTGATGCTCCTACATCGTAGACACAATGTGTTGGAATAATAATACGATTCCATTGTTGCGATAATGTACGTAAATCACGCCATATATCGGCATACGGTTTTATTCTTTAAAATTAAAAATAAAAAAACATTTGATTGATTCATTGATTAACAATTGAATGATTTATTGAATAGAAATAATTACTTACTGGACACAATTCTCATTATGGCATGGTGCCGCTTTTAAATGTAACAACGGTCCAATATCAAAGTTTGTACGATTTGCATATAATAATAATTCTTTAGTGGTAACAACTAGATACGCCTGCACTACACAAAAAATGAAATAAATAAATAATTTTTTTAAATAATTAATTAATTAAATAATTTACATTTATTTATGTCTATCCGCTTACTAAAATTCTAATAAACTACCTTTTTTTTTAAAGCTACAAATTAATTGATTATAATGCGCATGATAAATTTGATTAAATCTATTTTTGATTGTTTTAGACATAACATGTTAACTGTGCATAGGTATTCTTACATTATTTAAGTAAATAAAATAGGAAAATACTGGCATTACCTTGAAAACTGGTATAAATGGTATATCGTTACCACGTAAATTCAAAATGTATGCAATTTCTGTTAGGGACGTAACAACAATACCATCAGCACGCATTGAAGTAATATTTGAACGTAATTTACTAATTTTTGTTTCCCATTTTTCACCTGCATAGCTTAAAGGGTGAACTTTCACTAAAGCACTACTTGGTGGTGGACGTGCTTCACCCCATATTATATCAATCAAATTTTTATTAATTTTCACTAATTTTAAATTCTTTTTTGTTAGATCCTCATCCCACTCAGTCCATAAATAATGTGGAACTAAATGTGGATCAGCGCCTACCCTTGAATCTGATGGTAATTGCGACTACAAGGAAAAGAAAATGAAATAAAAAAAAATGTTTTGACTTGAAAAAGACGAACTACTTACACTAAGCCATGTAGTTAAACTTGGATAATGGGCAATATTAAAGATTTTCCATTCACAATCTAACTCATTATTTGCTTGTTCAATATAACGTCCATCTGTCCACAAAGCTGCTGACTTTAAGGTCACCTAATATTGGTGAAATTTAGAAAATTAAAAACGAACAAAAAAAAAAAAATGATTAATCCATTGCGTTGGCGTAATAGATGTTAATTTTGTAATGCGCGAATAAAATATTATAATTAACAGTTAATTACCACAGCATCACCGCTGCTCCCAGTAAATCCTGTTAAAAATTTTCGTCTCTCATCACGTTCCGCTACATACTCTGTTTGATGCTCGTCATATGACGTTATTATGTAAGCGTCAATTTCTGCACCTTGCACCGATGACCGTATTTGCATTTCATTTCTTAATCCTTCTAAACGTTGACGATATTCTTTACGAAACTAAAGCACAAAATATTTATATTAAAAATTAAATAAAAATTGTTATTCAAGGTTAAATCTACCTGACTTCTGCTTAAACAATTTGGCCGATGAATTCCTTGCATATTACACACGACTTCATTTATTATATTTGCTGAAAAAATATTAAAAAAAAATTAATTTTTTTATTAAATTAAATAAACAAGAAACGACAATAAAAAATAATTTTTTTTTTTTTTTTTTGCTTAAATTATTGCACTTGATCTATTTTAATGAATTTATTAAAACATATTATTTTTTTTTCTTTTGCTTTTTCGCTTCTTTAATATATAAATAGTTTTTTTTTTATGTTTATTTTCAATTAATAAATTTATATAAATGAAAAATTTACATTTAGAACCATAAAAATAATTTTTTTTTTCATTTTATTTTCTTTTCATTTTATTTCTATTTTTAATTTAGAGAGCAAAGAATAAAAAAATAATAAATATTTAAAATAAATAGAATTTTTTTGCTGTTACTCTGGTCGTGGTTATGACTTCTCGCGCGTTCTTATTTAATTTTTTATTTTCTTCTTTCTTTTCTATCAATAACAAAATTATTCTTTTTCAGTTAGATATTGAAATGCTGTTGCTGATAAATAGTTTGTTCGTAAATGCATGAGCAAATGTAATGATTTGTTGGAATTTTGTTAGTTAGCATATACAGATGGTGTATTTGATTGGAATTTTAATTAAAATGGGATTTATTGCTTGCGTTTGTATTGCATGGTATGAAAAGAAAATGTTTCAGAGGGTTTACAAATAAAAAAAAAAAATAAATAAAAATAATAATTATGTTGATCTCTGGTGATGTATTGATCATAATTTAAATGAATAGAAAATATGAGGAACAAAAAATCTAAATTTAGTAGCAATTAATTTTTTTAATTTTATTTGTAGCGGGAGTTATTAAATTACTAAAAAAAAAATTAAATCCACCCTAATAACCATATAGACTTTTAAAATAATTTATAATCATGCATTTTTCATTCATTAATTAAAAAAAAAAAAAAACAAAAACAATTTTTCAGCTTTTATATGGGGAGTTTTTTTTTGGTTGTACAAATATCAGCTTATCTGCATAAATAATCAAACAAAAACTATAAATAAACTGATTACAAATGCAAATTATATAAATATTTTTTTTATTGACTTTAAATGATTAAAAGAGAAATAAAAAATGAGGAAAAAATTGACGGATTAACACTCTGTCGACTTCATTTTGTTACTGGATATCTGATCATATTGAATAGTGGAAATTGCGAACAATTATTTAATTATTTATAATGAAAATACATGAAATAGCAGTATAATAAGCAAATTATTATTCGGATAAAAAAATTTACCCCTTTTGAGCTTTATGAATTAATCAAATCATTCACATTGTGTTTTTGACAATCATTCACATTGGAGAAAAATAAAAAAAATATTTTTTATTTATTTATTCAACAAGGAAAGCGTTGCACAATGAATCACACTGTTTAAGGAAATCACTTTGCTATTTTTACTCGATCGGTAAGAATTGTTTTTCTTTCTTTCTTATTTTTAGTGTTTTTCATATTGTGTGGGCGGTTTTTCTAGTATTAATTATTTGTTTACATAATTAATTTTAAAAACTTTTAAAGTTAATTTAAAATTTTTTATTTCTTTCCGAAATTTGTTTTCGCTTTTTGGTTCCGTAAAAATGATTAACATTCGTTACGAATCGTTAAAATAATTATTTCATTATGAACAGAATACAAGGTTCTGTGTTTTATCATTTAACGATTACATGATTATAGGAAGATAATTTAATTTTTTTTTTATAAAATCAAAGAAGAATTATTTTTGTCTTTACGCATTTTGTTGATTTTTATTCTATTTCCTGTCAAAAATCTATTTATCGACGCTGTTAATAAAATTGTTTTATGAAAATTTGTGAGTAACGAATAAAATTTTCTTGTGATATTATGACAGGAAAAATACTGATGCCTATTTTATCTAATTAAAAATAATTAATTTTTATAATTTCACTATAAATTTTCGTAAAAATAAATCAAAATTTACATAGTTTTTATGGCTTGTTAAATTAATGAAATTAATTAAATTGATGTCTCTGGTCAGTAAAATCTGATAATATTTAATGCGATGATTTGTTTATTTATTTTTTTTTTAAAACAATAAAGCAATTAACTATGGTCACCACCCACTTTGTAAAAGTATTTTCTCTAAATTTAATTTAATTTTTTTTTTATTTTCCAAAAACACCTACACAACGTATTTAGTTTTAATTTGTTATAGAAATGAGCGAATTGTGCTAAAAATACAGAAAATTACTTACTAAATTTTTCACTTATTCATGATTTTAAATAAATTAATCATTTTAAAAGGGATTTTAAAGGTTTCTAATGCTATCCAAAAAAAAACAAACAAAAAAAAGATGAGATATAGAAAATTAAAATAAAAACACACGCGAAACAACTGCACCCATTTTGCCGTTCAGCTTTTTTATGATATAAATAAATTTATAAGAATTTTAATTTGTTTATTTATCTATCTAGTTTTATTTTTATTTTATTTTTTTTTTAATTTTCTAAAGCATCAGCAGCCTTTTATATCTGATTTTAGATAAAAATCAATAAAACGAAAAAAATTATTTACAAAATAAGAACAACCCATTTAGTTTACATTAAATATTAAGTAATGAAATGAAACAGGGTGGGACAGTTATATTTAAATATACATATATATATATCTTTTTCTAGTATTATCACTATTATAGTTCTGGTTTCAATCATCACTGATTACAAAACACTGCGTTAAAATAATAATCGAAAATTACACTTTGATGAAAAAAATTTCATCTCAATCAATCACAATCTCAAGTCTACCACAAAATAAATAAATTTTTACTACATTTAGTATCATCTTGTTGTTTATTAAATATGCCTGACCCAATTTACAAATCAGAATTTATCCATTACTTACTCTTTGGTAGATAAAAAGAAAGAAAAAATTAAAAAAAAATTAAATTTTTTTTTTTAATACAATTATGCAAGCAAGAATATTTCCTCTTTTTTTTTTTTCATCTTGTGTTTTCATGACGCGACAGTGTTATTTCTATTTTTTTTTTTTTTTTTGTTTGTAATTAAATAACAGAAGCATATGTAACAATTTTTTTTTTCTTATATGTTTATTGTTTGCTTTCTTTATTAATTTTTTTATTTTTCACTTTTCGTTTAAACTTTTCGTTGAAAGCATCTAAAGGAAAGGAATGAAAAATCAAAACAATAATATTTGGCAATTATTTGTAATAACAACCGAAATAATAAAAAGAAAAATCTGGCGGTTTATGCAGGAAGCATAAATATTTAAAAAAAAATTAATTTAAAATTAAAACAATGAGTTTTGGGTGGTAGAATATGTTGTAATTGTGCCATATGCTAGTTTAACTATGAAGTGTAATTGAATATTTCATCTCCCTGTCATAAAATTAAAGTATTTTTGCCACCATACAACCACCATCACCCCAATAAAGTATTTTCTGCGCTTTTCTTATTTATTTACATTTCGTTAGGTAGAAAAAAATATATTTTTTTTTTAATGACATTTTGCACACGGAATTTTTCACATTTGTTTATTTTTACCTTTAGTGAGTGCAAACAAAAATCGCGGGTGTGTCTGGCTTTTGCGTTTGTGTTTTGCGTTATGTTTTGCTATTCATTTAATTTTTACATTTTTTTTTTTTTTAGTTTATTTATGGTTTTATTACTTGAAAAGAGAGCAATAGTTACAGACCTTGAAATTTAATTGATAGCAATTATGATGAGTTTATTTATATTGGCTATAATTTAGTTTTCTTTTAAATTTATGCTTTAATTACTATGAAAAGGGCTATGCCAATTATGAACTGCGTTAATTACGACATAAAACATGTTTTTATATCTTGTTATTAATGTGTTTCTTTATTTTATATGAGTTTAATAGCTGATTAACTCTCTGATGAATGTAATCAAAGTTTTTAATAAATAAAAAAAATAAAATTTCATATGCGTAATAAGAATTAGTATCGAACGAACATTAATACTTCTCAATCATCATCTACAACACACAGCATAGTCAAAGTTGTTAATTAAAAAACCATAAAACATAATCAATAAGTCTGTCTCAACGCCATACACAAATAATTTCATCGTAAATATATCGCAAAATAATTAAATTTTTTTTATTATTATTATTATATTAAAACGACAAACAATAAAGTTAAAGTAATAAAAAAAAACAGAATTTATTCTCGTAATAAAAATACCGCAGCAAAAAAATTATTTTTTATGTAGAAGTAAGAAGTAAAATAAATAAATAATAATCGCATTAGCGAAATGGGCAACAGCAGCACAACTTAATCAATCAAACAGTAATGAAATGAATATTATTCATTTGAAAAATTGATTTTCGTATTGATAATCATTGTGAAATGTAACGTAAGAAAGTCGTAAAATGATGTAACCCACCGGTATACACCAATTTATTTAATTAATTCATAAAAAAAAAAAAAAAAAACATTATTTTACTGATATCAGTCACTATTTGTTTGAATTTTTCTCTTATCTCTTTTAAAAAACATTATTTTAGCGCCATCAATAACAATATCAACAACAACATTAACCGTTTAATTTAATTAAATTTAAAATAAATAAAAATTTAAAAAAAAAAAATATGCTTTTGTATTTTATTACTTTGTTTTGTAATTTTTTCATCAACAATTATACACCCACTGTGTATATTATCCGTTGTTTCATTTCTATTCGATTCTTTTCTTTATTTATTAGTAAAAAAAAAAAACTGAAAATTTGGAAGAGCAAAGTTACAAAAATGACTATATAGATTTTATAAGAAAAAAAAAATGACATCGAATATTTATTACAACCATAGAAAAGCCATAGAAAAATTAACGAAAAACATAAATTACCTTAATTATATATTGTTAACAAGAATAAATTGTTTAATTTCATTTGATATAACTGTTATAAAATTAAATTGTCTTAATTTTTCTATATACGTGTGTATGCATCAACAAAAGGTTAAACAAACACACCTAAAAATAAAATAACAAAAAGAAAAAAAAAAAAAAAAAAAAAACATAAATTACCTTACGAGCGTTCAGTGCATGAATTTATAAAATACAAATTTTCTGTCTTTTATTTTTTTATTGTACCCACACAGTGGGTGATTTTGATGAAGATTTAACAGAAGAGAAAAAAAAAATTAACATTTTCACACGAATGAACTGCTTTTGATTATCTAGGAAGAACAAATTTATTTTATTTATTTTCCGACAGTAATCTCTCGGGGTTTTGTTTGTGTGATTTTTAAATGTTTTTTTTTTCGTTTGTTTGTTTGTTTAATTTAAATTTATTTGTTTTTGATTAAGGAAAATTTTTCTGTTTGATTTTTGATTAAGTTAATTAAAAAATGTTTTTTTATTTATTCTTTTGTTGAAATTGATTGTTTGTTTGATTGGCATTGCTCTAAGGTTTATCTAAATTTCTAAGAACTATAAACGAAAATCATCTGTAGATAGTGATGAACTATGAAAAGGAACCCTGATCTGTTTTCAAACGTTTCAAAGAATTCTTTTTTGTATTCATAAATAAAATAAAATTGGCACTTGATACAGCAAGAAAATTAAAAAATATAATCCGGAAAAATAAAATTGTTGTCGTCACTTGAGAAGTGATACTTTACGTAATATAGGTCAATACACCCACTGTGCAGATAAATTCGCATATAAAACAATGACTAATAACCGCAAGAACATGATGGAAGAGAGATTTTAAACTACTAGATAAACTTTTTTTTTTGTTGCCCAAACAACACTTCAGTGTACTTGAAATCTTTCAAAAGCGTGATAGTTTCTAAGAACTTCATTGATTCGTTGGATGTTGAACCATTGCTTAATCATATTCAATTGTAAATTTTCCACCGAATTTCTTTAATCATTTTTTTTTGATTTTACTTAATCTTTATTTTTAGCCCAAAATTTCTGTTGTTTTATTTTTCTTTTCTTTTCTTTTTTTATTTCTTAATAATTTAATTTTTTTTTTTTTTTTGTTATTTCTTAAAAAACCATACAACAAAGATACAATTTATGATCTGTTTGCACAAATTGTATACAAAAAAAATTAAAATATATATATTTATGTGTTTTAATGTGACAAAGTCAATGTTTCTCGATGTTGCTCATATTGTAATTTAATTTAATTGAATTTTTTGTTTTGCCGTGGTCATCACCGTGCTACCCACACGTATTCACATTTTCTTTTATTTTCGATGGTGAATTTTTTTATTAAAAATAATGATGATAGTATTATGATTAATAGTTTTTTCACGGTACGAAAATATATTGGATAGATGAAATCGTACGTAACGTACAGAAATTTCTATGTCATTTTCAACGATTAGCACATTTTTACTATTTCTTATGTTACGTTAATTAGCGTTTAATTTGTTTGGCTTTAACCATTTATTATTATTAATTAATTAATAATTTTAATATTTCTTGTTTATTCAAAAAAAAAAAATATTTGCTTTAATTTAGTTAATTAAATTTGTAACAAATGCTGAAAGTTCATTAGGTTAATTTGCATAGTTGCGCTATTTTCGATGTGTTTGCAACTAATAAAGATTTTTATTTGTTTTTTATTTTAATAAATTAATTATTTATTATTATTGTTTTTATTGGTGTTGTAGTGGTGACGATAGTTTATGTTAGTTTTCGGGATAAATTCAAATTTCTAAATTACTTTCACTACTATGCAATAAGATTTAAAAAGCAACTGAGTATTTTATTTTAAAAAAAATTTAATAAAATTACCATTGGAAAACCACATTAACTAATTATTACCTTCTATTTACAAACAACAATTAATTTATTATAATTTTCCTTAACTCTTATTTAATTTATTTATGTATTTACGTAGATATTTGCTTGTTTATTTCTCTCCGTTGTTTATTTATTTCAACATTTAAAACAAAAGTAATACAACGCTGACAACTTTTTATTTATATAATGATTAAATAATTAAATAAAACAAAATAATGAAACAATTTTTTTTTTGCGCTCTTAATTAAAAAAAAAATAAATAAAAAAATGAAACAAAATGTTAAAATTGCGAACAACATTAAATCATTTAAATTAATATTTAATTTTGCTGCTTTACGGCTCTCATTAAACTATTAAACTTAAAACTGTCTTTCCGTTAGGAAAATATTTACTTTTTTTTTTGTATTTTTATTAATCATAAAAATATGGAAAATAAGCTAAGTTTGTAATGAAAATAATAAAAATAAAAAATATATTTTAATGTTAATTACCTGACAAAAATATTATTATTAATGTTTTAAAATTCATTTTTAATAATTCTGCTGTTGCTTCTGTGATTTATGGATAAATATTTTGCTACTTTTGTGCGTGTGTTTTTAAAAACTTTTATTTAAATATTTATTTGATTTGAATTGATTCCGTTTTATTTGTTTATTTGTAATAAAGAAAATGTTTATTCAAAAAGCACACCGAACAATTTGATAAAACATTTTTTAATTTTTTTTTTTTTGCTTTAAATAAATTCTTTATTGTTTATTAATACGGTCAACATCAATCAAAACTATAAAATTAAACATATAAATATTTAATAAAAAAAAATGCAGGTAAATTGTTCTTGTACTGAATAATAATATAATCGATGTGAAAAAAAAGTAAGTTTATTTATTGAAAAATTATTTTTTTTTAAATAGCACGACACAAATAACAGTAGCGAAAAGTAACAGGCAGCAATGGTATTAGCCAATACTAGCAAAACGATAATAATTTTAATAATTTAATAAAATATGCACAGTGATGATATATTTTTTTATTTTTTGCTTTAACTTTAATTAACACAATAATTTTTTAATTTAATTTAAATTGAAATTCTGCGTTATTTTTTTTTTTTTATTCAACAATTTAGCTGCACTTTATTACTGAACATAAATTATTTTTTTTTTTTTTAATATTATAAATGAATTAAAACATATAATTATTTAATTAATTAATTAATTTTAAAAAAAAATCCAATTTCCCCAAAAACACTGTGCAAAAAATTCAAAAATTTGTTTAGCAAAGACACTTTTTAGCCACGTTACACACTAAACGTTAAAACTTGACTGAATCGTTTTTACCCCCGAAAAACATATAAAAATTTTTTTTGATGATATTTTAAAAGTTTAAAAATCAATCATTTATAAATAATTATAATAATAATAATAATAACAATAAATAATTATAATTTAACGCTTCACTAGTTTTTACAACGATTTTTTTTTTTTTTTTTTTTTTTTAATAGATTTTAAATGTCATTAAAAAAAAAAACAATTTTTTTTTCTATCGAATTTAATTTATTTAACATAACAGAGAGATAAAATTATTTAATTTGCGTATTTTATATAAAATTATAAAAATTTTATTTAATCAAAAAAAAATTCTAATGTTTGTTCCTTTCGTTTAATTTAATTTAAATAATAAGACTGAATGAAGACACGAAACACACGCGATTTGCTATATGTAATTTTTATTTTTTTGTTTTTGTTCTTTATTCAACTAATTTGTTAAAAACACAACTGAGCGAACGGAATATCAATAAAAACTAAACTAAACTAAAAAAAAAAAGAACTAAAAACTGAATATAATATTTTTTATTTGTTGTTGTTGCTGTTTGTAATGAATTAAAGTGATCGTAAGACGCGAACGCCTTTTATTATTAATACGTTAAAGGCCATCTCCATCGATATACATTCTTAAAATGAAAAATTCTCATTAAATGTTTTATTTGCTTTGTTTATGTATTCGGGTTTTTTTTTTTTTTTTTTTTTTTTTTTTTTTGAAACAGAATAGAAGGAAAAAAAAAAAAAAACAAAAAAGAAGGAAAATTAAATTTTCCAGATGAACTTTTTTTTATAATTTTTATTATTTTCAACCGCAAATATGTTCTTTTCTTGTTTCTTATTACAAAACAACGAGAATTCTTTTCTATTCATTATGCAAAAAAAAAAACAAAAAAAAAATAATAAATAAATAAATAAATAATAAAAATATCGAAATAAATCTTTAAAGTTAAGTAAAGATCAGTTAAGCTAAAATAATCCCATTATTACCACAATATCCGTATTTATATGTTGGCTTTTACTAATTTTTTTTTATTACATAAATATTATTTACATAGATTTCTTCTGCTTAAGTTAATTTCAAGCTCATTAAAGATTTTTATTGTGTCTTGTGTCTTGTGATTGGTATAAAAAACAGCAAAGTATCACTTTTTTTATTTAGCATATTGATTAATTTTTTTTAATGCCAACTATTAGATGATTGAAAATTAACTGCCTATAGTAAATGTTATAGCAAATTAACGATTCTATTAGCACCTAATCATTGTTTCATTTTCAATTAATCTTAATTACAATTGTTGAAATGGTGTCAAACGATAAAGATTGTTTCGATTTCGCATAGATTATAAAAAAAAACAGACATTGATAACGTGAAAACATAAAACAAAGTTAATAATAACATCAATAAATGTAATTAAATATAATCACCAGCTGAAAGTTTTAATGTTTTGTTGTTTTTTTTTTTTTTTTTTAGTATTTGATTTAATTATGATTGACTGTCGCCAGCATATGTACAAATTAATCAAAAAAAAAAAACGAAATAAGAAGACGAAACAGCAGAAAACATAATGAAGGCATTGTTTAGTTTATTTTTGTTTATTTACAAATAAATTATGATAAATATTTTTCTAAGGTTTGCCCCCGACAATCATTATTACCAATTATTTGTTATACAAAAAAAAACAATATTTATTCATTTGTTTGTTGTATTAAATTAATAAAATTTAATTAACTACGATTAATGTGATCTTTATTTATTTATTTACTCTTTATTATTTTAATAAATAAATAATTAGAATCATAACAAGCTAATAAAAAATAATTAAATGTTTTAAAGCATAATTTTGAAGGTGTGTGCTGTTATGTTCGTTTTTTTTTCATTTTTTTTTATTCTCTCTTTTTCATCACTTGAGTGAAGTTGCTTACAGTTTTAATAATCTTTCATATAACTAATTGCGGTTTTAGCTTTATGCAAAAAATTTCGGTTTATTAAAGTTGTATAAATTCTAATAATTATTTCGTACAATATTTACACGTTTGAAGGAAATAAAATTATTAAAAATAAATTATTAGTCATAATCAAAAAAAAAAAAAAAATTTCTTGATGTTGCTGATTATTTATTTAAATTATTTATTATTATTATTTTAATCCTTAAAACATCGATGATTTCCGTATAGCAAATTTCTAGTAAATCGTATTACGCATTACACCGCGATAAAAAAAAAAAAAAAAAAAGCAAAAACAGATTAGCACACATCTTTAAACACAAAATTATTTATTTATTTAAAAAAAAAAATTTTTTGTTTTTTTTTTGTTTAAAATAAAGTTAATAAAATAAAATGAATATTTCGTATTTTTATAAAGGCGAATTTTTTTTGTTGTTGTTGTTGTTCGTTTTTGATGTTTTTCAAGTGATTTTTCTCTTGTATTTATCCAAGGAAATATCTAATGTTGAATATAACGTAATTTCCGTCAACTAGATCAACCGTTTTTTTCGTGATTTTTTTTATATAAAAATAATTTTTAAATAATTAAATTTTTCATTTAATGCCAATTGAGTTTTTTTTTTTTTTAATCTTCTGCTTTCATGACTAATTAATAAATTTTTATTTTATTTTTTTATTTTTTTTTGGTGCTCTGATGTAATACGAATTTTATTACATTTTTATTTGTACAATAAAGAAGAAATATATACACTTAAAAAGGGTTACGCGAATAATAAACAATTTTTTTGTTTGTAAATTAAAAAATGAAAAATTTTTTTTTTTATATTTTAATTGCTTTTGTAATAAATTTTGTTTAGTTTTTTTTTTTTTTTGATAGAAGAAATAGTTTTTTTTTTTTTATTGAATATTTTAGTGGAATTTTTAATTATATAATTAATAAACAAAAACAAAGAAAAAAACGTAGCGAAGTGTTTTGTGTTTTATAGCGAAAAAAAAAACGAAATTAAGGAATTTTAGATGGATAGAAGAATGTTTATTTATTTCCAACGGCTTCTGTGTTAAAATTTATTATGAAGATTTAAATAGACCAGATTACCAACATTCTAAAAGACCATTGTGGAAAATTATAGACAAAATCCTAGCATCTATTACGATATAAAAATAAATAAAGGTATTCAAAGAAAACAATAAAATTTAACATTGACCCTGCTCTAAATTTAATTGTAAATAACATTCCCACCAAATTACATAAAAAAAATTTTATTTCAATAATAAAACATAGTTTTATATAAATAACACTTTTCTATAGTAAACATAGAAGTTAAATAAAGTTATTTTTATATAATTAATATTATAAAAATAAATATCGAAAATAATTGAGTCACACCAAGACGTAAGAACAATAAATAAATGAAAGAAATTTTTTTTTTTTTTTTTAATTAATGTCACAATCAGCTGCTCACAATCAGCTATTTTTCCTCATTCTTCGATGTTTCTCTTGCTATTTCAGTTATTCAGGCTTTTCATCAAATTAAACAAAATAGAAATACATTTATTTTTTTTTTAATCATTAATGAATGACTCAATGCGGTTTATTTTTGTTTTGTTTATTAAAGCAAAAAAATCGTCACCAAGGAGTTGTAAGATCGAAACGTGGGTGTTACTTATAATGACCGTTGTGTTAGGCATGCATATCGTTGGTGTTTTATTTGTTTATCCACATAGATTATTATCTTTTTGTTGATTCTTCAACACAAATACGTTAAAACCATTTATCGCGTGATTACCGTACTAGAAAGATTGATCCTAATACAGATTGTTTGTTGAGGATTTAAATGTGTCGATAAGCCAATACAAAAACCACATTAAAGACAACAAGTAAAATTCACAACCCCCAAGCTAAGCATTTTTTTTTTTTGTTTTTTACTAAGCTGTTTATCTTGAAGACAAGACCTGCTTATGCCAGAATCAAGAAATTCTATTAAACTACTTACTTGTCTTTTACACCCTTAAGCCTCTTATTTATTTTTTTATTTTTTTTTTCAAATTGTATAATCTTTTAGGGTTTTCTCAGGTAAATAAAAAATTCCTAAAATTACAATTTAACCAGATTTGCTGAGACGTGACTGTTCAGGAGGATTAAAAAAAAAAAAAAAAAAAAAAAATACTTGATTCGGTTCGGATGAATATTAAAAATGTTAGAAGGGATGCTATTGCCGGCATCAAAGAAATTCTGTCTATTTCCCCTATTTTTTGCAATACGCAGTCGCTTTTTAAACAGGGTATACCAGAAAAAAAAAATTATTTTAATACCGAAATTTTAGGTAAACAAAAAAAAGGAATGAAATTTCAGTGTAACCCTTATAGCTGGTGCTGCCTTAAAGTACCTAAACCGTGATTCTGACTACTTTGAAAAATAAAAATTCCTTCTTAGGGTTGTTTTTTATGAATATTCTGGTTTCTTTATGCTGTGTGAATACTTTCAAGAGCACAAATACCCCCTACCAATCTTCTTTCTCTTGTTTCAATTTTCGAATTTAATTTTTTTTTTTTTTTGTTTTTTGTTGAATGAAAAGGAATTTATTTTTCCTTTCTTTAAGAATCTAAAAAAAAAAAAAAAAAAAAAAAAAAGAATTTTTAATTTTTTTTTTTTAATGTATTTTTAAAGAGAATTTTCTACTTCTTTACAGAGGTTTTGAGAAGTGGTTTTTGATGTTGTTTATGTTGTACTTCTATGTTTTCTTGTGTGATGTTGATGACGGTGATGGCATATCGATGCTATGATGCTGAGTCGAGCATATTTCTCTTACACTACTTTAGTATTAGTTTGATGTTGAAATCATCATCATCGAATTTAGGAATTAAAAATAATAAATAAAATAAATATTTTAATTAAATAATTTAATTAAGTTAAATTTTGTGTGTTTGGTGATATAATTACCAACAAAAACAGTTTTTCGTTTTTCGTATACGTTTAGAACTACAACAACAACAACAAAAAATGACGATTTTTACATTAAAATTATTATTTTTAATTATTTTTATTAATTTATGTAAGTTTCTTGTTTAATCTTTTTATAAATTAAATTAAATTCGAATGTGTTTTGTTTGTGTAAAGAATTTTTTCTTTTCTTTTTTTTGTTTTTTATGATTTTAATGCACTTGGGTTGGGATTTTGTTTTTTAAATAATTTTTCGTCTTCTTCTTCTTCATTTTTGTTATTATTATTATTATTATTATTATTATTATTATTATTATTATTAAAAAATAATATAAACATACTGTGAGGAAACATATGAAATAATAAGTAATAAAAATTCATAAAATATTGGGGAGAGAATATAGAAACTAATTTTCCATATTAAGAGAACAATATTTTTGTTTTCTTTGTGATGCGTTTACACGTTTGTGTTAATTTTTTCCTTTTTTTTTTCATTTTTTATTTATTATTTTTTTTTTTTTTTTTTTTTAGCGAAACAAATTAATGCACAACCAACAATAACAGCGATTACCGGTGAACAGATAAAAGATCTTGGTGACTCTGTTGAATTAAATTGTACTGTGAATAATGCAAATGATTACTCAATTGTTTGGATTAAAAATGCCCGTGATCGGCCAACGGATAATATGATTATGTCAATTGGTGAATCACTTGCGATCAAGGATAAACGTTTTAAATTAACATATGATGATAATTCGACCACGTACAGTCTTAAGGTATGTTTACAGTTTTAGAGAAAAAAAAAAAATCATAATAATTATTTTTTATTAACAGATTGATAACATCCAAACAACTGATAACGGTTTTTATGAATGCCAAATATTGGTGTCGGTGACAAATAAAATAACGTCGATTGTCGAATTATATGTCCGGTCACCGCCAGTAATATTGGAAAATCAAACGACATCATCGGTTATGGTATCGACAGGTCAGCCCTTTAATTTAAAATGTAAAGCCGATGGCTATCCAAAGCCGACGATCTCATGGTTAAGGGAACCAGGATTCTTTTTACCAGATGGCGGATTTCAATTCATGTGTGTTTGTAAAATATCCTAAATTTTTAAATATTTATTAAAAAAAAATCAAATTTCCAGTGGAACAGATCTAAGCTCTAGCAGAGCAATGAAGGAGTACCGTGGCACGTACTATTGTCAAGCGAATAATGGTGTTGGTAATCCAGTAAGGAAGACAATTATTTTAGAAATTGAATTTCCACCAGAAATTAAGGCACCACGTCCGAAAGTTGCCCAATCAGTTAATTTCGAAATTGAATTAGAATGCATTGTCGAAGCATATCCGCCACCAGCTATCGATTGGTTACGTAAAGGTGTCACGTTATTAGGCAATAAACGATACAGGTAAATGGATGTCCCGCTGTTACATTACATCATTCACAATTTATTTTGTTATTTTTAGAATTTCTACCGTCGCCACGAATCACAATGTTCACATTTCCGTTTTACGAATTTCGCAAGTAGCAGGCGAGGACTACGGAGATTATAATTGTCAGGCGTCTAATAAACTTGGCCAAGTTGAAACCAGAATTAATTTATATGGTGAAATATTAATGCGATAAAATCAAAAACCGTTAAACCATTTATGATTTAATTTTTTTTATGTTTTTTATGTTTTTTAAAGAGTCTGTTATTCCTGTTTTATCCTGGCATGCATCCAGCCACTTGGATTAAATATTTTCATTTAATCAATTTACTTATAATTTTGGTTATTATTTTTTTATTTCTATTTTTATTTTATTTTATCGTTTTTTATTCGACTTAATTATTTCTTATTGTAAATTTATTGGAAAAACAATTTTTTTATATTTTTAGAATCTTCCCAACCCGATATTAATTATCCTGGATTAATTTGGATATCAGGAGCAACGTCAACAATAACAACGTCAACATCATCATCATCATTAATTACCTTTATTATCGCATTTATTCTATTATTATTGATTTAAAAATAATTATTTTACCATTTGATAAATAAAATAAGAAAATTTTACGAAATATTTTTGCTAAGAATAAAAAAGAAACAAAAAATTTTTTTTTACATATCGTGTGTTCAAACCAAAACGTGTGATTAAAGTTTTTTTATTTTTTTTTTTTTGTTTTTAATAATTTTTCCATGTTTTAAATTAATTTTTATATAAAAAAATTGTATTTTTGGATGTGGCTTACCGAAATATATAATAAAACAAAAAAAATTAAAAAAATTAAAAATAAAATCGAATTATTTTGGAATAAATCTGAATTTTTTTTTTTATTAACCCTGTGTTTAAATATTTAATGTTGAATTTGGTGGTGTAGGTTTAGATCTCCAATATTGTGTGTAGTCACTAATTTATTTTCGATTTTGTGTTTTTTATTTAGACGCATTTCTCGATTATAACACCTGCGCCATCTCGTGTTTGGGCATACTAATTTTAGATGTGTATTATTCCTTAGAACAATTTTAATTAATTTCTGTGAAGTTTCTTAGAAAAAAATCATTTAAAATTTAATTAATTAATTAATTTTTATTAACAAATAAAGGTAAAAGCATTGCTGAATAATCGGATTTTGCAAAATTATTATGGTGTATGAAGGGTTTATTTCATTAAAGTTCCAAACGTTCGTTCGAAACCTTTTTGGATAAAACTTCTCGGTTGGAAATATGTTTAATCAATATTAAAAGGGAAATGTTCCTAGGGAACATTCAAGAACTTAAATTATAAATAATTCTTCTTAAAAAATGATAAATTAAACCTTTTAGTAACGTAGTAAGACATAAATTTAATATTTTTAGGATTTTGCCTAGTCTGAAAATATGATGAAATGAAGAAAGAAAAAAAAAAAAAAAAAATTGTGTTATGACTTTGTTACGAAGATTGAAGATGGTAAATTGTAAACAAGAACATCGTCATCATAATCATCAGGAGTTACAACAAGGAAAACATCTTTATGCTTAT
Source organism: Ptychoptera albimana (assembly GCA_961205885.1). Lineage (NCBI taxonomy): Eukaryota > Metazoa > Arthropoda > Insecta > Diptera > Ptychopteridae > Ptychoptera > Ptychoptera albimana. The sequence continues at coordinate 18,402,351 of OY540805.1, read as the reverse complement.
CAAAATAATAATAATAAGAATAATAATAATAATGTGCGATGACGACAAGAATGAAATGAAATGATGTAAATATGTTTCACATGCTGTGCATACAAATGTCTTGTTTTTAAGTCTTTACTCTTGTATTCCATAGTTCATATCCATTTAGCTTGCTCCCATCACCATACTCACCATTATCAACATTACCATCATCAACATAATGATCATAATAAAAAAAAAACTAACTACCACCATTACTTAATTTTAATGAAAATAAACTGGGTAAACATTGTTATGTAATATTAATTCACTTTATTATCATTATTATTATTATTATCACTATTACCACCCACCATTCAGCCACACACACACACACAGATAGACCGTTAAGAGTGAGATACCCACAATTTTATGCAATTCAAGTGAGTTTTCAAAGCCAATTAAAAACGAAACATTTAATCACATTTTGATATTAACTTTTGATCACTTAAAAAAAAATTTTTTGTTTTACTTCAGGATTCCTTTTTTCTTTCCCAAAAAGACTTTAGTGATTAGACGATTTTATTTATTAAATATTATAGTTAGACAAATATGAAATTTAAGTTTTAATCTCTTAAGATGCTTTCGGTGGAGACTTGCACTGGAAGGTACAAAGTTTTTCATCTAGATTATGTAAAATGCTGGCTTAAATGCATTAGTTTTCTAAGTGAAAGAAGATTTTTCTTCTTTTTCTTTTATTTTTAAGAATTATCAGGAGGATTATATACATTACGTCCGGAATACAAAGTGCATTCTAATCTTATGCTTATTATTAAACTTAAAGTTTCGATTGTTTATCTTAATTGAAAAGTTTGCATTGTTTTGCGATTAGTAAATCAACTGACAAATAAATTTCTTTTGATTTAAAGTTCCGGAGTGCCTTAAAAGTTGTTTCTTATTGATCTAATAACACAATTAGTCGCTATTAATTAGTTTTCTTTTCGAGGTTTTACCCAGAAAGCACACACTGTAACATATAAAATTCAATTTGAAAAACTTTTCACTTAATTCCTTTTTTCTATCAAAAAAACTTTTCATCTTTTATGTGTAGTACATTTGCTGTGACGTTAAAATTCATTGGGAAGGAAAAAGAAAAAAAGCAACAGTTTTGAGGTTTGTTTTTTTTTTCACCTCATTTGATTTTTCCACACTTTTTATTTATTTTTTCGTTACATTTATTTGTGTAGTGTTTTGTTGATTTTGTTACAAGTTGGTGGCTTTTAAAAATTAAGATGACTTTAGATTGTGTTCGGGTTTATTGTATCAAGTTTAATTTTTGATGACTTCTGGTTTGGATATTTTGTTCCTTTTTGTACCAATTTCAGTTCACTTTTTTAATAGCTTTTTAGGGGTTTTTTTTTGTTTGTTTGTTTGTTCATTTTATATTTATGCCGTAGATTTTCTATTAATTTTCCTGTACGTTAAGAGTTGGTTAAAGTTTTTTTTTTTTAGTGGTTACAAATTGGGATACAAATATTTATTTTTTTTAAGATTCGTTTGTATTTTATTCATGAATTTGCTTCTATTTTTTTTTTCTTCGTTTTTATCATCAGAATACTGATTAAAGTAAATTAAAGACTTAATTTGACTATTTCAGTGTTTTCAATACTCCATACAGTAAATTCTACATAATAAAGCTCAAGTTAAAGTCACTACAATGAAATTTCGATAGAATAAAAATCAATGAGCAAACTAAGTCATTTTTGAAAAGGGTCAACAAAATAAGAAAAAGAGTAAAAAAGAAATTTTTTTTTCCAAGTAAAAACTGATTAAAAACTAATGTAAAGCTTCCAACGAGTGTACAACGACCTTAAACTTTTTCCTGTTTAAATCACTGTGTGAAAACAGTTTAACTAAGGTGCCAAAAAAAAAAAGAAAAAAAGAAAAAACTTAATTTAATTGAATTCTGTGAAATAAATCTGGGGCAAACATTTCTTTGATATCAAAACCGTAGGAAACAAATTAAATAAATAATCATTTTTTCGGGTTAATAAAAGTGGAAATTTTTTTTTTTTTTCTACTATACGAATAACGTGATACCGTTGTACACACCTATAGATCTTAATATTGCCATCACTACTTAGTATGTTTCGCTGTTTTTCTATTTTTAAAATTTAAAATCGAAAAAAAGAAAGAATAGAAAAGTTTTTGCGAAAAGTTTCTCTATATAAATATATTCTCGGTCGACATTTTATTTGTTGTTAAAGTCACTAAAGTAAACTTATTTGGTTGATTTTGTTTGCTGGAAAGAAAGTTAAAAGTTTTATAGCAAAGAAAAAGGGAAAATCAAATAGATCTCAGGGTAGACTATTGGGAAACGACTGAATCAACAAACGAATTCCCAAAAAAAAAAAAATAAAAAATAAAAAATTCACACGAACAAGAATAAAAAATTACATTCGGTTCGTTGGGTTTTTTTCTGCTTTTTTTTCTTTTTCATCCGGTTTTTTTTTTTTTTTTTTTTCTTTCTGATTGGTTGCACGTGTCGAATAATTTTCTTATGTCACGATAATTGAATGTGGCTTTAGAAAAAAAATAAAAGTGTTAAACAAAAAGGATAAAAATTTGATTTCTCTTAATTGTAAAAAGCTAATAATTTTCTAATCTAATCTAATAAGAGATTTTCTGTTTGTTTTTTTTTTTTTTTTGGCAAAGCAAAAATTATTGATGGATTAAGTATTCTGGGTGCATTTGGGATTAATTTATAAAGACTTTGATTAATTAGTAAAAGCTCTGGTTAATTTTATTTCGTTTCTTGTCTGTCCTATGTTTATTTATGAGGTAGGTGTGGCTTAGGAGTGGCGATTTATTAAACATTAATATTATTAAAACGTTAGAATGGTAAAGTTAGCAATAATACTGCCTTTTTTTTTTAGTTTATTATACGACAATAAATATTGCAGGGTTGTCTTAAAAGGAAATTAATAAGAAAAAAAAAAAACAAATAGAAAAATCCATTAACACTTTCTTTAGAGTTTATTAAATAATTTATTTATTTTTTTGTTTTTAGTTTCAAATTATTAATAAAAAAAAAAAAAAAATAGGAAAAAAATCGTTTTGTTTAGTTTAGTTTTTTTTTCTATTAAAAATCACTTTGGAGATTATTTATTGTTTTGCGGATAAAGCAAATTCGCGTTCAATTTGTCTGCAAAGTTGTTTTTAAACTTGTCATTCTATCTGCTATTCTATTTATTATCCAATTTTGTTTAATACTTAGCGTGATAGTTGCCATCCAACATGCTATCTAATTGGTCAACCAGTTACAATTTAATTTTTGATGCCTGGAAAGTGATTAGGGATTAGACCGACTTAGATTCTCAAGGCGATGTAGAAGAAGTAGAAGGTGGAATTTGTTATCAATTGAAAGATATTAAAAAACCTCCAAAATGTGTCAAAAAAAATTTTCCATTAGTTTTCCTGCAATCGGAAAAACCCATTTTTTTTGTAAGCCTTCTGGAAAATCCATATTAAAATAATAATTAATATAAAAATGTGCGAAAAAAAGTAATTAATTATATATAAGATAATCTAATTAATAAATTGTGATTAAAATTTTTTCGATTTTTTTTACATTTTCATCACAATAAATTTTTGAAAATAATTGCGATGTATCATCATTTTTACTTGGAATACTCCTTAGATATATCTTGACGTGTCCTTGAAATAGTCCTTTAAAATATTAAAAATATTTTTATTTTTAAAGTTTATGGAACCAAATAAATATAACAAATATTAATAAAACAAATCAATGATTTAATAGCTAGGAAAAAATATTAAATAAAATATTTCTATTAAAAAATTTATATTGTTTACACGAAATTATTATTAATTATAGTAAAATCCGTATTAAATCCTAAATTATTATTTTTTTTATTTTTTTTGTAAGCTTTAACTAATTAAATATTATTGTTATCAAAAATATGAAAAGCCATACAAATGTTATAAATTATATTGAAACTATAATATTAAATTAACTAAATAGTTAATCAATTTCAACTAAATAAACAATTATAAACAAAATTCTTAAGATTATCAATGTTTTGTTTTCATAGAATTTATTGGTATTGAAATTAAAGTGTTATACACTATCTAGGTGGTGGTGTTATTATTACAAAACGCATTGAATGGCATATATTGCATAATTTATATAACTATGTTTAATGTTTTTAATGTACATACACATATATTCCTGTGAAAATGGTGATATTTTTGTATATTTTATAGCAAACATTTATTTATTATCATTGTATATTTATTCTGATAAAAATTGATAAAACTATTATTGTTTTGTTATAAATTTTAAGTTTTTATCCCACAATATTAACGATTAAATCAATACAATAATAATTATAATTATAATTATTATTAGAATAATTGTTGTGCTGTTTTACAAATACGTTATTATTTTCTTCTTTTTTTTTTTTTTTACATTTTAATTGAAAATTTATTGATTTTTATATAAATTTTTAATAACACACAGTTTTTTGTTATATAATTTAGAGAAATTTATGAAAAAAAAAAAAAAAACTGTATCGATAAGTAACGTTTTTATTTTAAATTTAAAAATCAATCAAATAAAAAATTAAACAGAAAATTTAATTGAGTTATTATGGTCAAGGGTTTTGCTCTGTTGGAATATTAAAAAAATTATTTTTATTTTTTAATATGACTCGGTTGTATTGTAATTGTTATAAATTATTTTTTACAAGAGTTAATTCGCAGGGTGACTAGAAAGAAAAAAAGAAAAGAAAACTTCAAACTTTGCCAGATTCTAACTCTTTTGGAAAAGTTTTTTTTCTTTTTCAGTCTATATTTGGATAATCGATTTTTGTTTAAAAAATATTCTCTGTGCAGACGATTTTATTATATTGTTTATTATTATTTTTTCATGGGTAAGAAAAAAACCCCAAAATTTATTCATAACTTCTGTATAATTTGTTCCTAAAAGTATTTACAAAAACATTAATTTACAAAAGGAAATTTATTAAGAATTTCCATGTTTTTTTTTTTTTGTACTCAGTTTCAAACTATAATTTGCTATCCTTTTTTGTTATTCTAATTCAAATTTAGTTTAAAAGCATGTTTAGTGGTCATTGGTCTATTGTTACCAGACTTTATAATAAATATTCTTTTAACATTTCAAGTGATTATCATATTAATACCTAAGAACAACTGTTGAATGTCGTTTTTATTTGATTGCACAAAAAATAGTTTTTTTTTTTTCGTTTTCTTTCATTTTTTTTTTGCATTTTAATTAGATAGAATTGTGGTTTAACAGGAGAATAAAGGAAACAAAAATTATTTTACTTGTAATACGATCAAACTTAATGAAATCTAATCAAAATGTAAGTTTTTCTTCTTCTTCTTATTATTATTAATCAAATAGAATCAGCAGTATAATATGTTCTATGTTGGGATGCTTTGGGTAGTAAATTGATCTCTTAACTAAAAACATAACATGAGTTAAATGTTTATACAGATGTTTTGTTATTTAGATTTAATTAAATTTCAATACAAAAATTTTATTTCCTTTCATCAATATCATGGACCATCCAATGGCGCTTTCTTAAATCCACTAAAAATGTTTATGCAATTTAAAATCAATAATAAAGATGCAGAATCATTAGATAGTATGAAACAGCCAAACATCATTAAGTTTTTTTTTTTTTTTTTTTTCTCCAACTAAATTTTCCTTGTTTTTCTAATGGAACTAGAAGAAGACTCGAAAGAGTCTGAAAACTGCAAATTTATGTGTCGTTTTCTTTAATAAGAAAACTTTTTTTTTTTCTTTTTTGCAATTTATGTTGCCAGTTTTATATGTTGTTGTTTGGTTTTTTTTTTTTTTTTTATGTATCTAAATTAACCACAGTTTTTGCTTCGTTTTTTTTTTCATCATTTCCCTAGTGAAATTTTGTTACATTTTTTTTTTATTTTCGGGTGTTTTTTTACTCTTATTTTCGTCTATTATTTTCCTTGGTTGTTTTTTTTTTGTTGGTTGGTGTGTTTGTTATATATATGGGAACTAAAGCACATGTGTTTTTAGTTTTTATGCTATGCAATGCTATTATCAAACGTCAAAATAAGGTAATAGAAATAAAAAAAAAAATAATAAAAAGAAAAAACAAGGAAGGAAAAGGAATGTAGAATTGCAGAGTTGCTTTGCCACTTTCATCGTTTTTACGATAACAAAATATATATATATATTTTTTTTTGTGTTCTCTCCCAACCAATTTATGATTATTTTTTATGTTTACCTACACTTTAAAGTGTGGTACAGAAGTAGAACTAAGAAATTATTATTAAAACAAACAAGAATTATACGTAAATTATGAACAAATATTAAAATGTGATTAAATTCAGTCATTTGGAATATTTCGTTTATATTCGTGACGTATTTTTTTTTTTCTTCTCTTCTTCTGTATTTAGAGGTTTGTTACATTTTACAAACAAAAAAATAGTAATAAAAACATTTCAGTAAAAGAGAAATTTATAATGAAAAATAAAAGTAAAAATTGAATTTTTTTTTCCTTCTTAACTTGTGCAGTTTATAAAACCGCATCGTTAAGCATCATAAATTTGTTTTCTTGTTTTGCTTTGTTTATTCTTATTTTCTCTTTACAAAATTTACTTCAGTTTTTGGCAAGAAGATGTTTGAAAGTTTTTTCTTATTTATAAATAAAAGTAATAATAATAATAATAATAAAGAAACTATCAAGACAGTTATTTTTATATAGAAAGATTTTATTTTGTTGTTGTTGTTGTTGTTGATGCTGCTAAGGACAGTACATAATTGTCGAATAAAATGGTGAACAGTTGAACGACTGAACCAAGCCAACTAGTTAAACTGAACTTAGCTTGCATTTAATTTTAAACTTTACGTTACATTGTTTTTAATTTAAATTACTTAAAAGAATTTTTTTATTTTTTCAAATTTCTAGTTTTTAATGAATTTTTGAAAAGCGAAAAGTTTTCTCGTATAAGAAAAACACACAGCGAAAAATTTAATTGAATCAAGTAACTTAAGGTGAAGTTTTCATTTCTTTTCTTAAAAAAAAAAAACACAAAAAACTAATTTCACCTGCTTAAAGGGTGGCATCGTTCAAGCTAATTTTATATTTTTTGTTACAAAACCGTTTATATCAGTTCATTGTTCGATATATTAATTTTAATAATAAAACAAACAAAACAAAATAAAAATCATCAATTTTTATTCAAAATTACTGTTCAGGGGATTTCTTTCGCTAAAAAAAAAAAAAAAACTTTAATTGATTTGAGAAGAATGTTAGAACGAAAAACTTTTTATAGTTTTTCTAACAAAATTAAATATTATTGCAGCAAAATTTTTCATAGAAAATTGTCTAGGTGTTTAATTTTTCTATTATTAAATTTCTTGATTCAAGAAAACAATTATTGTGTAGCCATGAAAACAGAGTTGAACAGTTTTTTTTTTTTTTTTAATATTCCTATTACTTCCAATGAAGAGTTCCCAGTGAATTGTGTGTTCCTTTCAAATTAAAGGCAACAAATTATTTTTGTTGTATATTCTTAGAAAATTCAATTCACCTACTAGACTTAAGATGATTTACGTTAAGCCACTTTTCGCTATATATTTAACGATTTCAACCGAGTATAATAAATTATTATTATTATTTTTTTTTACATTTCCTTTAAAAAGAAAGTTTTAACAAATAACAAATAAATTTTGGGAAAATAAGATTATTACAAAGAATTTGTTTTACATCGGCAACATCTGATATTTTCAATATTTTCACAATTTATTGAATTGTTTATTGCAGCTAAGTACCTACAAATAAATACTGAGGTAAAAAAATAATAAAAAAAAAAAAAAACCTAAAACCAGTGAAAATTTAATTTAAATAAATAAATGGAAAAAAAAATGAGAAAATAATCAAAATTCATTCATATGTAAAATAAATAATTAATTAAAATAATAATAATAAAATTAATTATGTATTGATATTAATTATGAAATAATATTAAATTATGTTTGTTGTAATAATAAAAAAGTTTTTTTTTTTTTTGTTAATTTGATTTAATTTAATTAAAAGCTATATTGCAATAAATATTCTTAATATTGTCACCCTTTAGTATGTTTGATTAATATTTATTATATAAATTTAATAATTATTATTATTCAAAAGCTTTATGGTTTATTAATTATTTAATTAATAAACAGTTATGGAATTTTTATTATTATTATTATTACAAAAATATTAATGTAAAGCACAATGCATATGTGTAAAATCTAGTGCAATGTGTAAAGAAGAGAAGCAAACAAAAAGCTTCTAATACTTTATGAAAAAAAAAAACACCTGTACAAAAACCATGGATAAAAAAACATTTAATAATAAAATAAAACTTTTCAATAACAACAATTTAATATTATTGCTTTAGAAAAGTAAATATCAATTCTGTGTCTTATCGTTTCGTAAGACATTAGAGGTAAACTATAAGACAGACAGATGAAATAAAATTACAAGAAAAAAAAATAAGAAAAGATTAGCAAAGTAAATTGAACCCGTACCAACTTAAATATAAGACAAAAAAAAATATCAAAAATACTTCAATCAACAGTACAGAACGATTTAAGCTTAACGATAATGTCAGATTAAATCAAAAGGACATTGGCTTGAATAAATGCGATTTTTGTGTGTGTTTGCCCTCAGTTTTATTTCGTTTCACCTGGCAACAAAAAAAAAAAAATAATAATAATAAAAATATTAATAGAAAAAAAAAACTTTAATCAGGATTTTTATAATCTTTGAGTTATTTCTTCAAACGCTTTATCTTCAAATATTACTTCAGATGGATTATGAAATGATTATGAACAAAGAAAAACAAAAAGAAATATTTCCTTCATCAATCAATTGACGAAAATAAAAATAAATGCAGTCTGGTTGCTTCCAAACAAAAATCAGATCATTAAAATTCTCTAAAAGCTTTAGAGATTGTTTTATAAGAAAGCTCTGTGCTTCATGTTTTTTACATTGTTTAATTTTTAATGAACCGAAACTTTAATCACCCAAAAAAAAAAAAAAAAAAACCAAAGTGATGGATTAAACTTTTGTACGTTTACGTCGTAATGTGGAAAACACAAAAAAAAAAAAAAATGAAGAAATTAAACCATCGAAGGTATTTTTAATTTGCTGTTTAACGTTGGTAAAAAAAATATAGAGAAAATAAAAATAATGACAAAAAACCCTTTACCACGTATAAACGTTTAACCGAAAGCTATTTTTGCATTTCTCTATGCAATCCACTTGGCTGTTTATATATAAATAATTTTTTTTTTATGCATAAACTTCTTGTTTTTGTCTCGATTGCAATTAAGCATTTTTTTTTTTGTTTGTTTTCGTCGATTCATTATAATCAACGTCATTTACCTTTAGTAGATTTTTGTTTTCGGGTGTACAGCTTTTGTGTTTTTTTTTTTCTTTTTTCAGATGACAAATTAACGACCGGCTTTCCTATTTTTAGTTTTTTGTAATTTTCGGTTAAAAAAGTTTTTTTTGTTTTGTTTTACCTTTTTTATATACGTGTGTCGATTCGTTATTTTTTTTTATTTTTTTATTTAACCGAAAAATTATCAAAAACTTTTGTGGTGTGACAAAAATGCAGGGAACACCGAAAAAGAAAGAAAAAATCTTAATTAAAGATCAAACTGGAGAGCATTGAGCGAAATTATCGACCTGTCTGGATTATAAATATTTTTTTTTTGGCCTTTTTTAAAAGTAAAAACTTTTATTTTAATTCTTTTGTTAAATAGAAAAAAAGCTCTGTGTTTTGAGCCATTCTAAAGTTAAAACCGACAAACGATTAGATTTTTGTTTGTCGTTTACCTTTGCCACCATTTTGTTTTTACTTAAAACTCAGACGTTTCCGTTTTGTTTTTTAAATTTTATTTTTTTTCTTCTTCTGTTGTTGTTGTTGTTCTGATGTTATTGTCCCTATATTCGGCTTCAATTCAACAGCTTTTTTTTCCAGTGTAATGCATTTCATTTTTCAATTAAAATTACAAAAAAAAATCTTCAAAGTCACGTTAAATAGAGAAAATGGAGCTTTCTCGCTATAGAAAAGCATAAATTCTTATTAAAATTTTTTTTTTTATTGATAAATGATATTTGCTTAATAAAACGTCATTGATTGAATAATGTTATGTTTGACAAGAGGGATGAAACGCACCAGACATTGACATTTTCTTTCGTTAAATACAAATATTTTTTTTTTTTTGTCAATGAGACAATTTTTTTGATTGAAAATAAATCAATTTTAATGTCTCAAGTGATTCTGAGAAATAATTTTTTTTTTTTTCAACATTTTTGTTAATAATAAATAAATATTTTCCACTCAATTGAAATTGATTTTAATTTTTTCTACAATCTCATACCCATATTCGATTAACGTTAATCGGTTTGATTAATGACGGATGATGAAGGAAAATAAAAAAAAAGAAAAATGTTTTAAATTGGTTTTTTTTTTTTTTTATAGATTGCTGGTAATTTTTAACTGTAATTCAGATAATGGCAGCGTTAATCGTAATGAAGCTGATATCCTTGATATGATTTCAGGAATATATTTTTTTTTTATTTATCGACACGGTTTTGTATCACAGATTTAATCAAACTTTTATTTTTAACACTGATGAAATTTATATAGTCGATTTTGTCGATTTAATTTGAAACATTGTTCTCTTGTGTTTGTCAAAGCTTTGATTTAAAATGAGCTTTTATAGTTTGGTTGCTTCATTTACATTTTATAAAGCATAAATTCAACGCTTTTTCCTAAAGAATCCGGTTTATACATCTCAAAATCCATAAATGTAGTGCGTAGTTTTCCAATATTTTTATCGTAGCAAATATTGCACTGCTTTGGGAAATGTAATTTGAAGTGGTTTTTCCGGAATTTTATTTTCCAACAACAAAACCAACAAGTGGCATTCAAATTTTTTTAACAAACAATTCACTCAGATTGTATCTCTTGGTAATAAAAATCCATTTCAAGAAGAATAATCAAAAGCGGTGCTTCAAAACAATGCGTAAGTAAATTAAACATGTAAAAAAAAAGTTAATTAGTTTTATTTTCTACTGTAAAAACGAGTTTATCGCGAAAAATAATATAACAAAAGGCTAGAGTTGAAATATGGTTAACCCTTTTATGTTTTGGTTTTCTTGTAATAATTTGACATTATCGTGTGTTCATCATCATCATCATCATCATCAAAGTTATACCAAAGGAGAGACATACAGGATTATATATATATATAAAATAATAAACATAATACAAAAGACGATCCAACAATAAACAATTCATATCAAAAATAAATTTTGTATCTTTCTTGTTGTGGTTTATTGTTTTGTTCCATTTTGCTTCATATTTCTCAACACGCAAAACGCGTTCTGAATATTTAACGAACCGCACGAAAGACAACAAATGCTCCAGTTGTGACTTAATTTAAAAAAAAAAAAGAGAAGAAAGTTAAAAAGAAATGTTTGATGTAAATAACTTTAATTGAAGGGTGGGCGACTAGTACTAATGTTAACAACAATCCCGTTTCAATAAACCGTTCGATGATACCTTTTTTTGCGGTTGGTTCATCAACAACAGAATTTTCTTCTGCCTTTTTGTTACACATAAAATGTTACACATTGATGTGGTGGGCAGTTTTAAGAGATAAAAAATATTAATTTCTTTTTTTGTTTTAAAATCATTTTTAGTGAATTAGTGAACAAAAAAAAAAAGGGGGAAAAAAAAAAATTTATTTGATTTAACGAACTGTAATCTACTTGTTACCGTGCATTATGCACTGTACATTGCCTGTCTAATGATTTATGTGGTTCATGTTATTTTTAGAGGGCAATTTCGTATATATGTATATACAACAACAAGAAGTTATTAAATGATAAAACAATTAGTTTTGCTATCCCCCCTTTTATTTTATTTTTTTGGTTTATGTAACAACAACCATCAACTATTCTAATGTTTGCTTTTTATCTTTTTTTTTTTTTTATTATTTATCATAAATTTTATTATAACAAATCACATTGTTAAAAGTTGTTGCTTTCAGTTGTCTTCTTCCTTTTTTTTTTTTTGGATAAAAAAACACACCAAAAAAAAAAAAAAAAAACTTTACAGCTGTTGGATTGTTATAAATTTCCTTTTTCACCCTTAACGTATTACCATTTTTTTTTCTTGTTGATTCCATTTCATTTCATTGCGTTTTGTTTACTTTAATTATTATTATTAATAATAATAATAAAAAAAAAAGAAAAAAAGTTAATTTAATGTTTTCTTTACATTAGATACAAAACATTAAAAAAAAAGATTATTTTCTTTATAAAATCACAATTAACGTTAATTAATTACACAAATAAATATTAATAATGTTTTGGTGTTTTTGTTATTAAACGGTTAAAAAAAAAAAGGGTGATTACTACTCTAATTATTATTCAAAGGAAATTGATTATATTAAAGCTTTTTTTTTATGTGTATAATAATTACACATGATGAGCTTTTGCTCTGTGTACAAACAATAAAAAAAAAATAGAAAGAAATTATTTAACTTTAATTTAGACTTTTTAACTTTGATACGCATCTAAAAAAAAAAAATTGGGAAATAATACAATTTTCTAGATCAAGCACATCCGTAACATATTTAATGTGACAACAGAATTTAAATTACAGATGAGTGATTATTATTTAAATAGATTTTTGTTGTTGTTCCTGGTACACTGCTGTATTTCATTTATTATAAATTTCTTTTTTCATTTTTCTCTGAAACAGCCTCTGTAAATTTTGGGTATTTTTTATTTGTATGGGGGGGGGGGGGGGGGGTTGAGTCAAATAAAACCAAAAAAGCATAGACAACTATCCAAGATTAAAAGATAAATAAATTCTGTGAAATAAAAACAAATAAAAACAAATAAAAACAAAAAAAATATTTTTAACAGTGAACAGAATGTGTTATATGTTTTGAAAGCATACGGATGGTTAATTCTATAATTTTAATTTTTCATTCTAGTCTCCTAGTCAGTGTGTGCCGACCAATTATAATACTTTATCATCAAGTCATCTGTATTTATTGTGATTATTGTAGTTTTCTGTTTTAAATAAATAAAACTAAAATTAAGGGTGCCCAAAAAAAAAACAAAAGGGATAATGTTTTAGACTTTATCAGTTATATTTCTGGCAACTTTAATCATTTGTAATTTTCAAAGTAGTAGGTGGGAAAAAAAAAAGACATTTAAAGAGATTTAATTTGAAATATGTAAGTTGTCTGCTTTCGGTCCTTTATGCCGTTTCAACGTCGATTTTATAAAGATTATTCCTGTTTACCGCCAAAAATTGTGAAAAAAGCCCGTTGTAGGGTTTTTGCACTTTTGGCAAGTGTCTGTGCATCGGATTAAAATGTTTTTTTATATGTAGAGCAATGGACGTGGCAATGATGTATGAGGCGCAACCATTTACATAAGCAACACAAATCTCCAAGAAACAAAAAAAAAACTTTTTACCTTCGCAGGCGTTTTTTGTTGCCTTTCAAACAGACAGAAAGTATTTTTTCACTCAGTTGCTTTGTAAGTGATTTCAATCTCCAATGTCGACTAGACGACAAAATTGTTTTCCTGTGCTGCTGAATTACGAGACTCAACAATGGGTCTCTATGATTTGCTTGTTTTGTTTTCAGCTTTATAGAGCTTTGCCACCCATGCACTCGCCATTCAACCCTTTGTATGCAACTTTTTATTGTTTTACGAATTTTATAATATTTTCGGCTGACAAAAGAAATTCCAAACAAAGGAGTGATTCGAAGGGATGGTGCAGATGGGCTAAATAATTTAAAAAATTTTGCGACTTTCATTAACTTAAATTAAATAAATTATTTATTAATAATAAAACTAAATAACTTCTCACAAACAATTTCACAATTTCTCATTTTCACATCACAAAAGCCAACAACGAGGAATCAAGCGATTCCCTTGGTGCCAATTTTAGCTGAGGTCATGTGTTGCCTATGGCCTAGCCTAGAGTCTCGTTTTGCTGGAATGTCACGATGTCGCATATTTCTCGTTACATTAGCTGGTATGTAATCATCCTCATCTTCCACATACCCATCCTCAACGGCTTCTGATGCTGCCAGACTAGATCTTGGATTAACTTTGACGTATCTAACATCGTCTTCATATTCTTCGTCTTCGGCGGCGATATTTTCGTCCGCTGTGACATCATGTTTCGAATTCGTGGAATGTGAATCCATTCGTCTGACATCCTCACGGCTACCAGATGTCATAACCATTACCTAAGATGTTGATTAAGAAAATACCAATTGTAATATCCCATACTCAGATGAAATTCATGACAATTTTTGTCTTACTGTGGGATTCATTGCATCCATGTTTTCCTTCAGGCAACTTTGCAGTAAATTCAAGAAAAATAAGAAAGCGAGTAGAGTCAGTGCCGATAAAGCTGTGCCTCTCTTCTTTTTTGTGCTGCGACCTTTCATATAGGATGGAGGCGGCGGCGCTGGCATTGGATGCCCATAATTTTGAGCATAGCCGCCTCCGCCACCAGGTCTAAACGGCAACGAACACAAATAAACTAAATTAATTGAACATTTGGTACACATTTTATGGGTTTGCTTACACTCCATAACTTGCATGACCTATTTCGCCTCCTCCGCCACCGAATCTTAACCCATAATTGTTACTTTCTGGGTTCCTTGAAGAAAAAAAATTATTGACACAACGGAGGGAAATACGTGTGAAGGAGATTTTCCTTACAATTGAAACGTGGGATAATAGTATCCCATTCCACCGCCATCTCCCATACTAAAGCCCGCATTATCGCCAAATAAATGTTGCGAATGCATATTGTGGTCTTGAAACATGCGGTCAGTGGCTTCCTTTGTTGTTGCCATTATAACGATTTATTTCTCACAACACTACACAGCACAAAACTATGAACAATGAACTTGACTTGATACAATAGACTGATGCAGTGATGATTGAGCTTCATTCTGGCAATACACCTAACGGATTCTTGAATACAAAATAATGAAAATTATAATTGAGCAAAATGTTGTTAAAGCAAGTGGAAAATGTGTGACAACAATTCGGTCACGCCACGCTTTGCCAGTCGTGCAGCGTCTGTTGCCTATTACTATTTCGTAATCTCTAAATAATTTGTCATAATTTTTTCTACATTTGTGATTGCAATCGTCATGGTTCACGTCGGAATTAGAACATCACATCTCACCACACCACATCATATCACACCAACAGCGACTATTAACTAAAGACACGAAACTGAAACACTTTTTGCTCGTTTACCAGACAAACCAATAAATTTCCATATGAGTTTATTTTCACCACTTTTATTGTCGCCAAATTCAAGCAGCGAACAACAATATTGCAAGCGGCGACCTATTTCTCTGTGGCTGCTTAGAAAGGGTTGCAGTGCGGGTGTACTTACTCCTTCCAATATGAAAATTCTTTTCTTCAGCACATAATGCATACGGAACCCACATACTAGAATGGCACAATGCAATTTCGATGGAAAAAAAAGGATTTTTTCATCGTCGCCACACATCGCGAATACTAAATTTAATGCCAAGGCGGTTTCATGCTCCCAGAGCTAAATTCGGTCGTGTGTTTATTTTATTTAATTTATTTTTTCTAATTTATTTACTTGGCATATTTTCTACTCGGTGATTTTTGGCATTTTCTTTCTGAAATAACAAAGAATTTTTTTTTTTATTACATTTTATTGATTCCGTGTCTCCGAATAGAGCTCTGCTCAGTTTCATGTATTGGAAGACACTTAGATGTTGGCATGACATGTGAAATATAGCGCGAGACATTTTGACTTAAATCACATAAAACACGCGACAATCGGAAAATTTGTTTTTTTTTTATTTTATGCTATATTTGCTGCTGTTTTTTATTTTTCTATTTCCTTTTTTTCTTTTTTTTTTGAAGAATAAAAAAAACTATAAAGTACAAACGGGTGACAAGCAATATTTTGCAAACAAAAAATCAGACAACAAATTATTTTATTATCCAAACAGAAAAAAAAAAAAAAAAATGCAACGATTACGATTTATTTGCTTTAACAAAAAAAAAAAAGTTATTTTTAACCAAATTGTACCTGAAAATGGCAACAAAATCAATTCACCGACAGCATTTACACGTTGCTCAAAATTTTTATTCATTTTTCTACTATCCTTCTAACATTTTTGTTCATCTTGGAAAGAAAAAAAAGAAAAAGCTACGGAAATAGAGACTTTCAACAGTGAAAACTACTTTTTATTATATTATTTGACACGCATGTTCGTTTGGTAAATAAATAAAGAAAACAAAAAAAAATTAAATAAACGACAGGATGATAAAAAAAAAAAACAAAACAAAATATAGCGACAAATGTCTTAACAAAAAGAGAAAAAAAAGGAAGAATTGTGGATAGTAAAAAAAATAAAAAACAACAACAACCGACATTAAGCATTTTTCACTCATTTAAAGGGGAGCTTAAGCGGTTTGGCTATTGTTGTTAGTCAGAACTTCCCTTTAAACTTTCTGACACTACCCAGACGATTACGATTTTTATCGTTTCTATTTCTATTTTTGCTTGTTTGTTTGTTAACGTTAACTTTATTATTGGTGGGTGACACAACACAACAATAGAAACGAATGAAAATTGCTTGCAATAAAATTAAATCGTCTGTGATGATGAAGGAAAAGAATTGAAAAAACAGAAAAAAAAAAAAAAAAAATATTATTGAAAAACAAAAAAAACGTTTTTCTTCCGTTTCTGCTTTCTTTTTTTTTTTTTTTTTCTAAATGGTTTAAGGAAATTATTTAAATAATAGATTTAGGAGTAAAAACGCTTTTTATTGTTTTTCTTTCTTTTTTGTGTTGATTTATATATCCTGAGTGTTGTTCATTTTTCATACAAGATTATAGTCGTGCTTTTTTCCCCACTTTTTACAACAACTTTTCTTATCACTAACACAACTTTGTTAACACTAAACGTATTTCAACTATTTCAACTATTGATGAATATTAAGAAATCATAGTCAATTTTTTTTCTTTCTTAATCAGCTAAACGTAAGCTTTTAAATTGGTAAATAAAAATTTAATCGAAGAGTTAATAAAAAAATAAATAAATTAAAGCTTTAATCGTATAATGGATAAATATGTTTATATAATAATAATCCACTATGCAGCATTTTATTAATATTTCTAATCTAAAAAAAAAATATATATATATAAATAACGATTAAATATTAGCGTCGCTTAAAGCGTAAAAAAATATTAATAACAAAATGAACTTAATTATTATTTATATTAAAAATATTATAAAATAACCTTTTTTTATTATTATTATTATTATTTTTATCAGAAATAATGATCTGAGATTTTAATTACATCCTGAAAGTATTTTACAATATTATACAAAAAAAAAATAAAAAAATTAAAAAAATCATTATTATAGATTTGTAAATCCTCCTAAAAAAGTAGGTCACTATGACTGTAATAATAAGATCAAAGATATACCCAGGAGTATAAATATTGGGAAAAGCTTTATATATATAAACAAAAAAAAAAAGCAAAAAAGTCGCTATTCCTGTGTTATAATAATTTATCGACGCTTTTAGTTGCAAAAAAAAAAAAAACAAACAGTTACAAAACGATACTTATTTAATAATATTAAAGCTGTAAGCTTT
The DNA here is from genome assembly GCA_961205885.1 of Ptychoptera albimana. Taxonomy (NCBI): domain Eukaryota; kingdom Metazoa; phylum Arthropoda; class Insecta; order Diptera; family Ptychopteridae; genus Ptychoptera; species Ptychoptera albimana. The sequence continues at coordinate 18,384,596 of OY540805.1, read as the reverse complement.
AACAACTTTTTCCATCACAATAAACTATTTAAATAATAACAAATTATTCGGTTACGTGTTTTTTACTTCAGTTTTGTTTATCATCACTATCATTATCAACGATAATAAATAAGTTTGTAATAATAATGATGGAATGAGGACAATTATTTATTAAAACCCCTTTTTGTACAATTGTAAACCAAAAATATAATAAGTAAAGGATAATGGTAATATTATTATTAAAATGATTTCTAACACTATCTCACTATAATATTAAGATGTGGTAAAATCATTTTATATTTTATATAAAACTAGTATAAAGCATAAAAATATTGTCTATGTATAAAACTAACATTTTATGCTTTTATTAGAAAATCATAATCATACGTGACATAAATAATAAAAGATATAATGAAAAATTATTTAAAAAACAAAAAAACAAACCGAAGAACATCCATAACATCTCTCTACATATCATCATAATGAACCGTGACACTGTTAATTATTATAATTACTGTTCCTGTTTACTAGCATTTTTTTTATATTTTTTTTTATTTTTAGCTTGGTGTAAATTTGTAATTATCTCCTTCACTCTAATTACTTCTAAATGTTCCTAACAACAATAACAACAACAACAACAACAACAACAACAACAACAACAACAACAACAACAACAACAACAACAACAACAACAACAACAACAACAACAACAACAACAACAACAACAACAACAACAACAACAACAACAACAACAACACAAACATAAGAAGTGAATAAAAATAAAAAGAAAAAGCGTCAAAAAAAAAAAAGTAAATAAATAATATGTAATAAAAAAAGTGTTTACAAGTTATGACTTTGGGTTATTAAAATATTTTTTTTTTTTTTTAATTTTGTTGTTGGATTTTAATTAATGTTAACGTGACTTAGTAGTAGTAGAAGTAGTAGTAGTAGTAGGGTGTGTAGTAGCTGATAGACATAAAAGAAAAAATAAAAATCTATTTCATTACTTTTTCACACTTGAAAATTATTCAAGATGACACCAAAAGTGTATGTACGGATATGATACTTTGTAGCCTAGAATTAAAGCACACACATGCCATTGCCTTAACACATTAATAATATTTTAGCATTTAGCATGTTACTTGCACAGTTTTTTTTTTTTTTTTTTCTCATTATTATTATTTCTTTAAATTAACATTTGCTTTGCAGGAAAGTTTCGTTGTGTTAACGCAAAAGCTCTGTAAAGAAATTTACTTTTCTTTATTTTTTTTTTTGAATTAAAGTTAATTTTATTATTTAAATGTCAACAGCACAGACATAATACATAACATGCTTTATGGAAAGTTTTTCTTTTGCTAATGGATATGAAAAAAAAAATAAATAAAAAATAAAAAAGAGGAAACGAAAAATTGTAAAGCTTTAGTAGAAAATGAAAGTAATTTATATAATTCAATGCTTAACTATTTGTCATGATTTCATTTACATTTATTTTATCAAAATTGAATAAATATAAGAAATGATTGAATTAAGTTAAATTATTACATTGGATTTACTGCTTTGCTTTTCCCATATATTTCAAACTTAAACTTTATCATTTCTATTATGTGATAAGAATTCAAATTCAATCAATTTCCTTTTCTTTTTTTTTTTTTTTTTTTTTTTTGATTATTTAAATTACGAAAATTGGTCAAATTTGTTTTCATAGTTGGATTAAATTTGTGTGTTTTTCTTTGATTTTTTTTTTCTTTAACAATAAAACAATAAAAAAAAAAAAATAAAATCAATTCACTGTTGTTATGCTGCTGCTGCTGTTGCTTGTACTGCTGATGGTGCTTTCATTTTGTGAACATCGAATGGGTTAACAAAATATAGAGGAAAAAAAAAATAAAAAGAAATTTGTTAAATGAAAATATAAATCTAATAAATAAATAAAATATATTTTTATATCGAAATTTAGTGTTAAGACGATCTATTTATTTTCATCTACCGTATAGTAACAACCAATAACAAAGCGGGTGGTAGAAGAAAAAAAAGAAGCTTTTTCTCCTTTTTGCATAAAAATAAATAACAGCAGCAACAGCAGCAAAAAAAAAAAAAGAAAAAAAAAAAAGAAAAAAGTAAAACGAAAATCAAGAACGATGAAAATACTCAAGATGGTGTTATATAGAAGAAAAGAAAAGAAAAAAAAAATCAAATTTATTGAAAATGAAATTGATGCATTTTGTATTACTAAAGAAATCATAGGAATAAAATAAAATAAATGGAAGAAACTAACAAATACGAGGAATATTATGGAATAATAAAGAAAACTTGTTGAAGCATCGTGCTAAAAATCGGGTTTTTTTTTTTTTTGGTTTCTTATTCGCATTAAACTTCTATTTTCTGCACATTGTTTCGTTTAATGTAATTTTATAGCCTGAAACACATTCATAATTTACAACTCTCTTCAAACAAGTGTTTATGTATTTTCCCGGCATCTTATTACTTTTCTTTCATCATTTAAAAGATGACAAATGACGTTTTTTTTTGTCTTGTTTCCTTTAAACAAATAATTTTGATAACTTAAAAAGGAAAAATGAAATTTTTTTTTTTTGTCTTTTGTCAGCACGATGACAAACCAACTCGTGCAGCTATGAAAAGCAGCACACAGTACAAAATACAAAATAAATAAAAAGATATCAAAAAAAAAAAAAGGAAATACAGATAGAAATGAGACAAGATAAAATTTGCTGACATATAAATTTATTAAATTGATCTCATGGGTGATTTTTCATCTTCAATATTTCGTTTTTTTTTTTTTTTTTTCTTTTTCACGTCGCTGTTATTGTTGCTTCAATTTTTATTCTTTTCTTAGCTTCCATCTTCAATGCCTGTAACACGATAAAATTTATAAAAATAATATTATTATATTTATTTATTTATTTGTTATATTTTGGCCACTTTGTCAATAATTTTTTTTTTTTTTTTTTGCTTGATTGTTTCATCGGTCGTTCTTTTGCTGTTGATTTTTTTTTCCACTTTTATCATCACACCGTATTAAAGTAAATTGATTTTCAAGTTACAAAAAAAAAAGAAAAAAATCATCAATTTAAATAATTTACGGTAAAATAACACAAGAAAATCAACACAAAAAAGTGCACACATTTCGGTTATTTAAACAAAAAATAAGAGAGCAAAAACTTTTGAATGCCGTTGACATTTTTTAATGAAATAAAATTATTTATTTGTTTCGATGACACTTGTGTGTCTGTTGGCTCACGTATAAATTTAAAAAAATAGTAAAAAAAGCTTCGCTGTTGACTGTGTAGAAAAAAAAAAAAAAGGAATTATAATTGTCAAAAATATATAAAACTTATCACAGAATTTTTTTTCTGCACTGTAATTAAAGCTGTTGGTATATATATATACATATATATATACAAAAAAAACAAAAAAAAAAACAATTTTCTAGTGTAATGCGGCTTCCCTTGCGCTTATATAGAAATAACGATAGTGGAAAAATAATAATAATAATAATAATAATAAAAAAAAAAAAAGCTAACAATAAATTGATGTGTCATTTTATTTACTTGACATTTGCAATATGCAATAAATAATGATGCAGACAATGCATGTTGTGAATAAATAAACTCTTTTTGTCCACAAATTTTTATGTTTTTTTTTTTGATTTTTTTTTTTTTTCGTAACATTAATCATCGGTTAAATCATTTATTTGTAACTTAATTAAGTAATTATTAAAAAAAAATGAAGTAACTTTTATAAACAAAAATCTATTTAACAGACAATTAACTATTCTCAAAGCTTTTAAGTAGTTTATTTATATTTTCAATTAAAATACTTGTTTCTCTGGTGTCAAAGTAAAAAAAAAAAGTTTATTAATGAGAATGAAAATAAAAAAGAAAACCAATTTTCAAAATGCTTTACAACCTTAATTACAGTAGTTTTGTTTATTTAAGTTTGTCTTAACAAAATTTGACATGTAAATTTTGTTTTTAATTTTTGCAATTCAATTTAAAAATAGTTTTCGTTTTTTTTTTTGATATTTGAAAGCACTGCATGTTTTTTATACAAGTTACACGTTACATGGTGAAAGTTAAATGTAATTAATAAGCCGTAAAAAAAAAATGAGTGCATTTTCCAACCGCAAAAGACAAATAAAAAAAAAGAAAACTGAAAAAATATTTTGATAAATAAATAAATAAACATCCCTATAGAGATTTTATATTAGGAAAAAAAAAAAATAAAAATTCTATAAATAAAGAAACAGCGAATATTACGTTTCGGTACGTATTCTCCAAAGTCACAATTTCTTTTTAAAAAACAGTGAAGGCAAAAAAAAAAATTATTCTGTGAATAGATTAAACATTAAGTTTAACTTTGGTTAAGCTAAGTGTACGCTAAGTTAACAAAATGAACAAATAGAATTCTTTTTTTTTTTTTTCTTTAAACTAAAATCGTCAGAGATATCAGAATAAACAGCATAGTGAAGACACAACAGCAACAACAACAAATCTAAATATAAATAAAAATAAATTTATAAACATGTTTTGAATACTTAACGAACCGCAAACATTGGGTATTTTTTTGTTGTTTTGTTTAGTTTTGTTCTTTATTTTATTTTCGGTAAAAAGACAACACGTGCATTAAGTAAATTTCACCTCCTATCCGTGTGCAACTTTTTCCTTTTTCCTTTTTTTTGAATTTTCAGCAGATTTTTCTCATTGCGCGAATTATTATTTTTTGTTTTCGTTTTCGAAACGTTCATACTGTATTTCTTGTATATACATACATAGAATAGTGGCTTTAGTAAGCAGTAGATATTATAGAAAAAAAAAGAAAAAACAAGATAAATAAATAAAACATTATACCATTCAAGTTGAAATGTAAATTAACCGGAAAACCAGAAATATTCTTCTTTTTTTGTTGTATAAATGGACTTACATTGCATTACATTATATTACGTTGAATTACATGCCATTGTTGGAGTAACTGAATTTAACTAACCAAATGCTATAGTTTTTGCAATTTTAAGGCAAGAAAAAAAAATGATCACAGTGTTTCTACTGTATTTAAGCAAAGTGAGGAGAGTTTACCTATGTTTTTTTTTACACCATTTTTCCTTTCTTTTGAGTAAAATCAAATCAACTTTTCAATTAATTGTATCGCTGATAAAACAATCAATGATAAGGGCCTAAAAAAAAAAACAGAATTGCTATATTTAGTTAACTGTCGGTTAAGTCTATCTGACAGATAATGTGACGGTTAGTAAACTTCCTTTTTTCACAGTTAACTAACGGGATAAAAACGCTTGTTTTATAATAATAAATGTTAATTAGAATAAATGCAACATTAATTACATTTCTATATTAATTATTTATGTAATCTTCTAAATGTTTAGCAGAATTTTATTATTATTATTATTTCAAAACAATTAAAATAACTTAAAGGCAACATCAACAATGTGTAACGATATGTGTATACAAAAAAGTTAAAGTGTTAATAAATTTTAATTTTAAAACTTGGCTATAAATAAATTTGTTTCGTTTGTGGTTAAATTTTATTTTATTTTTATTTTTCTATTACATGAAAATTTATGTGCTTTTCTTTTAACCTTAAATAAACCTTGAACTTTAATTTATTTGAATGAATTTTAACATAATAAAGTTTTTCTCGTTTTTGTTTAAGATAATAAACTACTAAATGGATAAGACATTGAATTCGATACGAGAATAATTAATGAATGTATGCTGCTATATAAAATTGAATTTATTTTGTTTGTTTGGTTAAACTTTTTCTTCGTATTCTTATTAAAAAATAATTAAATTAAATTGATTTGATGATTAAATGTGATGACGTACAATTAATTAATCGTTTTAAGCACAAAATTAAAATCAAAGCGATTTGATTGGTTTATTTTACTTTTATTGTGTAGACTTAAAAGCTTAATTATTATTAATCTCCTGACGTCAACAAATTTAATAAAATATTTATATAATATTCTAAACACCGGATACCTACGTAACAATATCTGTTCGTCAACCATAAAAATAAAAATTCCAAATTATCGGAACTAGACTCGACAATCAATAATTCACGAATTATATCAAAAAAAAAAAAAATATATTTGTGTAATTGGTATAACGAAAACCTTTTTTTGTTGATTACAAAAACAAAAAAAAAACCAACAAATTTCCTGCTTACAAAGCTTAATTAATTATTAAAGCGACTCGGTTGGTTTTTTTTTTTTTTTTGTTTTATTTTGTTAATGCATTTTCGATTTTAATTTTTCTCTATCAAAATGCATTCATAAAATTAATAAAAAAAAAAAAAAAATAATTTAAACTAAAAGCATTACAGCATTTCCGTTAATCATCATAATGAGGATTTTTTTCTCCTTTCTCCTTGATTATTTATTTATTTTTTTTAATCATGCAAAATATAACACAAAAAAAAATCTCGTAGCCGGACGTTTGGTCTCCGGACGATTGATCATAGGACGATTGGTCACAACAGAATTAAGATTTTTGTTGCAGCGCTGTATAATTTTTAGTTAGAATTAAAAAATATATATATTTACAATTAATTATACGGCGCTGCAACAAAAATCTAAATTCTGTTGTGACCAATCGTCCTATGATCAATCGTCCGGAGACCAATCGTCCGTAAACCAAAAAATATATATATTCAATTTGTATTTTTATTGTTTGCAATATAAACTCCATCCGGAAATGTTAAAATTCTTTCATTTTTTGTCTTTATTTTATTTAAAGTTTTTCATTTTGTAAATGAGATTTTTATTTATTCAATTTTTCTCTGTTTGTTCATTTTTGATAGAAATTGAGACAGAGGAAATATTGTGTTATTAACAAAAAAAAAAAAGAAAAAACAATGGTAGATGGTAGAAAAGAAGAAACTAAAACCAGAGTATTGGATTGATTTTTCTGTGTGTGTGTGTGTTTTTTTTTTTTACAGTCATTTGATTATGGTTTTGGTGATGGAATTACAGTGGATAAACTACTTTTTATTTTTCATTTGGTTGTTGATGGAATTTTAAATCTTCTGGGAATAAAAGCATGTTGTGTGCTTTTTTTACGGTATGCACAAAAAAGAAATAAATTCTATAAAAATGCATTAATGGGAATTATAAAAGGGAAAAAGACATTTTTTTATTATCATTCACGAATTAAAATACTTTCTGTTTTGTAATATTTATGTTTAAGTGCACGGAGAATAGTTTTTAGTTAAATAAAAAAATAAAAAACATTTAATTCACTTTGATAGCAATATGGAATATTAATAAAAAATATTTTTTGAATCATATTTATTAAATTACCTTTCTTAAGGCAGCAATAGTACTCCCAGAATAATAAGAAAAGTTTCGTTAACATAACTAAAGTCTGTACAATTGACTAAACTATTAAAAATAAAAAACTTGACTCTCTACAAGTTTCATTAAAAAAAAAAAAATAATAATAATAAAAACATTTAATGCTGATACAATTGTATCATGCAGTGAGCTTAAAGTTCTTACTTCTGTTGGTTCGTTGTGGTTTTAGTTGTATAAAAAGTTTAAACAAATTTAACTTACTGTCAATACAACTAACATTTAACGTCAGTTTAATTAAGTTAAGCTTTTTTTTTTACTGTTATTTTCTATAATAAAATTGAACCACTGTAATTCTACGTAAAACTCTTTTTGCTTTTTTCTTCTATATTTTTGGAAATTTTTCTTTTTTTTTTATAATAATTGAATAAAATATTAAAAAAAAAAAAAAATAATATTTGTAACAAAATAATAAAAAAATTATTATGCTGCTTCAATAGAATTGAAACTCGAAAACAATAATTTTTTTTAACAAAAATATTTTGATAAAAAACTAATAAAAGTTCAATTAAAAAAAAAAATAAATAAATAAAAAATTATTCTACTAAAACTACAAACGTAACAAAAAATTGAATAAAAATTTTATCCCAGGATTATATTGTTGAATTGAAGTTATTTCTATCGAATTATTTTATTTAATTTTATTTTTTAAATTTATTTTCAATACGCTTTTATCCTTTATTCAACTGAAAATTTGTAATCTTAATCTGAGTCAGCAAGACAGAGAAAAGGCAGCTTTTTTTTATTTTTCGCTTTTTTTTTTATCTAAAATTGAGAATCGAAACCTTTTGCTTAAAAAAAAAAAAATAAATAAATAAAATTTATGCGTGCTTTGATGTTGCTGGTTCGCTATTGGCAATATCACTGCTACGCTTTAGCTAAATAAAAAAAAAAGCTTTAATTACTACCGGTCATACGAAAATAATAATAAAAATAACGGAAATGAAACAAATTTTTGCACTCTAGCAACCGGAAATACATTAAAAAGTCAATTTGTGCAAAGATTTTTTTCTATTTTACTTTTGTAAAGGATTTGATTGATTTTTATCCCTTTTTTTTTCGTATAAATTTTCGTTTTTTTTTTTTTTTTAACCCGTTTTAGATAGAGTTTTCTCTGTATGATAATTTTATTAAATAGTTCATTAAGATTAGATTTACTATTATTTGTAGCGAAATTTTACAAAAACGGTTTTATTATTCTTATTTGAAAAAGGATATTTATGTAAAAAAAGGAAAAAGCTTAACGAAATGCAGCACAAAAACACAAATATAAAATTATGAATATTTAAAGTGTCGCTTTGTCAGCAAACAGAATTTTAAAAAATCATATTTATCCTTTTAGTAAGCTTGTTGTGGGTGGGTTTTCATTTTTAACTAGTTCTACGTATTATACAAACAAACAGAAAAAAAATAAAATTAAAATAAATATTAGCGTGCATGTGTATTAAATAAATGACAATTGTTGGATTATATTCAAATAAAATTTGTTATTAAATAAGCTTAGGGAAGCTTACACTAAAATACATAACAGAGAGAAAATAAAAACTAAAAAAAAAAAAAAAAAAAATGAACACAAATATTTATTAAATAATAAACAACGATAAACTGCAATAAATTTCATAGCATGTCAATTAGTTTATTAGTTACCATCCGGTTTAAAAGTCTACAATAGACATTTATAGATTTAATAGGAGAAAAGTTTCATTTATGCATATAAATCATTGATTGTCATATTTTATGTTTAATCTGTTTAATATTAATAATAATAATAATAACAATAATGTTATTTGTTGTTCTTTTATGTATCCAATTAATAACATTTATTTATAATCTATTTATATATTATAATTAGGAAATGCAGAAATGTATAAAATGATAAAATAATAATTAGAGAAATTATTATTATTCTGATTATTTGGTAACTCCATCTCTCAACCACACAAATCTTTTAAGTTTGTAATAATTTCAATTTTCAATTTCTTTTTCATACTAAATGTAATTTTAATTTTAAATTAAACTTTTAAATTTATTTTTAATATCTATGTAATCATAATAATCATAATAATTTTAGCAGAATTTTTACCCAAAAAAAAAAAAAAAAACTGCAAACTTTGTGGATAAGAAAGTTTTAACGTAGAGCAACTTTGCGCTAAATAACACATAAGTTGCACATCACAAAATGAATATATAATATTGAAAAAATTCAAAAAAAAAGAATAAAAGAAAGAATTAGTTGATGCAGAGTAAAGAAAAGGAAACTTAAAGTAAAGATTAATCACAATTAAAAGTTCATTTAGTTTTCTTTTCTTCATTTGCATTGTTTTACTATAAAACTATTTGAACATTTTAATTATTTAACATAAACTATTGATAAAATCATTTTTACTATACAATTGAGTAATTTTCTTAAAAATTACTTTGATTAATTTTTTATTTGCAAATAAAAACTATTTTAAATCAACATTCAAGCAGATAAAATTTGATTTCAGTTTTCTGGCTGTAGCATGATCAAAACTGGTGCTTTGGAGTAATAACTGAAGTTTAATTTTATTAAAAAAAAAAAAAAAATTCAATAAGTATAAATTTATTAAAATAAATACTTCGAAAAGCTAAACCTTTAAAAAAAAACCCCCCGTCCCAGCTTTCAATAATAATTTATTTTCTACACTAAACAATTCAATATTTATCTATTTTAATAAAAAAATAAATTTGAATCGGTTTTTGTTTTTATGTTTACAATACAAGTGGATACGATTTTTTTTTTTTTTTTTTTGTTTTGTTTTTACGTAAAAACGAAAATCAATTTAAAACAATAAAATATCGATAAAACATTTTTTTTTCTATTAAAACGGAAAAAAAAGAAGAAAAATAGTTGAATTCAAATTGAGCAAATTGAATGAAATTTTTGGGAATATATTTTTTTTTCGCCACTTCTTCTTTATTCTATGCAAGTTTTCTATGCAATTTTTATTATTAAATTTTTATTAAATAATTTAAATTCATTTTGTAAGTTTTTTCCCTAATATACTCATTTATTGATTTTAACGGGGTTACGATAAGTATAAAGAAAAAGAAAAAAAAAACAATTAACAAAGAAATTATTTGAAACGAGTTGAATTGAAATGAAGAAAATTTTTGCAACTGAAAAAGTTTATATAATCTTCAACACGTTTTTCCCTGTTTAATTGAAATTAAGTATTTTAAAAGGAAATAATAAAGGATGAACACTTTATTTCAATGCGATAAGATGATAAGAATGTAATGGAATATTTTTCTTCTTGTAAAATGAGAGAGTTTTTTCTGATTGTTATTTGTAAATGTAATAAAAATAGTTTAAACATACAATAAAAAAAAAAAAAAAAAAAAAGATTATCTTGCATTAAAACTGAAATTAAATTAAAGGATAAAAATCCTTAAACCTTCATAAACGTCATTCAATAAGCATTTATTTGTTTAAAAGCATTATGTTACTTAAAACACGACTAGTGTTCGCATCGATTAAAAATAAAAATGTTCTCTGTTCAGGGAACGGTAACTAAGAAATTAAATAAAAAAATATTTAACTTAAAAGCACAATTCATGATTTTTTAATAAAAAAAAAAAAAAAAAAATTCTTCTCTCTAATTCCATACAAATAATAAAAACAGTCTCAAATGCAAACGGTTACATTAATTTTAAGTGCAAGCTACTAAATAATAATAATAATAAAAAAAATAGTATTAATTACAAAACATCCACAAACCCCATACACAAACCCCTAAATATTATTCTACACGTTATTTATTTATACAAAGAAAGTTGATTTATTAACAAAAAAAAAAATTCTTTTTTCTTGTTGTATTTTTCAACCATTTGACTAATTTCTAAAGGTAAAAATGTATGCAAAAAAAAATACAAACTCATTTCTGTCTACGAAAATATGCAAAAAAAAAATTAAATAATAAAAATACATGATGTAGAATATTTTCGAGTACAATCGAGTGAATAAAAACAATAAAGGACGAGTGAGGATTGAAATGTATGCAGTTTTGTCAGAATTTCTATTTTATTCTTTTTTTTTTTTTTTTTCGTTACTTTTGTATTTTCTTGGTTAGATTATTCAAAATAAAGAAGCAAAAAAAAAAAAAAACGACAAACATACGATGATCATTTATATAGAAATATCGTTGATGCAGTTTGATGATTTTTATTTATACACATTTACCTTTAGCTTAATTTAAAAAAAAAAAATATATTTAAATTTTCATAAATGTGGGCTCTACTTATGTAGTTCATACTCGTCTTCTGCCATACAAACACAGTTCAAAGACCGTACATGCTATAAGTTAAATAATATTTAAAACTTAAAAAAAAAAAAAACTTCTATCCAAAACATAAAATTTAGCGACATTTTTAATTATTAATGCCAACACCAAGTGCACTCACCGTGCCTTTTTGTATTTTAATTTAATTTAATTTTTTAATGGTCGCTATTTTTTTTTCTTTTTCTTCTTCTTGCAGCTTATTTCTCATCATTCGTTGTAGTGTTTTGAAGAAAACTCTCTAATGTATTGAAAAAATAAATTTTTCTTTTTGCTACCTTCTTTAATTAATGAAAAACGAAAAGATTTTTTCGAAAATTTAATCACATGTAACTTCAAGTTGGTTTCAAAAATAGTTTTTTTTTTTTTTGATCAATTTACGAAGATTTAATCTGGTCAATTGGTTAAGTTTTTTTTTACTTAAATTGGAAGCTTTTTTAGTTCTTGAGTGGGTTTTTATGATATTTTTATGAACTTTAAGCTTTTTATTGGCTTAATTTATTTATAAACCTTAGGATTCTATACTTTTCTTGCAACGCGCCCTATAAAAACTTAACTGAAAGTTACAAAAAAAAAAAAAAAAACACAAACATCCTGAGCACCCTTTTGCGTGTTCTTATTTCGAAATTTGTTTTTTTTTTTTTAAAGTAACCCCAAATAAAAAAAAAAAAATATTTGCTAACCCATAACATTATGGTTAATGTTAAACTATTTATATGAAATTTTCAAGAAAAATGCTAATAAATAAATAATAAAGTAAGCAGTTGGTAGCTGGAAAATACAAAATAGAAAATCATAAAAACGAAAACAAAACAGACTGAAAAGCGAATGAGGAAAGAAAAAAAAAAAGGAAAATTAAAACAGGATGGGTTTTGGCTACTAGAAAAAAATTAACTATCGAAAACCTTTTTCGTTGCCTTAAAATTTTCTTCTTTTTTTTTTCATCTTTTATTATTCCGTACTGTACGTCGTTATAAAGGTTTTTCTTTATTTGACTTTTGGGATTACGAATTTCTTTTTAATACAAAGAAACGGTTTTGTTTTGTTTTTTTTTTTCATTTTTTTATCAATAAAATATTTATAAGGGAATAAAATTGATAACAATAATAATTATCCTTTATCATATTTTGTGTTATTTATGTGCTTTTATGGTTGGCTTTTTTTTTTTTTTCAAATTGGGGGTGCTGGAGGTTTTTCATTTTTTTATTGTTTTTATTTTTCTCTATGCATTGATGAAGTGATTTGAATGCAGCTTTTCGGAATTTTTAAGGAGTTTTTAAAGTAATTTTGTATTAGGACAAATCATTAACAATTTATTGTTGATTACAAGCAATCGACGCAACATTTTTAATCTAATTTTCATTTGATAAAGGCATAAAATATCCAATCGAAATACAAAATATTCCTGCTAATGATATAATTTATTATTCATTCGAATGCTTCAATTAGTATTTTTTTTTTTTTTTTTAATAATAAATAAAACGTGGGCGATGACGTTAACTCCAGAATTAACAATGATAAATTCTTTTTTTTTATACATACATTTATATTAAATCAACAAATAAAGCCGTTTCTAGTGAAATAAAATATTTAAATGGCTTCACCTAATACAATTTTTATAAATCAAAATTCTTCCTTTTTTTTTTGGTTTTTGTTTTTGTTTGTAACGATGTTTAATTAAAATGATTTAAATTTATCACCCCGCAAGCTGTAAAAATTTTGATAACAAATATGGAAAATTATTCAACTTTTTATTTTTTTTGTATACCAAAATCAATGCATTTTATATAAATAAATAAAAAAAAAAATTAGATCGTAAATATTTTATCAATCGTTTTTTTTTTTTGTATCGTTTTCTGGTGAAACGTATGTTAAATTTATGTTTCGCCTTTTTTATTTATGTAAATAACAATGTTATGAGTGTAATAATAGGACGATGAAAAATTGTAAAAATAAAAAATAAATGAAAATCGGTTAAAAGGTTAAAAGCATACATAGAACAGCGATGGTTTTATGATGCAAAAGTATTAAGTTTGGTTGGGTTCATAAAGATGGTGTAAAGAAGCTTTTACACCATACTAGAAAGGTCAAATATGATCGGTTTTTTTTTTTTTTTTTTTTTTTTATTAAAGCATAAACAATTTATAGATTTTTTTTTATAGTATTTTCATAGATTTATGCTTTTATTTAATGAGGTTGACTCAATTTTAGTCGGTATTGGCATTTATTTGCTGTTATTAATGAAAACAATCTTCGTTTTAGATAAGGAAATGAAGCAAAAATTCTTAAAGCAAAAATATTTGATACTTGTTGAAGCAAAGTGTTTTCTTGGTAAATTTACTTTTTTTCTTTATAATAAATTCTACTTTCTAGCTGTCATTTTACATTAAACTTTCCGATAAGTAACGTTTGATCATCGTAATTAATATGAATTATCGGTAATCCTTCGTAAAAGTAACACAGATCCATTGAATTACAAAAAAAAATTGCTTACAGAAACATGTGGATATGCATGAAAAAAAAAAATAAATAAATAAAAATACATGGGGTGCCCAAGTATGCACTGAAGTGACAAATGACTTATTTTAATTTTTCTTTTTTTTTATGTTTGTGCAAATCATTTACCCTTATCAAATCATCAAAAAATTGATGACATAAATCATTACAAAAGAAAAATTTACATATTTTTAATTTTCCACTTGTCCAGTTCAATTATACAGTAATGAAAAATTCAGTACCTCGTATTCCTTAATAAAATTATTTTAAAAATCGACGTAAATGCTAAATTCAACGTTTTTTTTTGTTCATTTCATAATTTTTTTACGCTGGCAGACATTTAATAGATAAAGAAAAAAATTAATTTTAATTAGCTAATAGTTTTTTAACAAAAAATTAATTTAAATTAATCGATTTTAAGCATGAATTAATTGATCAAAGTTAAGCCATGTAATTGTTTTTGTAAACCCTTGTGATCACTTCAATTTTTTAATAATATCTTTCAGCTGAGCTTATGATTAACCACCTAATCGGTGATTACTTGATCTTATTGTAGGTTGTGCGATGGTATAAAAACACTGACCCTTCAACAGCAATAAATAATGTCAGTCACACAACCTACACATTTCTCATAATAAACGTAAACCATTTAGTTTCAAAGTTACACAGAAATAACGATAAAAAAAAAACGAAATTAATTAGAATTTATAGCTTAATTAACCTTTTCAACTACTACGGTATATTTTCCGGTTATTTAAACGCTTTAGAAAAGTGACAAAGCTTTTTGCCTACTCTACAAAACAAAAACAGAATTTAAATTAAAAAAAAAAATTTAATTAATAAACTCAACATAAGTTAGTTAGTTAATTAAATTGCAATAAATATTAATTGAAAACAAAAAGCTCATTTTTTTTTTACCCCTGTTTATTATTTCATTGCATTAAAACCACTTGTCAACTACATAAACATTAAAAAATAATAACAACAACAGCCACAACGATAATAATAATAATAATAATAATAATAAAATCAAACAAACTATTTTAAATGGAATAAAAATATTTATTTGAAAAAATATTAAATATGCTTTTATCATTACGCAGGATAATAAAAATTTAAAACAAAAAAAGAAAAAAATAACCCGTTAACAGTTAATAATAAAAATATAATTCACTTTAGGGTGGTTTATTCGTTGTTTGTTAATGTTGCTGCATTCAAATCCTGTGTTAATTGTTTAATAGATAATTTAATTCCTTCTTCTTTTTTCATTTTTTTTTTTTGTTTTTTGCTACCGTAGTTTTTGGAAAACAATTTTAAAATTCATTTTAATTAAAATTATAAAATTGTTGACAAAAAAAAAATGTTTTTATTTTTTATTATTATTATTATTTAAACACTGGTAATGCGGACAATTAGTGATGTTATTTAAATAAAAAAAAAAAAAAAAATGTTTTTGAGGTTTTTATATTGGATAAAAATGTTTATATCGTTTATTTTATTAATTATTTTTAATGATTAACAATCGTTTTGAACTTTTTCGCTTAATTATAGGTTTATTCATTGTTTTAAAAGTGGTTTATTATTTTGTTTTTTTTGTTTTTAAACCAATCAATAAACCAACAAAATCATTTTAATCACTTAGTGTTATGACAGAAGTTTAAGCAAAGACGCATTAGCAGAGAAACAATTCGCAAATGCACTGTTGTGGGTAAGGAAACAAATCATAAATACTGAGTATTACGAAAAGTTTTTTTTCTTTTAATTTTTTTTTTTGATTTGATTGAATTTATTTGTTAAATGTATTACAAAAAGCTTTAATATCCTAATGCAATATTCTATGTTCATTGTCTGTTGGCATTAGTGAAAATGTGAATTTTAAGATTAAGTGTCGACCTTATAACGTTTGACACATCACTTCTGCAACATTAAAAGCTTTTATATAAAAATAAAAAATAAAAAAAATAACACAGCAATTCACACTTCTTTCTTTATACTTTTTTATTATTATTTATTTTTATCATTTGTTATTCAAATCGATAAAATAGATAACAAAAAAAAAATACATAAATATTTTCAAGACGATAAAATAAAAGCTGATAAAGTATAATGCAAAGAGTAAAGTAAAGTAAAGTAAATAAATAAAAATTATGTTACGCCACATCAACATTGAATAAATGAGTTGTAAATAAATATATATAAATTCTCATTTTCTTATTTTATATTTGATTCAATCAAAGAAGAAAAGAATTATTTGCTTTCTTTTTTATAATTTTTTTTTTTTGCTGAAAATCCTTCATTTCCTGTACATTCACACCATTAATTATTAATATAAAAATAAATAAATGAGGTGTTAAATTTATATTGTGGTTAAATAATCATTTCAACACCCACGTTTTAACATTATAAAATAATAAAAAAAAAAAAAAAAGATTAAATTTAATGAATAAATTGCGTAATAATAATAAAAATAATAATAAAAAAAAAAAAAAGAACTCGACATAATATTTGATTTTTATTTATTAATAATAATAATAATTTTTTTTTTATTATTACACTAGGAAATTTTCTGCGTTTTTACCCATTCGAACTTTCCTATTTATTTATTTATATGAACATTTTTTGTAACTTTATGAAAATTTATGACAGCGAAATTTGTATATAAAACTCAACCACATTACACGCACATACAGTATATTCGTTTTGTTATAAAGTACAAGAAAATTCACTTACACTCAGTATTTATTTATAATAAAACAAAAAAACATCGTCGTAATGGTTTAAATATTGTTTAAAAAAAAAAAAAGCTCACTGTAATGTTTTTATAGCAAAAACAACAAAATGAGAAGCAAAAAAAAAAACGTACAAAATCCACCTGCTTGTTGTTACTTTGAAGAGGTTTTTCTTTTTTTTAAATTAATTTCCTAATTATGTGTTTATAATAAAGTAAATTAAAGCTTTTTTTTATAGCAAAGTTCAGCCTACCGTAATATGTTCTTTTGGTCACATTTTAACCCATTTAGAAACCAGAAAGAAAAAATATTCTATTTCTAAAGGAATTTTAATCAAAATAAAAAAAAAAAAATTTTCAGCCCACGAAGCTTTATTTTATTGTGAAAGAGCTTTAAAAGATTTTATTTATCATAAAAAAAAAAAACACAAGACGATAAGCGTAAATAAATACAAAACAAATAAAAATATTTTGTTACAATGGTGAGGAGTTTTAGGGTCAATCTAAGATGCATGAAATTTTTTTTTTTACTTTTTAATGAAGATTAACTTTGATGGTCACTTTGAGGATTAAATTTTTTTTTTTCTAAAGGATCATCGTTTTTTTTTTTTTTTATATATATATATATTAAATAAGCTTAAGTGTGTATTATTTATAGCTTAAAAGTGGTTTTAACATGATAATACTAAATTATTAGGTGAATAAAAAGTAAAAAAAAAAAAAAAAACAGCGAAAACTCTTTACATTTTAAACCAACTTTACAGCTTTATTGTTACTTAAAATAAGTATAAAAGCTCTTTATTTTTATTTTTATTATTATTATTATTTTTATAAAGAAATCGTTAATCGTTTTTACGTGATCGATAGAGTTAACTTAACTTTACTTTATATTTTATTTAATAATTTTATTTTTTTTTTTAATATTGATTCGTTGTTTGTAAAAAGAGTTTAAAAAAAAAAAAAAAAAAAGACAAAATTCTATCCGTAGCTATGGGTGCTTTTATATTATTTTTAAAGGTTTAGAAAACAATAAAAAATTGGTTTTCTTCCAGAGTTTTGTCACATTTTAATGTAACAGTTCTGAATCCACCCTCCCGGCTTAAATGGTAATTTACATGCCGTAACATGTTACATTATAGTTAAGTTATTGAAATAAGCTTCTATCAAAATAAAAAAAAAAAAAAAAAATCAATAATTGTCTATAGAATAAAATATTATTAATAAAAGAAATAACAAAAATGTTTACATTGAACATATAGAGTAGTATATAGAGTTAAATCAGTAATTGTGTTTGTGAATAATTTTCCTTCTTTCTTTTTTGCTTTACATCACGTTCTCAATACAATAAAATTGAGTTTTTTTTTTTTTTTTTTTTTTTTTAATAATTTATTTTTCGTATGATAAAACAATCTACTCTGGAGCACTGCTCCATTCTATACACATTTTATATGTGGAAAAATCTTTATTTATTAAAAAAAATCACAAATACGTGTCCTTCTTTAAAACGAAAGGGTTTGATACAAAAAAAAAAAAAAAAATTCTTTATAGCGACGTCGTTTTCGATTTATTTATTTTTTTATTTTTTTTTTTTTTTCATTTTCATTTTCCCATCTTCCCTTTACTTTGTTTTATTTTATTTTTTTTTCTTTTTGCGTGGGATCGGTGTCTGATATTTATTTTTTATTTTTTTTTTTAATTTTATTTTCGATGTTATCTACTGTTTTTTAAATAATTAATTAATTGATAAATATCCGAATAATTTTCATAATTAATTAACAGTTCAAGTGAAAATGTGATTAATTTATGTTTATGCTGTGTCCACGATTATTATCGAAAAATATTAATTAAATCGTGTGATAAATATAAAATAAGATTTTTTAAACTACTGTTAATGAGTTTTGATCTTTAGATGTGCGTGAGATGGAAGCATGCAACTAAAATCTAACCAAAAGTAAAAAATGTATTCATGCGAAATTAAAATAGAAAGGAAAGAGAAACGTAAGTCAAGTTAAAGCCCAGGCTCTAGTAAATTTATTTTCTTAAAACAAACATTATGAATATTAAGTAAAATTTGAAGAGACACTGATTTAGATTTATCATTAAACAATAACGTAATCCTAATAATCATGTAAAATCCCAGACATAAAGTTTAAGAAACTCATGGCTTATAATTTAAAGGTAAAAAAGCATAGATAAAAATCAAGATAAGAGTTTATTAAAGGTTTTACAGTGTTCTGATAAAAATCCAAAGCACAACCTTAGTCTAACCTTAAGTCAACTTTGACCTATCTTTTAATCAAATTTTTTTTGCTATTTTTTTTGTTTTTTTTTATCTTTTATATCAAAGTGGAATTAAAGCATAAATACAGGTAGAAGTATTTTTTTTTTTTTTTTTAATTTTCTTTAATTAAACAAAAAAAAAAAAAAAGAAGAAAAGCTTTTTAATGTATTTTAGTGAATTATTCACAGTAACACCACAACCAACTCTATATATGCTAATTTAAGATGCATTTCAATCATTTACATATTGATGAATTTTTATTAAAACCTTAATAAGCAACTCGGGTGCAAACCTTTTGAATTTTTTATTTTTCATTTTAATTATTACCTTTAAAAACATATTTATTTACATATTTTTTTTTTTTTTGTAGTTTCCATGAATCCATTATTTAGTTTTGAAGCTTTTTAAATAATTTTGCTAACTCTGTCTGCAACGATTCAACATTTTAACGTAAGTTTTATTCACTTTGTTAATATTTTATGGATTTTTTTCTCTCGTTTTTTTTTTGTTTTTTGTATTTACAAAAGTTAAATCGAAAAATATGAGTTTAAACCTCAAGGGATCATCTATTGCTATTTCTTTGTTAAAAGACAGACATCATATAAATGTTTTAAAATAGCAAAAAAAAAACACAAAAATCAGCTGATAAATAAGACAGGGTAAAAAAAAAAAAAAAAAACTGTTGATTTATTGTATTTTTACTTTATTGACATTTTATTTATTTTTATTTATTTCTATTCAACAATAAAGAATGTGAAGAACAAAACATATCAACATCATATTTATATATACTTTTATGCTTTAATATTTTACACTGGGTGTTTCGTTACGATTTTTCTTTTATTTTCGATTTTTTTTTTTTTTTTTCATTTTTTTTTACTGTACCATCAACCCTTTTTCAGTATTATTTTATTGTACAACAGTAAAATGTTTTTTTTGTAACAAATAAAAAACGATTTGAATTGAATACTAAAAATATTCTTTCATCATATATTTGTTTGTAAAATTGTTTTTATTTTTATTTTAATTCAACATCTTTTGTCTCTTGATAGCGATTGCTTAAGGAATTTCATTGGTGTTGTCATTTAAGTTTTTTTTATTTTTGTATACTTATCGGTTGAAAATTTAATAGTCGCAAAATTTATAAAAATCTTTAATAGAGAAAAATTATTAAAAAAAAACAATTTTTTTTATCTAAAATAAAATAAAAACATTCTTTTAATTAATTTTGTTAGCTGATAAAGTCGTAAAGAAATTTTTTTTTTTTAAATTGACTAAATAAACAATTATTGTAGGAAAAGCTTGAAAGATTAAATAAAAATTCAGTGAATTTAGGAAAGCAAATGAAATTATAAATAAAACCATAATTTACTTTAACTACAAAACTATAAAAGCTTGTATAAAAATTGCATTTTTAAAACTCAAAATAATCCACTAATTTGTTTTGCTCACTAAACCAAAAAAAAAAAAAAAAAACACTTTGCTTAGCCAAGTTATTTATGTTTTTAAAACCAAATTTTTATTTCAACATTCGTATCAATTACAAAGTCTGGAAAAGGCATAATAATAATAATAATAATAATAATAATAATAAAAATTCGGAGTTTCGAAAAGTGTAGAAACAAAAAACATAAAACATAAAAGTTAAAGTGAACGACATAAACACTACAGTTTATAACACAATTCACAAATAACTATTAACGGAGATGATTGTGGTTCAGTTGCTTCTGTTTAAATATAGAAATAAATATTTGTGTCGAATTGTAATACGAATAGAGTTTTTATTTTTTTTCTGTTGAATTAAACTTTTCTTCTCCGTATTTTTTGTATTATTTATTTATTTTATTTATTTTTTTTTTTAAATAAACAACACAAAATACAGCGATATTTAAAAGCATAAAACATTATTTTCTAACGTATGATTTCTACTGTATTTCACTCTAACGTAACGTGCTTTATATGATTAAAAAGTTTTTCCAGCTTTTATATTTTACACATATATATATCGAATATCATAAACAGACCTTAATAATTCTGGATATGTGTATTGTGTTCATGGAAAATGAGCTAATTGTAAATTACCATGTTGTACGCCTTTATTTTCATTAAAAAAAAAATAAAAAAAATTTAATTATTTTTTACCTAAACAATTACATTATTTACATTTATTTATAATTAATTATAATTATTTGTATTAAATAAATAGTAATTAACCATTTGGTTTATTTTTTTTTTTTTTGTTATAAATTGTTGGTTTTACATTTTCTCTGTTCTCTGCTTTTCCAACCATCAATACATAAACGTTTTGTACTTGATGTTGTTATTGGAAATTAAATGAAAATATATGAGTTACAGTCTATATAATTCATTATAAAAAAAAAATTAAAAAATTAAGCTTTTTGTAGCTTTTGGTAACAATTGCTAAAACAGTTATTAAACAACAGAAAATTCTTTAAGTAAAAAATTAGCATCTTTACAGCTTTGAATCTGTGTTAAATTTAAAGCGTAATAGAAAGCACAATGAATGTAGTTTTTTAAAAGCTTAAATAATTAGTTTTCTAGAGATTTCAAGTCTGATAACTTTTTTAATTTTATTACTTTTTTGAAGTAAATTTTTCTGATCATTATAGAAAAACTTGCAAAGTCCACATAAAAATGCGCTTGCGATTGAACTAGCGAAATTCTGTTGATTTCTATGGTAAATTTTGTGTTGATGAAAAAAAAAATGCTTTCATTTATATAATAACAATTATAAGGGATATCAACTGAAATAAACTTATGTTTTAATGAATAGAAAAATTAATTTTTAATAAATAAAAAAATAAAATGCGATTAACAACCGGCTGAACTTAAAAGGGAAAAAAACAAATCAAAGCAAAGTAAAAGATTATAAAGTGACATAAAGATGACAGCTAAAGTGACAAAGCTTTAATTAAAATATTAATTTTTAATCCTTTTTAATTTACTTTAATAGTAAATTTAGGACGTCATATTACTTGCCTTATATTTTACAAACAGTAATAATAATTATTATTATAAAAATAATGTTAGAAAATGCTTTTTCTTTTTTTTTTTTTTTAATAATAAATAACGAAAAAGTTTAATCATGATAATAACTTGGGTAAAATGTATAAGAAAAACATTTTTTTATAATAAATTTTATGACTTTTCCAGTAAAAAATGTAACCTTAATACAGGAATTAAAAGAAGAAAAAAAAAACACCCGTTTAACTAGAAGAGTTCTTGATTTCTATGGATTTATCGCACTCATGCTTTGAACGCGACGTATAAATGCTGAGAATGGGTGGAGAAAAGTAAAAAAAATTTAAACGAAATGACATGAACAGCATCGTTATATATATAAAATTAAGCTTCACCAAACTATGAACGAATATCCTGTCCGTTACAATTAAAAGGATATCAACGTTTAATTAAAAAAAAAAAAAAAAAAAACATTTTTTTTTTGAAGATCTTGTCACATTTTGCCGCTTAAAAAAAAACAAGAAAAAAAAAAATTCTTTTTTTAATCATTATTAAATTCGTCTTGAAGCTTTTCTTTTGCGTCTTTTTTTTTTTTTTTTACCGTAACGCAGCTCACTGTAATTTTAATGAGATATGCAGAAGAAATTTTTTCATGTCAACCACAAACAGAGATAAAGTTCATCTGAGTTACTTTGAGAATTGAATTTTTTTCCCATGTTTGTTTGTTTGTTTTTAACTGAAGTTTTATAAAAAAAAAAAATAATTTATTTAATTATAATTATCTGGTTTTGCCTTAAAGGAAATAAATTAATTTTGTTAAATAAATGCTTTTTTGGTATTTAGCATTTTAATGTTTAAATATTAATTGGAAATTTAAATAATTTTGATAATTGTTGATATTTTGTTCTTAAAATGGGTATTTGTTATTCTGATTATCGTTGTTTTTGATTTTTTCTGAATAAGTTTGAATACACAAAATTCTTAGCTTATGATAAAATGATCACTATTGAAGTCACATCCGTAGCAATGTTTTTTTTTTTTTTAAAGCTTGTTAAATACCTAAAGTATTAATAAAAGCGGTGCTGATTATGATTTTTTATACCTTAATAAACTTTTATATATATATTTAGTTAATAACAATTTATTTTAAGTTATAATATTACAAATTATACGAATTTATGTATTATATGTAGTAATTATCAAAAATCGATAAAACCACCGCAATATAAATAAATTATTTTACGCTAAGCTGGTATATTTTCAACGAAATATAATAATTGAAACAATCAAACATAATACTATTACAATAAACTGTTTTATTTAATTGCATTTACTCTAATCTCTTACAATGACAATTATTAAAATAAATTTTTATTTTATTAATCTGTATAATGCTGTACCTTAGTTTAATGACAAAACCACAATCAAATATAAAAAGGTAAAAAACACACACAAACACACAGAGAGAGAAAAAAAAATCATTAAAATCCTGCTCATTGTAAAATTCAGTTATTTCAATATTAATGACAGAAAAATAACGTTGATATATATTTAAAGAATATAAATAAATAAATAAATAAATAAATAAATAAAGAAACCCCATAATAAAAGCAAACAAATCATTGAATTATGGTAGCACGTTCCGTTGCCATTAAAAACATTGAAACATTTATAGTAAAAAGCATCATAAACCCTCATCATATGGTGACAGCTTAGAATAAAATGCCGAAAGAATAGAAACTTGGAAGAAATAAATAAAACAGAATGAAAGAACGAAGTAAATATCTGTTGAAAATAAGAAAAGGAATAATTTTCCTTATATTTGTGTTATTATTTTTTCTATGTTTGAACAATATGAAAATCCGCTTATCTATAATCCAAAGAGTGACAAAAAAAAAAGAAGGAATCATATAGTAAAATGTTTAAGAGTTCAACGAAAATAATAAATATGCCGGAACAGACGTAAAAGTTCACACCAATTTGAAGAAAATAATTTTTTTTTTTTTATTTTTCATCATACAGTTGTTGCGGTTGTTATTTTACTGATGCATCCATAGAATCCACCTTGTGTTAATAAAATTTTACTAATAAACTAAGTTAGGATTATAGAGCTTTTTTCACTTGAAACAAGAATTTACAGTGCACTGTTTACTTTATTGCTGCATTAAAGTTTGTTATAAATTTAAAAGCTGTGGCAAAATAAATCATCCAGATCCGGCCATTTAGTAATTTAAATCTACATCAATTTTCTGTATAATTATTGGATATTTTGTGGTCTTGACCTTTGGTTTTTTTTTTTTTTTTATTTTTCTTATCTTTTTATTATTAATGGGTTAATGTTGTGTTCATGTTTCTACGAAAAATTAAATATTCTTATGTCGAACGGGTAAAGGTTAATAATAATTTGAAACGATTTAGTAAAACTATTACGAGAATTCACTGTACTAAAAATAATTATTAAAGCTCTTGTTGACTATAGAAAAGTACCACGAAAAGTAACTTACACATGAATTTAAAATTAGGTAGTAGGTGGAAGGCGTAAGAAAAATTAAAAACCACTGACGAAAGAAAGCTTAATACACATGTAAATTTAGAAGGATCAACAACAACAAAAAAAATCACAGCAGGGTTGTTATTTAAAAATAGAAAATAAAAAATTTCTTTTTTTTTGTTAACAAAATTTTTATTAATTTTAATCATAAATGTTTTTTTTTTTTTTTTTTTGTTTGTTTGTTTTATTAATTAATCTTTTAATTATAATTATTATATTTATTTAATTACATCATTCGTTATTTCTATTAACATTATTTTTAATTAATTTTAAGACACATTATATAAATCAGACTATGAAAATTTTTTTTATTTTTTTTTTATTTTATTTATTTTCCATTTATAATAAATAAATTTTTTTTTTTTTATTTCTTCACAAAAAATTTAGCTACGTTAATTATAATTTAATTAAAATTGAAATAAAAAATTATTTATTGAAAGGTGGGTTTTGAAATTTGACTACATTTTCATGAGAATATTTTTGTTTGATATCCACAAAAAATTTTTATTTAATTTAATTTTAATTAATTATAAGATATGAAAATTTGCTTGATAGATTCCATTTTTTTAATTTAATTAATTATTTTCCGGAGTTTTGACGGATTTTTTGGCGTTAAGTTTTTCTTTTGATATGAATACTGCAATTTCGGTTGTACTTTTTTTTTTTTGAATACACTGGAAATAATTGCATTGAATACATTTTTCAGGTATAATATGATTGTGAATAACACTTACATTAATTTTGATTGATGAAATAAAAGATTTAAAAAATAATAACGAATTCTTAGCGAAAATCACTGTGACACTTAGGTAGTGTCACTATCACGTGCTAGTCAACCACTGTTTGTAATACGATTTGTTATTTTATCAGGACTTGTATCAGTCTCTTGTTCTGGTAACACTTCGAGATTAATAAATTTAAAATTACCAACACGTCCCTGGCATCGTCCTCGCCATACACCGGACGCATTCATTGACAAAACTTCAATTATATCTCCTTTCTGTTACAAAAAAAAAAAAAAAAACAAAAGAAATGTATTTTAAGGGTGAGATAAAAATTAATTAAGTAACATTTCTTTTACCTTATACTTAAGGGCATCCTTAACGTAAGGATTTGGTATATTATCAACAAGTGCTCTGGCTCTACAAATAGGCGGTAACGTCGGTCGATCTTCTATTGATGCTAAACTAAGCGGACTATCCGACCGTACTAATGTTTGTGTACCGTAAATCCCTTTTTTTTTTAAGTTTTAAATTAATAAAATAAATTCATTTATAATAAATAAATACAAACTTGAACCCGATGTACTCGGTAAACTATCCCCAGAGCTAGCTGAACAACCAAATGTATGATCACTTATACTGCCACCTCTTTCATTATTATAATTTTCGTGTATCCCATTAAAATTTCGATTATTTTCATTTAAAATTAATAATTTTTTTGGTGATTGTCGATTTAAATCAGTTGACTAAATTCAATTAAAATATAAATGGAAAAATTAATTAAAGAAACATTACATTTTATAATTTTTACTAAATAACTTAGTTAATGGGGGGGTTATGAAAGTACTTACGTGATGTACTGTAGCGCGTTGCTGACTAATCATTATTACCTTGTTTGATAAATTTTTATTTTTATTTAATGTTTGCAAATTATTTGCAATTAAATCATTTTCATAATCAGATATAGGACTGGGTGATGGTGTTGATACAGGTGATTCACCAATACCCCCACTCAATGTTCTATAACGTTGCGTACAATTAATCTATTAAAAGCAACAACCAAAAAAAAATATATTTTTTCCCATTAAAATTTTAATAAATTAATTAAATTTATTATTTATAATTTGATATAGTTTAATTAAATTTATTATTTATATATATATTTACCGTAATATTACTCATTTTTGATGTAATACTTTGCATATCTGAACCAGAACCAGCATAATCACCACTCTCCTGATCATGTAACGTTCTTCAATGTTTTTTTTTTTTTTTTTTCAAAAAATAAAATTTTATTATTATTTTCGGTTGTTTTTTTTTTTTTAATTTTTGTTATTTATTTTAATAAATAAATAAGGGTACAAAAAAAAAAGGGAAAACAAAAAAATTAAATCGTAATTGAATATAAACTTAGGTAAGCAAAATTTAATTTAATAGAAATTTTATATTTATTTACTTAAAATAGGAAAATGAGGATAATTTATTTATTATCAGGCAAATGGAAAAATGGAAGAAAAGAAAATACAGCGTACCGAAAACCAGATTTATCTTGCATAATCTTTGAATTAATAATAAATTACAAAAAAAAAAAATGTTATATTAAAAATAAAATAAAGAAAATTTAAATAAAATAAAATAAAAAAAAGCTCCAACCTAAAATAAGGGTCTATCGAAATCATAGAGAAGGGGAAAACAACTAAAATCTCATGTAGATTTTTCGTTTTCGTTCTTTTTTATTTGATTACATTTTTACCTGTCATAAATGGGTGGTAAAAAATTAGATGAGTACGTTTGTTGCTGGTGAAGGTGTTGCAATTGTTGTTCTTGTTCCTGCTGCTGTAATATGTATTGCTGTTGTTGATATAATTGTTGTTGGTATTGCTGTTCTGTTGTGATAAGACCACGTCTGATTGTCCCATGTTTCGGTAATGATATGTCACCAGCCGAACGTAATGATATTACACCAGCACCTTGTCTAGGCTGTACCTCCTTAATTAATGAAAATTTTTTAAACATTTTTTTTTTTTTTATTATTATTATTATTATTATGCGGCGTAATTCAATTAATTTTAATTAAATTTATTATTTAATTAAAATAATATTTTCTTACCTCAACTTACCTGTAATTTATCTGATGCTAATATACTTGCTATATGAAAATTATTTGTTTGATTTTCATATGTTGTCGTATCATTAAACCAATTTAAATCGTGGTAAGGGCCAGCTGCATAAATACCACGATTTGTGACCAGTGCATCGTCATACATATATGTATCGTCTGTAATTAATTACAACAAAGTAAAATCAAAAATAAAATAATAAATTATTCGTATTTTTAAGGAAACATTTGCTTAAAAATGTTTGACCAGAAAGGATTTTTTTATTACATCGGCAAAAAGGGTTTTTTATTGTTAAAAGAAGCAAAAAATCAAACAATAAAAGAAAATCCTTTGCAGACATTTCAAGTTGAAACTATTTTTGTATTAAATTTCAATGGTTTGCATATAGATAAAGTTTTAAGTAGATAAAAATAGAGGAAATTTATAGTTTTTATAGAGTTTTTCTTGTATTTTATTTTATGTGTTTTTTTTTCCTCTGTTTTCCTACGAAGAGTTTGAATCGGAGTTTTTTTTTTTCTTTAGTATTATTACTACGGAAAAGTTTTCCGAAAGTTTATTTGCTGTTTTGTTAGCTGATAATACACAAAATTAATAATAAAAAAAAAAAAGTAAAGAAAAACTATGCTTGACTTGCTGTTGTTATGTTAAGTACGTTGTTGAATTTATGTACTTAAAGGTGACTTAATCACTTTTGGTTTGATTTTTCTTTTTATTGACTTTAATAAATTTTTTGTAGCTGTAGTAATTTAATGGCGAAAAAAAAAAAAAAACTTAATCAACGCTTAACTCACCATTATCATAACCATTTTGATGCAATTGCTGCAGTCCTTGTCGTATATCACGTAAAATCTGCATGAAAGATTAATTAAATAATTTTCATTTAAATTTTAAGACAAAATAAATCAAAAAAAAAAAAAAAAGAAGGAAAATAATTAAAAAATAAAACAAAATAAATTAATTAAATAAAAAAGGGAGAAAAGAAAAAGTTTTTTCGTACATTTGTTAATTAATTTTAATTTAATTTAGTTTTTTTATTATTTTTTTTTTTATTATTTATAATATCCATATCCAGTTATCCATCCCATACCCCCATAACATCAGACTTAATTTTAATTTTTTTTTTTTTTTCTATTTTTCTCTCTAGCAAATTTTCATTTTGTAATATTTTTGTTTGTTTGTTTGTTTTTTTTTTTTCGGGTTATAAATTAGAAAAATTTTATTATAGAAACTAGCTAAGCTTTTTTCACCCACAAAATATCACGTCAGCTTTCCGAAAATGTTTTCATTGTCCTATGTTGTTGTTGGTAGCGTGTGGACATTGTACGAGATGATGGTAATGTGTGTGTATAATCACGTAGCTGTAATTAAATTTGTTTAATATTTTCTTTTTTTTTTGGTTTAGGTTTTTATGGTTTTTTTTTTTAGGCAAAATCTAAAATTCACTAAAATTTTTTTTATTTTTCATTCAATTGATTTGATGCGGTTATTTTTATTTTTTTTTTTTGTTGCGGATTTTCATTATTATTTTTCTAACTAAATTATTATTTCTTGCAGTTGGTTAAACAAAAATTTTTTTTATGGAAAATTAAATTTAAAATTTTGATTTGTTTTCAAGCTAATAGTTTGTCCGGATTTAATGTTTTGCTTATTTCTTACTAATTCTAACTAATTAACTAATCTAACTAAATCTAGTTATCAAATTCATGCTAACTTTTGTGTACTTAACTTGCCATTATTAACAAAAATTTTTAATTACTAAAAGGTACTAATTTAGAAAACAGAGAGATAGAGAGAGAGAGAAGACTATAAAGAGCACACACACACACAAAATAAAATTAATTAAACCAAAAATAAATTTAAAAGAAAAAGAAAGAAAAAAAAAATTAAAATTATTTCACCTCATCATGTTCACGTTGAAATTTCTCCTTTTTTCTCATCGCATCCTGAACTTTAAGCTAGAAAATTTATTACAAATTTTTTTTTTTTTTTTTTTTTTTAATATTCGTTAATAGATTTTCAATAGTGAATAACAAAGAAAAAAAAAATTATTTAAACCAAATTACTGTACCCTTTGGATTGTCTCTTCAAAGCTCTGTTGCTGTGGTGGGCCACCGTTAACTTGAAAATGCCTGGGACGTTCAGTGGTTTGCTTAATATTTTTTTATTTTTTTTTTTAAAGGATAAAAGACAATAATTTTTTTTAACTTTTTTAAAAACAACAAGTGTAATTAAGGATCTTATACCCTTGTTTCACTATTTTGACTTTGTGACCTTTCACGTCTGTTCACCGTTTTTAGCCCTTTTAATAAACGTGCTAATGTGTTGCGTTTTTTTGTATCACGTGTTTCTGAATTTAAAGACAAATAATTAGGAACAAAATTTTTTTAATGAATCAACACACATGGGTAATAATTATATGAATAATGTACCTGTTGTTGGAAAATCATAAAAATATGCGGATTGTGAGCTGGAAATGGTATTCAATTAAAATTTTCTTCATTTTTTTTTTTTTCTTTGTTTGAGAATTTTCTTACCTTTGCTGTAAATTTGATGGATTTTGTTGCGGTAACTGTGGTAGTTGCTGTTGTTGTGGTTGGTGTAATTGCTGTTGTTGAGGTTGTTGATTGGCGATCGCTGGCTGAATTGTGTTACGACCATTTCTAGTGTTAAAACCACCGTAGCCAACACCATAAATCTCTACTTCTTCCTTATCGGATAAACAACTTGACGGCTTATTTGTTTAACGTTTAGAAAAATGACAAAATTGTAAATACGCGATACATTTGAAAGTTTTTTGTAAGGGAGTGAATGAAAACTAACCAAATATTTCCCAGGAACATAAATCGGTTGACTATGGCTATTTAATAAAATTCCATGCTGATTTATATTATTACGATGACATGGCAATTTATTTACAGTTTGCCCTTCAGTCCATGCAGCGAGACGTGCGTTTTCTAAGGCATATAATACCTCACCAAATGGCACCATTAACATTTCACAGTAAACCGATGCTAAACCTTCCAGGTGTCCTCTTGCTCCATCCTATTTTTATTATTAATTTTTTTTTTTTTTAAATAAAACGAATTAAGCAAGGGTTTAATATTTCTTTTTCATCATTTGCCGATAAATTCATTGAATAAATAAATTATAAAAAAAAAAAAATACAACATATGTTACGTTATGAAATTTAATTTCCTTAATACGACAATTGCACGACGGGATATGCAATTTTTGTTGCATATTATATGCATATAATTAACATCAAAGTAACCTTTACCGCCTTAGTTATTAAATATTACATACCGATAAGTACTGAAAATACTTGAGTAATTTTAATTATTTTATTTTTGCATAATTGACGTCTTTGTATAACAAAAAAAATAATTTTTTTTTTCTTTTTTTTTACTAAAATTGTGTAATGACTTTCGAATATAATCGGATCAATAAGAAAATAATAATAATCGATTAAAATTTATAGTCTTAAAGTAAGTGATTTGGATAATTTTATTAAAGACAAGCAATTAAATATGAGAGAAACAACAAGGGTGTGTGTAAAGGATATTTATTTTACAGCAGGCACACTGAATTCAAAATCAATGAAATTTTCCAATAAAATTTTATGTTTTTTTTTTTCCTTTAAGATTATTGTACTTAACGTAACGTATTCATGCTTAAGTGCACTTGTATATTTATACTTTATTGAATTAAAAAAAGAAAATAAATCGTAACGGAAAGAAAGGTAAAACTTTGCATTTTTAAACTGGGTTAAATGTAAGAAATCTAACGTCAAAAATTAGGCATAAATAAAAATAAATTATCTCATCACCTTTATAACGTTTTTTTTGTATATTATAGATATAAGAAGTAGAAAAAAAAAGCCGAAGAAAATAAACCGAATTACGCTTCCATGTTAATCTAATAAAGTTTCTACTGTAACGTGACTACGTGATTGGGTAACGATACGAAACTACTTAATCAGAAAATAATTCAATATTCTATAGAGCATACATATTTTTTTTGTTTTCACTATAAATCTTCTTATTATTATTATTATAATTTCATTAAAAATTAAACTTAAATAACAAATTTTGTTTGGTTATAAAACGATACACTTACGCTTGGAAAATAGAACAACCAACAACAAATAATAATAAAAAAAAAAGTTAAATTTCATCTGATGAACGTGCTGAAGAATAAAATTTAATTAAATACTCTATTCTAGTAAGATGGATAATAAATAATAATGTTTTATACACAATAAAATAAAAAAACTAACCAAACTACAAATTCACCTGTCATCTGGCTGGAAAAAACATTAATAAAAATTCCATGATGAAAAATAACATTATGTCTACCTAAGCCAGATGATGTAAACAGAGTGACAACGTACGATGATGTGATTTTTATTTTAAAAATAATAACAAGAAAATAGAAAGAAATCTCTTTCATTGTGACAAACTAATTTAGTTTTTTTTTTTGCATTTCTTCTCTATCTACTTCACTGTCAAAACTTTTGTCTTGTTATTTTCCATCTGAATGAAAAAAAAAAATAAATAAAATTCGTTGTTATCTACAGTTCATTCACACACACACACAATAAATGATTCCATGAATCATGATGACGGTTAATTTTATGATGGCGCGTGCCAAAGGAATTTTTTTTTTTTTTCAAAAAATAATTTTTAAAGTTAGATTTAAGTGCTTAAAGTTTATGAAAAATAAAAATCAATAATTTTGTTATATAAAACAACGATAAACAAGATGAGCACAACAGAATATTTAATTAAGTAAAAAAAACAAATATCGTTAAAAGCATTTTTGTTTAAGAAATAATTCTTAAGCCACAGCTTTCTGTTGAATATGTAAAATAATTCTTGATTATACTTTATCGTGCTTTGCTTTCTCATAAATCAAATTCTAATTAAAGAAGCTTTTAATAATTAATAAAGCATTATATGGCTTCATCGCATCCTTTCAAACAAGAATTACGTTTCGCTGTACCTTTATAATAAAATATTAACGCATTGCAGGTGGCTTTCTGTTAATTTTTCTTAATAAAACCAACAGATTTTTTTTTTCTTTTTTTCTTACAATAATCTTAAAGTCAAGTAATGTTAAGTTAAATTAAGTAAACTTGTTGCTTTTTAAAATATCATATCACGCATTAAAGTCTATAAATCAACTTTATTTTTATTTTTTTTTTTTATTATTTTCATTTTCTTTCGCTTTACTGTGCGCTTTCTATTTGTTCGTAAAATTGTAATCAAGAGACATTAAGGAAATGTTTTTTTTTTTTTTCTAAAGATATCTAATAACAAGAAATTTCTTTAATTTTTACCGTTATTAAACAGCGTCATTAACACATAGCTAGGTGTTTAGGTAGCTCTAATTAAAATTCCTTTTATGTTTGTAACAAAAATAAAAAGAAAAGTGCAATAATCAACAAATTACTAACTGCAAGTCGTCAGCTATTTTTACCCTTATATTACCTGTGTTTTGTTCTTGCTTCTTATTGGAATTTTATAAAGGAATTTTAAACGAGAATTTAAAAGAAACTTAAAAAGAAAAATGCCACTTTAAGAATGTTAAATATGAACGGTAATGTCTTTAGTAATTACTAAAAATCGATTCAAGATTTTTCTTTATTAATAAACATTAATTTACTTTCATCCTTTCTTCCTGGAATGTTTCACAACACGTAAATTATTATTTTCTAATGATAATTAATTAGCATAATTTAATTTTAATTAATTAAATAATAATAATAATAATAAATGAAAAATTAACGAACCGGTGTTGAGTATGGATGTGCTGTCAGTCGTACACCATCAGCATCTAGCTGCTCTTTAAGCAATGCATCAAGCTCATTAAGCGGTGGCGGTGGTGATGTTGATTGTTGTGGTTGTTGCTTTTGTATTATTGTATCATGATCATTATATAAATCATTACATTCATTTAATAAATTTGGATCATTTAACATAAAATAAACACTTGCGGCACCTTTTTCACGTAATTGTCGTACACTTTTCAATAATTTATGACGATGCTGCGAGTTATCAACACCAATCGCATCCAAATCTGGATCACCAATTTGTTTACATATCTCTAAATCATCATAGCCATTATCAAGAAAACTTTCAGCGTATTGTGTTAAACCTAATGCACGTAACCACTCACAAACAATATTACTCGTTGCCATTGTACCCACTTTTATATTTTATTTTAATAATAGAACAAGAAAACTTTCACTTTGATTTATTTATATTTTCCAATATTAAAAATATTTATTTTCTCCAGGACATTATTTTACTCAACGGTTATTATTATTATTTATACAAACAAATACCGCTTGAACCGTTTTTAACAGTAAATAATAAAATAATTTAAAAATATCATCTGAAAGAAACCAACAAAAAAAAAAAATAATAATAATAAATTGATATAAAAAGGACGAAAGCATAAAGAAATTTTTTCTTTTTTTTTTTTATACTGTCGTTAAAATTTCCTTTCTTTTCTTTTCTTTTTTATTTTATTTAGTTATTTCTTTTTTTTTTTCTTAATAATCAATTTTCAGGTTATCATTTTATGTTAACAAAAAGCAAAAGGTACGGGTCGCTCTTTTATATTTTCTATTTTTTTTTTTTTTTTTTTTTATCAATCTGTGCGGCTGTTATTGTTGGTTTATGACATTGGACAACAGAAACCAAACAAACAGAAGATGTAAGAAGAAAAAAAATTAAAGAATACCAGCGATAAATTAATTTTTTTATTTTATTTTGAAACAAACACTGATATCCTTGCGTAAAAAAATAAACAAAAAAAATATATATAGGAAAAGGTGGTGAAATTATTATTTTTTTTTTTTCGAAAAAGGTAAAAATTATGAATTGTATAAATGCTTTATATCGTGCTTTTAGATTAAATTTTTTGCTTACTGTATTTTCGTATTTTATTAATTTATTAATTTTTTTTTTTTTAATTACTTAAAAAATTTAATTTTTTTGTTTTTTCGCTTAGCTTTCGGTGAAACACAAGACTTAAAAGTATCACTGCTTAAAATGAACTGACTCTAACTGTAAATTAAAGGGAAAAAAAGCTTCGATAAAAACATAAAATATTTTGTAAATAAAATGAACATACATATATAATTCTCTGGAAATAATTTTGTCAATCTCTTTGGAAACTCTCATTCTCTGCCGGTTTTTTCCTAACGCAGCCAAAAGCTTTTGCTCCTTGTCAAAATAGCGCGCGCGTTACATTTACCGTTTGCCATTTTCTCTTTATTTTTCATTAACCGATAATAACTTATTCTCACGGTTGCTAAAATAGAGGGGTAAATATTCTATTTTCATTTCGTTTGAGTAAATTATAAAGGGGAGCTTTTTGTAACTAAATAATGCAGGGGGGAAAATATAAATAACGAATTTTTTTTCTTTTTTTTGATTAATAATCAATTTTGTTACGCTTTTTTGTACGTTTTAAGCGATATAAATATACGAATTTGTAG
Source organism: Ptychoptera albimana (assembly GCA_961205885.1). Lineage (NCBI taxonomy): Eukaryota > Metazoa > Arthropoda > Insecta > Diptera > Ptychopteridae > Ptychoptera > Ptychoptera albimana. The sequence continues at coordinate 18,349,545 of OY540805.1, read as the reverse complement.
GTTACCGTAACGTACGGTAAAAAGCATAAACAACAGTGGAAAAACAGCAGCAGTGTAAATGGATTGGAGTGAATAAAAACAAAATGCAAAAAAAAAAAAAATAATAATAAAAAAAAAAGGTGATCAGGTCGTTCTAACTCACTCAATCAATTGGTGTCCAATAAACGAATCGACAGTCGACTGTCAAAGGTGAACACATGTTCAATTTGGTAAAACATAAGCAACCCTCATGGGAAATAGAATTTAGTTTTACTTTTAGAATTTCCCTTCATCTTATTTTTTCGTTTAATTTTTCTTTGGTTTTACCGAACACAGTGAAGCCCTTCAACTGTTAAGGTTAGATTTCGACAAATTTCAATTTCTTTTGCCGCCACCAACGCAATAAATTGATTCAATTTGTTTGGCGTCCTTAGGAAAAAAGTTTTTTTTTTTTTTTTTTTTCTATCAACGCATCACCAATAAAAAAAACAAAAAAACCCCAAACAAATAAATGGAATTAAATTTATCAAATGATTTAATAATTATTTTGAGTAAATTAAAAAAATAAAAAACGAAGAAGAAGAAGTCGAGGAGAAGAAAATAATAAACTGTGTTTTGAATACAAATCGGAATTAAAGAATGAAACGAAAGTAGATTAAAGACATAGAAAGGAGATAAAAGTTGCTTAGCTTCTTTGACAGATTTGCTTCGTTTTTTTTTTTTTTTGTTTGTTAAAGACTTAGATCGCATACTAAATCGATTTCAAATAAAAAATAAAAAAAAAAAAACCTACCGTGATGGATATATTTTATGTTTTTCGATAGTCAAAACACATCTCGGTACTCGTTGAATATTCACCAAAGTAGTTTAGACAAATTTCGTACGAAAACCGAAAATAAATTATTCATTCGGTGAAACTTTTTTTTTTTTTTTTGTTTTTCATTTTTAATTATTTATTTATTTTTTAATATCGTGTTGCACCCATGCAACATTGTTTGTCACCCGTTTATACTTTGCAATGAAATGTTTTCTGTTTACTTTTTTATTGAAAATAAAAAAATAAACAAAACAAATTTTCCGATTGTCGCGTGTTTTATGTGATTTAAGTCAAAATGTCTCGCGCTATATTTCACATGTCATGCCAACATCTAAGTGTCTTCCAATACATGAAACTGAGCAGAGCTCTATTCGGTGACACGGAATCAATAAAATGTAATAAAAAAAAAAATTCTTTGTTATTTCAGAAAGAAAATGCCAAAAATCACCGAGTAGAAAATATGCCAAGTAAATAAATTAGAAAAAATAAATTAAATAAAATAAACACACGACCGAATTTAGCTCTGGGAGCATGAAACCGCCTTGGCATTAAATTTAGTATTCGCGATGTGTGGCGACGATGAAAAAATCCTTTTTTTTTTCCATCGAAATTGCATTGTGCCATTCTAGTATGTGGGTTCCGTATGCATTATGTGCTGAAGAAAAGAATTTTCATATTGGAAGGAGTAAGTACACCCGCACTGCAACCCTTTCTAAGCAGCCACAGAGAAATAGGTCGCCGCTTGCAATATTGTTGTTCGCTGCTTGAATTTGGCGACAATAAAAGTGGTGAAAATAAACTCATATGGAAATTTATTGGTTGGCTGGTAAACGAGCAAAAAGTGTTTCAGTTTCGTGTCTTTAGTTAATAGTCGCTGTTGGTGTGATATGATGTGGTGTGGTGAGATGTGATGTTCTAATTCCGACGTGAACCATGACGATTGCAATCACAAATGTAGAAAAAATTATGACAAATTATTTAGAGATTACGAAATAGTAATAGGCAACAGACGCTGCACGACTGGCAAAGCGTGGCGTGACCGAATTGTTGTCACACATTTTCCACTTGCTTTAACAACATTTTGCTCAATTATAATTTTCATTATTTTGTATTCAAGAATCCGTTAGGTGTATTGCCAGAATGAAGCTCAATCATCACTGCATCAGTCTATTGTATCAAGTCAAGTTCATTGTTCATAGTTTTGTGCTGTGTAGTGTTGTGAGAAATAAATCGTTAAAATGGCAACAACAAAGGAAGCCACTGACCGCATATTTCAAGACCACAATATGCATTCGCAACATTTATTTGGCGATAATGCGGGCTTTAGTATGGGAGATGGCGGTGGAATGGGATACTATTATCCCACGTTTCAATTGTAAGGAAAATCTCCTTCACACGTATTTCCCTCCATTGTGTCAATAATTTTTTTTCTTCAAGGAACCCAGAAAGTAACAATTATGGGTTAAGATTCGGTGGCGGAGGAGGCGAAATAGGTCATGCAAGTTATGGAGTGTAAGCAAAGCCATAAAATGTGTACCAAATGTTCAATTAATTTAGTTTATTTGTGTTCGTTGCCGTTTAGACCTGGTGGCGGAGGCGGCTATGCTCAAAATTATGGACATCCAATGCCAGCGCCGCCGCCTCCATCCTATATGAAAGGTCGCAGCACAAAAAAGAAGGGAGGCACAGCCTTATCGGCACTGACTCTACTCGCTTTCTTATTTTTCTTGAATTTACTGCAAAGTTGCCTGAAGGAAAACATGGATGCAATGAATCCCACAGTAAGACAAAAATTGTCATGAATTTCATCTGAGTATGGGATATTACAATTGGTATTTTCTTAATCAACATCTTAGGTAATGGTTATGACATCTGGTAGCCGTGAGGATGTCAGACGAATGGATTCACATTCCACGAATTCGAAACATGATGTCACAGCGGACGAAAATAACGCCGCCGAAGACGAAGAATATGAAGACGATGTTAGATACGTCAAAGTTAATCCAAGATCTAGTCTGGCAGCATCAGAAGCCGTTGAGGATGGGTATGTGGAAGATGAGGATGATTACATACCAGCTAATGTAACGAGAAATATGCGACATCGTGACATTCCAGCAAAACGAGACTCTAGGCTAGGCCATAGGCAACACATGACCTCAACTAAAATTGGCACCAAGGGAATCGCTTGATTCCTCGTTGTTGGCTTTTGTGATGTGAAAATGAGAAATTGTGAAATTGTTTGTGAGAAGTTATTTAGTTTTATTATTAATAAATAATTTATTTAATTTAAGTTAATGAAAGTCGCAAAATTTTTTAAATTATTTAGCCCATCTGCACCATCCCTTCGAATCACTCCTTTGTTTGGAATTTCTTTTGTCAGCCGAAAATATTATAAAATTCGTAAAACAATAAAAAGTTGCATACAAAGGGTTGAATGGCGAGTGCATGGGTGGCAAAGCTCTATAAAGCTGAAAACAAAACAAGCAAATCATAGAGACCCATTGTTGAGTCTCGTAATTCAGCAGCACAGGAAAACAATTTTGTCGTCTAGTCGACATTGGAGATTGAAATCACTTACAAAGCAACTGAGTGAAAAAATACTTTCTGTCTGTTTGAAAGGCAACAAAAAACGCCTGCGAAGGTAAAAAGTTTTTTTTTGTGTCTTGTAGATTTGTGTTGCTTATGTAAATGGTTGCGCCTCATACATCATTACCACGTCCATTTCTCTAAAAAAAAAAAAACATTTTAATCCGATGCACAGACACTTTGCCAAAAGTGCAAAGACCGTTGTAGGACCAGCCAAAAAAGTATATAGCAAAGCTGCTGACATCTTTTTTTTTAATTATTCATACATCACCTCGTCTCCATCCTTATCGTCAGGCAAAGAAATTGTTAAACAACGAAAAAAAGGGTTTTATCTTGAAATGGCACAAAGAACAGAGAGACGTCTCGTTTAACTCGCATTAAATTTTAAAATAAAAGGAAGGAAAAAAATTAATGATAAAAGAAGAAAAAAAAAAAAATTAAAACGCCAAAGATTCGCCTTCAAACAAATTTTAATAAATAATAAAAAAAAAAAGAAAAAACTTTTGCCTTTGCTGACAGATTTTTGATACTCAAAAAATGCGATATTTTTTTTTTTTTTTTGTTTACTGATTAAAGCGTTGATATATGCTTTAATGTATTTGAAGATGATGTAAACTTTTTTTAAGGACCAAAACATAAATGGAAAAAATTATGAACAAAAAAAATCTGTACACGTTGTTAAGAATAATTGCATAGAAATTTCGTTATCCTAGCACGAATTCTACTTCATTTAGAATTTTCCTGTATTTTTTTCCATTTTTGTTTTTTTTTTGTGCTTTATTAACAAGAAATGTTGAATAAAAGCATCGTTATCAAGGTTTAATTCGTTTGAGAAATTCTTATTTAATGTTTGCTTAAATAAAAAAAAGCTGTGGCTTTGTGTTTCGTTGACCTGTACTCCTTATCCCTGAATGTGGGGTATGTAAATGTTGGAATACAGTTGGTGCACCGAATTTTTATTATTATGCGGTATCTTTCGTTCGGTTTTTTGCAATAATTTTCTTCCATCACTTTGTTAATAATATTAAAGAATTCATTTTTTTTTTTTTTTTTTTTGTTCAGAAATTTTGAGTAAAATTTGTTTGTAAAACGGAAAAAAAAATGAAAAACTTGAATAGTCGACGTTATATATCATAATCTCTCGAGACATCTTAATGTCAGATTTGTAACATAGTGGAAAAAAAATATTATTATTTAGCAAATAAAGTCATTTTTAAGCTATTTTTTTTTTGAGCTTTTGGCTTGCCCAAATAACAAAAAGCGAAACTTTTTTTATTTTTTTTTTTGTGTGTTATTTGTGAACTTTTGATGAATACAGAATCGCTTCAAGCGAAAGTTTTTACTCTTTTTTTTTTTCTGCAAACTCTTTACTTGCATACGTTTAAGCTAAAGTTAGATGGAGATAAAGTGAAGAAAAAAAAAAGCACCATTTGAACGTGGTTTGGTGTAACAAATCCTTTTGATAACGTATGCAGTTTTATGTTGACGATGCTAGCCCTTCGGCAGTTGTTTTTCTAAAAAAGAAAAAATAGTTTTTTCCCATTTTTATAGGGATACAAAACAAAAAAAAAACTGCTTGACTTAGTAGTTAATCAATTTTGTTGTTAAAGAAACTTTCGTTTTTCAAATAGTTTTTCTAGCTTTGCTACAAAGGCAAAGTGTTTTTTAGGTGAATTTTTTTTTTTTTTTATTTTGCTTTATAAACATCCCAATGACTTTTTTTCTTTTTTTTTTTTTATTTATTTATATAAATAATTCGTAATGGTTACGAGTTGATAGAAATCATAGACCACCCAAGGCTATCACATGTTTAACAATAGCCTATGAATTATTTACATTTCTGTTCATTTTTTTTTTTGTTATACCATTTCAACGTAATAATAATAATTTTTGCGTGTTTTTGATTTGTTAAATGGTAAATGTGAAAGTTTTTGACAATTTTCCTATTTTGTTAAAAAAAAAAACAGGTTGAACAGCGACACCAAACACCAACCAACAATCAGGTGAATTACATAAAACAGTATTGAATAAAGGTGGTTCGTTAATATTACTTGTTTACCTTAAAGCTCACAATCAAAATAACCACACACAAAAAAAAAATATATATTAAATAAATGTTAATTATTTGTCGAGTGGCATAAACAAAACATTTTTATGATTTTCTATAGTAGAGAAAATAATGAAATTTCTGTGCTTTCTTCTTTTTTTTTTTTTTTTTTTTTTAAGGTTTTTAAGTCGATAATATTTCACGTTGACAACTTTTATCGCATGCATAATAAAAATTGAAATTTACTATTATTGTATTTCCTTTTTAATATTTATTTATTATAATTATAATTTTCTTCTCTCCTCTCTTCTTTTTGTTTTATATTTTTTTTCTTCTTATTTTCTTCTTTGGTGGGCGGTTTTGATGTATTTTATTAATTCAACACGTTTATTGTTGATTTTTTTTTTTTTTAATAGAAATTTTCGTACCTTATTTACGTTTTGTTTTAATTATTTTATTTATTTTGTTTTCGGCTACTGTTTAACTGTTTGACGGTGAATTTATTAAAAGTAAAAGGAAATAATTATATATATAAAAAAAAAAAATAAATATTAAGTAAAAAGCACAACAAAAAAACATTAATGAGTCATTTGAATAAATTAGGATGGCTAATCAACTGCTTAATAATGGATTTTTTTTTTCTTTAACTTTAGTTTCGTTATTCGTTTCTGGTGTAATTTTATTTTAAATTCTTTCTTAATAATTACATAATAAATATATAAATGAACAACAAAAAAAAGTCGAAGCTTTAAAAATTTAATTTATTGTTTTTATGTAGCGAAATTGCTCTAAGAAAGTTTTCTTTTCTTTTCTTTGCTTTTTTTTAGCCGGTAAAAGTAATGCACGTGACTACTTTAAATGAATTAATAAATAATTTTAATGGTTTGGCAAGAATATAAAGATTCTGTTTATAAATATTTGAAAATACATAGAATATTATGACAAGCACGTTTTACCGATAGCAATAAAAGCTCATGATGAAAAGCACATTATAGCTGTTTTATTTAAATTAATAATCACTTAATTAATTGTTGCAAAGATTTCCACTTCGTTTTTAAAGTTGTTTTTAATATCAATTACGTTGAAAGCTCTTGAGTTTTTTTTTTTTTTTTTCTTCTCATTATTAACAGGCGCCTCCATTGCTTTAGTTTAAATTCTTGGTTAGATATTTTGTGGTTACTTTTCTGAATTTCTTAATTATATTTTTTTTTTCCTATGTATAGGCTTTTTGATCGCGTTTAAAAATTGTAGCACCAAAAAGTACTCTAATGGTCTAGACAATAAATTTTAATCGACCTTTAGCCTCCACCAAAAAAAAAAAAATAATTAAAACAATTCCGTTAAGATTTTTCTCACCTGATTCACACTTGATAATTCAGTAAAAAAAAAGAAAATTTAAATAATTTTAATACTATTTTCGCTGTGTTGTTCCTGAGAAATTGAAAATAAAATGACGAATATTTAAATAACTTAAGGAATTTAATATTATTAAATACAAAAATCCCAAAATAATGAAGCTTTTTTTTTTGTTTTTTCTTGCTTTACTTTTTTCCTTATTCTTTTACGTTTTTTTTTTTTTTGTGTTTTTATGAATAATTTACATAATTTTACTTTACAACAATTGTCTTGAGTTGAAAAAAAAGAAAGAAAATAAATAAATTTCTCGTTGCTGGGTGTTTTTATCCGAATTGAAATGTTTCGCCTTTTTCGTTGGTTCGTTCGCTTTTTTTTTTCCATCTTACATTGGATATTTAAATTCCTCGTTTTTCTTTCTTTTCTTTAATAACACAAGAATAATTTTTCTGTTCTTTCGTCATCTTTTAAGAAAACACAAGACAAAAAGAAAAAAAATTGAAGTAAAGTAAAATCATTTCTTTTCAACTAAAGAAAAAAAAAATAATTTTTTTTCTACAGTATTGTCATGTAAATTTATTGTAATTTTAATTCTTTTTATTTAAACCATTTGAAGCTTTATTCGTCAATACCAGCATTAAGCAACTAAACTTTATTATTACTTTCGTTTTATTTTATTTATTTTTTTTTTTTTGCACCCTGTTTGCTATTTTTTCTATTTAATTCCGCGCTGTATTATTCTAATGCGAAGCTTTATTGTACTTGTTTAACGTTTTCATTTCGTTTTTTTTTTTCTACTTTGTTTTAAATGTGCAGTGATTTAATTTCACTGAATTTTATTGTAGTTATTTTCGTGTAAAAAGCACAACAATAACACATTAACTACAAAATAATTCATTAACATCCAATGTTAATTATTTATTGTGCTTTCAAGTAAAATGTGAAATATTATTACCGAACTTCAATTTAAAAAAATTAAAAATAAAAACCCCGATGGTGTAAAGGATGGTTAAAGGTATATCAAGGAAATAAATAACAAACAAAATGCTAAGTGCATAGTAAAACGTATTATTATTATTATTATTATTATTATTATTTTATAAATTTAATTTTTTTGGTGGTACACTTTCAACAACATTTAACAACCAAATGACAGTTACGAATTTATTTATTCGTAAAAATGAAATATTAATATTTGTTTCTTTTTTATATATATTAAAAAGCGACAGAAACAGAATTGCGACAGTAAAATGAATATTTTATTGCATTAAAACAGGAAAACATATATATATATATATTTTAATAACCGTAATATTCATATATTGTTAATTAATTTTTTTTTTTTTTTTTTTTAGTGTAGAAAAGTTTCTTTTTTTTCTATAGAATTATTTCACTTTTATTGTTATTCAAGTAAACAGTGAAAAAAATACCAAAAGCACACACAAATATTTTTATAAATAAACCAATTTTATTATTGATAACAAAACATATATATATATATTTATGTATATATATTTTTTTAATATTTAAAAATAAAACGGCAACATAACTAGAGATGTGAGAAAAAAAAAAAACAGAAAAAAAATTAATTAATTTTATGGATCAATAATTTTATTTTCAGTTCTGTTGAAACAAATTGCACAAGCATTAAAATTCAATAAATATAAATTATATACATTAAATGTGGTTTTACGATAATGTTCACATTAAAATACATAAATTAAACATTAATTTATGATTACCTGTCACTTTTACTATACATTTATAATACAAAACATATTTTTTTTATTTATTAATAAAAATTTTTGGGTAAAATTTTTTTGTTATTTTTTTGTTATTTTTTTGTTATTTCGGGAGAATAATTTGCGGTTAACGGCAGTGACACGTTCATTTAATTGTTTTATTGTAGGTATTGTTGGCACTGATGCTACTACATTTAGGTTTTAATGTTTATTTTTTGTAATTAATTACCAATAATTGAACATTATTACATCGATTAGGTAGCTATAAAGTTTTGTTTTGTTTTTTTTTTTTTAAATCATTTTACAAAATGTTATTAGGCAGCAATTCTACCTTAGCTTTTGGCTGCATATACAATGCGTTACATAACTTTAAAATTAATAAATTTAATTAAATTTACCAGCAGTTAAAACAACAAACTTTATATTACTTAAAATCCAAGTGCTATAAAATATTTTTTTTTTTTTGGTAAACAAAATAAATTAAAAAATTAAAATTTCTATTATTAAAGTTTAGTTAAATTAAATTATTATTAGTTTATGAGCATAAATAATGTATAAACTATGTGTATTACATGGATTTAATATTTAATGATCTAATCATAATAGAAATTCACTGAGTTATACGTTAAACATCGTGTATTTTATAATAAACAAGCCAATAAGTAGTAAAAGCTTTTTTTATTGGTTTATTATTTTTTTTTTATTTCCCTTAACTGTTTAACCTACAAGAATAATTTAATTTTCAACAATAATAATAATAATTAAATACGTTTGTAATAAGCTTAACAGTGCGTTTGTCTATTTTATAATAAATAATCTTACCAGTAATGCTAGAGAAATAATTAAAAATAAAATAAAAACAAAAAAAAACTTTTTATGAATTTGTCTAATCGTTTTGTATATTTGCGTTTTTATTCTTAAATAATTATTTACAGCAGTAATAACTATTTACGTTTATTTTCGTATACATTTTTCATGTACTCATTGCTTATTTTCTAACATTCAAAAAAAAAAAAAAAAAAAAAAAACTTATAACAAACGATACAATTATTTTATATCCTTATATCCTTAATTTTTATATCCTTTAACAAGCAGCCTTTAACCAGAAAATAGCAATAAAAAAGGCATATAAAAATAAATAAAGGGAAAAAAAACTTTAACTAGTTCTCTGTAATAGAATATTATCGCGTGTTGTCTGCATATCAAATGATGAAAACTAAAATTGTCGCTGTTTGTGTTATTTTTTTTTTTGCTTTAAATTTTACTTTATTTCTTCTCTTGATTTTTCATTTATTTACAATTTTATTATAATTATTATTATTGCTAATGTAAAGTTTTTTTTTTTTCTGTTTTTTTTTCTGTTTCTGGTATAAATAATTATGTTTAAAGCTACGGTTACACGGGACTCTACCGAAAAATATTTTTTATATAATAGTAGTTTGTAGTTGTTTTAACGGAAAAAAAAAATTAATTAATTTCAATAACCTCGGGTTGTAACAAGTAGACGCTTTTTGTTTTTGTTCTACAATTTATTGCATTTTTTTTTTTTAAGTAAATTAAATTGATTTACAAAGTGAATTAAAAGGTTTAATTAAGCGAGCTTAAGAGGTACCACTCAAAATACAATCATCGTTTAAACATTGCTTTACGTTAATAATAATAATAATAATAATAATAAAATGAAACAGTAAAGTAATTCTACCTAAACTAATAATAATAAAAAAAAAAAAAACATTTTAATTCATTTATTTAAATTATTTTATTACATTTAGTTGTTTTTTTTTTTTTTAACTTATTTACGGATATTGTCTTTATTATTACATCCTTTACTATTAAATACGTTTAATATATATGTATATACTGTTTACCTTGTTTATTTATTTGTTTATAACAGAAAATATATATTTGCTTCATTTAAATATAATATAATTAATTGACTTTACTGTAAATAAAACTTTGTCACAATTACCACATTAAGTTCATTTATTGTCGTTTCTTTATTTAATTTTATTATTGTGTACGTAATACGTATGTATAAATAAATAATAGTGATAATAAAAAAAGAAATTTACATTTTTCAACTCGGTAGTAGTAATAATAATAATAATAATAATAACAAGCTTCCAAAAAAAAAAAAAAAAAATCAAAAAGAAAAATGACGCTTTTCTGTCATTAAAACAAAATTGTGTTTTTCCACTTGTTTCTGTTAGTTATTTGATTTTTCTTTCTTATTATTATTATTATTTCTTTTTTTTTCTCTTGTTTTCTTGAATAATAAATTTTTATTATAATTTTGTATAATTTTTGCGCTTTTTATTTTTTTTTTTATAGTTTTTAACGCGAATTTATTCTTAGCAGTTGTTTACAAAAATTTTAAGGTAAATAAAATTCAATGATTTTATCATAATTTTACGCCTGGCTTTAGATGTGTTTGTTTCCTTTAGATTTGTCTTTCTTTTGTTAAAAGTAATAAAAAAAAAAAGTAGAGAGAAGAAAAGACAAAAAAAAAAAAAAATAAGCACACATGTGCTGTTTAGTGTCATAATTATTAAGCTTTCTTTTCTTATTTAAATAAGATTCTTCGTTTTTTTTTTTAATAGTTGAGTTAATTTAAGTTTGGTTTTATTTAAGTAAGTAAATCGTTGGCATAGTAACTACTGTTGTTAGTGTTTTTTTTTTTTTTTTTTTTTTTTTGCGTTGTTATCATTAAGTAACAATAAAAATAAAAATGGTTTTAAGGATTACATTTGTTTTCTCCTTGCTATTCCCTTTTAGTTAAATATTATGAAATGTAATAAAAAGTAAAAACGTAAAGAAGAGAATGTAAGCTTTTACAGCATTAAACAGTATTCAGATATTTTTATGACTTCTAAGCTTCTTTGTACTACAAAAAAAAAAAAAACTTAAATAATCTTTAACTATTTTGATTTAACTAGAAAATTAAATAAAATTTCTATTAAATAGAAAAGAAAAATATTTTTAAGCTTTTTTTTTTAAATACACAAAACTTTATCATATATAAACAAGTAAAACTTTTACTAACTGGCATTATTGGTGAAAATATATTTTTTTTTTTTTTTTGTTTTGTTTGATTCCTTGTGTGCTTTCTATATGTAAACAATTTTCCCGATAAATTTTGATTAAACTTCATGCGAAATAGTTGACTTAAGAGATTTGTTTTTTTTTCCTTCTTCTTTTTTTTTTTTTTTATTTTTGCAATGCAAATAAAATAAGAAAAAAAAATTCAAGAATCAACTAACAAACACAACACTAATCCATTGTGTATTACTTTATACAGACAATTTAATTTTATTACATTTAAAATAGAAAAAGCCAATAAAAAAAATAACAAATAAACAGAAAGAAGAAAATCTAAACATAATTTCCATTTGTATGGTTTTTACTAAGCTGTAATAATATTTCTGATAAATATAAATAAGCAGCCGGAGCTCTATACACATGTACAGAAAAATAATAAAAATAATAATAAAAAATGTAATCGCGAATGTACAATACATTACGCAATTTTCTTCATTCGTTCTTTCTTGTTTTGTTTTGTTTTGTTCATTTCTGCGGCTTAAAATAAATAAAAGAAAATCTTAAAACTGTGTAAAAATTGTGTTTTTGTTTTTTTTTTTTTTTTTTTCTCGGTTTTTTATTATAGAGAATATAAGCAATTTTATTGTGCGAGAAAAATCAAGCACTCTTGTCGTCTTGTCGTGTACGGATAGAAAAAGCACACACATAACTGATGATCTCTGGTGGCACCAATCCATGACACACTCATGGTTTTTTAGTTAATAAAAGCACATAAACCAGTGACATAAAAATTTTAACATAAATATGTAAAACCAAACTCTCTCTGCAGCCTCTTCTATGCTACATGTTTTGTGTCTCATCCAGTAATAAAAGTCATGGAGAATATTGATTGAATGAATGAATGCGATTATATTTTGTGTTATTAAAACCGTTTTTGTGATAAATCTCACTTTCTTGCGGTTCATCAATCCAATCATATTTACGATGTTAAGTCGGATTCAGTTCATGCAAAAATAATATGCCCCGAGTGAGGATCGAACTCACGACCTTAAGATTATGAGACTTACGCGCTGCCTACTGCGCTATCGAGGCTTGACTACAATTCTTTACTGGGCTTTCCTGATTTCTAGTTAAAGGATTTTGATAAAAAAAAATCTGTACTGGATCAATATATAGGTTAAAGCAGCGCTGGCCGATGTTAATTTTGTACTTCATACTTCGAAGAATTTCTCATTCCAAATATTTTTATCACAAACTGTATGCATAATAAATTCAACAGTCAGGTTGGCCGAGTGGTCTAAGGCGCCAGATTTAAGCTCTGGTTCCCAATTGGGAGCGTGGGTTCGAACCCCACATCTGACATACATTTTGAAGAATTCCTCATAGCACTTCAAATTTTTGTAATTTTAATTAGGCGAAGCGCATAAAGCTATAACCGTAAGTTATTCATTGTCAGGAACAAAAAGTATGCACCGACTGAGGATCAAACTCATGACCTTAAGATTATGAGACTTATGCGCTGCCTACTTGCACTCTTGAGGCTACTGGTCTATCCTGATTTCTAGTTAAAGGATTTTGATTATAAAAAAATCGGGTGTTATCGTTGACAGACTTCACTCAAAGTATTTCGTCGTACAAGATCGCGGATATTCAGCGCTATTGTTAATCATCGTCAGGAACAAAAAAGTATGCCCCGAGTGAGGATCGAACTCACGACCTTAAGATGATTCGCTATGCTGAATTGCAGTTAAAGAATTTTAGTTTCAGAAGTATCCTTTGTTGTGTAACTAAGTAATAAGTCGATAAACCGCTCTTACCAGATTATACTGAATATTTTCAGTCTATCGCAAAATTACAATATGGCATCACTTCTAAAGTGGCTTTCAGGCATTTTTGACAGATGATGATAAATCAAAAAATCACAACAATTTGTAACCGCCATTGATTAAATTTTCTTCTAAAGTCCGATAAGTCCACTGTAAACCGTCGACAGAAATCGTATTTTGAATTACAAACAACAAGTCAGGTTGGCCGAGCGGTCTAAGGCGCCAGATTTAAGCTCTGGTTCCCGATTGGGAGCGTGGGTTCAAACCCCACACCTGACATACTTTTTTTTTATATGAAATTTTTAATTTCAGTTTAGAAATTAAAACATTTTATTATTCAATGTGAAATCTTTTTGTAAATCTTTAAAAAGTTTTGGAAACAATTAGTTTTGAATATTAAGTCTCTTAGTCACGTTTAACTTTGTTTATTTTTTTGGCTTAATCAAGCATTGCATTTGTGTAGAAGATTATTTGACAAATGTTAGCAAGCAAGTCAGGTTGGCCGAGCGGTCTAAGGCGCCAGATTTAAGCTCTGGTTCCCGATTGGGAGCGTGGGTTCAAACCCCACACCTGACATACTCTTTTTTATTTTTTTTTTTTGTTTAATTAATCCGTCTTGTTATAAATTACCAAAATAATCAAAAATGTCAATCAAGTAACCAAGATAGTGACGCCGTACGTACACACATATCAACGATGTCAGCAGTTTTAATCAATCAAAATTATAATTCTCGGTTATGTGTGGCTGCTGTTACATCGTGGCTGTGTTAGTGTTGGCTGTGGTATGCGGTTTTACATTAATTAACAAAACAAAAATTAATCAGTGCAATTCATTTAAAATTAAAACAAAAGTTAATTAAAAAATTATTAAAAAAAAAAAAATACAAATTTAATTCCTCCCCACTTATTAATTTCAATTTCAATTTTTAATGCTTTCGTTGTGCTTTTGAAATTTAATTAAAAAACCGAGAATATGCTGTGCGCTTTTTTTTTTACAACGTTCATCATTTTTGTTTGATTTTTACTTCGTTTATTTATTTATTTAAACAGCGTACATGAGCTTCGTTAAGCTTTCTATTTCTTTCATTTTATGTCAGTTTTTTTTTTTTTTTAAGAAAATGACATAATTTCGCTAGAAACTTATTTAAGTTACCTTGTTTCCCGTTGTTTTTTTTTGTTTTTTTTTTTTTTTTTGATAAACAACTAAAGCTTACTTGTTTAATACATTTTAATTAATAAACCTTAGGTTTCTAAGTCATATTAAAAAAAAACTTTTTTCGCTTTCTTTTTCACAGAATTTAGCAGTTAGTTCATTATAAATTTCCTACAAAAATCCAACAATAATACTTCCCAAAGTTTTTGGTGATGTAAGGGAAAAGCTTTATTGTTTCATGTTCAAAAAAACAAAATAAGCAAAAAAAAAAAAAAAGTTAAAAATCATGTTAAGCGGATACAAGAACCATTAGAGCAACATTTTTTTTTTCTTTCTCGATTTTTAATGATAAGAAGAAAAAAAACTTAATTTCCTGCACTTTTCCTTAAAGATTTCATTTAAAAATGAAATTTATTTGTTGTTGTTTCTTTTAAAAAGCTTTAAGCTTAAAGTTTTTTGATATTGTTTATTCAAGAAATAAAGAATAATTGAATGACACTCGAGTATTTTACTTGCTTGTGTTTTTTTCTCTGTTCTTTTCTCGATTCTTATTATGTATTTTGTTGAATTTTTTTCTCCTTGTTTTTTTTTTTAATAATAATAATAACGATGATAATAATAATAAAATAAATACGAAAAAAAAAATAATAATAATAATGAAATGAACAGAATCCTATTAAGTTAAATAAGCTCGTAACGTTACCATGCATGATTTTCCACTGCTTTCATTTAATATTGAATATTTTAACAATATGTTACATTATTTTGATGATTTTTATTCGTTTTTTTTTTTTGTTATTATAAATTAACATAAAATTTAATCTCACCAATTATTATTTTCATTTAAATATTTCAAAAAAAAAAAAAAACACACACACAACATTTTTTTAATCATTATTTTAGTGGAAAAAGCACAAGCATAAGCAAAACAACGCTCTAAATTTGGCAAATATCCAAAATAACATTATTAAACATTATTTTCAGACAAAACACATACATAAATATGTATGATTGCATTTCTAATTAAGACTAAAATAACATTAAATTATAATTAGTTTGAAAAGTGTAATAAAGTTTATTTTATGAAAATATAAACATTGTGAAAACCTATGAAATGTAAACATATCAAATGCTTTAAAGTTTGAACATTTGAAAAGTTTTTTTTTTTTTTTTGTATATATATTTTTATTTACTTAGCGTACAGCCTAAAACTATACAACCTCTTTGTTCTCTTGTCAGAGATTTTCTTGTTAAACTTTTCAAATTAAATTTAATTTTTTAATTATGTTCTCGCTTTTATTATGTAAAGCTCATTTAAATTAATTTATTTTTTTTAATAATAACTCAACATTACGTATCTATAAATAAAATTTAAGAAAAAAATAATTGTGTAAAATTTCCATCTCTAACAACGAATTAATTTATTAATTTATTTTTTTTTTTTTTCAAAAGCAAACTTCTTATAGCAATATTAATGGTAAGAAAGACACCAAGCACAAATAAGTAAGATTACATTAAATTTTCCTTCACTTAATACAAGGATAGAATATTGTAAACATAACAACGTTTGCATGTTTTGCATAAAAAATAATAAAAAACACTAGCATAATTTAAAATATAAAGCATAAATGACATATTCTGTCTTATGTACAGTGAAAATAATAAAAAAAAAAATAAATAAAAAAATTCACAACACAAATGACTGAACATAACATTTAACAACATTTTTATTTATTTTAATCTTTGTTAAAAAAAAAATATATATATAGAGCTTTTGTGCTTGTTCACAATTTTCATTATATTAAAAAAAATTTCTTTTCCTATAAATTAAATCGAATTATGCCTTTAATGTAGCTTTTGACGCATTAATGGTATTTATTTGCATGTGGCTATTTGTATTATGGTTTGATTATGTTATTTTACAATGAATAGCAAACAAATTAACTGGCCTTAATTAGTAATTATTTATAACAAACAACTAATAATAGTTATTGTGACATAAACACATTTCTATTACATCTATCGCATCTTTTTTTCTTTGGTTTTTAATTAAATATTTCAGAGTTTTTAAACAGCTGAAAACATACTCAATACAAATAATTTCTAACATTCACTCACTAATTACAATCGAAAGTCAAATCAATTTTGATTCACTATAAAAATATTTTTTTTATATTTTGGAATGATGAGAGTAGAAAAAAAAAAAAAAAACTTAAATAAAGTAGAAAATTCAATAAATTTTAAGATGTTTTACCCACTTTACCCATTTTATTAGTTTTTTTTTTTTTTTTTAATTTAATTAAATTTGATTAAAATTCTATTCAAATACAAAATTTTTGTCCCCATTGAAATGAAAAAAAAAATAAAAAAAAAAATAAAAAAAAAACGAAAATAAAGTTGATAATATTTTATCTCCTCGCTGTTTTTTTCCTTTTTTTTTTTTTTTTTTTTTTTTTGAATATTCAATTCATATGCAAATCACGTAAGTGAATTTGATAACAACAACAGAGTACTGTAGCATCAGTAGCTACAGTAACAGCATCAACGTTACTAACATAACAAAAATCAACCAATAATATTTCTAATGTTAAGTAGCTTTTCCACTAAGTATTTACTATTGGCTTATTTTTCCTCCATTGCACACTGAACTATAGAAAATAATATTCAAGAAAAAAAAAATAATAAATTTTTTTTTTTAAATATCGATTTTATTGTCTAGAAAAAATAAAAAAGAAATTTTTCACCCTTTAAAATGGATTTTCAAAATAGAAACTACTGTGAGTTGATGGGAAAACAGCAATGGGTTGTACAAGGCAATAACCCGCATAAAATATTTAATTAAATACAAATATTGTTGCTTCTTAGAAAATAATTAAAAAATTATCGAAAAAATTCCAGCTGTTTTAATGAATTAAATTATCAAAAGCTTTGATACACTTCGAATTAATTCTAAACACATTCACCTTTATAATTGCAATTACTAATTACTAATTCAGCTTTTGATTGATTTGATAATCAATTTCTAATCTATATTCTCACAAATACAGGTGTCTTGTAAAACGATATCTTGAACCACAAATGGCATTTCATCTAATCAAAAGTAATAAATCTTGTTACGAATTTCTATTATTAATATATTTTCGTACTGTAAAAGTTGTTAATAAAATAAAATTTATAACAATTTAAACTCTGATTAACTCTCGGTTTTTTTTTTTTTTTAACTATTTATCGTTTTTCCTTTCATTAAAGCACTTGGCATTAATATATCAAATACAGTTGAAAAAAAAATAAAAAATAAAATAAAATACTCATTGTGAGTACAATAGACGTGAAAAGTAACAAACAACCATAATAAACATAAGCTAACAAAAACTTATCTATTTTTAATGATTAAACAAACGAAACGGCAACAACAACTATTTGTATCAACAATAATAATAATAAAACGAAAAAAAAAAAAGAGAAGAAGAAGAATCAGGAAAAATAACCGGAAAAACAATGCAAAACAAAAATAATAAAAATAAGCTTTGGTAAAGCATAGAACTGGTAAACTTTGTGACATTGTGTTTAATTGACATATCCAAAAGTCACAGCTTAATTTTTTTATTTTTATTTTTATTTATAAAGGGAATTTCATTATTATTGCTGTTGTTGTTAAACTTAACTAAAATACAAATAATTTTTTTTTTTATTATTTTTTTTTTTTGACAATTTGTTTAACACAGAAATACAGAAAATAATTTTTTGTTTTCTAAAGCTCAGCTAGTGGGTGGTTAGGTGTTTTGCTTTACTTTGTTGTACAATTATTTACAGAAATGACAGTTGCTAGGAAGAAAAAGCTTTCGTTTTTAATGTCTCACTTTGTGTAATACAATTACAAAAATTTCTATATATGCTTTTTGGTTTATTTTTTAAATGTATTAGTGTGTAGTATTTGGCAATAATAGGGTGTGTCATGTTGTGTCACATTTTTAACGGTTACAAGAAGGACAAAAACGATGCTCCCTCGTTTCCTGTTTACAAATTTTTACCTCAGCTCACCGTTTACGTTTTTTACGTACAGACAGACAATGACAATTGCAACATTGCTGATTTTTTTTTTCTTCTTCTAATTTTAAAGCATTTTACCAACAGCAAAAAAAAACCCTCTTTAAACGCGTTTATACCATATATATATATATAAAAAAAAGAAAAAAGTACAACATGCAAACCGGCACCAATTCCATTGTTTTTATTTATTTTTATTTTATTTGCAGCTTCGCTTACAGAAAAATAAAAGCACTAAAAGGTGGATAACACAAGTAATATTTTTATTTATTTATTTTTTATTAACATAAACCAAGTGGTGGATTTCAAATACACAAAAACAATGCAAGCATAAATAAAATAAAATAATTTTTTTTTTTTTTTTACTTTTTTTTTTATTATTGAACCGGGTAAAAAAGCCACGATGACACCAAAACGTTTTATTTAATGTTTTTTTAACGTTTAACACACAAAGTATTAAAAAAAAAGGAGTAAAAAGGAGTAAAAAATGACAATTCAACAATAAATTGGTATGTTTAGGGTTTTTTTTTTTTTTTTTTTTTGTGCTTCTTGTTATAAAATTTACTTTGCGTTCATTTGTCGGTTGTACGTTTGTATGTTTTGCTGTTTTATTATCAAAGGTAATTTATTTGTTTTTATTTATTGAAATTAAATTTAACGGGTGGTTATTAAAATTTAGCTTTCTTTTTTTCTAAAAGCTATTTAAAACCTTTTTCCTTCTTCATTTTATTATTTAATCAATTTATAATTTCGATTTGCTATTAAATTTCAATAGAGTTGAAAAGTTGGATTTTTTTCTATTTTGCAGCAGCAAATAAAATCACCAGTATCAAAGTTTAACACTAACAAAAACACTTAAAAGCACAACATTATTCTACTATAATGTAAATATACAAAAAAATAAAAAAAAATAAAAATTTATTTTTTCAAACGGAAACTCATATAAGCTAAATACTCATATACAGGAAACAAGCTTTTTGTTTTCGGTTTTTTATTTATTAAATGAATTAAAACACAAAAAAAAAAAACTATTTTTTTTTTGTTATTTGGTTTTCTGTAAACTTGTCATAAAATTATTAAATAATAAAAATAAATTTTGTTGCATTTTTAATGTTGGTTTAACATAACATTGTATTCTCGAGACATAATAATAATTTGTGGTTTGATGGTACGTTTAGATGGTTGCTGTTAACATACATTATGTGGTTTGTTGTTGTTGTTTTTGTTTTTTTTTTTTAATATTTTGGGTAACTATTTTTTATCAATTAAGGATTTTTTTTATAGAAAGTTTTTCTCTAATTCTGTTTTAAGCTTCGTATTTTAATTATTTGTTAAGCAGGACATTGGGGATATTCAAAGTTAATGGGAAAATCTTTTCACAAAATTACGTATCTTTGTGAATAACACCTTAAAGCAAAGTAAAAAACTTATAAACTTACAAACATGCAAAGTGAAAATTGTTAAAAAAAAAAAATATAAACCAAAGTTGATAATATTCTTTAATGTTTCCTTGTGAATAACAAGCAAAACGTAATTTTTTATCATAAACATAATCGGCAATTATCACTTTTTACTAAAGCTTTCTCTATTTTTTTTTTTTATTCCACTGCAATAAAGCTTATTAGTTACAAATTATTAGTTTTTCCTATTATAATATTTATTACATGCAAAAGAAAAAAAAAATAAATATCAAAATCAAAATCAATTTTCTTTTTTACTGTCACATCAAATGGCAACAAGCATTTCTCTTTGCTTTACACAATTTTTTTTTGCTATGCTTTATTGAGCTTTTGGTGCTGTTGCTATTATTATATTTTTTTTTTCATCATTCTTTCCTTTTTGCCTAGTGATAAGGATCTTATGTCAATTTGTTATTTTATTATTTTTCATCTCCATTTAAAAAAAAAAAAAAAACACAATTTTTGTTGTCGTTGGTGCTGATGCTGCTGCTTCTGATACTGCTACTTCGACGTCTATTCCTCAGTCGTATAAATGTTTGTCTGTTGTTGAAATAAAAAATCTTGTTTTGTTGTTATTATTTTTTATTGCTTTTATCATATTCCTATGATTGAATTTCAACATTATAGCACGTCATTTATTTATTTATTTTTTTTTTTTTTTATTATTTGTTGATGGGATTTTAATTATTTTCGTTAAATTTGCTGCGTTTTATTTATTTTTGTTCTCGTTTCATTATAAATCGGTTATTTTAATTAAATTATATATGTTATTGCTGTTATGAATTTTAAATGATTTATAAAAGGTTATAGGTCCCTCAGAGACTTTGTCAGCAATCCATAGTCTAGACTGCTGTTATGCTAATTAAAGCTTAAAAAAAAAGGTAAAATAAAAAAAAAAAAAACCAGACAAAATCAAAGCTTTAATTTTCGTTATTTTATTTTATTTTATTTTTGATTCAATGACTTCATTTACTTATTGCTTAAAAACTTTGTAATTGTGATTTTATTAAAACTTTTTTTTTTTTATTATTATTATAAGTCAAAGTTAACTAATTTCTAAAAGCGTTACGACAATTAAGTAACTAAAAATGTATTGACAAAATAGTCAGAATGACAAATTATTTCATTTTAAATCATAAATATATTTCAACACCTTTTAAGAACCGAAAATCCACTGAATCTTCCAGAATAAACAAATACCCAAAGTTAAACACATCTCAAAAAAAAAAAAACGTATCAATATTTATTAAACCGGAAACCTAACAAAAAAAAAAAATATTCAAAGCACTCGGAAAATAAAATTTTATATAGAAGAAAAAATAAAATTCATTTTTGATTTATTACACACAACAAAAAAAAAAAATTTGTAAAATTGAAAAAGCATCGTAAAAAAAAAAAAATAGAAAATATGAAAAAACAGAAAACAGAAAACTTTAATAATATTTTCGCATCGTAAAAGAAATGAAAAATCAATTGTCTGCCTATAAAAAAAAAAAAATAAAACAAGAAAAGCTGAACAAGTAAAGGTAAAACAATAACAGCAACAACACCGAACGCAAAACACAATAAAAAAAATTAATTCTTAAGTTTTCACTTTTACCCTTGACTTTTTTTCCTTTTTTTTTTTTTTTTTGCCCATGTTAGAGGATTTTTTTTTCCCTCTATATAGTCATGACCTTGTCAGGTTACACGTATATCGATTTCAGACAATTTTTTTTTTTTGCACTCTTCAAAGACTCTACACACTGCACATATGTAACGTAATGTGTGTATATTTACGCTTAAAAACTCAGTCATTATAATCTTTTTTTTTCTCTCTATTTTTCTTTCTGTTTTATAATATATTTTTCATAGCAATTCACACATGTGTGGGTTCTTTATCCTTTTATCCGGTTTTTAGAAAAAAAAAAAAACAGAAAATAATAATAAAAAAAGTGCTATGATCTTGCTGTTTTAAATGTTAGATGAGTCAATTGTTGTAGAAAGAAAGAAAGAAAAAAAAAAATATCCAGTGCTTTTTTATAAAAAAAGGATTTTTTTTTTTCTCCAAAGTACAAAATAAAAATGCATACAATGCATAAATTTCGTGGATTATTATTATTATTATTATGATTATATTTCTGTGTTAAAAATAAAATTAAAAAAAAAAAAATGCTTAAAGACAAAAATATTAAAACTTGTTGTTAAAAGTACCCATGTTCTATTGTTATTACGTCATAGTGAAACACTTCAAAGAGATATTGTTACTTAACAAGACGTGTCTGAGTATATGCAATACACTAAAAAAAAAAAAATAAATAAAAAATAAAGTACTTACTTTTGTTCAACATGCCTTTTATTATAATGTGTCTGTCTGTCTGGTTTTGGTTCTCGTGGCATAGTGTAGGAATAAAAGTATAAAAAAAAAAAAAATTACTTTTGCTGCCTATATAGCAAAAATAAATAATAATACTAAAAAAAAAAAAGCATTTTTGTTGTCTTTTAATGTCTGACAGTTTTATAATAATTTTGTCTTCTTCAAGCTTTAAAAAAAAAAAAAGGATAAAAAAGAAAAAAAATTGGGTAAAAAAAAATTTCCTCTTATTTTTCCTTTTTTTTTTTTTTTTTTTTTTTTTTTTTTTTTGTTACAAAACTAATTAATTTAATAACTTTTTTCCCAGCTAAAGTTTCCTTGTTGTACGCTAGAAAATGCATTTTTATAGTTTTAATTATGCATATTGATGTTTTTGCTTTTTTATTATTATTTTTTTTAATAAAAATTATTTTTGGTGTTTAACGAGTGAGTGGGTGGATTATAATATTCTTTATCATGTTTATATAAATTTATTCATTTTAGCTTAAGTAATTTTTTTGGACTTTTATTTAGTGTCGATTTATTCCTTGGAGATATTTATACTATGGTAACGTCATTGCATTTTGTAACAGAAACGTAAAGGTCGGCTTAAAGCTTCAACCAATTGGGACAGTTTATTTACAAAAATATTATTTTACAGCTTTTTGATTGGCAGAGATAATTCAGCAAATGTAAACGCTTTACGCATTTTTTTGGTTTCTATAAAATATTTTTCATTGATTTTCCAAATAATTTAATATTCTTTTTGCTTCAGTAAATAAAAAAAAATGAAGAAAAAAACTCGAAAATCCTTTATTCATTTCAATCATGATAAATAATATAAACGTATCCTGTTTCTAAATGAGAAAACAGAAAAAGGACACAAATTTACAACTTTATCTACATACAAATGTTTTTTTTTTTTTTTTTGTTTTGCTTCAGAAAGTAAACTCTTTTAAATGGAGAAAAAAAAAATGTCACCAGAAATCAACTTTTTCTATTATTTAATCAAGTGAATTCGGTTTAAAATGTTTTTTTTTTTTGTTACAACGTTTGATGTTTGATGAACAATAAAAAAAAAAAGAAGAAAATTTTACAACCACCCAGTTACACCTCTTTTGACAAAGAGAAAGAATCACCAAAAAAAAAAAAATTTAAATCATTATAATGATTTTGTAAAGCATCCCTCCAATAATTTTCATTAATTTATTAAATTTTATTCTAAAATAAAAAAAAAATATTCTGCTTGTCCAACCTGTAACGAACTTTTTTTTTTTTTAATGTTTAGCGAAAAAATTTGTTTACACGTGAAAACATTTCGTTGTGAACATTGTGTGGGTTTTTTTTTGTTGTTGGTAAATTTAAAAATAATTTCCCTGTTGTAACAAATATAGCCAGTGGCGTAATCGATCACTGTTGCATATTTTCTTGTCAATTCAATTTTAGTGCTGAAAATAACAATAAAAACGTATAATGGGTGGATTGTTTCTGTGTTTTTTTTTTTTTTGTTTATTTATTTATTCTATACCATTTAGTTTGTGTTTGCTTTAGATGGTGAATTAATGTAATAAACATTTTTTTTTTCTCATTTCAATTGCTTATTTATCGTGTATAAAACAAAGACGAATAAATGCTTAGTATTAATAATTACTTCAATAAATTAATGGTCCGCTGGTTGCTGGTAGCTGTTGGTTGTGTTCTGTTCATCACGAATTTAAATAATTTATTTTAAAAAACAGCGAACAGTTGAGATGCGTAGTGTTTCCTTAGAACAAATTTGTAAAAATTAAATTAATTTAACAAGCAAAAAAAAAAAAAACGTGCAATTTGCTTAATTAATATTTTTTTATTTTTTTTCTTGTTCTATTCAAGTTTCTGCATTCTTCATTTACTGCTCCTTCTATTGGGAATTTCATTTTCTATTTGTCGCATTAAATTAATGGATTGTAATAAAAAAAAAAAAAAAGAAAAGAAGAAAAATAAAAATATAATTTACGTTTCTTAAATAAATAAATTAATTAAATATCAAGAAAGAGAAAATGTAAAACTAAGGGAAAGAAATTATTTCCTTTTGTAATGAAATGAAATAAAATAAAATTGATTGAAATTTGTTCAATTGTGTGTTAGTGTCGTTGTATGTGGAATGAGAATTACTAGATAGGGCTGTATAGAATATATAATTTTCTAATTTACGTGTAATATTTATTTAAAAAAAATTATTAAAGGGGTTGTTAAAACCCTATATAAGTATTTTAACGCTTTTAACGTTTTTTTTTTTATTATAAGACAAATTTTTGTTTAAATAAAAAATATAAAAATAAAAACTTAAAACTTTTATTCGTTTATACCTTTAAAATAATGTAATAAAAAGGGTGTTATTTAGACAAAGATCTTTCATTTTTCTTTATGCATTTAAATATATATATCTGTATATATTTTATTTCACACAATTAAAGAAGAAAAGTAAAACATCAAGACATAAAACTGTGTGCTTGATGTTTAAACATTTGTCAGTTTTTAACCTCATTTTGAGCAATAAAAGAAATTCTTACATAAAATTAAGACGGTTAAATGACTGAAATTCGTTGATAATGACTTATCAAAATATATTAAAAGGGTGGCTCGGTTTTTTTTTTTTTTTAATTTTTTTGCTAACTAATAAAAAGCATGTATGCTTGCTTAAATTTCCCAAACCGCAGAAATTTAATTCACACCGCATTGTAACGCACAATAAAAGCAGCGAACTTTTAAGTGAACTTTTTTTTTATGTCATTGATTAATTTTTGCGGATAAGAAATATTTGACTAAGGTAACATTTTACAAATTATATATTTACTTTCTATTAAATTTAGCGTGTTTTGAGAAATATAAAACCGAATGCAAATGGTGAATACAATTTACCTTATTGATAACGAATTGTTTACGTTTCGAGGGTGTTTTTATCGTGCTTAGATGTTTAATAAATTAAAATAACATTTTGTTTAATTATTTATGTTCTTTCCAAAAAAAAAAAAAAAATTGAAATATTTCTACATATTTAATGTTGGATTTGTTTGTTATATAAATACAATTTGCCTAATTACAAGATAAGCTAATTTCAATTTTTTTCTTTTTTTTTTTTGCTTTGCTGTTTTAATAAATTAACTTGTTCTTACATAGAACACGATTTATATATTTTATTTATGAATAATGAACATTATGTAAATAAGTTTATCAATTATACATATTTATATTTATTCAATAACAGTGTTTGTGTTTATTTATAATGTAATTAAATCACGCAAATATTCGTATTTAAAATTTCGTTTAGAAATATCTTTAGTTAAATAAAGAAAAGAGTCGAAGAAATCAACTATTAAGTTTGAAGAGCATCTAAAAGGCTGGTTAATGTCGTCATTATTATTAAAAAAAAAAAAACAAAGAAGAAAAATAAAGGGTTTTTCCTGTTATTTAAGCTTTAAGCTACGGAATACAATGTTAAATTTAATAGGCAATAAAAGAGCTTTTTCGTTATCTTAAATAAACGATGCGATTATATTGCGTCAGATGTAGTTTTTCTTATTTGCTTCATTGTTGTGTGTGTGTTTTTTGTTTTTCTTTCTTTTTTTCTGCCTTTATTATTAAGAAAAAAAAAAAAATTATTTTCACAGTTTGGATTATCAGAACAAAAAAAAAAAAATAAAATAAAAGTTCTTAATGGTGAAAAATGCAATTTCTTTTAGCATCTTCTAATGTTTTGAATTTCATTTAGCACAAAAAATAATACGAAAATGTATCTGATGATGATGATTACATTTTATTATTTTCAATTTTTTCGTATCCATTTAGTTTCTCATTTATTTTTTATACTTGTTTAAAGAGCTTTGTGATATTACATAAAATGTAGTAGAAAATTTAAAAAATCTGTATTATGTTTGCATTAATTAAACAACTAGTTATAAATCAATGATTTTTTAATAATTCACTATTATTACAAAAATTATTTTAATGCATTTTAACGATGGTTTTATAATAATAAAAAAAAAAAAATAAAAATAATAATAATTTACAGTAAATTCGTATCTAAAACTATTGAAACAACAATTAATGATCAACTGTAGTACACCAGTGACACCCGTCATTAAAACCAAAAAACTAAGTTAAAACTTCTAACCACAAAGACAACTATTATTACAGCATAGAACATTTCATCAGTTCTACGATGTAGGTAACGTTTCTACTACTACTACTACTACAACAATTTCCTTATAATTTTTAACCATTTTGCGTGCTCAAAGCTCGTTATTTTATAGCATTAAAGTTAAAATGTTGTTACTGTTACAACATATAAATAGAAGAATGTTATTTTTGGTACTAACTAAAAATGATTATAAAATAGAATAGAAATAAAATTGTAAAACTTATAACAGTTTGTGGTTCATCTAAATAATCCCTTTTTGTAAAAAAAAAAAAAAAAAAAAAAAAAACCGAAAAATAATAATTTATTTTGTTAGTTTTCATCTTAGTTCGAAAATTATAAATTAAAGTTTTACATTTTGTTACTATTATCTCCTCACACTACTCCACTTTAGTTTTATTATTTAATTTTTTTTTTTTTTTTGATATTTATCTTGTAAAATTAGTTATAATTTTGGTTAAAATATTTCCTTAAAGTTCTTAACTTAATATAGAAAATTGAGTTAAAGCTAGGGAAAGTTAAAATTATTGATAGAAATTACTGTAATTGGTAAAATTTTCCAATTTTCTTTTCCTTTCCTTTCCTTTTTTTTTTTTATTTATGTATGTTAAAAGCCACAACTTTTACTGTGCTAATGCTTAATACTTTCATTTCTCGTTTGACCTATTTTTTTGTTTCTTTTTGATAATTTACTTTTTCTTATGCCAGCTTCGTGCTAATAATAATTAGTTTCTTATATTTACTTGATCTGTATAAAAAAAAATAGAAAACTATTTCCGTATTAACTGAAATAACTTTGATCTTTATTTTCGCTTTTTTATTTTCCAGAATATTTTATTAAGCTTTTCTGTTCTTATTTTTGCATCCTTGAAGCAATATTTATTATCTTTTGGTAGTCAATTTACTGAAAGAAATTTTCTTAATCTTCTCTTGTTTGCTATGTGCTTTTTTTTTTTTATTAAACTCTTCTATATCAGTTGTAATGCCTGGGAAAATAATTCTATTTTCTTATCTGTACACATTACCATCAATTAAAGTAAATAAATTAAAAAGCTTTAGTAAATACCAGTAATAAGAAAATAAATACAGAATTATGTAGAGTTCAAAAAACGATTAAATATTTTTCTTTTGCCGCAACACAAAGCACACATTATGTTTCATTCATAAATTTAAAATTAATTAAAGTCAATGAAATAACAGAAAAGTATTTCATTAAATGTAATTAACAAAATTCTTGTAGCCTAATAAAAAAATTATTCTTTGTGACAGTGTAGTCGCCAGGTTTATATTAATTTCTATTACTTTCGAAAATACTGCGTAATTTATTGCAAAGTTTTACAACCGAAATTAAAGGGCAAACATAAGTAAATACACGCACATACAAAAGATAAAAATTTTAATAAAAAAGATAATTTCAAATGTAATTATTTAATTCGCATCACGAATGTTTAATCAAAGCAACATTAAATTGTGTTTTTTTTTTGTTATAACGAAGCTTTTTCCAGTCAAATTAAATGAATTTTTCCGGTTTTTTTTTATCTACTTTTTTTATATTTAATTTTACATTTTTGAACGTTGAATTTTTTATTTTTATTAAACAAAATGATGTGAATTTATCGTTTTTATTTTTTTTTTACTTTTCTACTTGATCAAGTTAACAAGAAAGAATTAAGCTTTACGTTTCATTACTTTACGTTGCTTAACGTAACTAAACGCAAATTTAAAGTCTATATAATTAATGACAGTTTTTTTTTTTTTATTATTTATTTATCCAAAAATGTTTATAATAAGTTACGGAAAATCATTTATTACTTTTTTTTTTTTTTTGTTTTTAAATTTATTTAAATTTAGATGGGATGAATAAAAAAAATAATTTTCTTTTTGTATTTTCCCATTAATCATTTCTGCTGGAGAAAAGAAAAATGGAACTCTTGCTGCTGTTTTTATCTTAATGAAAGGAATTGAATGAATTTATTTTCTATTTTAATTCGTATTTGTTAGCAAAGAATGTTATTGTTGGTATAATAATAGAAACAGTAAAACTACTGATAACAAAAAAAGCTATTTTCCTACCGTAAGTTTATCTTTTGAAAATGTAAAATAAATAAAAAGGAAAAAATCGCAAAATTAACAAATAAGAGAAAAAAAACTAAAAAAGTAAATAAATATAATAGAGCAAGTGTTTTAAGCCAAACAATTGTGTAATTTTCTTTATTATCATCATGTGATATTTTCTTCGGTTTTCTTTTTTTTTTTCTAAATTATTTCCTACATGGCAAAATTACAGCACTGTAATTACTGGTTCGTGTTTTCCGGTTTTTATTAGACATTTTTGTTTTCCACATATTTTTGTTAACATCAACATCCTTCAATTAGTATTTTACGGTCAGCAGAATTGTACAAAAAAAATAAAAAAAAAAGGAAGAAAGAAAGCTTCTATGCTTATTCTCTCATAAATCAATAATCTTTTCTTTTTTTTTTTTTATATAATTTATAGGTCATTGTGCCTTTTCAGAGTTAAAGTTTTTTAATTTTTATATGGAAAATAAATTTAAAACTAGAAACCAAATAAAGCTTCATCTTTTTTTCATTTATTTTTTTTTTGTTCTAAATAAATGTAAATAAAAAAAACCTCAATGAACTTTCATTTGTAAATCTATTGAACTTTACATAAACTTTGTTTTAATTAAATTTTCGAAATAAGTAATTGTTGGTACAATTAAAGTGTTTACATTATTGCTAGTGAAGTAATTAGAGCGTAAAATTTAGTTTTCTAGAAAGTCAACAAAGTTTATAGGAAAATTAAAAAAAAAAAAATCGGATTAATTAATTAATTAAAAAAATATATAGAAACAGGGTGACAATTTTAAACTATTGTTTTATTACTTTATTTATTTATAAAAAAAATATATATAACAAAATAAGTTCATTAGCTAGATAGTTGGATAGAATAGAAGATAATTCGAAATTCATTATAAAACGTAAAAACAAAGTAAAAAAAAAAACGAAAACATAACACAAAACGTGATTAAAATAAATAATTTAGCAAAATGTTTAAATAATCAATTTCTGTTGTTTTATTTATTATTTGTTTTTAATTTTTTTTATTTTTTTTTTTTGTAATTTCTCCATTTGCAGTATAAATTAAATTATTTCTTTTCTCTTTAAAAATTTTCTTTTAAAACAATAAGAATAATAATAATAATAATAATAAAAATAATAAAATGCTGACAATGTTTGTGTATATATTTTACGTTTTTATGCCCTAGTATCGTATATCCAGTATTACGAGTAGACAATGAAACTAATGATTTGTCTAATGCTTCAGTGATTTATCCAATTTTTTTTTGGTTACTTCTTCTTCTTCTTCTTCTTCTCTATTGCAGAGTTTTTTATGTTTCATTTTTTTTTTTTTTTTTTTTTTTTTTTTTGGTTACTAGAAATATGATAATGCAAAATAACTGAATTTATTATCAATGATGACGCCAGCATTAATTTAGAAAAATAATCATAAAGATAAAAAAAAAAAAACCCAACGAACAATATGCTGTTTGGTGATCATAAATTATGTTGTTATTATGTTTTGTGGGCAGTTGATTTATATTCTTTATTCTAAACATAGTACGGTATATAAAACAATATATACATATATACTATATTCAATCTTTAATATTGTATGAATAAATAAATAAATATTAATAACCATAATCATAATAATAATAAAATTATGCTAACGGAAAAAACATGATTACATAAAAAAACAATTTAGAAAAGCACTGGATTATTTTTGGTTGAAATAGTGATACAGAAATAAAAAAATGTATGCTGGTTATAAATGATTAGCATAATTGTTTAATTACACGAAATGATAAAAAAAAAAAAAAAAAATAAGTTTATTAATTAAATTCCATTATTTAACTTTGGTCATATTAATTAATTGTTTATTTGAATTAAAATAAAAGCAGCAGGTAATTAGTTAAGCTTTTTTTTTTTTTTTTATTATATTTATAAATTTGTTTATTATTTCCAGGAGTTGTTTATTGTTAATTAAATAGTATTGGTTTTGTACAATTTTAAACAAGTTTGTTTGTAGAGAGACTGTCGTCTTCATTCGTGTAAGGTGAGTACAGTAACGTTACCATTCCTTATATTAATTTAATGTCATTTTAAACTACTCGTTACCAATCAAAGCTATGAAAATTCACACAGAAACATACAAAAATACTTTTTCAAAATAAATTACTTGCTATTAAGTGTTAACACCGATTAAAGCTTTATAAATACATTAAATCTCAGTGCAAAGCATTGTTGGTACGTATTTTACGATAATAACTATATATTAATGCTGACACATAAGAAATGTACATAAAATAATGTCACTTACACACCGCATAGCATTTTGTTTTATTTTTAAAAGGAATTTCATTTTTTTTTTTGTGTGTTTTAACAATCATTCTCGGAAATACAAAATCATCGTTATTTTGATATATATATTTTTTTTTTTACTACAAAACGCATTATTGCAGGCAATAAAATACGTGAAAAAAAATATATTTTTTTTTATTAAAATAATCACTCCCTTTGCGTCATTAAAGCCGATTTTTTTTTATAAAAACCAACAATAATCAAACAAAACAAACAATATTGTCCCCCTCGCTTTGGTATTCCAGTTGACTCTGTATAGTTTTTTATTATTGTAATAAGGGAAAATGCAGACCCTCGTGTTTTATCACCCTTGCAGCTTTATAATACTCAGTTTTTCTACTATTCTTTAAGATTGGTTTAAAGATGACAAGACATAACAAAAAAAGAAAAGCATTTTTTCTTTCCCAATTTTAGTAAAGACATTAAATAAGTTTTTTATTAAGTAAAGTTATTTAAGCTGAATAATTGTTTCATTGGTTGTCACTTTGTCGTGTGTTTTACCATTTTTTTTTATTGATTATTTTATACAGAAAATTAAACAAACGTTGTAAAAACACCTTTAAATAATTAATAGATATTCATGTTTTTAATTATGTTATTATTTTCGCATTAATTATTTAGCTTGGAAACCACAACGTATCACAATTAACCAGGCGCCTCCATTACAAAAAAAAAATAAAAAAAATTTTTCCTTTTGTACAAATGAAATGAATTTAATACAAAAAAAAATCCTTATCAATTAGCAAATATATAATTATCACTGTCCGCTTTATAGATAATTATTGAAATAATAATGAAAAAAAAAATTATAAAAGATTAAAATTGTTTTACTTTGATCAGCTTTTTTTCAACATTTGCCATCCAGATTTTATTTTATTTTTTTAATTAATTTAATTGATGTTTATCGAATTTTTTTTTTTCACGATTTTATTAATATTTAATGATGCTTTATGAGAAATATTGTATACAAATTTTATCGATAAGCTTTTTTTTTTTTTAATTTTATTTATTGATCGTACTGATAGCCTATAGAGCTTTTTTAATTAAAATACAAATTTCACAAATAAATGAATAAATTTCTCTTCTTTTTTTTTTTTTTATTTTATTTTATTTAATTACATTTTTATGATTATTTTTCAATTAAAAATTGTTATAAATGGTTATTTAAAAAATTAAAATCAATAACAAAGTAAAAGATAGTCAAAAAAAAATTGTGTGAAACTGATTATTGCTCGATTGAATATAACACAAGCAATAAATGTGGGGTGGATAGATCAAACAAATAAACAAGCACACATAGAAAAAAATTGTCTATTACAACCGCATCAATCGGTCCAGCTGCCTTTCATTTTGTCTGTGTTTTATGACTATTTATTTATAAATTACAGAAGTATTTCTAGCGGTTTTTACGCATGAAAATGGAAAAAAAAAATAAATAAATAAAACAACACATGACATAATTCACATAAACTGTTGTACGGTTTGCTAAAAAAAAAAAACTAAAACTCCTGAATAAAAATGTGCAAACTTCAGTTTATCATTTAAACATGGAACAAAGTATTTATGAAAAGAATAAAGCAAATAAATTCCAACAAATTACAAAAAAAAAAAAAGTTAAAACAACATGCGTCAATATGTGCAACTGAAAAGCTCACATTGTACAAAATTCCGGAAAAACCTTCATAGTGCAAAAAAATATTGTATTAAAAAAAAAACAAAAAAAGTTTTTTAATAAAAAATAAATAAATAAAATAACAGGAAGTTATTTCACGGGTGACTAAAATTAAATCGATTTTGTAAAAAAAAAAAAAAAAAAAAAAAACATTACAACAACGTCGTACAGTTGAAAAATAAACTGTTCACTTGTTTTTAATAATTCGCAATATGTTTTTCTGTTTAAAGCTTAATGTTTTATGTACAAAAAAAAATAAATAAATAAATAAACTGATTGAAAAAGCAAGGGCTGGATTATTGATTTTTATATAGAATAAGTCAGATAATTAAATTACTAAGCAAAAATCCATTTTTCACGGTTGTTGTACTTAATGAAATTGTAAGAAAAACAAAGCGAAAATTCTACATAACACCTTTTCTACTTAACTTAAATCACGCACTTTGGTTACTTAGTAATAGAAACTATACTTAACTGTTAAATGCTCTTAACTATATACATATTGATAATTTTTATGTTAAACGGAATATTTATTAACGCCTTTAGTGCTTTGCCACCCTAATTTCTATTTTTTTATTTTTGAATAGACGTATTTTCATAAATAGATTACTTAACGATAAAAAAAAAAAAAAAATTCTCTTAACAATTGACAATTTACATAACAATAAAAATGTAAATTTTTATCTAAGGAATTATTTTCCTGTTCTTCGATAATATATATATATATTTTTTTTATTATTTTTTGCATAAACATTTACATTTATTACATTACATTAGTTTCCATTACTTAAACTCCACTTGCATTTATGTCTAATGTAATGAAATTCACTGTAACGTAACGTAAGGTAACGCAACATAACATAATAACAAATAATTCCTTTAATGTTTTTTTTTTTTTTTTTGTAAATCCCGGAAGAAACAATAATATTTACAATTGCATTACAGAAAAGAAAAGAAAAAAAAAAAAACGAAAAACTACTTAACGTGAATTTACATAAATAATTAAGAATTAAAACAATAAAGTTAGTAAATAAATATTTTTAAAAGCTTTTTAGGGATTTATTTTAATTAAATTACTGAAAATTTTATTTTTACTTGTTTTGCCATTTTTTTTCTTTTTTTTTGTTTACATTCTAGGGTGGCTTGGCTGATTGATTTTTCTCTATTATTGGAATTGTGCTTTCTCACGATTTAAGGAGTTTTGGGCTTCTGCATTATTTTATTTAGCAAGTTTTAACCGTTTTAATTAATTTTCTTTTAAAGTGTTTCACAAAATCAAATGATATTAGCCCTTATTTATTAAATAAACCAATTAAATCTATACTAAAACTATTAGTATTTTACAGCATATGTTATGTATTGAATAAGTAATTAAAAAGCACAAATATAGTAGCGCAAAAAAAAAACCTTTAAATTGTTTTATAATTATTAGTGTAACGTTTCTATACTCACCCATCAAATGAACACAAAAGCATAAAACAATGATAATAAACTGTGAAACAGTATAAAAGCTTTAAAACATCATAATAACAAAAAAAAAAAAAAAGTCTAAACAAAACATGATCATAAATTGGTTTCAATTATACAATATATGGTTTTTCTATTCGTTTCCTTTTTTTCCTTTTTTTTTTTAACGTTTATTATCATTATTATAAATTACAAATAACAGCAGCAAACAGACAAACAAACAAACAGAATGAATACAAAGAATATAATACTTACTGCTACCAATTTATAACAATTTGCATACAGGATTGTTAATCAAAAAATGTTTGATTATTGTTCTATGTTTTTCACGATAGCGAACTTTCCACGCACACCCACTAAAATTGATTATCATCCTAACACTACATGTCATATGTAACAGATGCATTTATTTTCTGTTTAAAATAAAAATAAAGCAAAAAAAAAAAAAAACTTTTACTGTTTTAGAATTGCGAACAAAAAAAAAAAAAAAAAAAAAAGGGTTGAGATTTTTATTCGTTTTGATTGAATTTAAACTAAAAGAAAATAATTCTCGATGTTTTTTGCTTGTTGGAAATTTATTTTTGCTTGTTGTTTTTTTTTTCTTTTTTTTCTGTTTCTGCACAGTACAGAAAATTCAATTTTATATGAATGAAAAAAAATCATGCAGTCTCTCAAGAGTAATGACCACAGTTATAGAAGAACTGTGAAATTGATTATTATTTTTTATTAAATTTTTACTTTAATTTGTATCGTGGTGAATTTTATTTTACAAATAAAACTAGAAAATCCATTAGCATTAAGCATTCGCATTTTTAAATATTAATTATTATATTTTTTACATTTTGAGCTTGTTACACAGCTTTAATATCAAAAATATTTCTGTGTTTAATTAGTAAAAAAATTAAATTTTTAATAGAAAAAATTATTATCGCTGCTTTTATTACTCAATGTCTTTAGCGATAACATTACAAAAACTAACGAACATTAACTTGATCATTAAATATTTAATGTTATTAACTGAAATTGTAAAGCTTTAATTAAAGAAATAAATAAAAGACACGAATATAACGAATAACAAAAATAATTTATTAAAATTATCGCACATATGCTAGAGTACAACTGTGCAAAAGTTTGTTTATTTTAAATTTATTCGTGAAAATTTTGTGAAGCGTATTAACAATTGGAAAATTATTATTAAAATATTAGCATACAAGCATGATATTTATGTGAATTAATTTAAAAGTTCAACGAACTCTAAACGTTTTTATTTTTTGGTTTTGTTGTGTTAAGATATTTAAAAAAAAAAAAAGGAAAAATTCGTATATAAGCATCATACAATAGACCTCATTAAGCTTTATTCTTTATAGAAAATCTTTCATTTTCTTTTTTAATAATTTTAAAAATGATGCAAGTACAAAAAAAAAAGAAGTTTTTTCCACGATAATAATCTTTATTCATTCTAAATATAAAAATAATAAAGGGAAATTATAGTTTAACCTTTTACTATTTTATTCTTTTAACTAAAGGATATAGAAAAGTTTATAGAAAAACTAAAATTGCTTTCGATTAATCTAAGTCGCGCGATCTTACTTCATAATAATTTTCTTATCAATGTAATTGATCAGATCTTAAATTAAAGTTACTTGTAGAAAAAAGCTCATTAATTATTTATTTATAGGCAAAATGAAAGAAAGAAATTCTGTTTTCTAAGCAATTTTTCTTTTTTTTTTTGATTAAAATTTTTACTCTTCAAACAAAGCTTTTACATTTTTTTTGTGTGTCTTTGTGTTGCTTTTTTCTATAATTTTTTTTTTCTTTCCACCGCAAAAAAGAAGTCACAATACCGTAAAATTGAACAATCTTTGCTGACAATGTTGGAAAATGAATAAAAAAAAAAAAGACATAAAATATCATAAAAATTGTGAAAAGGAATAGTTTACTGAATAATAAACGACGAAACATAACAGAATGCTTCTGCTTTTTTGTTTTTTTTTTTTTTGTGATTCAACAATGACGACAACAATTTATAGTCACATGCATCGATGATTTATCCAATTTTATAAATAAAAAACAAAAATTCTATCCACACCGACAGTGTGCACCCATCACGTACAAAGATACTACATTAACAAACAATGACAAGTTTTTTTTTCCTATTGACTTTGTTCTATGAGTTTGGTCGAAAAAAGCTTATTTTTCAGGATTTTCAAAATTCTGGATTGTTTTTGCACAAAATTTCTGATAATTTGAGTGATCATAGCAAGAGAAATAAAATTTTACCTAAACTTCAAATTCATATCAAGTCATAAAAAAAATCGCAAAATATTAATTCGATCCCTATTAAAAAAAATCCAGACCAATAGAACTTTAAATTTGAAAAAAGATTTTCCTGCTCTTTTCACCAAAACTTCATTTTCATCTGTTCATTTAATTTTTCTGTAAAACCCGAAGAACAAAATTTCAGCTCATTTTATTTATTTATATAACGTATTTAAGGGAAATGCTGATGACTTTCAAATCAAATAAAAATGTTGCAACAGACATGTGCATTTCATAAATTATTCTTTAACAAATTTATTACGTCAAAGAGGAAAAACGGTTTGTTTTATTATCGTCAGTCTGAAAATTGATCCTAATTCACTGGCCAAACTGTAGCACATTTTCAACATGCCATACAGATGATTCTATTTTAATGGAATGTATTGAATCTAATAAATTATAACACAGAAAAGCATCAGTTATGACAAACTCTATCTAATCAACACCATTTGTTATACTGTGTTTTACCATTTAAAAATCTATTTTAGTTATTTCACTAAAGATATAAAAAATATTTTCCGAAACACATTCAAAGAGACACCAAGTGTTAAACACATAACTAATTGTACCCTATCGTGCTATTAAGTTTTGAACAATCGATTTAAATCAGCCCGACTACCAATGACATTATACACCCTCAGCAACTAAGCGAAAAAGTCGTAACAATTTTTTTTTTTTTTGTTTTAAACGAAATTCCATTCCCGAAATATAATAATAGTAAAAATATGAAAAGCTCTAAAAGTTCAAAAAACAAAACCATCGGAAATAAATAACAAAAAAAAAAAAAAAAAAATTAAATTAACAAACAAAAATTACACTTCGAACTCAGATGAGTCATTGGAAGTTTTAATGACATCAAAGGAAGTTTATTTTAGTAACTTTAAGCTGAACACCGATAAAATATATATATAAAAAAAGTTTTTTAATAGTTTTTCACATCTTTTTATTTACTACAAAAGTGCATAATTTTATTTTATAGTCTTATTGACAATTTATTTAAGTTTTCTATGTTTTTGTCAAAAAAAAAAAAAAAAAAGTTTGATTGCATCTTTTTTTTTTAAGGCAAAATTTGCTGTAATAAAAAAATATGAAATTTCGGTAATTTTTTATTTTTTTCAGTAAATTTACTAAACTTACTTATTCTAACCAATTGATTGTGGTTGGTGATCATGCAGGCTTCCATTTAGACTAGCATCATTATAAAAATTAAACTTTAACACTTTAGGAACATAAAGAATTCAAATTATAACTTTCTTTGAATTCAGGACAAGACGATACTGATAGTTTTTGTTTAAAAAAAAAATTTTTTTTTTTTTAATTTATTCCTTAGTAGATTGATATGGGCAAAATAATGCAAAATCGAAAAATCAGCATGCACCAAAAATCAAGTCAAGAAGTTTTGCTAAAGAAATAAATTTCAGGAATAATATAAAATATAAAAATGTTAGAACAACAAAACGAAATAAAAGTTTTATTTTTTT
This sequence comes from Ptychoptera albimana, assembly GCA_961205885.1. Lineage (NCBI taxonomy): Eukaryota > Metazoa > Arthropoda > Insecta > Diptera > Ptychopteridae > Ptychoptera > Ptychoptera albimana. Next base: position 18,311,623 of record OY540805.1, on the reverse strand, counting down.
TTTCTTTTTAGCTTAAACTTTACATAGTTGAGTTTTTTTTTCTTTATTGTGTTTTTTGTATATTATACAATAAAAACCTAGATAAGTGTTACAATTTATATTTCTTATTTTGTGCCTTAGTTAGTAACAGAAAAATACCAACAATCAAAATGAAATAAAAGTAAAAAAAAAAAAACAAAAAAACTTTACTTAGTGTCTTGGGTTTTATTATTCGTAAAGCATTTAAGAATTTTTTTTTTTTTTTTTTTATATTACATAATAGAGGAGTTTCTATCTTTTTAAATAGTTTTAATAATATTTAACTTTTATGATTATAAAAAGTGAAAGAAAAAGATTTTTTTTTTGTTTTTTCATTGGTTCATTTAGAAAACTAAAAAGATTATGTGTTAAAGTTTATAGGTAAATAAAAGCTTTTTCTATTTTTTTTTTGTTTGCTATTCTTTAATCCAGTGGAGCTGCCTGATTGGAATTGTTTTCGTTGTGTATTTTTTTTTTTTTTTAACTTTTCTCAAAAAGACTTTTTCTTTTATTATTCAGTTAATTTTACTTTGGAATTATAATTCCGATTGTTGTTTTAGATATTTAAATTAATTTAACTTTATGTATAAAACAGTTTTTGTAGTATGATAATAGTCGTTTTATTAGAAACAATAATATTTTGTAAAATTTAATAATTTATTTTCTACATCACAACATAAATAAATAAAAATGTAGCTAAAACATATTTTTCGGTAAATATATAAATAAATCGAATAGTAATAAAAAAGATAAAAAAAAAAACACTTTCTTCTTTACATTCGAATGCACATGAATAGGGTCATCGTGTTATGCACAAAAAAAAAAAAACATAACGAAACATTGATAAAGCATTTAACTTGGGGTTGCTTTGGCTAACATTATATAAACTCGAGGAAAGTTAAGTAAAATAAAGTTAAAGTAAAATAAACTTTTCTACATTAACATTAAATTATTATGCCTTGCTCACCATTTTTTTCTGGTTTTTTTTTTCTCTCTGTGTGTTATGATAAAAAAAAGCACTATTAAAGAATAAAGCACACTCCTACAGACTAAACAAAACAAAGCAAAAAAAAAAAAAAAATAACAAAACTTCATCAAATTTACTTTATTCCATACAAAATTATAATTATCATTTGTTTTTATTACATTAATTATTTGCTTTTGCGAAAAATGTTTTAATAATAATAATAATAATAATAATAATTATCATAACAATTTTGTTGTAAATAACTTGTAAATTACATTTTACAAATTACAAAACATTGCATAATAAAAAATAAAATCTAATTAAAATTTTTCCAAAAAAAAAAGAAATAAAATGAAGAAATATGTTTCGTTGGTAAAATTGATTTTACATCTCGATTTTAATCAATTTTTAAGCAAAGTTTTTAGATTCTTTTAACTATTAAAAAAAAAATATATTGTTAATATTAAAAGCACAGCTTTATAGAGATTTCGTTACAAAATGGCGTTGCTTAAATAATTTAACAATCACTTTGCTGTACTGCAGAAATGTGAATTTTTTCCACAAATTAAACAAAAAAAAAAAAATACGAGTCATACCCAGATAGTTGTAGAAATTTAATTAAACCAAATATTAGTAGCTTGAAAATGTGAATTCATCACTGCTTTCAGTAAATTATTGATCAAAGATAAATCAATTGGTTATCAAATTTGTTAATTAAAATAAATTATTTAGTCTCTATTTTATTATTATTAAAAATTATTTCACTAATTTATTAATAAAATAATTATTATTTATGCCAACATTTAACGTTTTTTTTTTTCAAGCAAATTTTTCATTTTTATTTTATCTTTACTACTTGTTTCGGAATTTTTGTTAAAGTGAACACACGCTGTACGTTCTTTTTTCCACTATAGATAAAATAAGTAATGAAGTTCATTTGTTAAACTCTATGTGTTTATCATCATATATGTATTTTATAGCACACAGGAGATTACAATCATACAATAATAATCTACAAGGCAAAGGCGAAAAAGAAATGTGAAAACTCTAAAACAGCAAAATGCTTTTAAAAAATCTCCGTAAAAAAATATATATTTTTTCACAAAAAACAAAAAAAAATCATTAATAATAATTATTTAAATTAAATTCGAATCAAGAAAAGACACTCTACGCATGTTTGGCGCTTTTTATTGATGGAGCTTAAATTTTACTGCCTATTTAACAACAGTGGTTTTCCTTCTTTTTTTTTCATTAATTGATTTTACTTTCATATTTTTTTTCCATATATAGATGAAAAATGCATACGGCTGGTAAAAAAAAAAAAACAAAAAAAAAACAATTTAACAATTAAAACAATATTAATTAATTAAAAATCAATTAAAATGCAAAAAATGAAAAAAAAAAATCGTCTGTTAAATACTTGTAATGGTCAATCATAATCAAAAATCATTTTTCGTTATCAAAATAGAATGAATTAAATATTTTATGTAGCTTAACTAAGTAGTGAATTGATTTGTTTTAATTTTTTTTTTCTATTCTTTTAAGCAATTATTTTGTTATTCGTTGTTTTGAATAATCAATGCGATATTTATGTTATTTAATTAATTTTAAATACATTTAGCTGCTTATGTCATAAAATATATATTTTACAGGTGACTTGACTTACCTGGTTCATAACTAATAAAAATATTATTCAATATTATTAAACAAATAAATCAATTTTAAAAACACAATTTTATTATAACTACAGATCAAATCACAGAAATTATTATGCAAATGAAAGTTTCATAATTTTATATAAAAAATACTTGTTTGAAAAGTAAATGTTCACACGATATATACACAAATTATTTATTTGATTACATTTATAAAATAGTAAAATGTAAATAATTATTTATTTGTTGTGCAATTAATTATTAAATAGATTTTATTTGTTTTTTTTTTTTTAAGGTGCGTAGGAGTGTTTACAATAATTTAATACAATTTCTGTTCATTTTTTTTTTTTTTTTTTGCATTCTACTTGAGTATATTTGGGTGAATACTTTCAGCTATGAAGCATATTTAATAGTTTAATTAATTTCGTAACGAAAATATAAATATGGGTTCAATGTATGCTTAATTAAGTTTGTTTTACATGAATCATTAAAAAAAAAAAATTGCACTTCCTTGCAAGCATTTTTTGTGTTCAAAACCAGCAATTTTCATGTTTTTTTTTTTTTTTTTTGTTAATAAAAAAACCGAATGAATAAAAGCCACACTTTCAGGAAATGCACACAATAAGTCATAAAAATTCAATGATAATGTTTTCTATAATAAAAATCATGTGAAAAGCTTTTCAGTTTTTTAACCAAAATAATTTTTTTTTTTTTTTTTCTACTATAATTACTAAAGAAAAAATAAAATCACCCAAACAAACAGATCTGTTTATTCTAGATACAAGACTAAAACATACTCATCTCATACAAAAAAATTTATTCAACAATAAATAAAACAGAAACATAATAACAAAAAAAAAAAAAAAAGAAAAAACATTACGAGTGTGGTTAATTTTAATTAAATTAAAAAATGTGAAGGAAGAAAAAAAAAATTCCGTCAGGCAGCAACAAATAAAAAGAACAAAAACCAAAAATGTCGCGTAATAATTTAATTAAAAAAAAAAGTACAAAAAAAGCTCTCCATTTATATTAAAAATATAAAACATACACACACACACACACAATAAGCAATGTATAAAAGCAGCGAGACAAAAAGTTTAACACAGAAAACTTCCCTCATCCTAACGTCGTTGGTGTCGTCTCTTATGCTAAGGTTAATAAAACTTTCTTTCTTTTTTTTTTTTTGTGTTTGTTGTTGAAGTTTCTTTTTTTCCTTTTTGTAACAGTAAAATAGAAATTATTATGACGTTTGCCATAAATTCATTTAACTTAATTTTAATTTGCTCTGAAAAAAAAAAAAACTTTTTTTTGCCCCTTATTTATAATTTTTATTACAACCAAGAAAAGAATTTTCTATCATTTTCGTTGCGTTTTTTTGTTTTATCAGTTCATATTTATATGCTTTTTATGAGCTTTATTATTATTATTATTTTACCTTTTTTAAATGTGTGGTTCACTTTCTTTAAGAGCCATTCTTATATTTATTTAATGCAAAAAAAAATAAAATCTTTTCTTTTTTTTTTAATTGTAAAAAGTTATTTTGGTGTTTGTGCGGTGTACATTCTTGCGTTATTTCTGATTCGAGTTAATTATAAAAGTTTTTTATTTAAACCTTTTTGCGTGTGTTTTCGTTTGCTTATTTATTTATATTTACTTATTTAATAAATTTATGGACAGCGACTTTTCTTTTAAGTAAAGGAAACTTTTTTTTTCTAGATAATGTATTATAAATTTTCCCACTTTTTTATATTAAAATTGAGTAAAAGCTTCAAAAAAAAAAATGTATCTTTTGTGCCACCATTTTCTGTTGTTTCCTTAGCATTTTTTTTTTTTTTTTATATCATAAATAATTAAAAATTATATTTCATTTTTATTCATTGTAATAAAAATTAATTAAATAATTTTTTTTTTACTAAAAAGCAATTCTTATAATAAATATGCCGCTGGACAACGTCTGTTATTTAATAGACCATCACCATCACCAACACCATTTACATTTCAACAGCTATTGTAGTTTCTGTATAATTTTTTTGTTATCTTTTTACAAATTAATTAAAAATTAGCCTCTAAGCAAAAATTCTATATCCCAGAAGAAGTGTGCATTCAACAAAATGAATTATATAAAAAGTGCAGCCTTTGAAGAATATTCAACATCAATTAATTATTGTTTGCATGTTATTATTCGTTAAAATAATTTAATTTTTAAAAGTCATAAAATTCGTTTATCGTTTTGTATGAAAATGTAAAAATTTATTTGTGTTTAAAAATAAGTAACAAAGCAGCAATAAATAAGGAAATAACAAGTAAAATTAGCATAAAAATAGAAGAACAGGATAAATAGTTTTTTTTTCTTTTTTTTGTTTGTTTATAATTTGAGAGAAGTCGTCAAGTAATAAATGACATAATTTCCTCTTTTTAAAACGGAACATTTTAACCCAAAAGACAGTTGTAAAGTTAGTAAAGCTTTGTCTCATTGTTTTTTGTTTAAAATATTTAAACAAATCTATTATTATTATTATTATTATGTGCTTTTGTTAAATGAATTTTAGTATTAACTGTAAATAACTGCAGTTGATTTTAAGTATATATGACAAAACATTTTAAATGCTTTTAACATAATTCCGTATTGATGGTGGTTGGCTGGTTGTGTAGGTATTTTGTTTCCAATGTTTTTTGTCTATTTAAATGTCTAACTTGATTGTTATCGTTTAAGTTTTTGTTATATACATTTATATATTAGTAAACTGATTCTCTGTTGTTGTCACTTAATGCACACAATGTACATTTCTAAAGCTAATGCTAAAGTAAAGTCATTATTTAAGTGACACTCTCTTAAACTTTTTACCTAACATTCATTTTAAATTACTTACCATGACATTATATTTACTGTGTTACTGTGATTAATAATTCCGTTTGCTTACATTTTCTTAATTAAATACAAAAACTAAAATAAAATAACACACACAAAAATTCCACTGTCTACATTTTCACTTTCATAAATTAATCATCTTTACTGTCACTAAAATAAAAAAGAAAAATTCGTTTTTTTTTTCAATTAATTAATTCGTTCATTTCAAAAAAAAAATAAATAAAAATAATTTATCAAGATATCAACAATATTATAATTATTATGTTAGACCCACTGTAAATGGATTATTTTTGCCTACTGTGCACGCTTTCTATATACATAAATATAAAATGAATAAATTTTAAGTGTTTTATGTTTAAATGTAAATTCTTTTACAAATAACTAAGTTATTTACTTAATTATTATTTTATTTATTTATTTTTTTTTTTTATACAAAAGAAAATGTATTTTCATTTTCCTCCTACAATAAAACATTAAACTTTACTCTTATCAGTTGACAAGCACATTTTATGCGAAGTATATATATAGATAATTTTAAAACTAATGAAAGTTTTAATAAAGTAGATTTTTATTGAGCTTTTTAATATGTTAGGTAATTTAGTTTATTTTATTTTAATTATTTTCGAGAGTGCACTAACGACCAAAATAGTTATGTCAGTTATACTCTAAAGCATTAACTAATCAAATATCATTTATAAACAATAAAAATCATATTTTTTTTATTCTCATTTATTAGCCAATACCTCATGCAATAAAGAAATAAATGTGAATGAAAAAACAACGCAAAAAAAAAATCACTAGACATATTTCTAAAGCAAATAGTTTCTAACATAAAAAAAAACGTCTTAAATGTTCGTTATATGATAAATATGTTGTAAATTTAATAAATAAATATAAAAATATAAAATTAATATTATTTATGTGTCTAGATGTTAAGTCTTGTCTGACAAAGCGAAATAACATTAAAAAAATAAATAAAGAATAGAAAATTCAGGTGTTAAAAATTTATTCTCTTCTCTTTTTTTTTTTTAATTTTCATGTGAAAAATGATTTATTTGTTACAAACAAAATAAAAAATATTTTAATGCATTTCTTTTTCTTTATATTCGAATTGTACTTTTCTCCCTATGTTTAATGTAATAAATAATAAAGAAAAAAATTGTAAATAGGCAAAAAAAAAAAAAAAAAACCCTAAGGAAAGCATTGTAACGCAATTATTGTTATAAAATAGAAAATAATTATTAACATTTAGTAATTTGTAATTAATACGAATGTGTTGATTGAATTATTTTTTATGAATACAAATTACTATTAATTGATTGTTATTATTATTTTATGTGTTTAATTAGATTTAAATCGTTTAATTATCGTATAATTATGAGGAGGAAAAAAAAAAACACTCAGTTTTAACACCGAGTACACATAATTAGCTAATACAACATTTAGCCAGTGCTACAATTAAATCTAAAAATCCTCAATAAAATTAATTAGATACCAAACAAAACAACTTCTCACTATTCCAGTTTACACCTGAATAAATTGTTTATATAAATCAAAGAAATTAAAACGGAAAAAAAAAGAATCATAGATCATGCTGTTTTAGTAATATTATTATATTTCTAACATAATTTTGCATAAAAATAAATCATAAAAATAAAATACAAAACATAAATCTACTTTTCCCATAGACAATAAATAAAAGGATTGCAGACATAAATTAAAAATAATACATAAGTTGAAATGTTCGCAGTTACTTATATATTTATGTATTAAATGTATGCTGCTTGCTACTGTTCTATGTTCCTGACACTATTTATGAACAAAAATCACACACAAAGTAACATTCTCATTAATTTATGCCGCACTGTGTATCACTTAAAACTAATCAACTAAATTAAACACACTTAACATGCGCCTTTGCGTGTCTGTTATTAAAAAAAAGAAAAAAAAAAAAAAAAAGCCACAAACACACAAAAATTCTGTTAACCTTTTCATCACATCTGAAAACTGTTTTTTTTTTTTTTTTTTAATTAAATAAGTGCCCAAAAAAAAAACATTAAAATTTTTTTTTTTTGTTTCAATTAAACGGAAATTAGTTTAAATTATCTTATTTTATTGGTTTTTCCTTCTAATACATCTATAAGTGGTTTCAATTAATGCATTTTTTTTTTTTTTTTGGTGTAAATAAATTTAATTTAATTAGACGCTAATGATTTTCTATTAAATTTTTTAAAATAAAATTATATAATTTGTTGCTCATTTAGTGCATGATACTTGAAAACAACAAGAAAAACGATTTTTTTTCTTTTTTTCTTATTATGTTTTGTTTTTAAACAGATATAAATTACTGGCATGACTTTGGCTTTTTTTTTTTTTTTTTTAATTTCAATTTCGCTGCATAGTTCTATGATTTTTTTTTTTTTTTTTTTGATAATAATAAAATCAATACGATTGGTGTTTATTGCAGTTTTAACAGCAAAGTACTTTCGCAATGTTTTTTTTTTCATTTTTCATTAAGCAATTAGTGTTGGTTGTTGTGTTGTTTTTAAATATAAATTGGTTTCACAATGACTTTGCAAACGCTTTTTTCGCTTTTAGTTGTCAAATTATTGCTTCGTAAATTTTTATGCATGCTCTTTGTCTTAAATTTTTTTTTTTTTTCTTTTTAATTAACCAATTTTCAAAGAAAGGTGAATTTTTTTTTTTTTTTTGGTTTATAAAAACTAATCAACATATTCCAACGTTTCCACCGTAATTACATAAATAAGGAAATAATTTAAAAAAAAAAAAAAAACAGTCCTTAATAAATAACTATTACCACGACAATATAAAGGTAATTTAAAGTTAAACTTTTCCTATGAAACACCTGCACCGAAAAAAACATTACAAACACCATCCAAAAAGCTACTTATTTACCTTGCTTATTTGTTGCAATTTTCCTATGAGTTTATAATTTTTTGCAATTAAAAATTATGAATATTTAAACAAAAAAAAAAAAAAAACAAATAAATAACTTTAAGCTTAACACCTTAATTTATAAATACAAAAAAAAAAAAAAAAAAAAAAAAAACAGAAAAAACTTAACACGTTTAATATTTTATTTATACATTTTTTTATTATTACTTATAGTGGCTGCTGCTGATGTTGTTGCAAAATCATAAACAACAGGCAAAGGGAAAATTAATAGAAAAAGTTTTTTTTTTTTTTTTTTTTTTTTTTAAATAGTTCATACTTGTTTAATGCCACCTTCTTGGTGTGGTTTTTAGCTATAATTTTTGTTTTATTAAAGCTTTTATGATTATTTTCTTTTTGTTTTGTTTTTTTTTTTTTTTTTTTTGGCAAGCGAAAAAGTATAAAAACAATTTTTTTAATGGAGTAAGCAACGAATAAACGAATTCAAAGTTTATTCAGAAAAAAAAAAAAAACAACTTTGCATTAATGAAGGTGTTAAAGTAGGCAACCGAGTGCTTTAATGAAGAAATCCATACAAAATTTATTAATAAAACAAAAAAATAACTACGAAAAGGCTCTTGAGTAATAAAAAATATTTTGTAATACAAGAAGGAAAAGAAGAAATAGAAATTTAAAAAAAAAAAAAAGTATGTCAGGTGTGGGGTTTGAACCCACGCTCCCAATCGGGAACCAGAGCTTAAATCTGGCGCCTTAGACCGCTCGGCCAACCTGACTGTTGAATTTACTATCACTTGACAACGATGAAAAATAAGTATTTCAATAACATTTGTTGTTGTTATGAATGAGAAAAAAATAATAATTTTTCTATATTGAAATTAATACAAATGTTTATTTATTTTAAAAACAATTAATTATTTATATGATCAATCAAAATATGATTATTATTATTATTATTTAAATAGTAACCACAAATCATAATAATTTTTATTGTTTTTCATGTCAATAATTAATTTATGTAAACAATATCGAATAACCATGTCAAACCATATAATAAACAAAGAGAATCATTTTTTTTTTAATTTTATATCATATTTCGATAAATAAATTTATTAAAGTTCTCATCAAGTGTAAATTGTGCAAAGGGATTGTAAATTACAAAAGGTTATATTTATTTGTTTTTTTTTTTAAATTTTATTTCGCATGTATAAAATCACAGCATAAAAAATATTTATCATAAATTCTTATCATTTTATTTATTTTTATGTTTATGTATGAAAATTGTTTAACCATGGCAACAATGTATTTATTCAATGCCATTCCAATGATAATGCTCTATTTATATTTACTCTCTTTTCACTTTTATTTTTTATAATAAAATCAAATCTCTCTTTAGCTCACTAGAAAAAATAAAAATAAAAACGTGAAATCTTGTGAGCGAAATTTATAATCCATAACCCCTCCAATTTTATTCGTACCGCATAGGAAAAAAAAAGTAGTAGGGATAAAAAAAATAAACCGAAGAGAATTTTACTGCTCTTCTCTTAATTGTTTTTGTTGTTTTGTTTATAAATGGGATTTTTTTCTTTTTTTGTATTCTTTTCGAGCGAATGTTTTTGTTTTTTTTTTTTTCTTAATGTTGGCAATCGGCTTTTCATATTAACTTATTTACTTGAAGAATCAGTTTGTTTTAGATAACTGAACAAGGAATTTATATGTTTTATCCGTTGCCAAAGTTATTTTAGTTATTATTATTATTATTATTTTATTTTATTATCAATTAAATTTACGATTTATTTAGTTTTATAAAAAATTGAAATAAATTAATTAAATAATAAATTTGTGTACAAAAAAAAAAAAATCCAGTGCAGTTTAGTGATGCGTTTTTAATTTATTACGAAGGATTATCAGTGGTTACGTTTATGTAAAAAATAATAATAATAATTTTTTTTTATTTCTATATGTGTCATTTATATTTATTTGTTTTTAATAATTAATTTATTATATATTTTTAAGCAATTTATTAACATGAATCCACAGAAAATTAACGTAGCTTAAGATTTTTATCTTCGTTAAACAATGGTAGCGATTTTGATTGGCTTCGTTTCTTTTCTTATTATTTTTATTTTTGTATTATTTAAGCAAACAAATAATTAATATAATTGTTTCCGTGATGTTCATTTAATTTTTAATAATAATAATAAGTAAAAATCAAGATAATTTACTTAGTTTTTAAAGAAAATGAATAATAATAAAAAAAAAAAAAAATACACGATCTACACCTGTTGTCCCTACTGTACGTGGTTTCTTTCTTTTTTTTTTTTTTTATTACTTCATTTCTTTTTCTTCATTCTTACTTTATGTTATTCAATAATTCAAAGCAGTTTAATGAGTAGTTAAAGCTCACTAATTAGCATTACACTTTTGTGGTTTTCGTATTACTTTTCTATTGTTTACGGTTAAAAAATAACTAAAAAATTCGTTTTAATTAGCAATCATTAATCATAAATAAAATTGTTTTTTTTTTTTTAATTTGTTTTTGTTTTTGTTTAAGCAAAGCAATTAATTAATTTGAATGCATTGTAGAGATCCCTTTTGTCCTTCACGCTGGTAGATGACCATTATTATTATTTTTTTTATTATTTATTTATATTTAAAATGCAATCAATTGAAACACCCTCTTGAAATAGGTGACCATTTTGATAGAAATCGGTTTATTTTGGTTTTGTAAACAAATAAATAAATAAAAAATGACAAATGCTGTCAAAGGGTTTTATTTATTTATTATTTTTTTTTTTTTTAATTTTGTTGCTATTGAAAACGTTAAAATTTATAAAATAGTTTTTTTTTTTTTTTTTTTTTCAATACAGGTAATATTGCGTGGAACAGGTAAAAAAACGATATCATTAAGGGCAATTCAGTACGATTGAAAAGTGTTTTTGTTTTTTTTTTGCTTTTCTGTTATTCAAAACATTATGGGCGATGAAGTTAAAAAGGAAAAAAATGTGAAAAAAGTTTTTTTATTTTGTTAAAATTAATTAATTGGTAGAAGAAGAGGAATAAATTAAAAAAAACGTAAACGCAAACGCAAAAATTTGAATTTATTTAATTAAGAAATTAATTAATTAATTAAAATGGCAACGAGTAATATTGTTTGTGAGTGGTTACGTGCATTAGGTTTATCAAAATATGCTGAAAGCTTTTTGGATAATGGCTACGATGATTTAGAGATATGCAAACAAATTGGTGATCCCGATTTGGATGCAATTGGCGTTGAGAATTTACATCATAGGCATAAATTATTGAAAAGTGTACGGCAATTACGTGAAAAAGGTGCAACGAGTGTTTATTGTATGTTAAGTGAACCAAGTGCAATAATTGATTATGATTATGATTATGAAGTTCAAACAGCGACTAAACTTGATAAAGTTTTACAAGAACAGCTGGCAGCTGATGGTGTTAAATTAACTGCACATCCGTACTCGACGCCGGTAAGATAATTCTATTTAATTTATTTAATTCAACTATAATAACGGTCATTGATCTTTTTATTCGTACTTAGTCTTTAATCTTAAAATATGCAATTATTTCTCCATGTAACATTTATTTATTTATTTAATGTGAATACGAAATACATAAAAAAAAAGTAAAAAAAAAAACCAAAGCATATTAAAGAACGTCACGTTTTTTGTAAAGCTTTTGCTCCTATATCAAAATGAAATATCGATATGAATTTAATTGTAAATAAATTAAGTTTTTTTGTTTATAAAAAGTCGTGCTCATAAAGTAAACTTGTTTCGGAAGCTATGCCATGGCTTTTAGCTTTGATTTTTTTTTTTTTTCATTTTTTTTTTTTTTAAACATTAACAATAATAATCATAAACATCATTTATAATTGAGGATTATAGTTTGTAGTTTAAAGAGAGTAAAACGGTGGGAATGAATTGCCATTGTGCAGCACAAACCGAGTTCTCTGCCATTTGACACAAAACATTTATTTCATTCTTAATTGAATTTAATGTCATACCATCAATAATAAAAGCTGTGAGGGCACCCAGGAACCACACAAGCTACTAACTGAACAAATATAATTTATTCAATTCGATCAACGGGTTTTGGCCAAAATTAATTCTTACCTGACCAGTTTTCTTCTGTTTTGTTACATCTTTTACGTTGCTTCTCCATCGTTTTAAATCTCTTCTCTACCTAGCAGCCTACCTAAACAGTTCAATACCTAAACTGACTATTTGTTTTCTCTAGCATTGTGTGTTTTTTTTTTGGTTGCAACGGATTATCTTTGCCTGTGAAAACTATAGTGAGTTTCAATGGGAAATAAATGCTATACTGACCATAGACACACAAAACGTAACTATTTAATGATTTCCTGTCAAAATTTTTAGTAATTTATACCAACAACAGTAGCTGCAATGATTTTTCTTTTTTAATAAATTTCATACAAATTTGCTGTAATTCATTGATACTGGGTAGACTGGCATCGGATTGCACTTTTTAGACATTTACATCATAACTTTCACACTGATTATCATTTTGCAAATTATGGAATTTGCCAATACGTTACACAAATGTTGCATTTTGTATTTGTTGCACATTTTGTTGCTGCCTCGTTTGCAAACGATTTAACAACAAATCGTGAAAATCTTTTCATTTAATTTTTTAATAATATAATAAGCCGCGTCTGACAACAAGATTCTAAGAAATAAAAACAATAAACCGTAAATTTCGGCGACGAGGAGATATGTCTGCTTGATCTTACTATACTCGCAGTCAAATTAACTGACTTAAAAGTCATAAAAATCCAATAAAAATAAATTTTATTTTAATGAGTATCGCTGTAGTTGACACCAAATCATGATTTTTATCGATTGAAGCAAAAAAAAAATTGAGACAGGATTTTATAGTTTTCATAAATTAATTTAATAAATGTTAAAAACATTCGTTGCATCGTTGAATAGGAGACAGAATAAGATTCAGTCGCTAATTAATGCACAGTTTTTTAAAAAAAATTTTTTGTTTAAAATATGGAAAATATTAAGAATTTACTAAGCGATGAAAGACTGAATTATGATTGATGAACTGATGTGAGTAGAAATTTAAGATGAATTGTGGTGTTAAAAGAGTTAAAGTTTCACAATGTTAATTGTAGACGAATGTCTCTTAATTGGTAATAAAAAAACAAGAAGAAAAGAAGTGAAATTAAAGATTTAAGAAAAAGTAAAAAAAAAAAAAAAATAGAAATGATCGATAGATGCGATGAAATACGAAACAACCAATGAAAGCGTAAGAATAAAAAAGTCAAGAAGTTGAAAAATAATTGAGTTTTGTATTTGTGGAAAGAGAAATGAAAAATTATGCACGAAGTTGTGGTATTTGTAGACGTTTTATTTCCCTCAGGATCATGAATAATATTTTTTTTTTTTTTTATTATTGTATATTTGGTGTCTTTAGACGGGATTATTTAATGTTAAAAAAGAAAAACGAAAAGAAAAAAACTGAAGCCATTGGTAATTGGGTTATGGGGTAGAAATGCAGCACGTATTATTCTTGTGATATTGGTTGGACCAGGGTGTTGTTGATTTTGATGGGTGCTGACACCGTATTTGTTCAAATAAACGCGTAATATTTGTATTACGTTGCATGTTTATTTCCCAAAGGATATCTAATAAAGGCAAAATATAATAAAATCCCTTTAAAATTCTTTCACTTTCAAATCAACGTTATACGTTCACATTTGGTTATGTTACGTTTCATAAAAAAATTTGTGTACACACATTACATAAATTTCACCATGGAAATTAAATAGAAACTGAATGATGGATATTACATTGAATAAATTAAAAAACGTAATAAAAAAAAAAAATAAAAATGTATAATACTGATTTGCATTGTAATTATACTTTTTTTTTATCGTATATAAAAATTGTGCTGGAATATGCAAATCTTTTTTGCTTTTATTTTTTTTTTTTTTTGTAAAACGAAAATTCGATATGAATTGATTAAACGGAATTTTGAACAAAATGGAAAAAAAAAAAGGAGAAAAACGATTTTTATTTTCTTTTTTTTGCTTTATTTCAAAACCAGCATAAATTAAATAATGTATGGACATTAAAGAGACATTATTCATTCCTTTACATTGTCTTGCAATGCTGTGACGTTAAAGAGTTTAAATTTTTATTTTATTTTTGGTTCCCTGTTAAGCTGTCAAAGTCAAGATTAATAAATTAAGCAAAAAAAGAAAATAGTGCTGGTACTGGATTACATTGCACTGTGTTAATTTAACTTAATTTAATTTAATTTAAATTTAAATTTAAACAAAAAAAAAGTAAAAAAAAAGAATTATTGCCTCTGCACTGTTGTCCAGTTGATTTTTTTTTTGTTGCTGTTTTTAAGACAATAAATTATTCATGCTGTCGGATGAATTATTTTTTTTTTTTTTTGGACTTGCAACATTTTTTCCCATTATTATTATTATTATTAATTTTTTTTTTTTTTTTTTTTTAATAAATTAATAAAGAAAACATCATACTTTAGTTTAATTGAATTTTAAAAGACGCAAAATGTTACAAGAAACATACAAGAAAAAAAAAAAAAAATTATTAATAAGCGAAAAAAAAAAACCCACACACATATTAAACGATGTATGCGCTTAACGCAAAGGATGGCATATTAAAGAGGAAAAAAAAAGTTAAAAAATTTTATTTTTTGTATGGAATACAACAACAACGACACACAGCTACACTCGTTATTTTCAAACTCTATAATTATATGGAAATACTTTTCTTTTTCTTTTCTTTTCTTTTCTTTTTTTTTTTGATTCGCTTTATAAGAACAATATGACATAAAATGTATTTAATTTAATTTTTTTAAAAATAATTTTATTATTCGTCCTGTAAATTTATTCAACTGGAAATTCGCCTAAAGCACATCATTGTTAAAAGATATTTAGAAAGGTTTTGTTATTATTTTATTTTATTTTATTTATTTTTTTTTATTTAATATTAAGTTTAGCTGTTGATGGTGTAGGAATTACTGGTTGTTGTTATTGTTGGTGATGGTGGGTACTGTTTTTACTGTTTTTGGTAGTGACAGATGTTACTCGAATAATGAGATAAAAGCAACAACACACCCAACATTAACAATAATAAAAATATGTTTTTTTCTGTATTTTTTTGTTCCTTTTCGACTGTAGAAAGTTAATTTTATATTTTGTACAATTCAATTGACAATAATAATAATTATTTTATTATATTTTAAGGTGTAATAATGTTTAATGCCTTTGTTTACTTAAATTATTGAATAAATTTAATTGATAATTGCACAGTAGATATTTGTAAGAGAGGCGGATAATAGTAAATGAAATAATAATTTTTTTTTTTTTACTGGAAGCTAATTTAAACATAATTTACTTCTTCTTCCTTTTTTTTTTAATTTTATTTTCAACAGGCAAAAGTTTTTGTTGAATTATTTAACGCATAATTGATACAAGGTGGTGTAAAAGGTGTGAATATTTTATTAGAGTTAATACAACACAAATAAATTGTTGGATGTAAAAATTAATTTAAAAAAAAAAACAACTTCTTTATTATAATTAATTAACGATTTTCACCATTTGTTTGAATTTTAATATAAACAAAACAAATAAATTATTTAATTGTAATTAAATGTCGGATGTTTATAATAATAAAAAAAAAGAAAAGAAAAGAAAAGCAATAATAAATACCAGAAGCTAATAATATATAAATAAAAATAAGTCATTAAATGTGGTTTCCTCCAGTATTATTTAAAAATGTAAATAAATTTATTATTATTTTTTTTTTTTTTACTTTTATTACCGAAAATCCTTAAAAAACGAAAAGAAAAAAAAAACATTTCTTAGAATTTGTTTAGACGAATAAACAGGAATAATGTTATGTTAAAAATAAAATCAAGGAGAATAACAAGTCGAATAAGGATTTTTTCTTTTTTTTTAAATGTTTTTTGTTACTTTACATACAAGAAAAATTATTTTTTAAAAAAATTTCTAGTGATTTGTGACAGTTTTTGAATTTTTTTCTGGTTATCTTCTTCAGGTAAATTCCTTTAGTTTTTGTTAAGAAAAAAAAAAGAAAAAAGAAAACTTTTATGTAATTTGGTTTTATTATTATTATTATTATTATTATTATTATTATTATTATTATAGGATATTTGGTTATAAATTGTTCTACAGACACAAATGATATTGATTTTTGTTGTTTTGTCAACTTGAAATTTAACCTAACCTTACCTAATCACAATAACAAGAAATAAAGAAAAGAAAACTTTCAATCTGTGTGTATTTTTTTCTTTTCTTTTCTTTTTTTTAGGTAAAAATATCAATTTGACAAGATTTTTTTTTTTTTTTGTTTTTAAATTAAAATATAAAATCAATAACTAAGAATGTAAGACAAATTTTGTAAAAAGAATATTTTCTCTTACCATTCTTCTATGATTTTTATTAATTTTACTTTACTTACCTGTCAATGTCTATAAAATATATTTATTTATATTTTGGTATTTGATTGAGACTTAGATATGTATCTAAATTGTGCTTTAATGTTATAAAAACAATACATTGAATAATCAATTCATTATTATTGTAGTTATTTCTATGATTAAATCTTTAATGGGAAAGAATTTTTTTTTTGTAACATCGTCATACGATCACGATAGAAGAGGAATAAGAATAAAAATAAGATTAAGATCTTAAGTAATTTATTCTTTTTCTTTGGCTTAGTGTTAAATGATGTTGTGAAATATAATGATTGTTGCATAATTTGATCGTAAATTTTTTGATTAATAATTAAGATAAATAGAGAGAGAAAAAAATTGTCGGTTGTTTTGTGGTAATTTTTTATCATAAGGAATAAAATAAGAAAACTTTCAAATTGACTTATTGCCTGCTAAAAAAAAAAAAAAAAAAAAAACATTTCATTCGTTATTTACTAGGTAGTTAGCTAGCTGTTTGGTTATGTAATGTTAATGCTCCTTTCTAGGATTGATCACCACTGGTGCCACTCATTTATTTCAAGTATAATAAAATAATAATATTTCTTTGCTTTTAACAACTTAATAGTTTTTTGTTGCTGTTGTTTTTTTTTTCTTTTCTTTTTTGGTTTGCAACAAAATGATAATAAAATCGCGTTTTATACATGTGAAATTTATAGTTTATTTTTTTTTTTTTTTTTGTTGCTTGGCTCCATCGCATCGGTCACAATCTTATTATAAAAATCTTTTCATTTTTTCTTTTCTTTCATTTAATGTTGGTTATTTATTTATTTATCTGTTTCTTAAGTCAACATTTAACCACCATAAATTTTTTTTTGTTTATTTTATTTCTGTTTAATTTGATAATAAATTTTCACTTTAATCGTAATCAATGTTTTTTTCTCTCTTCTTTTTTATTATAATAAAATAGATTTTTTTCCCCTTTTAAAAAATTTCTCTTTATTTTCTTGTTTTTATTAATCAAAAAAAAAAAAAAATATAAATAAAAAATTAATTAGCTTAGTTTATCGTATTTTGATTAGATATAGTTGGAGTTTATCTTATAACATTTTTTTTTCATGCTGTTACATCGCTGATTTATTGATTATAAAAATATTTGTAATAATTAAACTGATTTAATTTTTACGGTTTTATTATTTTTTTGTTTATAAAATTTTAAGTACTTGGCGCATGCGTGTTAAAAATAAAATTCAAAAAAAAAAAAAATGGAAGCATGCGACAAAACGCAGCATGTGAACATTTTTTTTTATTCATACAAAAATTGAATCAGATGAAACACAAAAACTTCTTTGTTAAAATCCTTGATAAAATAATAAACGAATCCTTAATTAAGGTAATAAATTTTAACATGAAAGGAGAAATATAATCAGTTTTGTAAAATCTTGTAAAGTCTAAGACAATTTATTGTTGATTAAAAACTTTACTTCTCTCCAAGCTTTTCGTTTTTGTTTAATTCTTTTATTGTTGATTAAATTATTTAACCTTTTTCACCTTTTTTTTCGTGTATTGTTGTATTTTGCTTATTGAATTAGTAGATCATTATAATTCTTTTTTTAATTTTTTCTTTTTTGTTATTTGTTAACATTGATTTCGGCGTTTAAATGAATATTTGCTTTGGTGCTTTAACTTCTTCTTTATTTTATTTATTCTGTGTAGTCATTATTACTCATTGCTTTTATATGTGCTGAAAATATTTATTTTCCTTATCAGTGTAATATAAAAAAAAAAAAAATTCTTTTTCGTTTTTAATTGAATTAAGTGAAAATAAATTGATTTTTGTTTCATTTTTTTTTGTTTTTAGTTTAAATTAAACTAAGTGCATTATGTGCGTGACTATTTTTTTCGATATTAATCTTTTGCTACACACACATTAAGTAGTTTTCATTTATATTAGTTTTGGGGTTGAAGGATTTATAAATATTTTATTCTGTATGCTGCAAAATTAATTTATTTTACTTTGCTTTTTCAATTATTTAATCAGGCAATGTGTGAACGTTTTTAATGTGCAGCTGGGTTGATAGGGTGTACATTGCCTCTTTATTTATTTATTCTAATTCTTTTTTTTACGTAAATCAAGTAGAAAATTAATAGCCGTAATTAATGAAAATTATTGTTACGTACAAAAGTCTGTGTTAGATACTTTCGATGATATTTTTATTGGTTTTTTTTATAAGAAAGTATTTTTAAGTATTACAATAAACACTTTTTTAGCTGTTTAAATGCCTGCGTTGATATTTTTATATATTAAATTTATTTTTAATTATTTTTTTTTTTTTTTAAATATTATTTTATGTTTTAAAAATAAAACAAGTAGATTTTTGCTCCCCATTTTATCAGCCTTATTTCAATAAATAAAAATATTAACTTCTAGTCTCCTGATAACAAAGTAATAATTCTTCAGCTCCTTCCGTTAATAAAATAATAAAAAAAGAAAGAAACTCGTGAATTGAATTAAATTATTAAAAGAAAAAAACTGAATGAACAGAAACCACTAAAAATTTAACGAACATCATCCCTATTGTTGGAATTTTTTTTTCTTTTTATAAATTCTTTGCTAAAGAAAATACTTTTTTCTTTTTTTGCCCGATAAATAAATTAAATAACTTTTAAATGATTGAATGTTGGTTACTTCTTATTTTATTACTTCAAACATAATTACAAGAATTTTGTTATGTTTATGTTTTCTATTTTTATATTTTAACAGGGATAAAAAGAAATTAAAAACTTTCCAATAGAATGCAATCTGTTTTGGTAAAACGAAAATAATAATTTTGTAATTTTTATTTTTTGTTGTTCTTCTGTACATTCAATTTATCCCGAGAGACATTGAAATTCCTTATATTGTTTCATATAAACATTGTATATATAGTTAAATTTATCATAAGACATAAACAAGCTTTAATGAAATGTATAAGAATGAACCAAAGCAGCAGTAACAACGAGATTATTTTTACTTTTCTCATATTGCTAAGGGTGAAATTGAATTTAATATTATTGCATTTTAAAGTCGATGAAATAAAAGCGATTTTTTTTTGTTTATATCCTTTCTTATACATATAATAAAATATTTAAATAAAAGTTCATTGAAGTAGAACAACAAGAAAAAAAAAATTGTATAAGGAATACTTTGAAGGAGAAATTATTTACGAAAATATAAAATCAATGGAATAAAACTTAACCATCGTGTTTATTTTATTTATTTAGTTTTTTTGTGTCCCATTTATTTAAATTATTGTTTTATAATATTATTATTATTATTATGTTGTTGATGCTGTTCTTGCTATTATTTATTTTTAATATAATGAATGAACCTAAATTTAATTTGTCACGTTTTTTCTTTTTTTTTCTTCTGCTTTTTCGATTTTTTTCCTCCTTATTAATGTAACAAAAAAAAAAAAAAAATCCTAACCAATTTTACATCTTAAATATGTATATAGATGATGATGACGTTAAAAACGTGTCACACGTTTGGGGATAAATAAAAAAATATAATAATAAAGATACTGACGGTTTGTGTTGGTTTATGTTTTTTTTTTTTTTTTTTCTTTCTTTTCTTTCTTCTTCTTCTTTTATTGATGATAAATTATGCTTAAATGTGTTAATAAAAAACAACAAAATATTTTCTTTTTTTAGCTTAATCATAGGGTAACGAATTGGTAAGCCTAGGTTTTCTATAAATTTTTAATCACAATGTGTGACAACAACAGTAGTAGCAAACCGTAGATTTTGCAGTCACATTTTTTGGTTAATTGTCTTATTATAGACGCAGCTGGTGATTTTGGTACAAAAAAGATTTATTTTTACGATCATTTTTTTTTACAACATTAACACTAATCCGGTAAAAATATTTTAGTGGTTTTACAGGTAGATTTTTTTATTAATTTTTTGTTTTTTTTGTGCAAATATTGCGCTAGGTAACCTAAATGGTTAAAAATCGGTTAGTTTTTTAATTTTAAAAATAAATAATCTTAAACGATTCAATATATAAGTGTCTTTCGGTTGAGTACCTTGATTATACAACAACAAAAATAACTTTGGTAATTCATCAAGTTATTAGTTTTGTATTTTTTTTTTTTTTTTTCATTCTTTCTTTCTCTCATGTATCAAAAATAATAACGTTGATCATCGTTCATCATATTACATTTATATTAATTCACATACCTGAAGCAACAATATATATGTATTATACGCGATAACAACATTTATTTCTTTATTTACAAAAAACAATTTTTCATGTTTTCAAAACTCAACATATAAAAATGTAAATAAATATTTTCCTAAACGAATAAATGCACATACAAAATTTATGTAAAATAAAAATAAAAAAAAAAAGCACAAAACCACGGCATGTAATAAATAAATAAATAAATTTTTCAACATATTTTTCTAGTGTTTTGTATGAATTAAAAAATAAAAAAAATATATATATATATTAATAAAAACAAAAACTCATAATGAAATCAAAACATTTTTATTTCTAGTAAAACTCTGTATGAAGTTTAGTTTAGTGTTTTTTTTTTTTTTTATTTTTTCTAGTTAGTTTCACAATTTAAGCTTAGTTGAATTTAGAAAAAAAAAACATAAATAAATTTTAATGTTGAGTTTGATCGACTTTGACCGTTTTGATATTAACGGATAAAATAGCAACAAAAAATTAATTTCTTTGTGTAGAATTTTCTATAAACAAACAAAACAAATTTTTTTTTTTTTTTTTAATTAAAAATAAAATTATGATTTATTTAATTAAATTAGATTTTGTTGAATGTGTATTACACGTTTGCGACCCTCTTCAAAATAGCAACAAAATTTCATTTCTATTTATGTCAAATACTTTTAATCCACTTAAATTCCTTTGGTTGTTTTCAGTTTTATTTTTTTTTTTTTTGTTATTGTGTTATTACAAATAAAGCGCACAAAGTACCTATTAAATAATTAAAAAAATTGTTTGTAGTTATATTCATGGTTTTATTGTTAAAAAATAAATTAAACAATAACATTATATTGTTTGTTCAGCTGAGAAAATATGCGCAAAAGGATTAGTGAATTTTATATTCTTAATCCTAATTTAAAAAAAAAATGAAAAAAGCATTTCTATCTTACTAAGCTTTATGCAAATTTATTTATTTATTTGTTTCGTCACGTTTATATTCTTGTTGTTACAGTTTTCTGGTTAAAAACAAACATTTTACCATTTTTTTACCACACCACCGCATATGGATGCGACATTTATTTATTTATTTATTTTTTTTTTTTGTATGTAAAAAACAAAAACCGATGACATCCCGTCGTGATTTTTGGCGGCAGTAAATAAGCATATATTGTTGTTGTAACCATACAAGCTAATTCGTTGAAGGAAATGCATTTGAATACCAAAAAAAAAATAAAAAAAATTGCATAATGAGAAGAACTATGGCGATTATTATATAAACAACAGAAAATATTGTGAATACGGATTATATTTCACCAGATGTTTATGGCTTATTATTGTTCATTGAACAATTAACAAGCAAGAAAATAAAATTAATTAGTTTATTAATAATGAAAGAGAATAAAGCGTAGATTATAAGGAGTACAAAAAAAAAAAAAATTTTAATCTGTCTGGTGGCCCCTATTTTGCTTCTTCTTTTTTCATTTTCATTTTCTTTCCTTTTTTTTTTTTTTATAATTAAAATTAAAAATGTATTGTCGTGATGCATTAAAAATAAAATTAATAATGAAAGGGTTGTTTTTACTTCTTTATGTATTTGTTTTATTTTTACTTAAATGCAATTTGCCTAAGAGTCAATTATAATTGGTCATACGTTGTAAGAACTTTTGTTTTGAAAAGAAATAAAAAAAATGAATGCCGAGTTTAATTATTGGTTGAATTAAGTGCATTCATTAAGTATTTTTATTTTATTATAATTGTTTAATTTCAGGATGGAAGTCATGGACATTTAGAAGGACTTGCCTCTATATACAGTGAGATTCTAATGGCCCCGTATGCTGAAGTATTAAATGCATTAGAGAATGCACGTTTACTAGCATGGGCGGATCAGAGTCCATTTAAATTATACAGTACGCAACGAGGTCATTGTGGTAATTTTATTCAAGGAGGTCTACCAAATAGCCACAGTCAACCAATTTATGTACCAGGAAAATATTTGGTAAGATATTTAATTGCAATTTATTGTCTTTAAAGTTTTATTTAATGTCGCTTTGTGCATTTTGTATGTTTACCTTTGTTCGTTTTTACTTTTTCTGTATTTCTTTCCGGTTGAATTTATTTAACATTTTTTTTTTTTCATTCTTTCATTGCAAAAAAAAAAAAAAAAAATAGCCATCAAGCTGCCTTACCGATAAGGATGAAGATGAAATTTATGGTTTTGGTTATGGTACGTTTGCCCCAAGGGTTGCTCGTGGTGCACTGCAGTCTACAATCAACAATTCCCAACAGCAAAAACATCAAATACAAGAAAATACAACAAATGTACCTGCCGCTATACAACAAAGGTATTTTATTTAATGTC
Organism: Ptychoptera albimana; assembly: GCA_961205885.1. Taxonomy (NCBI): domain Eukaryota; kingdom Metazoa; phylum Arthropoda; class Insecta; order Diptera; family Ptychopteridae; genus Ptychoptera; species Ptychoptera albimana. The sequence continues at coordinate 18,288,154 of OY540805.1, read as the reverse complement.
ACACAGAATGCAATTTTTTTTTTATATATTTTTATTCACGTTTTGTCTGTACTTATTTATAAGACAATCAAAGTCGTAAAATAACTTTAATCATTTGCTAGTTTTTAAAGTCATTATTTATTTTTTTATTACATTTTACATTTACAGCTGTCTTAGTCCACGGTCAGCGTACTTTTACGAGTTCCCTCCTACAGGTGTGTATTTAAAATATATATTTTTATTTTCTATGCATTCAATATAAACATTAAAGCAAATATTTGTTACAAACAAGAAATCATAATAATAATAATAATAATAATAAAAAAGAAAAGAAATATCTAAGGCAAAGGAGCAAATATTTTCGTTACGATTTACCCGTTTATTTACTTTTGATGCTTGATTTCTTGAAGCTATTATGCTTTGCTGTTATTTGTTTTTAGCAACAACAACAAAACAGTCAAACAAGATTAAAAAATTAATAATCACGATGTTTTCTTGGAGGAAAATCAATAAATTATTTTTGTTACAAATTTTATTTTATTTCAATGTTGTTAAATTGTTAAAACAGTGAAAATCCACCAACGCAATGCAAACGATGTAATTTTATTCTGTTAAAGTGGCCACAGCTTCAGTGTTATGTTGAAAATACTTGGACAATGTAACGCAGCGTGAACATGTCTTAAGAATGTTCTTCTTGCTTCACTATTTACGCTATGTAAAAACCACATGCTGTTTTTAAGTCATGAACTCGACAAACTGCACCCATCTGACTATTTATATTTTTTTTTTTTTTTTATAATTTAAAATGTAATAAAGCATTATTATGACGAGTTGGTAAATATAAAATTTGCTAAAATTCGATTGTTAGCTGCGTGATATCCGCATCTAGCAACAACAAAGAAAATAGAAAGTCACAAAGAAATTATTTCATTTTTTTTTTTTTTTTATTATTTAATTTTATGAAAAGGAGTTGGTATTGTACAGCAAAAAAAAAAGAAAAAAACATTTATTTTCACCACATAAATTTTGGTCTATGTGCGCTTATACGGTTAATGTGTTTCCTTAAAAGCTTTAAGCCGAATGGATATTGACAAACATTCTAAATTTCCTGTTCCGCATTTACCAATTCTTTGTTGTCACTTTGTCTCGTTTTTTTTTCCTCTTCTTCTTCTTCTTCTTCTATAAAAAGTTGTTGATTTATTTTTACCCTTATATATTCTCCGAGACCAAATTCAGCACGAGAAAAAATACAAAAAAATGTTCATCTTTGTTGTCTTATATTAAAAATTTGCACACTCGCATCTCATTTTCGACGGATTCCACTTGGCATTTAAAACAAACAAAAAAAAAAACATAAAACTGTTTGTTGCTTAAAATACAAAACACGATGTTTTCCGTAAGAGAAACAGCAAAAAATAATAAAAAAAACCTTATTCGTTGATTTAAATATTTTTCTGTTTACTGTTTCTATGTGGGTTTATCGGATACGTTATGTGGGATTAGATGGTAGAAGCTTTAAGTAAAATGAAAATTGCAATGAATTATACTTGTGTCGCGCTAGATTTTTTGTTGTTTACATTTTTATACATTTTTCTTTAACATCCAGATAAACATTTCTCATCCGAATATTGTGTTTTTATATATCATAATTTTATTTTTATTATTATTATTTTTTTTTTTTTTGATAGAAGGACGAGAAACAAAGAAACGTATCACATTGGCGCGCTTATTAAAAAGTTTGAAAACTGTTAATAGACGAGACAAAACGCAATTAAGGGTAATTTTTTTTATTATTCTTTATTTAACGTTAAAAAATTCGCTAATTTCGCTAAATTTGTTCATTGTTTAATTTTACTTTGTTTTTTCCCGTTTATTAATTTTTTTTTTTGTTCGTCTATTAATTTTCTAAAGCAAACAAATGAAAAACTAAGGCAATTTCAGGCTAACGGAGGAGCCCCACAACAAAGTTTCGAAGAAACCATTCACCGTGTAAGTTTTATCAAATTTATTTTATTTAAAAAAAAAAAATAAATAAAAAAGCTTCTGTTCAATATTAGCTTTTAATTTGTCAATTTTTTTTTTAACTTTCTCTGTGTTGTTATAATTTTTTTTTTTATACATTGTCATTATTTCGCAGTTAAAAGTACAAGAGATTTTAAGGAAAAAAGAAAAATACCAAAGGGAACATGAAGAGGTTTGTATTACACAGATTTTATAAATAATAAAATTGCCTTTGGTTTATTTTCGTTTTTTTTTTTTCTATATAAAGATTCAACGTGATATAAGGCATGGATTATTGCTAATGAATCAAAAACGTAGTGGTAGCTCAGGTAAGAATTAATTAACCGCATTCTTGGAGTTTTATTAATTATAAAAAATTATTTCTAGATGATACGTACATGTATGACGATGTAATACTTCCGAATAGAGGCGTTTATGCGGCTGGACCATATCACAAACACTGGTACGATGAGCCACCGTATGAACGAGATCCTGATGACTTTCTTGCATCAAATACAAGTGATGAGGCTGAAGCCAGAATTGAGGTAAAATAACTTTTAACTCAACTTGATTCGACATAGTTTTAGAGTTTTTTTTCTTCTTTTTTACTATTCGCTGCCTTTTTTTTTAATTTTTATTTTAATTGTGAATAAAAACTTTACTTTAATTGGAAAAGTTTTTTTTATTTTATTTTATTTTATTTTTCATAACAATTTTTACAACATTTTAGTTATATTTTATGATTCTTCGTACATTTTTTGAATAAAAAAAATATTTTTAATATTCTACACTACTAAGAAGCGCTCATTAAGTTTTATTATTTATGAAAGCATAACTCGTAATTATTATTTATAAAAAAAAAAAAGGAAAAAAAAAAATGTGCGTTTTATGCGCAGCGATTTCATTAAAAACTTTTTTTTTTCTGTTTTTTTGTTTTTTTTTGTTTGTTTACTTTTTAAAGCTGAACGATAAAAACCTTTTTGTGGTTTGTCTTTGTTGAGTTTTTCACATTTCTTCAGAGAAATTAACATTGATTAAAGTTTGTTCGTTGTGGTTTGATAAATTTTTTTTTTTTTTTGTTTTTTAATATAAATTTTATCACCGTAAATTTCTGTTATGTCATCGTAGTGTCATTGTCGTTTTAATTTTTTTTTTTTTTTTTTTAAGTCCTTCATTCCTTTCATTTATTATTGTAATTCAAATGCCCAACCGAACCAAAGTCATTTATATTCAGTGAGTAAATAAGATTCTAAATGAAATTTTTATATATATATATATATTTTTTTTTTATTTAATGTTTTATTCATTGTTCATGTCTACTCACATCTAGTTCGTTCTGCTACCTACATCGTAATTCATTATCTTTTATTCCCATTTATTTGTTTATTTTCGGATAGAAAAAGATAAAAAAAAAAAAAAAACAGAAAAGAAGAAGCGAAATAAATAATTGTTGAGTGTATTTTGGATTAATTAAGTTTTTTTTTTTCTACTCTTCTTTCTGCAAATTGCAAGACAATAGACGTCATTAATAGATGTTTCTGAAATTTAATTTTCTTTTCTAATCCTTTCGCATCGCAAAAAAAAAAAAAAAAATATTTCACCCTAATATTTCGTTGTCTGCCTGACATTACAAAATTCATTGTAATTTCAAGTTTATCTAATCTAATACATGGAGAAATAAAAGTTTTTTTTTCTCTTCAAGCAGTCAAAGCATTGTTACTCGTGCTACCCAAAAGCCCGGTTCAATTTCATTTTTTTTTGTTTAACCACAAAATATACAAGTAATCTCTAAGGGTTACTTTACTTGCATAAAAAAAAAAAAAAAAGAAATTTCTTTTAAAAGCATACTGTCAATATCTGTACAGCATTTGGTTATTCTACGGTTTTTGATTGCTTCTTGTTAAGATTTGTTTTGAAACTTTGAAATGTGATCTCCCTTCTGTATTGCAATTCGTTTTTTTTTTCTTTTTTTTTTAAGATTATTTCACCTGCCTAGATATTCATAGTGCAAGGTATTCCAGGGTTAACAACACTTCAGTTAACAACATTTTCTTTTTGCCACTAAAATCGCAAGTTTATTTTCGTTTTTCGATATTTTAATAAACGAACTTTCGAATAATATTTCAATAATTTTTTTTTTGTAGAAAGGAGGAGATATCGGGAAAAGATAAATATTTGTAAAGAACGAAAGAATGAAGAAAAGAAAAAAACATAATCTCGACCCCCAACTTAATTTAATTAAAAAGTTTATCGTTGAAAAAAAAAAAACTTTCTTCATGTTTGTTTTAATTTTTTTTTTTTTTTTCTGATTTTTAAAACATACTTTTTCGCGAAAGTACAACGAATCGTTTACCAACTAAATATATATTTTATTTTTTTTTCTTGAATACACAGGGTGGCCGAGTTTGTTTTACGTCACACTCTTCAGGGCAAAGTACTGGAATTATATCACTGCGTTCAGCTGGTGACATTTCTTTAGCGAAACGAGGACCAACAAGACGTGGTCTTATTTTACCGCAACAGCCACCAAATCCGCCCACAATCATACCGCTAACTCATGCCAGGTAAGAGGTTTTTTTATTTGTTCTACACATTTTCTGTTTTTAAGATTCTTTTTATAGATTAAAGAGTAATTTATTGCTAATTGAATGACCTCTGAGTTAATAATTTCTGTCTTCCCTTTTCGTCCTATCTGTTATTAACCTGATTTTACTTTAATAAAAACTAATTACAAGTTAATTTTATTTTTTTTCCCCTTTTGTTGTTGTAATTAGATCATCACAAGACCGGGAAAGTGGTGACTATGCTGGTTCAATTTCGGATATACAGAGTGTTACATCTAGATTGAGTACAGTTTCGGTAAGAATATATTTTTATTATTATTATTTTTATTTTTTTTTTGATACATAAATAAAATTTCCAAATTTGATATTTTAAAGAAAAAAAAAAAAAAAAATCCCACAAATTTACTTTACGCCCAAAGGCGTTAAATAACGTTAAATTTTATTTTGTTTAAAAAAAAAAAGAAAAATTTATTAAAACAGCAACAGGAAGAATAAACTGCTATGTATCCTGTGCTTTTTTTGTGCTTTTGCTTGTTGTTTATTTGTTTGTTTATTTTATTTATTTGGAAATTTTGCTGAAAAGATTAAAACAAAAAAAAAAAACTAAAATGAAAGAGAAAATAAAGCAGTGAAAATGGAACAAAAAAAAAAAAAATTAAAACATTTATCATTTTAGATTAGTACAAACAATTGTACGGCACGTTACAGAAAATTAGACATTGGGGAATCACCATCATCATCTAGATCAGCTAGCCCATCGTCAGACTATGAAAATGATTTAGTTACCACCCACGGTATTGTTGGTTTAAATTTAAATAAACGTTCTGCTGTTTATAAAGCGTCAACAATTAGCCTAAAAGCAACTGTCCATCATGTAAGCGAAGTTTTCTGTTTTTTTTTTCGTTAACTCTTTTTTCCTCTCTCTCTGTGTGTTTGCTGTTAATAAAGTTTTTTTTTTTATTACTTTGTTAAATAAACAAATTTGTCTTTTATGGATTATTTTTTCGTTTCTTTTTTTTTTAAATAGTCGGGTGATTCTAGTGATTATGCTGAATGTAACCAAAATTATAATAATAACATTAACAATAATATTAATAACAATAACAATAATAATAATAATTTAATGAAACACGTCAAAAAAAACATGCAAAGGAATAATAATATTGAACGTGGAAGTATCAGTGATCATACATTTGCATGTTCAGCTAGTTCTGTTGAAAGTATTCCAAGTACATCTGGTTCAAGTGAGTTAATTGTTTTTTTATCAACACAACCAAAATGTTATCCTTAAGCTCAATTGATTATTATTATTGTATTCCTGTTGATTTGTATTAATAAAAAAAAAAAAAAGGTACACAACCACTTGTAAGAACTGATAGTCCGCATAGTTCTACATCGACTGAAGATAAACCGATTTTAGCAACAATTTGTAGAGCTAGAGCACTAGTAGATAGTTTACCAAATCCTTACGACAAAGAATCACTTTTATATAAGGTAGCTACAGCATTTCTTACTTTTTAATCAATTTGTTGGAAAAACGAAGACAAAAAATTCTTCTTCTTCTTTTTTTTTATTCTTAAAGAAAGGCGATGTAATCGAAGTATTATCAATGAATGCATCTGGTGTATGGCGGGGTCGTTGTCAAGGACGTCTAGGAAATTTTAAATTTATAAATCTAGAAGTTTTACCAGAGAAATGTGATGAAAATTGTGATATTGTAATAAATCGTGACCCGACCAGTGGCTAACATTAGGACTTTACTAACCATCCATCCTGCCCTAAAACAATCGTATAAAAAAAAAAGTAATAATAAATGTATTTGGTGCTGTTTGTAAAAAAAAAAAAAAAAAAAAATGTAATTAACCCCACGGTAAACAGGTGAAAATTAGGTAAAACAAAAAACGTTTTTTTTTTGTTTTGTAATTACGGAAAATAAAGGGCCAAATGTTTAATTTTTTTTGATTTTCAAAACTTGATTTAATGAAAAAAAAATAAAAAGAAAAATAATAATAAGACTTAAGACCAAAATATAATTAATATAAATAAATAAAATCCCAATAAAGATGAAAATAATGAAATAAATGTACGAATAGGTAAAGTTTCTTTCCTTTTTCATTTTTATTTTTTTTTTTTTTTTTACCTAGTGTATTTCGTTTAATGTTTGTTTGCTCACTTTAATTAAAGAAAGTTAATAATAAATGTTTTCTTTTTCCTATTTTCGGTACTTCACAAGTGAAATTTATATTCACCTGTGTCATAATTATTAACAGAAAAACGTTATAGTAAAGTAAGAAAATAAAAATGAAAGAAAGAAAACTAAAACTAAAAGTAAATTATAAGCAAACAAGCAAATAAAATTAAAAAAAAAAAAAAAAAAATTAAACATTATAAGAAGGACTAAGGATAAATATAGGAATTTTTTTTTTTTTTCTTTTTTTAATTTTTCTTTTTACAAATAAGGCTGTGAATTTTTTATAAATCTTAATGTATGTTTAACTTATCTTAATTTTTTTAGTCTTACAATTAAACTTATATTATCGTTTTTATACTTAGATTTAAGGAAATAATTTCCTCTATCGAGGAAAAGGAAAAGAAATGTTTTTTTTTTTTTTTTTGTTTTTTCTGTTTAATTCAATTTTTGTACTTTAATGTAGTTTAATGTAATTTATATTTATTTATTTATCTTGTATACATAATAAATAATTAACATAAATTGAGAGAAATAAAGAAAAACATGAAAATCTATATAATAGAAATTGTTTTTTTTTTCTTGTTGGTTTTTTGTTGCAACTGTGTTATGCTAGGTAAAAGTTTTTTTTTTTTGCTGGTGAAAGTAAGTAATTTTCGTGGTGTTAATTATTTAGGGTTTAATTAAATAAAATTGAATCTATGGTTGATGTGATAAAGGTGAAATTAATTCGTATTAAAGGTAAGTGGATTGTTTTTAGTTACTTGAATTTTTTATTGTTTCTTAATGATTTTAAGTCAATTCTGAGCTTTAAAAATTATTTGACGATACGTTATCACGTTTAAACGCGAAACTGAGAAACTGTAGTCAGCCACAGGTTAAAAAAAAAACAAAATTATTTGTTCATTTGTATCATTTCAGTATCTCGTACCTAGTAAAAGCTTGAACTTTAATTTAATGAACATAAATGTCCTCTAGCATAATGTAACAACAAAAATAATAAATTACATAAAATAAGTAGAGAAATAAATTAAATATTAAAAAGACAGCAATCAATTATTACTCTTCGTTTTGTATGATGTTACAACATTTTTCTTCTTCGTTTTATTTACTTTAATAATAATTTTGATTGATTTGTCTATATACAGAGAACGATACACTTACATACTTTATTAATAATTTCTTTGATTTAATTTTTTCTGTATATGTTTTGTTGTAATGAATTGGTTATTTGCGTGACATTTAATCCCAAGCATATGGTATGTAATTCAGCTATGGATATTATAAATAATAAATTAAAAACAACCAACATTCTATGGAAATTATGTAATAAAAACATGAATATTAATATCAACAAATAAATAATTAACGAAAAAATACCTCTTTGAAACGTTTTTTTTTTTCATATTTTTATTGCATTTATATTATGTCTTTATATGCTTAGGTTTAATTATGTCATAAATTTTATTATGACGTTGAAATATTAAAAAAAAAAAAAAAACATTCGGTGATTCATTAATGAATGAAAGAAATTAAATGTTTATTCTTTTCTGGGGCGTCAGGTAATTTAATGTTTTCTATTTTTTTAATGTGTAGGTTTTGTGTTTATAATTTTTTTCATGTTTCAGGTGTACAGCTTTATTACTTGAGTTAATAATTTAAGCACGAGTGAACGTAATAGTGGATTCATTAAACTTTGTACACCTTTTACGCTATAGGTAAAAAAAAGTTTTAATAAAAATACATTTTAGCAGGAGCAGTTAGCGTATTTTATACCAAAATAAATTAGGAGTGTACATATAAAAGCCTGGCACTGTACAATAAATTTTTTAATCAATTAACATAAATTTCGTTTATTAAATAATTTAAACCATCGGACTATAAAAAAAAAAAAAACCACAATTTTTTTTTGTTTTTATTCGTTGCTTTTTATTTGTATTATCGAGAAACGCAGCAACATCAAGGGTTGAATTGAATTAAAATAAAAATCAAAAAATAAATAAAGCAAAATTCATATAAAAAAAAAATACATTAATCATTGGTGTATTGACTAATGGAAAAATGTAATAATAAAATTTAATTAACAACAGCAAGAACAACAATAACAACAAAGTAATTAAATTTTCATGTTTTATATGCTCTTCTCACTGTTGTTGTTTTTTTTTTTTTATTTATTTATTTTTATTTTTATTTTTATGCAATGGAAAATTAAATAAATTTTTTATTAGGATTTTTTTTTATTTTAACAGCAGAAATTCCGTTTTTTTTTTGTTGTTGTTGATGTTGTAGTTGTTATACGTTTGATGTGTGTCAATTAGTTTGTCGTTTTTTCTTCCTATGTTTTACATGGTGCATAACGTGTTTGTCATCCACTATATACAAACCATTTATGTAACGCAAACAGTGTAATTTTTTTTTCCTTTTTTTTTTTTTTGTATTTTCCTGTGTTAATTGTTGTTTTAAAAAATGTTGAAAACCAATAAAATAATTAAATAAAATAAAACACATAAAAAAAAAAAAAAAATACCTTCCTAACCAAGTGAAAATAATGTTTTAACTGTTGAAATACCGAAAATTAAGTGTTTAATTAGTTTTAATGAAAATACGCATTGTTAGCATTTTTTTTTTTTTTTTTGTATTTTTAATTAAATTAAATCTTTTTTTGTTTTGACGATTACGTAAATTATTATTATCGCATCAATATTAAGTTTAAAGAAAAAGAAGAGAAAAAAAAACAGCTGAGAATTATAAACATAGTTAAAGTGAATTAAACATTTAACTCTTTACCGGGAATTTTAAGTAATTTATTTAAAATAGAAAACCATAAGGAAAAACATAAATGGTTTAAACAGTAATTTGTCATTCTATTTATAAAGTTTATAATTTTGTGTTTAAGTAATTTATTTAGTTAAATTGTATTTATTTTATTTATTTATTTTTTTTTTTTTAATAATGTGTCACCAAAGTATTAACACCTCTGATCCACATTAATCATATTTTGTGTAATTAATTTTATTAATTTTATATATTAATATTTTATTTGACACTTGTAGAGTTTTTTTTTTTTTTTTGGCAAATAACACACATTATTAGCAAAGTCATATTTCTAACAACAAAACATAAAGAATAAGAATGATAACGATAGAAATTATTTTCTTAATCATTATGTTTACACAATATCACCATTTGTTAATTATGTTATTATTTTGTTTGACATAATATTTTCTCATTCATTAATTTATAAAAAAAATTTCTGTAATTTTATTGGTACTGCTAATTAGTAAGCAAAAAAAAAAAAAAAAAAAATTACTCACAGCTAATGCATAAATGATTTGGATTATTTATCGTTTCTTTTTTTATCCCAACATTAATCGTCGATTTATGTTTTAAAAGTTTATTTTTATTGCTTTTTAAAGGATGTGTAAAATAGTTTTTTTTTTTTTTTTCTTTACTGCATTTGTGCTTTTGTAACTTTCGTAATAAATTCGTAATTTTATCGAATAAGCCAATGTACACCTTTTTATAAATCGTGTTGCTACTTATTTGCTCGTGTTCATTTCATTATAATTGTTTAGATAAAATAATTTATTAATCTTTTTACCATTTAATCGATTGAATTTTCATTAATTTTATATCGTTTTTATCATTCAAAAGCTCTACGAAATCGAAAAGAAGATTTCCATATAATTTATTCATATAAATTTTGCATAATTAATATTTTAATTAATAAATAAATAAACTTTATGTTTATTAATGTTAATTCATTTGATTGAATACAACACTGTTTATGTGTTTAACAGCTGTGAATTATAAAACAATATAAAACATTATATACATAATTAGTAAAATTAATTCTGTTTGTTAATCAGAAAATTTTCTTTCTTTTAAACATAACAAATTTGTCATTTTCTATTTATAAATTATTAATTTATTCTATATTGTAAATTCTATCTATCTAATTAATTAAAGTCATTTAATGTGTTTTACGAAATAACGAAACACCTTTGATCATGCATCAATCATTATTATTATTAAAAAAAAAAAAAAAATTAAATTTCTCTTTATTTATTCATTACGTTTCGTTGTAAAGCTTTTGTAAAGAAATTAATTTAATATCCTTGTACCGTCATAAATGATACAAAAAAAAAAATGTTTCTTTCTTTTGATTGATAATAAAATTATTTCCATTTATACACACCGGTTGATTATAATTATTTTCTTTAAATTTAAATTAGAAAATATTCATCTTCCCCTTTACTGATTTAACGGTTTGCCAGCGGCAATCAATTATTTATGATCTATCAATCATTATACACAAATAATATTTTAAATGTTTAAGTGCCTCCGATAGGTTGTGTTCCTTTATAGAAATGATTACCTTATCAAATAAGAAGAAGAAGAAGAAGAAGAAGAAGAAAATGGGGAAAATGGTAAATATTTTTTTACCCCTTGTTTTTCTTCTTCACATTTCCAGACTATTCAATAAAAATGCATTTTGTGCAAATACGAAAAAAAAAAAATCATATATCTACCTTCCGGCTAAATTTAAATTAGTTTTTCTCCTCTCTTTTTTTTTTTTTATCTAGATTTTTAGATAGAAAAACACAAAATGAAATCATTTTTTTCTTCTTTTACTTCTGCTCTGTTACTGTGGTTTTTGTTGCTTGTTCCATGTTGGTTTTAATTGTTGCATTTTTTTCTCGCTCTCATTTTAATTGTTTTTTCTTTTTTCTAATTAATTAAAAAAAAAATAGAAATTTTTATTGCTTCCGGGTATTAAAATGTGTTTTTTTTTTTTTTTTTTTTTTTTTATTATTATTATGCGATTTTTGTCGTTGGTGTTTTTCATAGATTTAAACTTGTTTTAAGTGTTATTTAGTGTTATTTCAATAATTATTAGAAATTCAATAATGAATTTTGGAAATCTTTTTCTTCTTCACAATTATACGGTTGATATAATTTTTATTTCTTTATTTCTTTTAATAAATTCAAAAAAAAAAAAATGTGACAAGAAAAACATAATCAAAGAAACATAACTAAGTCGTTTCACTTATCTTTTCTTTATGCTTTGTTATGAATTTTCTTTTCTTTTCATTTATTTTTCGTTATCAAATTAAAACTATAAGCAACCAGAATTAAACATTAAAAAAGAAAAACATTCTCTTTGATCTTTTTTGTTTTATTTTTCTTTAACTTCTTGTCTGTATGAGCAAAAAGGAAAAAAACTTTTTTTTTGTTATCTTACACAATTGGTTGAATATGAAAATAAAATTTATAATCACCAAAAAAAAAAAAAAAAATTTTTCACATGTTTCTGACATTAAATTTCAAAATCAATTTTTGATTTCAAAAATTTTTAATTAAAGTTGAATTTGAATTTTATTCTTTTTTTATTTTTTTGATTTAAATTCAAATAACGAAAAAAAAAAAAATAATAAAAAAAAACTATTTATGTATTTTAAATTAATTAATTATTAATGCTGATTGCAGATATTTTGATAAGAAAATGACAAAGAGATTTTTATTTAATTTTTCTATTATTTATGCCAGTGTTAATGACATTGCCATATCATATCTTAAATTTAATTAATATTATTTAGTTTTAAACCATTTTTTTATTTAAAGCTTTTAATAAATTCGCAAAAGCTCCGAATACACATATTTTGTTACAGACAATTTTCGCTTAGAGATTACTTTAGTTTTTGTATTCCCAAATAATTTGTTAGAGTCTTACAAAATCCTAGAAAAATTCAATAAATATTCTTCCTATTGTTAGCTAGATTTTCAAGGATTTTAATTACCTTGAATACACTATCGACACAATGTTCTTCAATTATTTATGATAACTGAATTATATTTTCCACAGTGGCAGAGGTATGAGAAATAAATTTTCTGTGTTGCTTATACCGAAAAAAACAATTTTTTTTTTTATTAACATGAATCCCCAGCAGGATAGAAAATTGCATTATATGCATATTCTTGTAAAATAATAAAATTTTCTTTAACCTAAAAGCTCGATATTGTATATATGTATATGTGTATGTGCATATAACTAGAGCAGATTTAATCTTTTATTTTTGTAAATTTTTCTCTTATTTTTATTATTATTTTTTTTTTTTTTTGTGTTCCTTTATCCCTAACGTGATCGTTAGTTTAACGAAACGAAACGAATAAATTTTTGGCATCCTTTAACAAAATATAATAAATAAATAAGCAAAAAAACGAAAAAAAACGAAACTGCAATAAAGCACATGAGAAACAATAAATATTTTTCTCATAACCTCCATCCACATAACTAACGATCTACCCACCAAAAATAAAGAATTTAAAAAACAAAAACACTGTGCAGTGTGCACACGACAAAGGGATTTTTTTTTCGTTTTTTGTGGGGTGATAAAAAGTAAACTAACGAGGATACAATGAATTGTTTAAGAAGAATTTTTTTATTTTATTTTTATTTTCATTTAGTTTCATTCATACACAGGGGCCATTTCACTTCTTCTTCTTTTTTTTATGTCAAAAAATCCGCTTTTATCAATAATTTATTTTTTTTGTTTTTGTATATCACAAATAAAACAGGAGATGATGATGAAGAGAATTGAATTTTTTTATTTATTTTTTTATAATAAGAAAAAAAAAGGAAAAATAAAGCTCAGCGAAAAAATGTTTAACATCAAAGAAAAAAAAAGAAGAAATTTCTTTTTTATTATTTTGTTTAATTTTATTTCAGATGAAAGTGAGCAAAGTAAATGTTTTTTTTTTTTTTCTTTTTTTTTTATATTTCTGTTAGGGCAAATAATTTTCCATTTTTTCTTTTTTATATTATTATTAAATGTGTTAATAAATTAAATGTTTTCGTGTGAATAAATCAAGATTTCTGTCTAGATGTTAACGATGGTGATTTAAGCGATAATATAAATTAAAAACGAATTTTGAATTTTTATTCCTTTAATTGGAATTAAATTAGAAATTAGTATTGCGGTGAATATAAATCAATTATTAAACAGCTAAGAACATAATTTAATTAAAAAAAACAGTCTTGTGATTATTTTATCCCTGTTATTAACTAAACAAAATATTCCTTAAACATAATTAAATAATTTTAAATTAAATTACAATAAAATCTTTGGAAAATTAGGTCAAATAAAACTATGTCTAGCAGATGATCAAATTTACTGGTAATTAAATTAATTGAATAAAGTTAAATTTAGCTTAAAAAAAAAAAAAAAAACGAGCAGTTTCACCCGGGTAAATTTATTTTATTTTTTTTTGTTTATATTTCTCAAATTAACATTGCTTTTGTCTAGGAAATATTTATAAATCACAATAAATATTAATGAAATTATTACCAACAGAGTGAAAGGGTATTAAAATGTAAGTTTTTAATTTTATTAAAGTTTTTTCACAAACAATTTCTTTAATAATTATTAAGAAACTTGACCAACCTAGTCATACAAAAAGTTCTATTTACTATTATTAAATATTTATTATATACGGGTGTATTATGTTAACTGATCAAAGATAATAATAAAATTTATGCTACGAGTGGAGAAGAATAACTATTAAATTAATATGTGTGTGGAAGATTGTGAGGGAAATAACCAAAAAAAAAAAAAAAAAACTATCCAAGTATAATAGAAAATCAATAAAATTTAATATTTTACGACAGTGTTAATGGGTAAATGTTAATATAAAGTGTACAATAAGGGTTAACTATCGTAACTTAATCGTTTCACATAAAATAAGTAAAAATAAACAAAAACAAAGTAAAAAATAAAAACTTTCTACAAAGAAATGGAATATTATTGAAAAGCACTTTGCTTCACATGTATTTTACTTATTATTAATAATAATAATAATAATAATAATAATAATAATAACCAATAAAAGCATAATTTTAATGGCTATTTATCTTTTCATTACAATTTTAATTTGATTTCTTTCATATATAACGAACATATGAAACGCAAAAAATACCAATAACAACCAAAAAAAAAAAAAAAATAAACATCAAAACCAATTGTTATTAGATTATAAGTTATGTTGGGCTTTTTGTTAAGCTTTTATTATGTTTTTTTTTTTTTTGGTTTATTTATTTTAAATAAGTTTACTAAGGGTTGTATTTTATTCTTGTTTGGTTATTAAGGAGTTTTTAGATAATTTCACTTCCTTTGATGCTATAAATAAGTAAAGAAGTAAGAAAAAAAAAGAAAAAAAAATACACATATCGTCTAGGTACAATTGGATTACGGATTAAGGATTAATAATCCCATGAATATAAAAGAAAAAGTATCTCGTAAGCCACATACATACAACGTAATAAAAGATGAATTTTTATTTTAACCAATTATAACACTTGAATTATTTTTATGCGTTTATAATTGGTTAACTTATTTTTTGTTAAGGAATTTTTTAGCAAGAAAAAAAAAATATCAAGGTCAATTTAAATTTTTTTCGCTTTTATTTCTTTTTTTTTTTTTTGCTCAATATAATACAACGAGAATAATAATAATTTTCCGTATTAAACTAAATACACAACTAATTAAGTATTTAACAATAGAAAACAATTAATTAAATTCGATTGTTTATAACCAGTTGACCCTTTTTTTTTTTTAAAGTAGTTACAACAAGATTTTACATTTAACTAGTAATGACTAGAAATTTATTTGACTAAAAACGCAAAGATTAATCACATGAATTAAGATAATTTATGATCCTATATAATAGTAAAATATTTTTAGAAAACAATAATAATAATACTAAAAATCCCTTGTTTAACATCCCTTTTTATTTAAAATAAAGAATGAAAAGAAAAGAAATGAAAATACCAGAAAATATGCTTTATGATGAACCTTAATAAAAGACAACACAATATTAGGGGGTGGTGGTACTCAACTCTCATATACTATTTTATTTTGTTCGTTTTAAGTTTCTTTTATTATTTCTAACGAAACGCCTTCCATTACTTTTTTGTTGATTGCAATCATCGAGTCGAAGATGAAATTTTTAACACAAAAAAAAAAAAAAAAACAAATATTATGTAGGGTCAATCAACTAGCTAAAAGGCTGATTTAACTTATGATGGTAGTTGCTGGTTGTTGCTCTTGAAATATCTTTAGTTTGAGTAAAAGATAAAAAAAAAATAAAAATTGCAAAGGAAACGAACACAAATTTAAGGGTGAAAACAATAAAATTAATAAAATCATTGAACTGTTTAAAAAGCAACAGAAAAAAAAAAAAAATAATAAATAAATAAATTGATGGGAAATTTTCTAGTTTTTTTTTTTTTTTTTTTGATTAAAAACGAAAAATATTTATAATAATCGAATATAACTATAATCGAAGGGTGGAATTTTATTATTATTATTATTATTATTATTATTAACTGATTATGAGGGTGGTTTGTTGTTCGATGTTGATTTTTCGGAAACAAATAAAAATCAAATACCGAGTGAATACAATGACGTGACAAATTATTAAAATCTTTACCGGTTTACTGATAAAAATTTACTGATAACAGAATAATAATAATAATAATAATGGTAACAAGCAACAAATATCAAATTATTATTTAATCTAATCTAAAATTAATTATTCTTCACATCGGAATTAATCGTTTTTTTAAAATTTTTTTTTTCTTCTTTTTTTATTATTACTTTCTGACAAAATAACGATAGTGTATGACGTTATAACCGATTTTTTATTTTTTTTTTATTTTAACCAAACCGATTAAATCTTGTTATTCGATTATTATTATTATTATTATTATTTATATTAACGGTATATTTATTTATGTTTTTGTGTGGTCTTAATATAATAATTTTTGGATTTATTTTTTTATTTTTTTCATTAAATTAATTCTTGTATTGTCTTATAATATACGATGCTGCTTTATTATTAATTTTTGATTTTTATATTTTCAATGCACTCACGTTTCGTTAATCTTTGAATACTTAAAAAAAAAAAAAAAAAAAAATATTCAATGTGCATGCAGGAAGGAAATGATTTTATATTTCAATAAGTTTCTTGTACGGTATTTTAACAGCGCATTGTTATAGCAGTAAGTTCTTAGTTCTTGTGTGAAGGTTAAATATAATGCGAATATTTGAAAAGGGCCAAAAAATTAATGCCCCGAGTGAGGATCGAACTCACGACCTTAAGATTATGAGACTTACGCGCTGCCTACTGCGCTATCGAGGCTTGACGTATTATGGCTACTAGGCAATCCTAATTCATAGTACAAGGATATTTTTAAAAAAGTCCTTTGTCAACATTGCTTATCGTCGTCTGGCATTTCAGGTAACAAGCGTTATGGCTATAGTTGAAGCTGACCGATGTTAATTTTGCACATCAGGAAATTTGCAAAATTTTAATTAGGTTTTTTATTTAAGCTCTGGTTTCCTATTGAGAACGTTGGGGGGGGTTCGAACCCCACATACACATCTGACATACATTTTGAAGAATTTCTCATTGCATTTTGAAATTTTTGTAATTTTAATTAGGCGCAGCGCTATTGTTAATCATTGTCAGGAACAAAATGTGTGCACCGACTGAGGATCGAACTCATGACCTTAAGATTATGAGACTTATGCGCTGCCTACTGCACTATCGAGGCTGTCCTGATTTCTAGTTAAAGGATTTTGATTATAAAAAAGTCCGATGTTATCGTTGTTGTCTCAGACTTCACTCAAAGTATTTCGTCGTACAAGTAGAAGATCGCGGATATTCAGCGCTATTGTTAGTCATCGTCTAGAACAAAAATTTATGCCCCGAGTGAGGATCGAACTCACGACCTTAAGATTATGAGACTTACGCGCTGCCTACTGCGCTATCGAGGCTTGAATTCAATTCTTTACTGGGCTTTCCTGATTTCTAGTTAAAGGATTTTGATAAAAAAACCAGATTTAAGTTCTGGTTCCCGATTGGGAGCGTGGGTTACCCCACACCTGAAATACTTTTTTTTTTTAATTGACAAAACTATAACGATCAATCATGGCATTCACAATGTCATTTAATTAAAATAAAAATAATATTTTTAATCGCTTCCATCATGTGTCAAAATTATCACCACATGTTTCGTTTAATATTTTGTCACTTTTACCTAAGGAAAAAAAAAATCATTTATTTCTACTATGCGTATTTATATACCAACAGGAATGTAATCTTATCGATTAAATTATTTTCGGTTTTTTGTCTGTATGTTTTTCTTGTTAGTCTCTCTCCCGTGTGTGTGTGCTTTGTATTTCAAAAAAAAAAAATCATTAGAAACGCGTTTTCTATTGAAACGAAGATTTATTTATTTTCAAGAACAAGAAACAAAATAAAAAAAACATAACTGGATTAGAGAAACATAAATTAAATTATGTTGTATGTTGTGCGTTGCGTTGCGTTATGTCTTCGTCGTCGCTGTCTGTTTTGTTACACTTTGCCTAAGTATTTTTGTGTTTTTGTGTTTTTTTTTTTATTATTTATTTTAATTTATCATAAAGAAGGAAAATAAGCCTTCCGACAATGCGGTGACAAGAAAATTTATTATCTTCGCTAGCTAAGTTGAGATGTGATAATATCACATAAGCGCGTGTTTCTATTTTTTATTTCTATTCGTGTTTTTTTAACAACTTTATTCTTGCATTTTGTAATTTATGGAAAATAACTTAATTTGAGTAACAAAGAATTCCAATAATCCAATAATGAAATTTAATTCTCAACAGTATACGCAGAAGTTCTTTAAAAACTCACCAGAAATCACACAAAACCAACGAATGTTTAATTAATTTTTTTTTTTTAATTTATTTATTTGGTCTCATCTAAACAAATTTAATTTTCTGAGAAAAGAACTAAAGAAAATTTTATTGACTTTTAAGAATTTTATTACTGGTTGTAAACTTCTTAATTGTTTTTTTTTCTTATTGTAAGATAAATAAACGAATAACCGGAAAAATTGATTTTATTTTATATCCGATTAATAAACAATTTTTGTTTGTAATTTAAAAAAAAAAAAATTAAACTCTTTATAAAAAAGTATGTCAGGTGTGGGGTTTGAACCCACGCTCCCAATCGGGAACCAGAGCTTAAATCTGGCGCCTTAGACCGCTCGGCCAACCTGACTTGTTGAGTTTATACCGAAATAAAACAATTTCGTCGATTTTGTAACAAAAAAAAAAATGATTTATCTATTTGTTATCAGTGCTAATTGAATTTTTTTTTATCATTAATTTATAATCTCATCGCCTCGGTAGCGCAGTAGGCAGCGCGTAAGTCTCATAATCTTAAGGTCGTGAGTTCGATCCTCACCTGGGGCATTAATTTTTTCAAATTTTTATTTTTGATAAGAAAAAAAAAAATAAAATTCCAACATTTTTACTCTTAATTGCCTTTAACTAGTCTTGTACAAGTATTTACATTACCCCATTACCAAAAAGCCAGCCACCAGCTTTACTTACAAAACAAATATTAAAAAAATAATTCTTTTTTTGCTTAGCATCAGAAAGAAAAAAAACAAATTTTCTCTCCGCATAAATAGTTTAAACTTTACCCCAAAAGTGAACACGCAAAATATACACAAAAGGGTATAAAGAATTAAAAAAAAAAAAAGAGAAACGAAAACAGTTTAACTAAGCTAAATTGTTGCTTGTAGTGCTGCTAGAATAAATGAAAATATTTCCGTTGGAATGTGAACGGGAAAATTCATTGCCTTTTGCTAAGGAAAATTTCTTCTTGTTTTTTTTTTTTTTTTTTATATTTTAAGAAATTCTTAACAAGAATATTTTACAAAACTCTTGCTGTTTTGTATAATGTTCTTCTTCCTTTGCATCTTGTTTTTTTTTTTTTTTTAATTTCCATCAACTTTTAGCAGGAGAAATAACCAAAAAATTAAGAAAACATCTTTCGCCGCTTGCGAAATAATTGCTTTAAAATTTTCTGCTTAAATAGCAAAAGTAAAAAAACCGCTTGAACCGAGTTTTTGTTATCTTTTATCACAAAATCGTACAAAAAAAAAAAAAAATTAAGTGACACAGTAAAAATGTCGCCAAATAAACAATAATTAAAAAAAGGTAAAACACTGACCAAACTGTCATAAACATTTTCTTTTTATTACGTCGGTTTGTTTGTTTAAACATTTCTTTTTTATACATTTCTAATCAAAGTTTAATAAAACATTTTTTCTTTTTTTTTATATTTACTACAATAAAATCTGATTTGTTTGTTCTTCGATTCTATTATTTTAACTCTACCGAAAAGATTTGACATTTTGATTCAGCTAAACTAAGTTCTAAGTAATAAAACGAATCAAACGCATTTAAGTTTGTTTACTCTAACAGAAATAGACAAATCGCTGTGGTTGTGCTTTTAGTACAACGCTTCAAAGTTTTTTTTTTTTTATCCTTATCATGTTGTTTTTCAATTATCAAATTCTTTTATTTTTATACAAAATAACAGAGAAATCTTTTATTCTTCAAGTTACTTAAATATTTTTCTTTTTTCTTATAAAAGAAAATTTTCGTTTTACATTTTGTAGAAAAGTTTTGTTGTTATGTTTTATCTTTCTTACCTACGTGATTACGTTTCGTTGGTTCAAAGTTTCCACTTACCTACTGATTGTTTACACAAATAAAATTCTTCAACTGTAGTGTGTTTGTATAAATTATGCTAATTCGGTTTGTTATTATTTTTTGAGATCTTCGTTTGATTGCCACGTAAGATTTGTAATAAACCAACATTACATGTTTAGAATTATAGACGATTTAAGTGAAAATTATTGATTTTTATTTTTTATTTCTCTGGTGAAAATGTCATAATCGCTCTTAAAAGATTAACCTAAAGTTTGCATCAAGCCGAAAAACTCCATAATTTATTTACATGTGTCTTCTAAACAGAATAAAAACTTTTTTCTCTCTTTTTTTATGGTGAATTTATGAACAATATTTCTTTTGTTATTGAATTAATTTATTACATAATAAATAAATAAAGAAAAAAAAAAAAAAAAAACAAAACAAAGCAAAAATTAATTTATTTTTATTCTGTGCAAATAATAAATTCTGTTAAATACAGTGAAAAACTAGACGAGAAAATTGCGTTATATCGTTTGAATGCTGGTGCCGGTTATACGTATCGGTTATGCAAGCAAAAGTGTATTTATGTTTGGTGCTCAGTGTATGCTCTATGTTATGTTATATATTAGAAAACTTAATTTAATAAATAAACATTTACAAATTTGTTTAACAATATTAATAAATTAAATTAATTTTTGTTTATTTGTTTTTATATGTAACAACAACAATAATAATAATAATAAAAATAAAAATAACACCACTAACAAACTGTGCTTTTGATGCTGTAGAATAAATGTTAATTATTGAAAAACTTTTGATATTAATTGAATAACGGTTGACGGTTTTATTTTATGGTTATGTGTGTATATAGCCTGGCTCATATTTCACATATCCAATATTATTTATATAAACTTTAAAAGTGTTGTAAAATTAATCTTATTCTGTGATTCAATTTTATTAAATTTATGCTTTGTAACGAGTCTAAAAAATTTAATTAAACTTAATAAAAAAAAAAGAAGAAAAAAAATTAATTGTAAAAAAGTATGTCAGGTGTGGGGTTTGAACCCACGCTCCCAATCGGGAACCAGAGCTTAAATCTGGCGCCTTAGACCGCTCGGCCAACCTGACTTGTTATAGACTATAGCTAAAATATCAAACACACTGATAAATAAAAATTAAATTTTCTATCACATGATAACACTTGATAGTAATACCCTATTTATAGATAATATTTATTTAATTATTTTGTTAGAATAATAAATGTTTTTTTTTTTTTTGCAAATGTAGTTGTCTACATTGTGGCGTTTTTCCAGTACCGAAAAATTCCATTTTATCAGACAAACATCTTATGTTTTCCATTAATTATCAAATCCTATTACTTGTAAAAGTAATGTTTGTTACCAGTTTAAAGGTTATATAATGAGTAAAAACATCGTTATACTTTATTTCTCATTTGGTTATTTAATTAAATTACAAAACATCACACAACACAAATAATAAACATTTGGAAATTAAGTAAATATTTGCCTTTATGTAAATATTTTTTCACATTTGTAAAGTCACATTTTTAGCATGCGGTAAAATTCAAAAATCAGGTAGATTTGCGGGTACTTACAATGGATTTAAATGTGATCTTTAACGTTGTACAGAAATTATTATAATATTTGCATTGATTTAAATATTTTATTTAGTTTAGGTAAGAAAAAACGTTTTGATGGTAACGCATTTTAATGATTTATGATAAATAGGTTTGTTTTTAGTAAATAGCTGTCATTTACTTTCTTAATTAATTATTATTATTATTGTATTGTTGTTGTGATTATATTACTCTGCTAAGTACTTGTCACTTATTTGACACTTTAATATTTTTCAATACAACAGTCGTCGTATTGTGTTTTTATTGTATTTGACCGATGAACTTTTAATTTATGTACAGAAAAACGATATAAATACGACAATCCTTAACATTTTTATTACTATTAATAAATGTTCTTTTTTTTTCCATCTTCTTATTCTGTATTTTCGGTGTAGGTGTGTCTGGTAATATGTTATTTTGGTTAAATTTATTATTATTATTATTATAAGACAAATTTTACATTAGTTATGTTCTATTGTTTCTGTTAACCACCTTCGATAAATGGTGAATCAGGATTTTGGTTCTAAAACGCCTACAACCAATTTACAAAAAAAAAAAAAATAAAATAAAAAATGAAGAATTTTTCGTCGTTTTTATTTTAAATTGAAATTTTAACAAAAAATAAAAAAAATAATAAAAAACGTAAGGTAAAAAAGAAATTAATATTTTTTTTTTTTTTTTTTTGTTAAACAAACATCTACCGTTTATGTAAATAATCAATTTTTTATGATTTTCCCTTTTTTTTTTTTATTAAAACAAAATATAATTTAATTTAATTTAATTTAAATACAGAGACAACAGATTTTTTTTATTTTTTTTTTTAAATGTTAAAATTAAAAAAAAAAATTTTTACCTGGCGTTATAAATCGTAGTATCAGCATATTAAAATTGCATTGAACATGGTTTTTAAGGTGCGACGACTGACATGACTTGTTGTTGATGGAGGTTTTTTACAATTTTTATATAAGAAAAATTAATTAATTTATTTATTTTTTCATTCGTTTAATTTATGTAAATACATTTAATATATAATAGTGCAAAAAAAAAAAATAAAAAATTATTTAATTAAAATATTACCTCACTGAGTTTTATTTCTTTTTGCAAAATTTCTTATGCTAATTTAGTCTAGGCATTTTTTTTTTTTTGATTTTTTATTACTTAAATCGCTTTGAGGTGTTTTTAATGATGAATCTATAAT
Organism: Ptychoptera albimana; assembly: GCA_961205885.1. Taxonomy (NCBI): domain Eukaryota; kingdom Metazoa; phylum Arthropoda; class Insecta; order Diptera; family Ptychopteridae; genus Ptychoptera; species Ptychoptera albimana. Next base: position 18,265,035 of record OY540805.1, on the reverse strand, counting down.
TAAATGTTTATTACCGGTTGGGTATGTAGGATTTAATTATTTATAGTCATTATTTGCTTTCCGTGGAATATTTATTAAAAACGGATTAGTAAAGTTTTTTTTAACTTAATTAGCTCACTAATTAAATCTGAATACGTAAAAATGGGGTTAAATAAATTTATGTAATAGCGGTTATCGTGTGATTTGTAACGTCTTAACTTAAGTCTTTTCTCTATTCACTTCTTTGTTAACTGAATTTCGTTTCGTTTCGTTTTTTAATTCAATTTCCCATTCACATACATTACACTAATTTATATTATAAATTCATCTAGAAAATAAATTAAAAGCAATTTCCTTCTGTGCTTTAAATACATAAAAAATGACTAACCTTACGACATGTGTTGACATTATCGAAGCATAAATATAATGAAATAAAAATATTTTCTTTTTTTGTATGTAAAATCATAAGAAAAATCTGTTTGTTTCCATATTTAAATTTAATTTTATTATTTGTTAACTATGAATATACGTGACTACGTAACATTTTCTTTTTATTAATACATAATAATAATTTTTTTTTTTTTGTGTTTAATTTAAATCGTCTGAAATTAATGTGATTTAACGAGAATTCTGAATGAAAATAATACAAAAAAAAAAAAAAAAGGTGTCGATGTGACGCTTTTTGTGTTCATTATTTATTATATTTCCGTCTAGTCAATCTGATGTTTCATTTTCTTTTGGCTGTTGTTACATGAATCAATGAAGTTTATCCCACATTAAATGTTTATATGTGAAATAAAGAAAGAAAAAAGAAAAAAAAAAACGAAAATCCAAAATGTTATTTGATCATCTTACGGATGTTTGATATTTTAAGATTTTGGTTCTTTTTCTTTTTTTTTTTTATTAACAAAAAATTTATATTTTTTAAGTGAAACAGACGCCTTGCCAGTATGTCAGTCTTACACTTTTAATAAACTGTATTAAAATTTATTAACTTTTCCTCAAAAAAAAAAAAAAAAAAGAAATCATTTTTCATATTTTTTATAGTAAAGAAAAAGCAAAAAGCAAGAAAGGAAAAAAAAAAACAAAAAATGAATGAAAAGTTTCTTTCAAGAATCTTTTCTTCTTGTAAATTTCTTTCTTTCTTTCTTTCTTATTTTTAGGAGTTTTGATCGATTGTTTATGTTATTATGTGATTTTTTGTAATATGTTACGTTGTCATGTTGTTGCTGATATATAATACATATTATAAATACCCTGTATTAGAGATACTTTATTGAAAAATTTGTTTTTTTTATAAATTTTGGTGTGTGAGTTTCTTTCTTTCACTTTGTAAATTTGTTAAATTGAATTGGTTTTTGGGTATATGGTGAAAAGTAGGATTTATATGATTTTGATCAAATTTCAAGATTGTTGAGAAAATGTATTAATTTTGTTTATTATTTATGTATAAAGCCACCACTTGATAATATTTTTCTGTATCAAAATGTTTCTCATAACTAACCTTGTTGCCGATTTTGCATATTTTTTTTTTTTTTATTATTTTGTTGGTTTAAATATTATATCTGTGCCTGATAGCGGAGCAGACAAAAATACTTGAAAATTCTTTAGCGTTTTTTTTTTTTTTTTTTTAACAATGCACAATATGTAACCCGTGCTGTATTTTAATATACTTGAAATTTATGTAAATTTTATTTATTTTTTTTTTTTATATTTTTTATTGAAAGTAAAGTTTAAACAGATGTCGTTTATTAGAGAGACTGTAATCAGTAAAATAGTTTATACTGAATAGTTGAATAGCTATAAAAAGCGGAAGGTAAATATTCAATCAATTTATCTTTAAGTATATCGTTGAAATATTTCGTTACATCAAAACAGTCAACTAATAATAAATTTTATTTACAATTTTACTAAAGTGATACATAACATAGACATACATACATACATATATGTATGAAAAGTAATATAATTTCCTATAATAATTTATCATTTGTTATTATTTTCGTAGTTTAAATAAACAAAAGCTTTTGACTAAATCAACTTTATTTAACTTTATCACAGTATGTCACAAATTATTCATTAGGATATAAAATATAAAGTATTAATGATTTTGTTTATATATTTCTCTCTTGTGTAACGATATTTTTTAAATAAAATTTACGTTATTTTTTTTTTTTTATTTATTTATTTATTTGATAATAATGATAATAATAATGATACTGTGTAATGAAATAGTTTGAGGTTTGTAACTGTGGCATAAACTGGTAAATATTAGCATACAGTTTGTTCGTTGATATTTTGATGAAATCAAAGAGAAAATTAATTAAAAACTTTTCATTTGTTACGTTTTATTTTTCTTGTAAATAATAGAAAATTTACAATTTTATATACATATATTTATACAATTATTTATCATTTTTTTTTTTGAGTCAAATATGTAAATTTTATATCTATTTATTATCTAATAATAAACAAATCCCTGGAATTTTGATTAAAAAAATATTTTCATTTCCTATTGAAAAGTAGAGTTTTTTTTTTTTTTTTAGTTTAACCACATAAGCTGATTTTAAGTCTAACTGAGCTTTATTACTTGTTACGGCAAGTAGAAAACAAAATATTACTCGAGTTAATTCTCTTCTTAAGCAGAGGAACGTATGAAAATACCAAAAAAAAAAAAAAAATTAAATTATAACAAATGATTACGCTTTAGATAATTAAAGTCAGATTATGTAATATTTCTTGTTATTTCTTCTATTTCTAAGCTTCACTTAGCACAACATAATTTCCCTAGTAACACAAAGTATATCTAGGTCCAGTCATCTACCTGATAGTAAAACATAAATTTATTTTTGTATTTATTTAATACCTTTACTAATTAGTTTTTTTTTTTTTTTCTTAATCCTTTATTATATCATTTGCTGAACTTACCTGATCCTTTCTTCATTTTTTTATTGTGTTTTTGTTTTAGTAAAATATCCTTAATAAAAAAAAAATTGTTAAAAAATAAGAATAACTTTGTTAAGCAGTGTTGTATACGACAGCAGACATGTACTTAACATTAGGATTAAATTAATATTATTAAAAAATTAAATAAAATAACTGGAGAAGATGAAGACGAAGACGTTGGATGATGATAATAATAATAATAATAATAATATTAATATTCTAAAGTAGCATATTTATGTTTTATTAATACAATAATCTTTCTGTTTATTATCAAGGATTTAATTTTTTCAGTGCAACAATATTGTACGCTTAGAGAAATTAAAAGGATAGAAGAAAAAAAAAGAAGAGGAAATAAAACCTTTAAAAAATATATATAAAACACCACCCACTGTGCTATTGTATTATGCTTTTCTTATGCTTCTTGGGGATACTTAAGCAAGGCAACGTAATACAGGAGAAACTTATTATTATGCTTATAAAGGATTTTTGTTTTTTTTTTTTTTAATTCAATATTCTTTTCTAATGCATTTAACTATATAACTATTAGCAACACTTTTTTCGAAATTTATTTATTTTTTTATCTAAAGTCTAATCATATTTTTATTATTATTTTTTAATACATAGCTTTACACCTGTTTACCTATTTTTTTGTTTTTTTTTTTATGTTTTACTAATTATATATCTAAAGCACATTAAAACCAGCTTTTTGTTTCGTTTAGTTTTTTTTTTAATTAGATAAGAAAATCTGCGGGAATAATACAAGCAAAAATCAATTAGTGCTAATTAAATGTTGTTACTTGTGTTTTGTTTTGTTTCGTTACTTTTTTTTTCAATGTTAAGACATTAGCTGCACGCAAATGTTATGCTTTATGTTGCCGACATATAGTAATCTTTTGTTATATTTATGGTAAGATTTTTATGTTCTCAAGTAAAATTTTCATTAAACAATTCATGAAACAAGCCGATTATAGAATTAATTACTGCTTTAGGATGTATGGGTATTTTTTTTTTTTTTTGTATAAGGTATACTGAAATGCGGGTAGCACTGATAAAATATCAACAAATGTCAATAGTTAATAAAGTAAATAAGAAAATTAAATAATATCTGATTGTTTCAGTGTGGGATTTTTATGTTTAAAATTTGCAATCAAGCGTTAAATAAAACAAAAAAAAAAAAAAAAAATTATTATTCTTTTCTGTTGCAAAAAATCATCAATAATGTTAAAAGTTTGCAATTTTCTAAAATTACATCAACCAAATGTCGTTCTTGATGACATATTACGTGAATAATAAGAATTCCCAACTATAAATCTATCAAAAACCTTCATTTGTCGTAGCTAAACCGTAACTTTTATTCACAAACTGATATTAAAAAAGAAAAAAAAAATAAAATAAAAATAAAAAATAAAATGAAAAAACTAAAGGGAAAATAAAATAAACGAATAGATCAACTGAAATAATAATCATAAAAAAAAGGAGAACAGAAAATGTCTAATAATAATTCAAGTCACATATTTTATCCTCGTATATTGGAAGAATGTTGATTTTTTTTTTTTTTTTTTTGTGTTTCAAAGGACAATAGAAATAGACGACTGTGAGTTATGTTTTAAAATAAAAAATACTTAGTTTGACATTTGTTGACTTGTCTTCAGTTGACTATATAAATCAATGTAATAAAACTAGATAAAAAAAAAAAATAAATGAAAAACACGATGTCACAATAAAAATTAGTCGTATAAAATTAATTAAATTATGTTTGATTTACTAATGTAATCGATAGTTTTTTTTTTTTTTTTTTTTCTATTTTTAAGAATTTAAATAAATTTTCTTTCGATATAGAAAAAACTTTAATCGCTTTAAAAAATAAAATAAATAAATAGTCTGTTTCACCCTTAAATCAAATAGAAATGTAGGGTTCAAGATACAGATCTTGATTGGCTTATATTTGTACCGCAAAAGAATATTAATTGTTTTTCTCTTTTATTATATATATATATATATTTCGATATTAAATTCTTATAGTGAAACCATAAAGGTATTATATTAATAATGCTAACGTATAAAATAAAAACAATTTACAACAATACAAATCGCTTACTAATTCATTAAAAATTCAATAAATGAAAGTAAAAGCGAAAAAAAAAAATAAATGAAAAAATTGCCTGCAAAAACAAATGAATAACGATAAAATAGCATAATAAAAATGAATAAAAGTCATGACCATACAAAAAACATATTTTAACATAAATTTATTAACATCATCATCATCATCAACAGCAGCAGCATCGTGTAACTTTCTGTATGCTTGCTTGCTTGCTTGCCGGTATCCAGTCACTTGCTTTTTCCACCTATTTTTTTTTTTCTTTCTTTCCATTTATATATTTTATGCTTTTATTCATTACACACTTACAGTTTGCCAAAAAAAAAAATAAAAAAAATTTATTATTCCTTTTTTTTTTTTTTTTTTTTTGCTTTATTCAATGTTCAATTAATGACAAGTTGATTACTTTTGCGTACTTTAAATAAATTCTTTGATGTTGTTTGTGTTTAAAAAGCTTTTTTGTCACTCGTTTTTCATCTTGTTATTTTACATTTAAATATATATTTTTGTGTTTTTTTTTATTTTATTTTCCTTTTGAGTGGATTGCAGTATTGGATTGGTTTTTATCCATTGCGTTTTTTATTTTTTTATTGTGACAAAGTATTATTTTGTAAGGACATTTGACTGATTTATTTTTTGTTAATCATTGAATAGTAACTTTGTTTTATTTTATTTTACCTTGTAATCGGAGAGTATAAAGTTTGATCAAATTAAATCCTTAGAACTCATAACAATGTAATTTTGCCTGAAAATAGAAAAGGTTTTTTTTTTTTTTTTTTATTAATCTTTGTTAAGGATTTCACAATATTTTTCTCGTTAGTTTATACCAAGAAACGGCTTGTCTCCACCGCATTCTATAAAGATTAGGGGTTAAATGACTTTCTTTAAGGAAAAAAAAAAAAATTAACCAAAATGCCAATATCTTCATCACTTTTATTACTTTGTTTGTTTCTTAGCTTGTTTACTTGTTTGTATTACATTGATGTTAAGATCTGTAACATAAGATGATGGAATTTGTTGGCTTGCCATCACCCTTTTTCAGTATTATTTGCATACCACACTTGTTTACACTATTATGTGACTTTGTTGTGAAATTAAAAAGAAACGAAAAAATAAACAACAATAACAAACACTTTGTCGATGATAATGACATATAATATCCGGATATATGGTTTGGGTTAACAATACTAATTTATTTTTACTACCACCAGTTGTAACATTGCTACAAAGAAATCGCATCAATAACAAAGTCATTGCTTTTAATACAATTTTATAATAAAATCTCTGAAATGAAAATTTTAAAGAAAACAAATAATTTTGAAAGTTTACCTAGTTTTAATTTTTACCTGCATTACAAAAAAGGGTAAAAATCCAAGCACGAAAAACTTTAATCATTATGCGGATTCTTTTTTTTTTTTAATTTACTTAAAAACGTGTGAAGTAGCTCATTTAATTGTTTTTAATCAGAATAAACTAAAATTTGAATAACAGTTTTACTAACTTTTAATAAAGGCGGAAAATTAATTTAATTATTTTGATAAAACATCAAAGCAAATGATAATTGATAAAATCATTTTTAATAGGAAGTGATTGTAAGACTTATGAACAATTCTTTGCTAAAGTTGATTACTATAATTAAGAAAATTTTCTGTTATCATTCAAATAAATAGAAATTAAGACGCGGAGATTATTTACTTTCTCAAACATAATCTATCTAGATCCTTAGTTCGTTCTTTTATTTATAAATAAAATGAAAAACTACTGCAACTGATTAAAAAAAAAAAATACCAAAAAGAAACAAACAAGAATTTCTAGATTTCGTTTTGTTGGTGTTGAAGTTGTTATTGATGGTACAAAAAGCATTTTCACTAATGCTCAAAAAGAACTCTTCACATTTAACGACGCGAAAGATAATACTATGAATAAGCTGAAACGGTACAAGAGGCGTATTTGATAACCTAATTTACCATATTTTATAAATTAATGACATTCAGCGTATCCTTTTTTGATAATCATTCAGCTTTTTGAAGATCTCATTGAAAGAATTGTCAAAAAAAAAAAAAATAAATAAAATGCAGAGAAGAGTTTATTTTATCAAGAATTTAGTGGATCATCCACTTTAAAACAAGGCTAGTATATAAAATAACAATAAGACTGATTTAAATGCGAATTTGCAACTCTTAAGACTTACACAGTATTAAAGGAAGATAATTATTTTGCTATCAATTGAACCTTCAAACATTTTAATGGAAAATAAAGCAAACGACAACTGTTTGGTCTTTTAGCAAATAAATCTCGTTTAATTTCCGATTTACTGTTTGGTATTATATTGAAAAGTCCCTTATTTGTCACAATGTGTCCTTGCAATTCCGTGTAGTCAATTTTATGCGTCGCATGAATTGAATAGAATCCTTCCACATTAACCTGGATATAGCCCAACATCTCTTTTGTTCATTTTATTGCTTTTGTGTCGAATTTCGCTTTAACATTTATTTCTGCCGTAGGTTTGTTTATTTCGTTATTCGGGAAAACATCTGTCACTGACAACAAAAGAATTTCTTCTAATTTCATTAATGACATGAGACTAAACGCCTGAGGTCATTCATTGTGAATCACATTCTCTTGATTTTTCTTTGTATGAACGCATTAATGCAGCAATAAAATTTTAAATTCAATATTTTAAACTTTTGTTGTAATCGATTGAAAGCATAACGATATCTTGTCCGAGAAAAACACTGGGACCGAAACCAATGAAAATAAATGTCAAATAAATTTAAATCAATTAATTTCAATAAATAATTCACAACATAGAATAACGGAATGGCGAACGCTGGACAAGTGACACGAAAATGTCGTAGAAAAGATTGAATTTCGGTTGACATACTTTGGAGCCCGCATAGGCAATTTGACTTTTATTCAATCAAGCAGCATTGTGATGCTAAACATTATCGGATATTAACAGATTTTTTAATCGCCGCTAAGCGATACGAATTATTCGATTTAGAAATAAGTAATTGGATACTGCATTGTGTAATTTCCAAAAATTGTTTCCATTTACCATGAATATTCTGCTGGTTGGTTTTTGTGGTGGAGGAATATCTGCCAGTAAAATGTGTACCGGAATTTTTATTGTTGTGTTGGCGTCATAATCTGAATAACATTGCACCACGAATCGTTGTAGCTTTAGGTAGGAAGCTAAAGAGGTGAATGCACAGAAATTGACAAAAATACGAACAGTCAAAGACACAAAATTGGCGGTGCCCTTTGGGAAATAAAACGAAGCGTCAAATTACAAATATCGACCGCCTCTTACATAAACTTCAGTCTGCACTGTCAATACGTATTAGCATCAAGTACCCCAAACCGTCTGCCAATGGCATTTTAAATAATCCATCTTACGACACTTCACAGTAAATCATATTTATTCATGATCCACGGGGAAATAAAGTCTACAAATGCCACGTCTTCTATTTTCCACTGCATTTCAGTATTGCAGAATTTTTTTACCCACCGAAGACTATTTAGAATTTTTTTCTTAATTATTTGCTTTTCACACATAAGACAACATAATCATTCATAATTTATATTTTAGTTTTCTTTATCTATTATCACCTGAAAAAAAATCCTACTGCAAATTGGCGACTGGTGCCAAAGTACACGTCAAAGACTACCGCGATCATCATAAGGTATATAATCTTAACGATTGTGTAATTTACTTAAAAAACGATAAAATCCTATCTCCAATTTATTGCTAGAATCAATAAAAATCATGATTTGGTGTCAACTACAGTGATTCTCATTAAAATAAAATTTATTTTATTAGATTTTTATGACTTTTAAGTGAGTTAGTTTGACTGCGGCTTAAGGAAGATTAAGAAAACATGTTTGTGCGCGACACATGTGTCTCATTCAGCGAAACCGGCTGTTTATCTTGTATTTTGAGAATTTTTGATTGCAATATTAAAATATTTTCGATTTTATTGTACCACGCAGTGTTTCACAACACACCAAATGCAAATGAGTGAGATAATTGTGCAACATTTTAATCCGCCTAACACATTGGCAAATTTGAATATTTTGTAAAATGATAATTGGTGTGAAAGTTATGATGAATATGTCTAAAAGGCGCAATCCGATGCCAGAATCAATAAATTACAGTAAATTTGTTTGGAAATTTATTTAAAACGAAAATTCATTGTAGCTACTGTTGTTGGTAGAAATTACAAACAAAAAAAAGAAATTATTTTTTGACAGGAAATCATTAAAACGTTTTTGTATTTGTTATACCATAAATATAATTTAATCAAAAGATGAGAATATAAATCGCAATTTATTAAATATTCAATTTACTATCAAAAAAAAAAGAAGAAAAATATGTTTTAAATTTGATACAATCGACAAGTAGATGAGTTGAAGATTAAATCAAAAAAAAAATTATGTCAAGAGCTTTCTTGTATTGACAAAGGTATTATTATAATTTTTTTTTTTATTGAAATTCAATCTTTTTGTTTGTTTTTATTTTTGTTATTGAAATCCTAAATAAACGATAATAAACCAAATAAATAACGAATAAAAAAAAACAAATATTTTATTTTATTTATTTTTTTTTTTGGAAAAATATTTGTAAATAACAAAGGGTGGCAGGCAGGCATACAAGTAAACGTGTAACAATCGATAGCAAATCAAATAAATAAAAATTAAGTTAAAATGATTGGTCAGTGGTGAAGGGCTCTTCGTCATCAAAATGAACGAAGTGAATGACGTGCCGACTGACAGCCAAGTACAATTCAACAATATATAAACAAATAAATAAACAAAAATAAATATATATGTAAATAAATATAGACACGAAATCACTAAAAATATAAAAATATTTTCACAGAGAAAAAAAAAAATAAATGAATAAAGTGAATAAAATAAATAAAACAAATAATTAATTAAATTCAAAATTTGATTAATGATTTTCTAAAGTAAACATTGTTAGTGTTTCATGTTTTTATGGTTTAACACAAAAACCAAGAAAACAAAAAAAAAAAATTATAACAAGACGTCGCAATGTCTGTTTTACCCACGCTAAATATTTGTTTTAAAAATAAATTTTATTCCTCCCACATAATAATTTTTTATGTAAGATAATTTGGCAAAGATGCAGTTTGCAGTAACAAAAAAAAAAAAAAAATAAATAAATAATAAAATAAAAAATTACAATTATAGCGAGACATTTATCCAACCACCCGCTAGTAAATGTAACAAAATTCCATTGTCTGCTACGAAATTATCGACCTGAAATGTTTTTTTTTTGCCAAGAAAACATTTATTATTATAAACTTTTTTGTTTATTTTGTTGGTTTATTTGATATTCTGACATCAAATTAACCAAATAGAAATGCTTTTTGACGTCGAGTGTTTTGGTTTTGTCAAGTCTACTCATATATGACGACGGCTGTCAGCAGTGTCGATGATTTTGATTAATTTTCGGATTGAAATGATTCAATTTTCTGCGGTGTTGAGTTCCATTCTTAAATCCTCTCACAACTTGATTGAACGAATTTCTTTGCGAAAACTAACAATGGTATTCGGTTAACACACACGTATAGACTTCTTAATATCAAATAAACTGTTTTCGTACTTTAAACACTTTTTGCACTTCACAAACATTAACTCGAGCTGTGATAACATGTTCGAAAAACTTAAACCGACACAAATTGAATGAATCAAGTTGAATGTATTAAAATTAAATTGAGATGACGTTGGATGTCGGTTTTAAAGTTCCCAACTATTTCTACTTGCTGCAACTATTTTTTACTCCCACATTAGATTACAAGCGACTGCAACTAGCTACTTTATGAAGCGAAAAAAGTTTGTCAAGTAACAAAATATTTGCATCGGAGTAATTTTTCTTGCAATTTTTTACTACACACATATTCCTTCTTTGACAAACAATGAAGATTAATGCAAGGAAATTTGTTCCTGCTAATTTATGAAAAGAATTTCTCTGAAGGTGAAGCTGGGAAAACATTGTAATTTATTCATTTCTAGATACATTGCCATACTTCCTATATTAAGTGTAAATTTACCTATAATTTACGCCATTCCAACGACAACAAAACGAATTGTCTGTGAAATTTTTTCTGACTCAATTGACAATTGACCATTAACAACCCCATTTGCAGCATTCTTAATGCTCGTACGTGATTTGGTTCGCAGTTGTTTTGTGTTGTGTTTCTGCTCATAAGCATTTATTGAACTCTGCGAAGTTCACTGCTAATAATATTCCCCCAGATAGCGACCGAAGATATCAGTCAGGGTCGTTATTTTGTATTTTCAACACTTTTGTGTTGTTGTTGTCTGTTGGTCACATTGATTGTTATTGGCTTTGATCCTTCCCATTTGATCCGCCCTTACATCTTCTGATAAAAAAATTCTTGCACTTTTTTCATCATCATATCAATCCCACACGTTAATTTTCATCTTGTCAAGAAAAAAAAATACACCCAAAGTCGTTGTTCTCCCCAGAGAGTGATAAAATCGAAACAACGAAACTTTTGCTTTTCTATTCTATAAAACAAATTACATTGGCTTGAGGGAGTATGTTCACGTTTTGTTGGCACAACATGCGTATTTTGTCTTCGTCGTTATACTCAAAGTTTTATTTCGAAGAACCCATAGATCATAACTTGATCAATTTTTGTCTTTCGCTATTTTATTCACGATACGAAGTAACTAACTGCGAAAAAAAAAATAACAACGATAAGACATCGTTGATACAATTTGTGTTCGTTACTAAAGGCAAACTAAGTGGTCGTCATTGAAGCGAAACTAATAATTATTGGTTGCCAACATGATTGGCAAATATCATAATAACTAAACCGAGTTCCTTTTGGTGAGTCTTATGCTTTCTTGAATTTAATTACGCCTTCCCATGGTTCGTAAGTACGGTTATGAAGATATCGATTGAATCGTGCTTTCGTTGCTCAGATAAATCTTAATCAAATCATAGAAAAATAAATTAAATTAAATTAAAAACTATAACTAACCTCTTCGTGCTCCCTTTGAATTTGTTCTTTTTTTTTCCTCATGGCTTCTTGAACTTTTAGTAGCAGAAAGAAATTTCAAACAAACATTAAATTAGGTTGGAAATGTTCAACTTTTTTCTACTTTCATTATTAATTTTAAATTTTTATTTTTTTTCCATAAATTAATTTCTCTATTTAAGTTTTCTTTGCTAAACTGCAAGTTTACGATCAGGTTCAAAGCAAAGCGAAAAAAAAAATAGAAATTAATTTCTCAGTGGATTATTTCTTCGAAGATTTGTTCGGAGTGTCTTAAGAAGGTGGCTCTTCTACCAAAACATTGGATATAAAAACACAATTAAAATTTAAGTTGACGAAAAAAAAAAATAAAAAATACAAACAAAGCTAAGAAAAACAATGAAAAATTCAATTAAAATCCAACAGAGATTTGTCTTTCGGCGTCGTCATCATTTTATAATTTAAACAAAGTGACAGACAGGCAAGATATTAAATGGCAATCACACATTTCGTCGATGTCATTCACATTACGCCAGAATACTGCTCTTTTGTTTATTTTGTGGGTGACTTACTTGAATCCTCATCCGCATCCACACGACCACAAAGGACAGAACATTTATAATTAACTCACATTTGAATAAGTATTCACAAAAACGGAGATTATGCATAACATGCAGACAGGCAGGCAAAAGAAAACAGACGCGAAATACAGCGTCAGGCAAGAATAGGAAAAAAAAAATTATTATAAAAATTAAGTTACAGAAATATATTTCTGTGCCAATAAGCCAACATAAATAATCTACTGAAAAGAACCATTGTGAAGTCCATCATGCTTGTGCTTTTATAATTAAAATAAATATTTTTTTTTTGTCTGTTTGTTGAATAAAACCAAAATTGTTTTTTATTTAATTATTTGAATCTCTTGCAATTCCAAGTCAAGACGGCTGACATATTCTTGTATAATAATGAGTAGAAATGTAATAAAAAACAGTGCAAAAGTGTGTGTCACTAGATCGCATTATGTGGAGACAAAGAAACACAAACTGCTATCAAAAGCATGAATGAAAGTGTCCTTCTATCTCGCATGTCGTATCTTTTTCTTCTCTATGAGTTGGGTATACAATATAATTTGATGCAATCTTTTTACTTTTATTTTATGAGATTTCCGTGTGTCTCGAGAGGTTCTCATTAAGCTTTCCCTTCCAAACAGCTCATAAAGCCAACACCGCCACCCATTCATCCATTCAGATAAAGTATGTGAAGTGGCGGTTTGCATATCCTCGGTGTTTATTTTTCACTTTTCAGTTCGTTACTCCTCTCTACTTTATTTGTGTCAGTCGCGTTTTTTTTTTGTTGGTTACTCACAAATAACTTTTAGGTTTTGTCGCTTTTTAAATATTTTTCTAAAGAACTCTGTATACCTGCTGTAGAAATTAAATAATTAAAAACATTTGCATAACCACCTCGTTCTTCTACTAGAGAAGACTTTCTTTGTTTCAAGTTGATGAAGTGGATTATTTCGAAAAGCAATTAGACCCTAAGATTTTGATTCACGACCCGTTTTTAATCTTTAATTACAGTAGATTTCCTATTAAGCAAACAAGCACAAGAATACAATATAGATTCTGTTTGGGCGCTACTGAGTGGCATGGAGATTAGGGGCACAAAACACACGACATCAAAACATTTTTAATTTATTATTGGATATGATGTTGCAAAACAATGTAAATACAATTTAGATATGTCAGATCGTTTTGTACATATTTATTGGCGGCAATGGAGAAGGAAAGTAAAATAAAAGATAAATAAGCATTAAAAAGAAAGAAGCATACAACCCTACATACAGGCACACCGAGTAAGAGACGAGCATAAATTGTTAAATAAATAAGTAGCTGGAGGAAGAATCTAATTCTTGATCCTTTTCAAATTGAACAAAAATTCTCGTTAGTGAAGGAGGATGCTTACTCTTAATTGTGTTGCTCCGGTTATAGCTGGTACTTTATTTTGGCATGTCCTGTCTAGTCTATGTACAGTTTTTAGACCCTTTAATAAGCGCGCCAATGTTATCCTTTATGTTCGTTTCACGTCCCTCTGTAAGCAGCAAAAAATTACGAAAAGCAAATTAAAGAAAAATATTTATTTACAGAAGCTCAGTGTCACAAGAATTATTCATTGCAATTTTCATTACATTTACAGCTTTTTATACCCTATACCACCCATCCCACATCCCAAAAGCAGAATAAATATGTTTAAACATTTCTGCTTTTTTTTGACAAAAACATCGTCACCATTGTGTTTTCTATTTCTGCAGCAAAATATTTTTTTTAATTTTTTTATTTTCTTGCCAAGTGGATTCTGTTGTAAATTAGATGAGATTCGAGTGTTCAAATTTCTTATAGAAAATAAGAAAGATGAAAAAAAAAAATTATGTTGGCTATGCTCTCGCTAAATAAGCGAGATAAATTGTCAACAATAAATTGGTGAACAGGAAATACAGAATGTCTGTCGATACGGCTTAAAAGTTTTAAGGGAACGCATTAGCTGCACGCACACATCGACTGAATTTTATGTCGCAGAGAAATTAAGATAAATGTCTTTATTTTCATATCTGTAAATATCACCATTCTACTTAACAAAATAAAAGTGTCAAGTGGCGTCTCATGCTGTATAAATTAAAGTCATGCCCTTTGACCAGAGCTTGTGGGAGACTTTCTATTACGGAAGTCACGTAAATGCCAATAGTTTTTGTGTTTTTTTTCCATCTTATTTTAATTTTAAATTGCCAATAGTGTTTGTCTGGTCAATACCCAGCAGCATAATGAATAGTAAAAAGTTGTAGCTATTGTCAGTAAATAAATTAAATTTCAATGATTTTCTCATGTAAAATTTATTACTTTAAATCGATTACAGCAGATAACAAAAAGTTATAACCAAGTAAACCGTATTGTTGAGTGGCTCTTATGATTCTTGTTTGTAATAAATATTTGATTATATTAAAAAAATGCACACCTGTAGGAGGGAGCTCACAATAATACCTGACTAAGCTGACCGTTGTTAACTAAAACAACACGTTTAGCTGTATTTATAATAGAAACAAAACAAAACAAAACAAAAGAAGAAAACAGATAAAAATATGTAAATTATTATTTATTTATTTAAATTAATCAAATGAATAAACGAAAACAAAACAATTTTAATGAAACAATAAGACCACTAAATGCAGCAATTAAGCTTTTTGGTTATTTTTTTTTTGTAGGGCGTTTCAATAATATTATTTTTTTTTTTTTTAATATATAAAAGACGCCGCTTAATGTAATAGGCAATAAATAAATAATTAATTATTTTAACATTCTATAAAAAAAAAAAGACAAACAAGACTAATTTTTTATTATTATTATTACTGAATTTTCTTTTTTAATTAACTAATTAATTTTTATTATTTTTATTAAGAATTAATAAGCCTTGGAGACAAACGTGAACCATCTGCTGTAATTTAATATGAATTTGTGTATGCGTTGCTTGATGTTTGTTTATAAATCGCATTACTTTTGTGTCATAATGCAACTCAGTTAAAATGCATTTCCTTTCACGAATTAGCCAGCCTGTTTAAAGATCGCTAATAATTTTGTTTTATTTGTAATTCAATTCAGTTTTGTTAATTTGCTGCCATTATTCACAACGGGATATTACATATTATATACTCACGGTTTTTGCATGTCGCCATATGTTGTCTGTCATTAATTTTGAGATGCAAAACAAGCAACGAGACAACCAAAACACAAAATCAAAATAAATAAAACCACTTGATGGAAATTTTTCCGCTTAAACAAAAAAAAAAAAAATTAAAAATCATGAAGATAAAAGCATAAAAAAAATAAAAATAAATAAATAAAACTGGATTAAGGATATTAAATTCATTAATCCTTTTGTGTTCATTTTCAGCTGAACAAATTTTATAATTTAAAAGCATTTTTATTTTTATTACTTTTGTTTTCAAAATAATTCTTCGTTTTATACAATTAAAGAAAGAAAATTTATTATTTAAATTCTTTTTCTCCTCTTTTTTTTTTTTTCGAGAATAAACTAATGGATTTGAAGTGGCTTAAAGTATTTGACGTGACTGGAAATAAATTTATACGAAGCAAAGGACTTTATAAGCTGGGAACAAATAAGACAAATAATTTTATAACATTTAATTAATTTTAATATTTGTTCTAATCACAATATCAAGAAATTAATTTCTTTAATATGACGAGAAAAACTTTTTCTGGTTTTAATTTTCATTTTCGCATTGGCGACCATCGTACTTTTTTTTATTATTCGTATTATTTAAATACAGGAATTTAGAGCGTAGTTTAATTTTGTGTTCGTTTTTATTATTCTTATTTAACTCTCTAGACATACCAACGACAGTAATTAATTCATAAATAAAATTTACATTTTTTAATAAACAAATTAAATTCCAACTCACCATCGTCGCAAAACGACAGCAATTGCAACCAATTTAATCATTATTTTAGCTCAGATGGAACAGCATCGGAATTTTATTATATTCATCTGGAATTAACCTTGACCTTTTGTATATTAGAGAAAATAAATAAAATAAACAATTTATAAATAGAAACTTCTATTTCCCAGCAAGATAGAAGTCTATACGCATTAATAATTAAGCAAGGAGAAAAGTTAAGAAAAAACAAAATTAAAACACGACAACATCGTGGTGTGACGATAAATCATTTCTTATTCGAATTAAAGGCATAGAGGAAAGGATAGATAAATAAATAAAAGGAAAAAATAAACGTAGAAAAGAATATTTAAGCAGACACCGTGTCACTAGAATTATTCATTCTGTAATTACAACATTTAAGACGATGGCTATAAATTTATTCGCGGCCATTCTGACAATTATTTGTGTTGCGTTCATAAATCGTAATGCTCAAATGTCATGCATTTAAATTAATTTCCATGTTTACTAAAACAACAAGCAACAAAAAAAAAAGTTAATAAATAAAACAGAAACCGTGTTGCATTTATTTAGTTTCTTTTTTATTTATTTAATTAAGCCACTCGATTGCATTTACATAGAAATAAAACGGAAAATAAAAAACCTTCGTTTGAAAGACAATAACGCGTGTCACAGACGTTTTCCTTCTGGAAACCCTTTCATATCGGGGATTTTCCAACGTTTTCTTTTTTATTTGTAAATGAAAATCTTCTTTGACAAGACAAACCTTAAAATAACTTTTCTTTAATTTTCTTTCTTTTTTAATTAAGAATCACAAAATTAGAACAGAGACAAATTTGTGCTCCGCCTTGGTAATTTTTTCGAACACACATTTTCTTAACACTTTTATTATAAACTCATTAATAAAGTAAGCAATTAGTGGTTATAGGTGGAGTGGCGCAATTAAGTAAATTTGTGACAGTCAGCAATCGGCAGTCAATCATAAGTAGCATTTGCCTGGTAATTGCTAACTGAAATTAACACCATTTCGTTGCAGTCTCATGTGTTTCTAACATTTGTACATCATTAGCACTTCATTACCACAGAATTATTTTTTTTTCTCATTAAGTATTACACAAATGTGTTTTTTGTTTTTAGTTTTTTACAAAATTCATCGAAAATGCATTCTTGTTTCGTTATCCAAAGATTAAATAACGTCAAACGTAACAGCAACAGCAGATGTTTTAATTCCGTGAGCTCAAACACTGCTCTATTTTTTTTTTTTTCACTTAAAAGGCAGAAGTCGGTTTATCATAATGTGTCGGGTGCGGCAGCAGTAGCCAGTTACATTTTACCTTTTTATTACATTTTATACTTAAATTTTATTTTTTCTTTTAAGATAAAAAATAGTTGATTATTGAAGGTAATTTATTGCCCTTTTGTGTGTATGATGATTAAATTAATAAGGTAAAGAAAGGTATTTATTTTACTCATTGGGTTTTATTTCAATTTACCTTTTGTTTTACTTTCTTTAACTCATTCATTATATTTTGTGATAAAACAAAAAAAAAATGAAATGCTGATGAAGATGATGAAAAATGTTACTTTATTTAAGTAAACTTAAGTAACTTAACTGTGTTTATAATGCAGGAATTCAGTACATCAAAAACCCGTCATAAGATAAAGGAAATGAAATGTATTTTAAAAAGATTACAACCATTAATGCCTACTCAACAAAACGTCTTTACTCTTCCACATTTTTTTTTACAACACACAAAAATACGCAACATTATAGGTTTTATTATTGCTGTAGTAACACGCGACGTAGTTTTTTCTTCTTTTTTTTTTCTTAAGTACAACCAAAAAAGAAAAAGAGAAAAAAAAAACCATAAACTGCGTTCACTTTACTTAATAAAAATAATAATTTTTACGGTTTTATTGTTGTAAATATTTTTCTTAATGTAAAATGGTTAAGTAAAAAGTCATGTTTAACAAAGCAGATAAAGGAATCAACAATGAAATGGTAAAGAATGGAATTTTTTTTCTCCTTCTACTTCATCTTCTTCTTCTTATTTGTCTTAAGTAAAATGTTTAATTTTAACGACTTAATTATAATAATAATAATAATAATAATGTGAAAAAAAAAAAATTTTGCATGCATTTGCGAAAAAAAAAAAGAAAAGAACTACAAAAGCCCACCAAAGTTGTTTTATACCTGTCAATAGGTTTTTGTAATTTATATTCATTAAGTAATCTTTTTTTTTAATGCTATTTGTATAATTAAATAACTTAATACTTAAGTACTTAAATTTTGTTTATTAATAAACTCGTAATAGATGATTTTTTCATACATTGCTTTTATGTCAGCGATTTTAACATAATTTAACACAACATTCAACGCATTTTTCTATACATGCGCGAAAATTTGAACAATAAAACGACACGTTTTAATTTACTTCACACACACACACACATTGCTTAAATTTCTATTCTTTTCACTAATTTTTTTATTTTGCAACATGTAAAGAGCATAACAAAAATTAATTCGCAATTTAAGTTAATTTAATTTTCTTTATGTGGAATTTTTTTAGCAGCAACAAACTAACAAAAAAAAATAAATTTTTTTTATGTGAATGAATTTGCCACAAGCATTCAAAATATCAGAGAATGAAATTAGGTAAAGCAAAGTATTAAATTGTTGCTTTTTTAATTATAAAAATAAGAGTTATCCAAATGATAATTTTCTCACGAATGATATTCATTAAAAAGTACGGAGAAGTAATGTAAATGTGGATGCTATTACTTTAAAAACATACAGAAATATTTGATGTATGTAACATATGCATAATAAAAGCTTTAACGATGATGCTTACTAATAAAAATATCTTGTAAAAAAAAACTTACATTTTGCAGTTATTGAACGAACAATATTTTCTAAATAAATTTTCATTATATTTCTGACGAAATAACAAAAAAAAAAAAATAGATAAATCCTTTCACTCAGATTTAGTACACAGTTAAAGCATAAAAGCATTCGCAAGTCAAAACTAAAAATGATTTAAAGTGTGGTTACAAAATTTTCGGTTATTCGGTTACTTTTGTTTTCAGTTTTTAATCCTTAAACCAATTTATGTGTATGCTAAGCTTTTTTTCAATTTTGTAAAGCTTGTTAGATGTTTGTTTACATTTTTTTTTTCGTGTGTTTGTCTTTTATATAAAATAACGATAGGTACAATTATATTAAACAAGTTTTAACAATAATAAGTGAATTTTCAATTGTGAAACTTTTTTTTTTTTTTACTTTTTCTGTTTAATAATTTAAACTTTTTAATATTACAAATATTTTTGTTTTAAGCTCAGAAAATTAAAATCAATATTTTATAAGGTTTACTATATAAGGTTTGATTATCAATACGGGGAATATATAAAAAGCTTCCGAAATACCTAATTTGTAACTAAAATTTAAATAAAAACTTTAATAGAATCGATTTTATATAACTTTAATAAGAAAAACATGTTGAAAGATAACGATTTTTGTAGATAACAAATAAAAAGAAGCTATAACGAAGTTAAAGTGGCTTTCCGTAGTTAATCTTGAATGAAAAGCACAACATCATTTAGTAGCCACCATCGTGTTTAGTTTTCTTTATGCGTAGATTGGTATTAGCCAGACGTTGCCATAACACGTTACGCTGATTGTGAATAAACGGAAACACGCAGCGATACTAAATATTGATTTATGAAAAATAAAAATAAGAAAAGATTTTCAGCTTTTCTACTTGCTGCTACAAAATCACCTTTAAAAATCGAACAGAGAAGAATAATAAAAATAAAAGAAAAAACCTTTAATGCTATTTATCAGTAAATTTTTAAGGAAAACAGACAAATAATTTTTTTCTTTTTTTATTTGTTTTTTTCGGTTATAAAAAATGCAAAATAAATTTTTTTATTAAAAACAAAAAGCTGGGAATAATAAAAACAAGTCTATAAGGTCTGTTGGATATATACAGGAAAATTTGGTTATTTAAAAAAAAATTTAAATAAAAGATTTAATGTTATTGATTTTGTGTTGAAATCTAAAGTCAAAAAAAAACATTTGCATTACGTATGTATTTGTAAAATATCCATAATTTAATGATTTCATTTTGCTTTCAAACGCCATTTGCTCCACTTTGCAATGATACAAAAAAAAAAAAAAAAATGTCTTTATGAAATTAAATAATAAAAAGATCTTTTCACATTAAGTTAGACGATGTAAAAAGATGACAATAAATAATAATTGTGTGTTCAAAATATATGTAATTCGATAATAATAATAATAATATTTTTTTTTTTTGTGATAAAAGGTAATAAGATGAAGAAATGTTTTTTTTTTTTTGGTGAAAAGCAAAATAATTTTATTATCAATAAAAATAATAACACATGATGGATATACGGTAAAATATAGAAATAAAAATTGAAATTAGAAAATTTCGGTTTTATAAATATGATTAGATTAAATCTATCCATCGTTAAATGTTGAATGGGGTTGGTATTTCTACTCTAGGAATGAAATAAACAAAATTAAAAAACGAAAAAAAAAACATTTTATTGCCCTACCATGGTTAATGAACCTTTTCTTTGTTTTATATTTTTTTTTTTTTTTTTTTTTTGTATATTTATGCGTTGGAAGTAGCAACAACATAATAACAACAACAGCGTAGACTTTGTTTAATATTTTCATCCCTTGGGAAAACCTATTAATGGTTACATTTACTATATGAAAGTACGCTACACGTAAATTTCATAAAAGTATGTATATGCTGATATGTGTTTTTGCGAATACTAAACATAATACACGTATGAACAGTTAAAACAAGGAGATAATTATCGATTTATTTTTTCATATCTATCTTAACACGTTTGAATTATCAAATGAATCATCATTTGACTATAGTTTGTTAGGTAGTTTTGTGGCAGTTGTGTCTCCCCTTTTATTTTTAATAAAAACTAATATAATCTGATTATTTTTTTTTTTGTTGTCATCTTTCGTCGGTCATTATCACTTTCTCATTTTAGCCATTTCAATGTCTTTATTTTAATAACTTGATTTGTATGCTGATCCATGCTGACCCTGACGCATCACCCTATACAAAAATAATCTAAATACTAATTCAGCCACATGTACATCAAACACATTCCATTCCCTTAAAAAAAAATAATAAAACAAGATCGCGTCCTTGTAATTCACATTACATCTGTACAATATCAAATGTTAGACAGACATCATGTCACGTACACGTTGCTTCCACAGAACAATAACAAAATAGTTAACATGACATGGTGCAAAATAAACACCAACCAATGAAATCTAATTGATTTTTCGCCATTAATCCCTTTTTAATAATAATTATAATAAAGTTAATATAAAAAGAGGCGAGAGGATTCGATTTGGTTAAAATGCGATTAAATTGAAAAATTGAAACCCAAACCCAAGGACAAATATATGAAAAATGTCAAAGAACAGATGTGCGGATGTCACATTAGTTGCACAAAGCGAGTCTACATATTAAATTTATATCCCGACTCATAGGTCCTTGACGCTTCACTACCCTTCAATTTAATCGATTTTCCTGCGTTTTTTTTATATTCTTATTTTGCTAACAAGAACACTTGTCACGAAAACATTTCGCTAATCAATAATAATCATACCACTCCGGATAAATCAGAAATCGTTTATCAATATTTGGATAAATAACCGAAATATGCGATTAAAGTACAGCCGAATTAGCTGTAATAACACATAGCACACCTGGAAAATGTCAACAAATCCAACAAGGATTATTTTATTTAAATAACGTTGTTAGCCTACGTTGATCCACAGTATTTATCCAATCATTTTTGCCCCCACATTAAACTCAAGCTGTAGTCAAGCCCTGAACAAACATCTTAAGAACTTAAGAACGAGCCCAATCTTGCCTACAATCAAAGAATTTATTCACCATTCACCACTCACCACTCATGCACACGAAATAACATAAATTCGCCAGCTTTTGGCTTACACACATCCATTCATCATTATTATTATTATTTTGTTGATTTTCTTTTTCACAACTCCCGCCGTTCCCCGCCTTTTTCCTTCAATCAAGAATTTATTAAATAGGATAATAAGGATTTTTCTCATTTATTTACTTTATTACTGTTTGTAGAAGATTGATTTAATTGTGATTCAATATCAGATTCGAATAAATATTTTTAAAATTCAGTTTCATCAATGAAAAACATCAAAAAATCAATCAATAAATAAAAGTAAATACTTTTGTGTTCTTATGATTAAGAAGCGAGCTTAAAGTTTTAATAATTTCAATATTCGTGGGTAAATACAACGATTGTATGTATTGAAATAGTAAAAAAGGAAATTCGAATATAGGAGAATAGTAAAAGTTTTCCTTTCTTTTTATAATGGAACGACAATTTGAAATTGTTTGAAACAGCACAGACTATGGATATATAAGAAGGTACGAAATAAACTTTAACATAAGCTTTAATGGAATTGCTTCCTGTAAAACATAAACTTTTTGTTGTGGTTGTTGTTTAAGTTAAATGGAAAATAAAAAAACAAAAACAATAAAAGAAAGTGACGCCCAGTTGTACATCTGAATTCCTTAAATGTAATGAACGTTTATCAATTTTATTCCATCAGAATTCACTATTAATATACGCACCACTTTAAACGGAAGGATATTTATAAAAAATAAACAAAAATAAAAATCATCCATTGATAATTTATTGTTGAAAATATTAAATAATATGATTATGGTAACAGGAAATAACATTTTAACTATTCATAATTTGTTAATAGAACAATATTTTACCATTTTTTTTCTCTACTCTACACAATACACTCGTGTAGCCATAGTGTTGGCAGAGTGTTACCTGAGTGTTGTTTAAAAAAAAAAAATTAACAAAAATAAATAATAATGCAAACAGTATCGATTCATTGTACTAAAAGCAACATTACATCCTGTTTGTTACCTGTGCTTTTATTTTTTTTTTTTTTTTCATTATTACTGTAGAATTATTTATTAATAAAAGCACAACTATACTACTCTATTAATTCTTTTATTATTATTATTATTATTATTAGTTTTTTTTATTGAACAACAATTACAAAATTTCAATGCATTATGTTTTAATAGGGATGATTTTTAACATTTAATTTAAGGTATATATTTTGTTTAGTTCCGGGAGGGTCAATAAATGTTTTTTTTTTTTTTTTTGATAATAAAAAATTTTTGTTTTTGTTTCACTGATTTATTATGATTTATGAATATGTTTAGCTATTTTGTTATATAAATATGCGTGTTGGTAGTAATAGATATTCAACTGGATAACATCTTTTATTAATAAAAGCATTGCTGGTTTTGTTTTTTTTTTATTTAATTCTATTTTACAATTTAATTTATTTACTTAATTTTGATTATTTTGCAATTTTGTTACAATTTATATATAAAAAAGTTGTAATATCGACAATAAAAACGAAAAACAATCACAGCATGTTAATAAATTATAAAACAGTTTATAGTAGGAATTTTAAGTACACTCGAGTATCGCTAACCAGATTCACAATTTAACATCCAAAATCATAAAAGTGAATGTGTTTCCATTATGTTTTGGTTTTTTTTCTCTTCTTTTTATATATATTAACCTCGCATTAGTTTTTTTTTTATAGGCTTTGTGTTCTTTTATGCTTTGCCTTTTATTTTTGCAACATCGAAGTAATATTGGGTCGGTTAATTGGTTTTTTTCCACAGTTTATTACCACGTTTTATAGTGAAATATATTTTAATTTTGTTAAATTTATTATTTTTCAAAAGGATAATAATCATATTTCCAATTAATTAAATTGAATAAAATTGTAATTAAACACAATAGATTTAATATATTTATGGAGAACAATGAATGAATTTTTTTATCTGTAATTAAAATTTGAATGTATTTTTCTGCTGTATTTTTGCTTATTAAAAAAAAAAATAAAAATTTTTTTTGTGCACAATAAAAACATAAAGTTTATGATAACAATAATAACAAGATTAGTCTAATTTATTTTCAGCAATTTAAAAAGGAAAGGAAAAGAAAGACAGAAAATAAAAAAAAAACATAAATAAGATGAATTTATACCATTTTTTAAAAAGTAAAGTAGACAAATTTGAATTACTTTAAAGTGGGTGAGGTAAATAAAAGGCAAATCACCTAGTTTTTCCTTTACATAATTTTTCTTTTTTTATATTCGCTCCCTTATTATGGTAATTTCTTTTAAGGGTAGTTTCTAGTCATAATATCAAAGAATAAAAATAATTTAAATAGGATTATGTTTGGTAAATTTTTATCTCATAAATTGTTGTTAAAAAAAAAATAATAAAAAAAATTATATAACAACACGAAGACATGATGTCCTTTTTTCCTTCATTTTTTTTTATAATAAAAATTAAAGGCAGCTTTTATACTTAAGTCAACCGTTAGTAATATTAACGAAAAAAAAAAAATAAAAATTATTTTTTTTTCCTATTCCTTAATTATTTAATTTTATTAAATTATCTATACGTAACGCAAAATATGTTTAAAAATTTAATTAAGAAAGGAATAGAAATTTTTGTTTTGTCTGTTCACTGAATTGATGAATTAATTAGTTTGACGTCATTAAACCTCATTTGTACCATCGTTTACCAGTTTTATTTAGTTTTTTTTTTTAATTATATTATTTTAAAAGCAATAAATTGTCATTATCAATCGTTTGGTTTATTTAAATTTTATTGATTTAAATGATTTATTTAAATTTATTGTCACTTGTATTATTTTCAAAATAAATAAAAAAAAAAAAAAACAGAAAATGAAGTGAACTGAAAATGGTTTTTCTTTTGCTTATTGTTTATTTCTGTGAAACCAATTTAAATGAAAGTATTTTCTTTTTTCTTTATCGACCTATCAATAAACTGTCAAACCCTTTTACATAATGCCCGTCTTAACAGAATAAATAAAATCGTCTTCTCGTTTGGTTTCTTTCTTAAAAAAAAAAAGAAAAAGAGGGACAATATAATGCATCTCAATAAGAATAAAATAATAAAAATGAATAACATTACGATTTCGTTTCGTATTTATTATCAAATAAATAATAGTAAAAAAAAAAAAAAAACTAAAAATATTCTAAGCACGTCACCTAAATGTGGGTATATGTAGCTACTTCAGTTTCTTTTTATCGTTTTTATACATATTTATTCTGTATCATCATCATTCGCGATTTAAAAATGATTGGATGTTTGTGATTTAAAGAGAAAAAAAAAACCATTTTTTTTTCTTCGGTATCCTTAAGGCTACTATAGATAATTTCTATTTTATAAATTTATTTTACCATAGACATGTATGTTTAAGATAAAAACACGCAAAATAGAACATTAAAATGCAACTAGAATTGACCATTATAATCCATTATATCACACTTTAGCATGCTTTATCAAGTGTATATACAACAAGCAGCTTCAAGGCTAGTGTGTTTATATCCAGTTTGCAATATATATATAAGTATTTAGTAATTTTATGTACACTTTTGGGTATGGTCAATGCTAAGCATGTGGTGTAAACACAACAACATAATATCTCTTATATGTAACGTAATGTAAACTTAACAAAATAGTTTTTTTTTTATTTTTTCACGTCTACAATGTGTATAGATAGATGGTTAGGAAAATAAAACGAGCGAAAAATGATCAAAAGATGAAGAAAAAGAATATAATAATAGTAGATTGTGGTTCATTTCAATTTACTATAAAAGAACTTTGCACGTCTGAGAAGATTAGTACGGTTAAGCGGATTTTCCGCCGTGCTATAAAATATTTTTTAACAATTTCTTTTTGGTTTTCTACCTTTTTTTTTATTTCTGTTTGCCCTTAAATCTTATTATTATCTCTATTTTTTTATTATTTTTTTTGGTTTATTTCGATTTATTTTTTTTTTGGTTTGGAAATATTTTCCTAATATAACAAGAACAGACGGTTCAATGCACGAAAGCTTCTCAAGATGTTGCGGTTGATCTTTTCTTTTTTTTTTTTTTCATTCTCTAGAAACATAGATTAAAATACAGACTGAGTATTTAATTTATTTATTTTTTTTTTTTATCTAAAATAACAAACTAATGATTATTGTTATTGTTAATGTTATCGTCTTAACGCTCTGTTTGCGTGGTCACAGCTTAAATAACATTTGCGAATAGCCACCGTTAAATTAAATGAAATTAGAAAATTTAATGTTTATTATTTTTTTTAATAATATTTAATTTAATAAAGTTAAGTAATGTACACAAAAGCTCGATATAAAAAAAAAATTCAATTCACATTTTTATTTTTTTTCAACTATTTTAACTCAATAAAAAATAGAAAATACTTTTAAAATAATTAAATAATGTTAAGAGATGAAGAGTAATGCAACCTGCGGTATCAGCTATCTGAATAATTTATTATTATTATATTCAGTCTTGTTCTAAAATAGATGTATTAATAATTTAACAGACCTCCTTAGACGATTTATTGTGCTTTTATATGGTTTTATTTTTTATTATTATTAACAATTAAGTGTCCTGTACAGAATGTTCTTTCAGGAAAACTTATTTTTAACATTAAACTTTAAACTAATCGTGACTTTAAATATGGTTTTTCCTGATACTTTACTACTTAAAATTGAATTTGTGAGGATTTTTATCAAATAATTTATAT
Organism: Ptychoptera albimana; assembly: GCA_961205885.1. NCBI lineage: Eukaryota > Metazoa > Arthropoda > Insecta > Diptera > Ptychopteridae > Ptychoptera > Ptychoptera albimana. The sequence goes on along the minus strand of OY540805.1, from coordinate 18,237,789 downwards.
GTACTTATGCTTTATAAATTATATTTAAGATACCTTAGAAACTGCAGTGTGCTTTAATTCAATGTTTAAAATTTTACTTATATAGTTTTGTAGACAATAAACATCACTCTTATCTACAGGGTTATAAACAACTGGCACATAACTGACAAACTCAACAGTGTTTACATTTAAAAATATGTTACCAAAAAAGTTATAAAATGAAATTTATAAACAATGTGGTGGCAACACAAACAACATTTTGCCATGTTTGAATAACATTTTACAAAAAAAAAAAAAAATTAAAAAAATATATCAACAGAAAATTGTCATCCAATTAATCATAAATACTTTTATTTACTTTAAATAAAATATTTACTTCACTTGCACTGTAACTTTAAAAATTATTTATGTATTAAAGTAATAATTGATTGATATTTATAAACCAGTGTTTTTATTTATATTTATTATTGTTTTGTTTTTGTATATAAATAATAATGCGATTATAATAACACCTGGTATAATTAGTATAATATGTGTTTGTTATTCAAAATGCATAAAAAATAAATTAAAAAAAAAAAAAAAACTGATACAAAAGTTTAATGCGATGGAGTCGCCTGGTAATTATTGTTATTATTTCATTTTTTGTTTGTTAATTATTTATTTAATATTATTATTGTGACAGAATAGTAATAAAAAATAATTAAATTTATTGATATATTTACAATATATACAAAATTGTTTTTTTTTTTTTTTTTCAATTAAATTTCGTAGTTTTAATTTTTAATGATAATTCAATGAACAGCTTTTTTATTTCAAATTACATGAAAACAAAATAAAAAATGAAAAATTGGTACAATTTTTATATATATTTATATATTTATTACAAATAAATAAATAATTTTCCTCGTTTTTTTTAATAAAATTTATTATATTTTCATCATTAGCATTTACACACTATACTACAATAATTTTAAATTTAAATATTTAATGGACAAATGACAGTTATTTTAAAGTTTAATGAAATTAAAACCAACTGCAGTACGTAAATAAATTATTATTAAAGCTTATTTAGCTTTATTCCTTGAATTTTTAATAATAATAATAATAATAATAATGATAATAATAATAGAAAAAAAAATTGTATATAGTTTGACTGAATACAGTTGATCTTTTAATTAATTATAAATAATTTATATTCATAATTTGGTTTGAAGATTTTATTTAATAAAATTCTCAACTCCTTTGTATTTGATCTATAAACTGATGTAATGCGAGTGTAAAATTGTTTTATGTTTAGTGACATGTTTTGTAAAGTGCTGTAATATAAATTTACTTTATTTGATAAATTATTAAACTTTTTTTTTGTTGAATAAAAGCACTAAAAACTTTTAAAATAACTTCTCTTTATATTGCATACAGAATTTGTATAATCAATAATTATTATTGACTAAAATAACCAAATTTATTATTTATATAAAATTATCACTTAATTATATTTGTTTTCATCTATTTTAATTAAATAATACATTGAAAAACATTTACTAAAATATTTACAAATGTTATAAAATCTTAATGAAATAAACAAATCGATAGAATGTATTTACAAAAAGAATAATTAATTTATTATACTAGAAAGATAACTTCTTAATTGATCATTATGCTATGCAAAGTTCAGTTACATTATATATACCAACTTACATTAATTAAAGTCATTAGTTGTATTCAGTTTAAAAAACAAAAAAAAATAGTGAAGAACGAAAACATGATAAAGAATACTTAATGCAGTTTATTTTTAATTAATTACTTGGTTTCTTTTTTTAAAACCACCCACAGTCAAGAAACAAAGTAAGAAACAAATTACAAATAGCATAGATAAAATTAATAAAAACACACCTGTCGTTAGAGTTAAATATTTCGCACTATTTGATAATAAACAAACAAATTGGGGTTTTTAACTTAATATTAAACACTGTCTACCGTAAATTATAAAATTGATATTTATATAAATGGCTTTAATAATAAATATTCATAAAGATGAAAAATATCTTTAAAGTAAAACGTTCATTCATTCATTTATGTTGTTGTTTTTCTTGTTGTTTTTGATTACTTACGAGCATTTTGTGTTTATTTATGTCGGTTACCAGAATATTAATCAACGATAAGAAAAATCTTGAAATTTGCTATGAGCGTTCAAGTGTAAAGCTTTAATACAAACGATACAATTGCAAAGAATTTCATCGTTATAAAGTTTTTATTTTACAAATCTAAAAACACCTACACGCAATAAATTTCGTGTTTTTTTTTTTTTTTTATTAAATTCGTTTAAAGAACTTTTGTTTGTTTGTTTGTGTGAAATCTTTCTGATTTCACGTCATTGATTTGCTGGAGTTTACTTGCTTGGAGTGAAATGTATGTAATAAGAAAACATTTTATATTTTTCTATTCATATATACATAAAAGAATTGAAAAAATTTATTTTTAAATATTTAATTTAATTAAAAAAATGTTTTTTTAATTCTTTTTATTACTATTATTATTGTTATTGTTAATTTCATTATGAATGTAATTTTTTAGTTGAATGACTTTTAATGTAAATTGAGCTTTTTCTCTTCAATACTTTAATTCTTAACAAAAAAAAAAAAAATAATAAAAATGAAAGCAAACAATGAACGAATTATATATTTTTCCTCATTTTTCTTTTTATTTAGTTTTTTTTTTTTTTTGTTCACATTCAAATATTACATGTGAGCAGTTTTTCTTCTCTACGAACTAACATAACAACGAATTTTAAAAATATAAAAACCGTAATGTAACGTAACGAAATGAAATGAAAAAAGAAAATAAAAACGAACGAAATAAAAGGAATTTATACATTAACATAGTGGTAACAAAGCACACACGAAAAAGAATAAAATAAAAAAAAAAAAAAACTGCAAACAAACGCAAAGAAAAACCTAAAGAAATATTTATTTCTATGCGAAAAAAATGTTTTTTTTTTAAATGAAAAACTAAACAAAGTGTTTCGAGTTATGTCTAGACGGAATAATGTTAAAAATTAAAAACGAACCATTTTATAATAAATAACTGATGAAGACCTGTTAATTTACCAGTGAAAGTATAAATATAAAAAAAAAATAGCAAAGACAACAGCAAGAAAAAAAAAAAATTTATGTAATATCAATTTACTTTTATTACTGTATGGAATTTAATTAGACGACAAAAATACAAATAAAACGGAACAAGGAACATTGGTATTCGCTATTGAAATTAACATTATATTTGATTATTGTAATATAATCTGATTTCAATGTTATCATATCACAATATTAATATCATATTATAATTAATTAATTATTTTTTATTTTTTTTTTTGCTTTAATTTTATTATAATTGTTCATTGACTTGACATAATTTTATATTTCTTGTGTAATTTAATGCCTTAGGATACGTTTAAATAAATTTATTGTTAAAAAATGTCATATTTTCAATTATGTCAATCATATTTTCAAAATGCGGTTTTAAACATTTTTTTTTTGCGGTTTACATTCTCCCTTTTTTTTCCATATTTGTTAAATCCGTGCTTTGAGAACATAACAGAGTCAGGTTGTCATAATAATATTAATTGTAATTGACGTTGTTTTTATGGAACGTAATGTCACTGATTAGCGTTTTTTAACGAATAAATAAATTTTTTTTTTTGTTCAATTGAGATGTAAAAAATGTATTTGTTGAGCCTTACGACAGTTCTCTGCAGATATTTACCTCACAAAATCACATAACAGATCATTAATTTTGATTATCAAAAAAACTTTTTTTTTTTTTGTTTATTAATTTTAATTGAAAAAACAGCATTCCATTACAAAAAAAAACTGCACTCTACAAAAGTACCGCCGCAAATGGATTAGACATAGAATAAATAAGAAAAAGTAAATAAAACAGTGGAGTAAGAAATAAAAAAAAATCCGATTAAGCTCATATCCGCATTTTAAAAAAAAAAAAAATCTATTTACCTTGCTTGAAACAATTTTCATGTTTTAACTTTATTGCTAAATAAATTTCTTCTTTTTTTTTTTGCTCATTTGAAACAATTTTAATTAATTTTTTCTGTTTAATTTTTTTTTGCTAGAAAAATGAACATGAAATCCAGTTAAATAATTTTTTTTTTTTATACATTTGCAACAAGAAATAATAAATAAATGAAAAACAAAACGAAAGATATTTTCAATTGTAGCATTTCTGGTTTGTTTTTTAAACATTAAGCTCCTGTGATTATTTCTTAATACTCTAACGTCTCGTGTTAATGTTTCACGGGGGTTTTAGTTTTTTTTCTTCTTTTTTTTTTTGCTTCATTTTACATTTTTGCTTTATTTTGGCAAATAATAAACTAAAGGCGCAGCAGACGGTTAGTTTTTTTTTTTTTGCTTTATTATTATTTTACTTTACTCTGCTGTTGTTATAATTTTCTTTTTATATTTATTTTAGTTTTTTTTTTCCTTCTTATTTTATATTAAATTCCCAGATGATATTTACGCTTTTATTCTTTTTATTCCTAACGACGTTGTTGTGGCGAAATGTGTATAAGAGACGAGCCGAGAGAAAAAAAAATTTCAGGATTATGCTTTTCTAGCATTGCATTGCATCTTAATGATCGACCACACACATATTTACTTCTTCTTTTTTTTGTTATTATTATTTTCGTTTTATTAAGTGCAGTAATGGAAAAAGTATAAGCAAAAAAAAAATCAGCTATGTGAAGATTTGGCATCTGGAAAACAAAGACGATGCGGTGAAAAGCATTAAAAGAATGTGGCTGGAACAATTATTAAAAATAATGATTATAGCAATAATAGTATTTTGAATGGGAGTAATTATAAAAAATTGATTATTGTCAGGTATGGAACTCGAATCCACGCTCCTAATTAGGAACCAAAGCTAAAATCTAAAATCAGAGCTAAAACGATGATTAACAATAGCACTGAATATCCGCGATCTTGCACCTTGTACGACGAAATACTTTGAGTGAAGTCTATCAACGATAACATCCGATTTTTTTAAAATCAAAATCCTTTAACTAGAAATCAGGATCGCCCAGTAAAGAATTGTATTCGAGCCTCGATAGCGCAGTAGGCAGCGCGTAAGTCTCATAATCTTAAGGTCGTGAGTTCGATCCTCACTCGGGGCATACTTTTTGTTCCTGACAATGATTAACCATAACGCTGCGCCTAATTAAAATTACAAAAATATGAAGTGCTATGAGGAATTCTTCAAAATGCATGTCAGATGTGGGGTTCGAACCCACGCTCCCAATTGGGAACCAGAGCTTAAATCTGGCGCCTTAGACCACTCGGCCAACCTGACTGTTGAATTTGTTATGCATACAGTTTCTTATGAAAATTTGGAATGAGAAATTCTTCAAAATATGAAGTGCAAAATTAACATCGGCCAGCGCTGCTTTAACCTATATATTGATCCAGTACAGATTTTTTTTTATCAAAATCCTTTAACTAGAAATCAGGAAAGCCCAGTAAAGAATTTTATTCAAGCCTCGATAGCGCAGTAGGCAGCGCGTAAGTCTCATAATCTTAAGGTCGTGAGTTCGATCCTCACTCGGGGCATAATTTTTTGTTCCTGACGATGATTAACAATAGCGCTGAATATCCGCGATCTTGTACGACGAAATACTTTGAGCGAAGTCTGTCAACGATAACATCCGTTTTTTATAATCAAAATGCTTTAACTAGAAATCAGGATAGCCCAGTAGCCTCGATAGTGCAGTAGGCAGCGCATAAGTCTCATAATCTTAAGGTCATGAATTTGATTGATCCTCACTACATATACTACTATATTATATTAAATTTAATCTGCCGCCTGACGCTTTTCTTTGTGCTATTTTTTATTTCTTATATATAATCGGATTTTATATTATTACATAGAAAGAAAGAAAAAAATTGAAACGTGTATAAGAAAAGTATCAGCTGTGATTTAGTTACAAAAATTTGTTTATTTTCGTTTAAATTTTTTGTTAAGAAAATGCAATTTAAAATCCTCATCGTACTTCCAAGATTTACAAGCGCAAACACATGAAGAAAAACTATTTTCCCTTTATGAATAAATAATGGAAAAACAAAAAAAAAAATTCAAATTTAAAATTTATAAGTAAAATCTCCAGTGTTTATCTAAAGAAATTGAAATTTTAATTATAAGTAAAACTTAAAAATAAATTTTAATTTTCAAAGAGAGAGAAAAAAAAAAAATAAAAATGACGAAAACCAAACAAGAAGATCGAATAACTCTTATCCACTTTTTATTTTAATAAGTTGAGTAAAGTCGATCAAAAGTTTTCTTTTTTCTTTCTTTCGTTTATATTCTGAATAAAATTGCATTAATGAGATTAAAATAAAAAAAAATGGTAAAAATTATAATAAGAGAACAAACAAAAATAATAATTCATTTTTATTTTTTCAATAAATCAAATCATCCCAAACGCTGGTGTTGTAAAAATATATTTAAGGACGACACAAGGAACAAATTATATCATTTTTACAGCTGTTACACCAAGCCAAGACAAGAAAAAAAGAATAATAAAATGAAGAAAACGGAAAAATTTCGTGGAAAAGAAAAGAAAAATGAATGAATCAAGACGTGATAGGAAAGTGATGGTGAAATGTCAACAAACCGATTTTTTTTTAACAAGGTTTATTCAATTTCAATATTGTTAGACTATTCGTTACATTCTCCCTGGTTGCCTTCAATTTATCTTAATAAAACAACAACGAGCTTTTTATTATGCTATTTGGTTTGGGGTATGCAATGTTAATATTTCTGACCGTTTGCTTGTTTTTACCATTCTTAGATATGAAAATACTGGACGTCGCCTTAAGCAAACTGAATACTTTATTTTTACATAAAAGATATTATTTGCCGCTTTTAATGAACATTAAAGGTTAAATGTAGTTTGAACCAACCAACCGCCCATCAAATCAGATTTTTTTTTCTTTCTTTTCCTAATTTACTTAATGTGGACGGGCTTGTGTCACCTGTTTTGTTACATTTTTTTTTAATATATATATATAAAGCTTTCCTGACATCAACAATTAATGTGTCTTGACTCTTGAGACGTTATAGAGAAATAAATACTTTATAAAATATTCTTAATGTTTTAATATTAAATAAACAAAATCTCCTGATTTCTTTTAATTATTCATTATGTTTGTCCCTTTATATTTATAATGCAAAAAAAAAAAAAAGAAAAAAGCTTTAATTACATTAAAAATTTATTTATTAGCCGTAAAGCAGAAACTTTTTTGTTTTGTTTTTGTTATAATTAAATAGGAAAAAATAAAACTGACAGTTATTAATTTGATTTCTTTTTATAGTTTCATTATTGTGACTTTGTGAGTGAGTTTAATGTATTGAAACAGGTGTTGCTACATTAAACAAACTAAAAACAAACACAGAAATAATGATTAAAGTAAGAAAAGAAAGTCCAAACTCCCCTTTTTGCAATGAAATATTTTATTTTATTTATTTATTTATTTTTTTTTTTTTTGGTGTAACCTCAGAAGCTTTAACTTAAAATTTGTTTCGTCTAGACTAAAAGATATTACAATCGTGTATACACGATGAGGTCGATTTATTTGTGTTACAGGTCACAGGTGTTTTTATATTAAATAACTGAAGAAAAAAAAAAAAAAAAGGATAAACATATCGAAAAAGTTTATGAAAATAAATATAGTAATTAGCTCAGATAAAATATAAGTTAAATACATTTTTTAATTAAATATGAATTCGTATTTAATGTTGAAATTAAATCATTACTTTGCTTAACGTTTAAATAATTAATATATTAATCAATACACCCGACGTCGCCGCCTACATAACATACATTATTTATTATTATACGATTGTGACAAGAAACAAACATATAATGAAATTTTATTATATAATTATTTACAGGATTATTCTGTTAATTACTATTTATTCTTTTATTTTACTTCCTTTAATACATTCTCATTCCAGCATCTCATTCTATTCTTTACTTTTTGTTACTTTATTTCTCTGCTCACTAATTCATTTACTTTTTGCTAGTGTACAACACTTTATTACACAGCAACCGGCATCATTCTTAAGATTTTATTTTGTGTATTGTTTTAGTTTTGTTTCTACTTTGTTTTTCATCATTTAGAACACAGAAACAGGAGGTAAAATAAAACAAAAAATAAAAAATTAAACTAACAAACACTATGCAACTATAGATGCAAAAGAAAAAGTAAAGTAACTCTAAGGAAAATAAAGAAAAAAAAAACACAAGTGAGCAAACTTTATGTTTTTCTTATATTTTCTAAGAGTACCAAAACCTAATTAACTAAACATCATCCCATTCTTAGATAAAAAAAAAAAAATAAATAACGTAACTGTACACCAATTACATTACTTTTTGATACAAAACATGTATTAATGAATGTATTGTCGTTTCTTTACTTACGATTGCTCGCATATCTCGCGAAATACATTTGTTTCGCCCAAACCCGAACCAAGCCCAAACCTTTCAAAGAATATTTGTACAAAATTCAATCAGTTCATTTAAATATAATTGAATTTTTGTAGAAAATATGAAAAAAATGTACACAAAGCTTCAACTTTTTTATGTTGTGGTTTACTTAGTAGTAAATACACTAAATTAATTAAATTTATTTATCGATTAGACAAGAATGACTTTTAGTTATTTTTTTTTTTTTTTTTTACTCTTTTCTATTTATGTTTTCAATGTATCAAGTAACAAACGGAACAATTACAATTATCAATCAATCGATTTTTATTTTACTTTTTCATTCTCATTCATTATTATTGTTTTATTTATTTATTTGTTGTAGCCTAATTAAGTAATTAGAAGTAAAAATACCATAATGTGATTGATCACGTAAATGAAGATATAAATTGTGGTCAAATTTAATTTTCTTTGTCTAATAATTCCCTACTATGTTATATTGTTCGTGTATTTTGATGTTTAGTTTAATCAGTTTAATCAGTTTACCATGACTAAGAAAATTTTCCAATCAATATATTTTTGTTAATATTAATACCAAAATTACATTGTTTCATTTGTAGTTTTTTTTTTTTTTTTGGTATAATTACATGGTTTCTATACGAAATAATAATAATAACGAAATCAATTTATAAATTTATATAGAAAGTATTTATAAAAATCAATTAAATGATACGTGATTATATTGATTATCGTAACATTATTATTGAAAATTTATTATATAATTGCGAACAATTACTAGAATTGCCCAAAATGGTAGTCAAACTTTTTATAGTTTTCGTTATATTTATCCAACGGGATTCAAACTAAAACCTTTTGTGTTTTTTTTTTTTAAATAGTAATAATTCATTCAAAGTAATTAAAAAAATAATAAAACTTAAGATAGATAAACGGTACAAATGTGACTAGAACGTCCGAAACAGAATATACCCACAAGTAAAAGTAAATGGAATAAAACTTTAATAAAAGCTTTGTAAGAGAGACAACATACAAAATTATGTAAATTAATGTTAAGAAAATAGATAAATTATAGACACTAAGTGTGTCGTTTAATTTAATAGTATTTTCGTGATCTTTTTTCATTAATTTTTTTCGTTATTTTTATTTGTTTGTCTAAAATGAAATATGCAGGAAATGAATTTAGAAACAATATAAAAGCATCACCCGTATAATTTTTTTTTGTTTTTTTTTTACCTTTTTATCGATTTCCATAGTTGACTTACTTGAAAAAATAAAGGTGATTTGATTTACTTTCTTTAATAAAAATCAACAGCAACGACAAAAACAGCATAAATTATGTTAAATTTATAATAATAATAATAATAATAAAAAAAATAAAACAAACCATAATATAACATAACATTTGTGAGCCTTACAAGAATTCCCATTAGTTTATTTTATGTTTTTACTTTAACTTTAACATAAAGTAACATTTCAAAATTACATTTTTTGTTTTTTTTTTAAACAGAAAGATTTGTAACATGGAAATGATACATCAAATAAATTAACTGAGATCATTTCTCATATGAAGAAAAAAGAACGTACAAAACGGTCACACCTTATTTAATCTAACGAAAAACGTACAGTAGAGTAATGTTGCGTAATGTAACATTATGTCATACAGCATATACATACATAAAAAAAAAATATTCTTTTTAATAATCTTATTTAAAAAAAAAATTACCTCAATAATTTTGTTCGTTTTCTTTGCGTTTTTTTAATTCTAAATCACCGTCACGCAATTGTGACGTTTTATGATAATTGACTTATGAAAGGGTAGTCATCAACCTCATCATAATCATCAATATCGTGGTTAACATTGTAATACATAATTATAAATAAATATAAATAAAAAAAAAAAAAGTGAAACTAAAAGTTAAATCAAGATTTTTGTTGTTTTTTTTTCTTCAATTTTTTTTTCATTAGTTACATCGTCACGCCTTTTGAATTTCTAGAATATCGAAAAGTCTTTTGATCTTTTTTAATTTTCTCTACTTTAACTTTAACTGAACTTTAATAAAAACAAAAAAATCAAAAAAAAAACGAAGAAGAGAGCAAAAAATACAACAAAAAAAAGGTAAATAAATGTATGTAGAAGATGTATAGACGAGAAGATGTAAAAGGTCGCTGCGCTTTGATTCAATTTTAATGCTACAATGAGAAAACATCAACCGAAAAGCAACAACAACGAAAATTAACTACGTTTCATTACATTAATAAGAAATCAGAGTTATAAAATCGGTTATTTACATTTATTTTTATCTATGTAATTTAATTTTTATAATTTTAACTCAATTAACTTTGCCTAATTAATGCATCTTTCATCTTTTCTTGATTATTTAATTATGTGTTCATTTTAATTAATTAAAATTTAGGTTGGGAGGGTTTCTTTTTACTTTGCATTGAATCTAATTTTTTTTTTTTTTTACTCTCTATCTCTGTGTTTCCTTTTAATATAAGATGCAACTAGTGTTATGTTGTAACGACCACACATAAGATAATTTTCTTTTACTCTGATAATTGTAGATTTACTGATTTTCTATAGATTAAATGAGAATTTAATTAATTTATTGATTTTAAGGATTAAAAAGTAAATCTGACAAACCGTTTTTTTTTTATGTGTAAAATTAGTGTTTTTCAATTTTGTTAATCTTGTTTAGTTTAAAATTTATTAATAGACTAAACATAATTTACTTTGTAAATAAACTACTTGGGGCAATTCTGTTTTGATTTCGTTGCAAACATAAACTGTTTTTTTTTTCATGAAAATTAAAATAATTTTCATAATTCAAAATTTAAACTATAACATAGAATCCGATTAAAATGAAAATATCCACAAAAGCATTCCATAAAATAAATTTTATTGCTTTCTAGTCAAAACAAATAAAAAAAGCACCGAACCACAAAAATGTAAAATAGTTATAATGGATTGTTAATTACGTGTAGCTAATTACTGTTTTGTAGTTATTACGTACATCATACGACTATAAATCATTCATAAAAAATTAAAAAAAAAAAAAACATTTTTATAGACATTTTATGACAATTTGCAACATCAATGTCAACCATAAAGTGAATAAAATTCAATAAAAACATTTTTTTTTCTATTTTTTTTTTATTCTCATTTTATATAATCAGGATCAATAAATTGAATTTGTCATCTTTTATTTTTCATCTTCAATTCCCTATTATACTTTCATCATTTTTCTGTATTCATAATTCACTGTAGCAGTTTTATGCTCTTACAATCATCTGCCTGTACAAGAAAATACATAAAAATAATAGAAAATTACATAAAATAGTAATATTGGCATCAACTTGTTGCCATCACTCTTTTTATGCATTTAATAGTTTTGCTGTTTAAACGAGACTTTGTAATAATAAAGTTCATAATAAAAAAAAAATATAGTAAAACAAAATAACTAAATAAATAAATAATTTATAGATGAGTTTCTCTTCGTTTTATTATTTATTGTGGTATTAAAAATACTCCGAAAAAATAAAAAATAAAATTATAGAAAATATTACCCAGAGTACAGGTGAGGTTTCAGTATTTTAACATTCTTCGTATCTAATAGATACAAATAGTTGTTTTTTTTTATTATATTTATTCACGTTTATTACTTTATGCACTTTTATATTTTTATCATTCATTTATGTTTTTCGTTTATTATTATTTATATTTGCAAGAGAAGGAATATTTTCTTTTTTTTTATCTTCTTCTATATATTGTTTTAAAAAATTCATCATGAAATTTGTTGCATACAAATTTTTATTAAATTTTTCTTTTTTCATTTTTTTTTTCTTCGTTGCATTTTTACCATCGTTGATGTTTCTTTTATATATATTTTGTAATGAAACTATAAAAACGTTAGTGAATTTTGTAAAACAAAAAAAAAAAAAAAAAAAAAAAAAAAAAAAAAAAAAACAAAAAAGAAATAAATAATAAAGAGAAAAGAAAATTAATGTTTTCATTCTTTATTATGCAATGTTCATAACATTATTATCATCATGAATCATGATTTGATAAGAATTATATATAATTACGATTTAATTATTGTCGTGTAGTCAATTTTTTTTTTTGCTTTTTTTGTATTTGTGTGTTTATCTGCATTCATATTTTTTAAATTTAATTTTTCAATCTAAATTGTTATTTACGTGCTGTGAGTTCTGTAAGGAATTTTTAATTAATTTTTTTGTTATGATAAAGTACTCCGGTTTGTGAAGATAATTTAATTTTTTTTGAAATTTGTTTGTTTAATTTTAAAAACATGAAAGCTTCGAAATATAGTAGATCAAGGTTTTTTGTCGTATTTTTGAGCAGTTAAACAAACAGTAATTTGAAAGTAACAAGGCTTATTAATTAATTACTTGGATAGTGTTGATACCACGAATAATATTATTATTGAGAGTCTTTACTGTTGTTACTTTATTAATAATCTTCCATTTCTACATACTTTTTAAACAAAATGAATAAATAAATATACCGCTTAAGTGGAATTCGAAAGTACAATTCACGAATAATTAAAATTCAAATTAATTGTTTTATTTCAAATTAATTTTCTTATTTATAATTCAATATTCACATTCACTGGTTTTTTGTAATTAAATTTGAATAATCAAGAAAGCTGAATAACTTTAATTCCACTAAATCAAACCAAAAAGTGTACACACTAGTCAAACGGAAATATAAACTAATAAAGGCGTAACCTAAATGTATTTAAAAAAAAATAATAATAATAATAAAGACAAAATTTAATAATAATTATTATTAATCGATGAAACGTTAATATATAAAAATAATAATAAAAACGACAAAGATACAAATCAATACAGAAAACAATTTTTTTGATCACATTTTTTCCCATTATAAACTTAATTACTGTCATAAAAAACATTTTTCTTTTTATTATTATTATTATTATTATTATTAAAAAACAAATATTCTTCGGCAATGTGTTCTCGTTATAATTATTTTAAAAAAAAAGAAACAATAAAAATCATTATTGATGAATTGCTGATGTCAATATGCTGCACCATCGGCAGCAACAGCGAAAAACTCATCACATATAGAATAAATTTTTTTTTTATTTTTTATTAAAAGATAAAAAAACAAACAAACAAAAAAGAAAAAAATTATCATAAATTGTTGATAATAAAATTTAGGTTTACGATCGTCAATAGAAAATTAAAAAAAAAAAATAAAAAATTCGTAGGCGACACCCAATCATTTTATTTCATTTTTATTCTATTTCTTTGATTAATTATTTAAGATAATTTTTTGTACAAACAAGAATAAATTTTTTTCGTCAAATGCTGCGACAAAAACTGTTTGTTAGACAAATTTCTGTTTAAAAGAGACCATTAACGCATTAAAAATTGTTTTTTTTAAATTTGTATTAAGTAAATAAAAGTAAAATCATGAAGTATTATTACCGTGAAAATATTTTTAATTATTTTTCTTGTTTTCTTGTTGAGTCATTTGGATTATTTTGTTTTTATTATTATTGTTAACGTGCCTTGATTATATGCTCATTTAAATTCTGTTTTTAAGCTTTTTTGATGGTGAATATAAATTTTCACAATCACATAAAATATCACAATGAAAGTTCATTGGTAACAACGCATCGGCGACCTGTAAAAGCTTCATAAAACAATAATTACATTTTTAAGCTTAAATTTGAATTTTATTTGAACCTGAATTTAACAACTAAACTGTTTAGTGGATATTACCATGATTTTTAGGTGTACTAACAGTGGTTATACAATCTTGAGTAAGTTAGTAGAATTTATTTAAATATGGTTATTAGCATCAAGTTACAAAATTCATTATTTACTGAGTAACTTCAGATGGTTAGTAAAACTGCATTTAACCAGCGTTTACAACTGCAATAAAGTAACAGAATGCTTTTAATTAATTAATTTCACAAAAGAAAAATCATTTAATTTTAGGTATGGATAAAAATCGATTTCCATGATATTTATTACATAATTAATGAGGTTGACTTTTGTGCTTTTAATAATTAAATTAACATTAGTAAGAGCTTTATCACAATGTTTCTTGTCTTTTAACAATAATTTTATAAGAAGTAATGTAAAGGAGTGTAAAATTTATAATAGTAGCTGGAATTGTATTTATTGCAATTAAATAAATTATTCATCTATAATTTATTTAATTATTTACATAACAGCATTATATTTACAAAGCATGTAGGCAGCATAAAACTCCTTACATAAATTACATTTTTTTTTTTCAATGTTTTAAAATACATAAAAACCATTTGTAATCACGCCTTATATTAACCAAGTTACTATCGCTGTTATTCTAGTTGCAATTGTAATTTCTGTTCGGAATTTTTTTTTTGTTACATAATTAATTTAATTTACTTTATTTTACATTTACTTAACTTAATAAATGATATGTTTCTAGCAAACATTATATTCTTTCTTCCTGTGTTAAAAGCAATGTTAATGGTATACGATTAACAGCACCGACAGATACTGGCAAAAGAAAAATTAAAAGAAAAAGAAAAACAAAAATGAAAACAATTTAATATTGCCACAAGTGTTTTTTGCTTAGTTTTATTATTATTTATTAAAAAAAAAAAATTAAATAAAAGAAATTCTCTTAGTTGTTCGTCTTTTTGCCTTTTTTTTTAATCGCCACAAACAAAAGTAATCAGTAATTAGTGCTTGTAGCAATGTGTAACATGTTGCCAGTGTTCCGCTGTTAAGGATTTTTATTTTTATTATGTCATTCAAAAACTGTTTCTATTTTTTTTTTATTATTATTATTATTATTATAATTATTATTATTATTATTATTATTATTTTTTTTTTTTTTTACAATTTTTTACAATTAAACAAAGTCCTGTCTAGACTAGCATAGCCTCGACAAAGTTAAAAAAAAATAATAATAAATTTATGCCACAATTAAATAACTAGGAATAACAGGTGTTTATTTTCATAATTAAAATAATTCTTTTTTTATTATTACTATTATTATAAAATAAATGCAAAAAGCTTTAAATAATTTGTTAGAAAACACAAAAACAAATTTACCAAACTCTGTGGTTAACATAATTAATAAAAAAATAAAAATATTTAGATGAACCTTTTTTTTTTGTTAAAATGAATTTAAAAACACCCATTTTGATTACACCGAATTGTTGAAAAAAATGCATAACAAACCATCAACTTTTTTATCAATTTTCTGAGAGAAAAAAAATAATTCAAAATTTTAATCTTTAAAAATACATATTTTTTCCTCAGTCGGTGCATAATTTTTGTTCCTTACAATGATTAACCATAACGCTGCGCCTAATTAAAATTACAAAAATATGAAGTGCTATGAGAAATTCTTCAAAATGTATGTCTGATGAGGGGTTCGAACCCACGCTCCCAATTGCGAACCAGAGCTTAAATCTGGCGCCTTAGACCACTCGGCCAACCTAACTGTTAAATTTATTATGCATACAGTTTCTGATGAAAATTTGGATTGAGAAATTCTTTGAAATATGAAGTGCAAAATTAACATTTCTGCTCATTTTGAATTAATTTTTTTCTCGCTGAAAATTGAAAAAAAACCTGATGGTTTGTATGCATTTTTTTCGTCAGAAATCGATTTTGTTCTACGGGTTTGCCCAAAAAAAAAATTATTTTTCGAGTAATGGACATTCAAAAATCAGGATTTTTTTTTTGAAAATTGCGGAAAATTTACTTGATCATAACTCGAAAAATAAATTTTTTTTGGGCAAACCCGTAGAACAAAATCGATTTCTGACGTCCTAAAGAGTATTCCTGCAAAGTTTCAGCTCATTTGGAATTAATTTTTTTTTCACCGAAATTCGGAAAAAAATGCATACAAACCATCAGCTTTTTTTTCAATTTTCAGCGAGAAAAAAATTAATTCCAAATGAGCTGAAACTTTGCAGGAATACTTTTAGGAGGTCAGAAATCGACTTTGTTCGGGTATGCACGAAAAAAAATTATTTTTCGAGTTAGTAGAAGTCGATTTCTAATGTCACAAACAATATTTCTGCAAAGTTTCAGCACATTTTTTCAGAATATTCTTATCATATTATATGAACTTAATTTTTAAATTACCTAGAAATGCAATATTAAACTACTTTTAAGCCTTTTTTAATCTAGATATTTAATTTAATAGGAGTTTCCGCCATTAAAACACTTGATACCTCCGTTTACATTCGTAAATGAATCCATGTCAGTTTGAGTTTTGTCAATGTTTTTACTGAAGAGTTTTTATCTTCTAAATGATGTTGGAATGAAAAAAAAAACTGTTTGTTGTTCCTTTAATTAAAATTCTCTTCTTAGAATAAGAAAAAATGCTCACACTCCAAAACCTTTAACGATATAATTTCGCAAAATAATTGCTTTTGTTGTATATATATATATAATTATATTCATTAAAAAATAATATATTTTGTGGTGAAATATAAATGACAACACATCGAAAGGTAAATAATAGAAAATTTTATAAATATATATTTCAAATATTTTTTTTTGCATTATTTGTATAAATTAATTCAGTGAAAAAAAGCGACATAAACTGTAGCATATCGAATTACATTTTATGAAACGAAATATTTATCAGTGGTCTCTTTGTATTCTGTAGAAATATTCTATTAATTTGTATGTTGATATCTAGAGGAATGAAGATATAAAGTATTGTGTTTTGCATTTGGAAAAACGATCACAATGTATTTCTTGAAATAATAAGTACATGAAACAAGTGTAAAAAAGTTTCTTTGAAGTCAATATTCATCTATATACCTCAAAGATTTTTGACAGTTTCTTTCCCATTCATCATAACCAAAACTATTTGTTGCTTAGCATTTCAATACTCACGAATTATTTTTTTTTATACCAGATAAAGAATTTTGTTTTTGCAGGTCAATAAATATTTGTATCTTTGTATTATAAGAAGCATTTATATTCCTTAAGTAAACTTGCCATACTTTGAAAGTGTTATGCGTTTTGTTATTAAAATAAGGAAGATTTTTACTGGATATTCGTGAAGTAAATCAGTTTAAAGTTTCGATATACAAGTATAATGCTAATCCGTAAATTTTTAATAAACCGTGATATGAGTAAGTTGAATGCCTAAATTTTGTTTGCGGTGTTGGATTAAATTGAAATGTGCAGCTTTCTCTAGAAACTCAGCATTAATTTTTCGCTCCCTTAATTTATTGGTTCTCTTCTCTGTATAATATAATAAATATGTATTAATTTGTTGACATATTTGCTGTAGGCTTAATATCTTTGTTTGTAAATTCGTTTGTTTATGTTAAACCTATTTTAGTGGAGAGTTTTTTTTTTCGTTTCTCTGTTTGATTTTAAATACCGTTCACAGAACAATATAAATAAATTAAATTCAAATTAAAAAAATGTTTTTAATTAAATTTATAAATTCTATAATCGAGAATTAATTTTTTTTTTTTTTTTTTTATTAATTTATTCTGTTTCAAAAAGCGGC